>CM065425.1:5056856-6256856 GCA_033060865.1 Dorcus hopei | reverse complement strand
GGTTTTCGGCCCGGCCGAATATTCGCGGGGCGCTCAGGCGTGCGATCGGGCCGGCAAAAAAGCGCCCTGTACGCGTTTGTTTGTCTAGCTTTTGTCGCGGCAATTACGGCCGCTGTTAAAAAGTAATTAGCTACGTGCTCGAAATACACGGCTCGCTCACCGTGGTGGATTAGAAATGCGGCGTTCATGTAAATTTTCAGAGGCCTTCCCTCCGTAAATGTAGATCGCGCCGATTTCTCACAGACAAGCTGCGATCATGTTTGCTCAGCTTTACCGTTCCGTGTAATTTATTTTTATTCCAATGTCGTCATGAACACTTTAATTAATTTGAATTGAGCAAAACACTTCAAACGAAACTTGTTCTGAACTGCGAGATTTTCTTATAAAATTCTATTGGCAACACTGCTGGAGGACGCAAAAATCTCCACAGTAGCGACACTAGAGTATAACTGTCACAATTGCCATTTTGTTTCACACCTACTGATTTGGATTTGCATAAAGGTATCAAACAGGGCTGTCAAGTGGCTTAGCGCTCGGCGGTGTGGGTTCGAGTCCCACCAGGGCCATGGGTGTTTGTGTTGTCTAAAGATTGAGACCCAACTACATACAAATACATGGCACAAACTGTCTGGAATCGCATTTGCCAATAAGACAAAAAACGTATTCTGCGCAAAGCAAGCACACAAGGTATCAAACAGTACGGCGGTGGAATTTGACACTGACGTTTAAATGTCGCTACTGGGTAATTACTTACGCCACTGTTTAACTCGTAAAAAAATTAAGTGACGTAACCAAATGAAATTCATTAATTAATAAACATTTACAGCCATCCTCGAATGAAAAACGATTTACGATTATTTCGGTGGAATCAAAAGCGCCAGGAATTCAATGAGATAATCCTGACGTACACTAACTAATGAATAATTGAGCAACCTTCCGCCACATTCACGAAATTCAAAGAAAAAAGTCGCACATGAATATTCATGATGATTCCTTCCTCCAACTAGTTGTTGCGTAACATTGATCATTAAGCAATTAATATCAACAGGCATTTTATGAGATGAGATATCGGCCCATATAATTGAGTGACTTTTTTACTACGGTATGAGGTGTTGACACCAGGGGGCAAAGGTCATTGATCATACATCATTACGAAGCTCGCTAATGAAACTAGCACGATTTTTTTGTTATGCACAATACAACCCAGAACTTCAAGGGAATTGAATACTGTATTTATAAGTTAGGTAGGTCTATAGTAGTTAGGTCTATGGAATGCGATGATCTAGATGTGATAAGTCGATGGTGTTAACAATGACATGCGCGGAAAATACGCGGGGTTTATAAAATTATTAAGGATGTTATTAATTTACGCTTGATAACCTCAGTAACAATACAAATACAAATTTCTCTTTACATTTGGACGTCTTATGATCTCTCTGCAGATTTCTTTAGTTATACACAAGAATACTTAACGTTTAGTTTTTCAGAAAAGTTTTGTGCAAAGCGATTGCAAGATGTCGCTACTTAAATTGTTTAGAGTTTCGATGCTTGCCAGATACAACCCAGAACTTCAAGGGAATTGAAGACTGTATTTCTAAGTTAGGTGGATCTATAGTAGTTAGGTCTTTGGAATGCGATGATCTAGATGTGATAAGTCGATGGTGTTAACAATGACATGCGCGGAAAGTATGAGGGGTTTATAAAAAATATTAAAGATGTTATTAATTTACGCTTGATAACCTCAGTAACAATACAAATACAAATTTCTCTTTATATGTGGCAGTCTAAGGGCCGATACTTTCATCACTGATTAACTTTAACCTTTGGTTTATTTCCGTGCCTACAATTGTGAAGACAATTGTTTCTATAGGAATAAGCCAAAGATTAAAGTTAATCAGTGTTGAAAGTATCGGCCCTTATTATATCTCTGCAGATTTCTTTTGTTATACACAAGAATACTTAACGTTTAGAGTTTCAGAAAAATTTTGTGCAAAGCGATTGCAAGATGTCGCCACTTAAATTGTTTAGAGTTTCGATGCTTGCCAGATACAACCCAGAACTTCAAGGGAATTGAAGACTGTATTTCTAAGTTAGGTGGATCTATAGTAGTTAGGTCTTTGGAATGCGATGATCTAGATGTGATAAGTCGATGGTGTTAACAATGACATGCGCGGAAAGTATGAGGGGTTTATAAAAAATATTAAAGATGTTATTAATTTACGCTTGATAACCTCAGTAACAATACAAATCCAAATTTCTCTTTATATTTGGCAGTCTAAGGGCCGGTACTTTCATCACTGATTAACTTTAACCTTTGGTTTATTTCCATGCCTACAATTGTAAAGACAATTGTTTCTATAGGAATAAGCCAAAGATTAAAGTTAATCAGTGTTGAAAGTATCGGCCCTTATTATCTCTCTGCAGATTTCTTTTGTTATGCACAAGAATACTTAACGTTTAGAGTTTCGATGCTTGCCAGATACAAACCAGAACTTCAAGGGAATTGAAGACTGTATTTATAAAGTTAGGTAGGTCTATAGTAGTTAGGTCTATGGAATTCGATGATCTAGATGTAATAAGTCGGTGGTGTTAACAATGACATGCGCGGAAAGTACGCGCCTATAAAAAGTATTAAAGATGTTATTAATTTACGCTTGATAACCCCGCTAACAATACAAAACCAAGTTACTCTTTATATTTGCCCGTCTTATTACCTCTCTGCAGATCTTAAGAGATGGTTTTTCCAGTTCCGCCGACCACTACGGAATTTAAACGGGATCTTTTGGATGATGACACGAAGCCACTTCGATTCTAACCAACAGAAGATTTACGACGTTTACACGACAAAATCTGCTTTGAATATTGATGATTTCGAGTGTACACAACTCGAAACGAGTTTCGGGCCATAAATCACATCGCACTCGACTTTTTTTGGAGGGGGAAGGTGGGGAGGCAAAACTATAACGCGATCGATTAAGCGTAATCTCGGCAATCTCCTTCGCGTGGAGTCCTTTTTTTGCTCTCCTGAAATATCGCGATGCGATTAATTCAGCAATTGTAAATAATGAAAGGTCGGCCATTGTGTGTAAGAGATTCCATTTGCAGCTGCGTAGTTAGCCACATATGGCAGGATTAATCTAGCGAACGCTTTTTGTCGCTCCTACTTCTGGGAACGTCGGTTTGCTCTTAGAAAAACAATGCACGCACATGAAGTACGTTAACTTTTCCTCCTCCTCCTGGTATGGTCGGAGAGGATCATTTCGTATGTAACTTGCGCCAAGTTATAATTAGGTCCCCCGTTGTCTCCCCGCTGCATAATGTCGTTCCTGTTTGTCAGATCATGGTCATTACGCCATAGAAGAAGAGATGACTAATAACGCGAGCGAATTACATCACTTCGTGGACGTTTTTCATCGCGCGCATTTGTATTCTGGACGCGCAGCAACCATCGAGATGGCCACTTATGTAACAGGGAATTATTTGATCTGGATGGGATGTGTGCAGGAAGGAAAAAACCAGAAGCAACGACATCTTGCAGAAATAAAATTTAATTACGCCGAACAAAAACGGCGAAGCGTACATCTTTATTTCGTAGAGTTTTTGTCTGGCGTAATTATGGCAGTGAATGTTAGATTTGTTTTTAAATTTGAAAGGCGCGCTTCAATTTAACTAACGAGCAAAAAACAGCACTATCAAAAAGATCGACTTTCTAAAGAACTCGAATTTTTCTGTTCGTAAAAATTCACGAAGATGGCGCCACTAAATTCAACGCCATCCACTTGCACGTGTCTTTTTTTGTGTCAGTGCTACCAGATATACGAGAAATTCCCGTTTCGCCGAAGAATTTCTGGATGTTAGATTATTTGGATTTATTTATGAATCCATGGACAGTGTGCGAATGTACACACTATTAATAATTTGTGTCTATTTACAGAACAAACTCATGTTTAGTTAATAGGGCAAATAATAAGTTTAATTACAGCTTCTCCTCGCCTTCCTTATTAGGAATAATTAATTACCGAGGAACGGAACCGTACGATCCGGTGATGAAGGAAATCTAGATCGCCTTTTACGCTTGGTATGCAATTATTAGAACGTTGAGGTTTTCAGTCAATACTTTTTCCAGTCAAGACTTACACCGGATGGATTTTGCAAATTGACATCAATGTACACGGTGATCCACAGAAATCATCACCTGAAAGTATGAGCCACCACAAATGAATCCTGTATTGTCGCGAGCCCTTGTGGGAAACGGGATAGCGTAATTAGTATTTGGCGTAAAAGTTATCATAACGAAGGAATTGCAAAAATTCCCAATAGGAAGTTATCAATCAACGTTAATAAAATTTACGCTAACGTTAAAATCACGTAGCCCAAATACGCTATTTCATATAACAAATGAATATAGCGCACATTAATTAATTCAGTTTGGTTCGCCCTGTATGTAATCATGAAAGACGCGATGGTTCAGCAAGAAAAAATACATAGTCTGAAACGCAAATCGCTCATCAATGCCAAAGACGTGACATTAACACCTCAGATTCAACACGGTGCAGGCGTGCTTTTGGGGCGATTCGAGCTTGGAAATTTGTAAATAATAACTTGGTTTACCGGAGTTTAGTGCATCTGTTTTATTTCACTTGTGAAAAAGTTCCTGGCGCAGGTAAAAATTCTTGCGAGTTGTTTTAATGACATATCTTGTAAGTAGCTTTAGCTTTTCGTTTCTTCCGAGTTTTATATCGGCGTTGGTGACAATTTTCGTGATTGACCGCCTCGAGAGTGCCTCGAGACACGGATCCAGTGTTGCCAATAGTCTGATCATTTAGGTTAAATAATCACTAAAATGTCATTAGAAGCCAACAATGTGGATCAGTTGTACAACGGAGGTTTAAACTGACGTTTAACTGAACCAGGTTCAAAGTGAACAAAATCGCATCAAATTTTATTTATGAATGCATTAATTGCCATATGTCATTAAGATCCTATGCGAATTTGTTTACTTTGAACCTGGTTCAGTTAAACTTGAGTTTAAACCGCCTTTGTACAACTGGCCCTAAATTCACTAAAAAATTCACCAGAAACAAAAACCGAAAAACCTATGTTTTTACTTTGTTAAATACATTATAATATTTCAATACTCTACATAAACGTCTTAGGATTAGCAACAATGGCCGCAGTATTCGCGAAATCAAACAAAGTAGGCGACCTCTGCAGGTCTATTTGATACCATCAAGGTTTAATTTTGAAAACATCAGAAAACAAGCACCAATCAAACTTTCATATTTAATGCAGGTGCAATGTTGTTCACTCTTTTATCGGCCATGTTGCAATTAAACAGAGACCTCTCGCGTTGGTAATTAACTGTCAAACAAGTGTTTATATCGCGTTCTCTACCTTGAAAGACACAAAAAAATAAATAAAAAAATAAAATACGATCCATGGTAGAAAGGAAAACGTTCGTTTAATGTTTTCTTTTATTCAAGCAAAAAAAGACAAGAATCAATTGTCATTCGTTTTTTCTTCTTTCTTTCCGCTTCTGTAAATCGCTAGAACAGCGTTTTTGCAAAAATGTAAAAAACACCTTTGTTTGCACATATTGTTGATAAAGAAGAACACGATTTTTTAATGCTTGATTATTTTATGACAGATGTCACCACAAAACGACAGGATCGTAACAGGATCTACCTACAGTGACTTTATAACCACAGTGTGGTCACGGAGTCAAAAACCGTCATTAACAGGCTAAATGTCAAATGAAAAAATAATAGTTTTATGTAATTGGAACAGAAAAAAAAAGCGAAAAAAATCACTTACGCTTATCTATTGACTTTTTAGTGCAGGTAACACAAAAAAAGACACGTTTGCTCTAAAAATAAGCAAAATTAGTTGTCGCCATTAACAGGCAAACGAGATATGAGACTACTGGTGTCCACACTGTGTTCTATAAAGTCACTGTAGATTTACCCAGGATCAACTGAAATAATTATTTATTTTATACAGACTGTTAAATCTTGAGAGGTTTGGTTAAAATTATTTTCAAATGAAATCACTAGATCATGACATCGCTGAATTTTCAGCAAGACTGAACTCATTGAAGTTGTCTGGAATTTTTACAGAAAGTCACCCCATCTAGTGTGAAAATCTCTAAATTGGGCATAAGTTTACAGGTTTTGTTGGTAAAGAAGAACTCAATTTTTATGTTTGGGCGAACATGGCTAATTATTTTATTACTTGTTTGTCACTAAGCCAGTCACAAAATCACCAAGTTTGTCTGAAATTTCAACAGAGTCACCAGATCTAATAATAGTGAAACAACACTAAATTGGCAACAGTGCACGGATCCGAGTAGACGTTGTTTTATGAAGAAGACGTCGGACGAGGACATCTGATTTTCTGAAGTCTGATTATCTGGATCGAATGAACTCATCGAACGTCTGGTTCGACCACCAGGCTCAACCACGTGGAGCGCATCTGCAGAGCGCCAGGCGCGAGTTAGTCCAAATTCTTGCGCACTTGGTTATTTCTTGTTTATTAATTTTTCTCGAAGTGTAATTGTTTGTACATTTTACTTTTGTTTGACAAGGAGAAGGGCACAGAGAAGGGTCAAGTAATTGTATACATCCTACAAAACTTATCTACTAATGAAATTAGCATATATTCTTAAAATCAACTATGTACATTGTACCTACAGATTATTATTTTTTTACTAAATGCCGATCGTATAAAATATAAGTTAAGAAAATATACGACGAAATGACGTGAGTAGGCTGTTTCAAAAAAATTAGAAGGAGATAGCTACAGAAAAATTCTTTGACTTATCTATCGATCGATCGGCATATAGAGAAAAAACGAACTGTACAGATAAATTTTTTACTATATAGTATAAGTTAAGAAAACATACGATGAAATGACGTGACATGACAAAAGTCGCAAAGCTGTTTCACGCAAAATAGAAGGAGATGGCTACATAAAAGCTCTCTGACTTATCTATAGATCGATCGGCATATATTGGAAAAATGAACTGTACTTGAAGTTGACGTAGCTGATAACTAGCGATACTGATACCCGATAATTTTGTCACCCGGGTACTCGTTATTGGTACTCGCGTATTACCCGTTACCAGATAAGTACCCAGGTACCCGACATGTACCCGATAACTATCTAGACTCAGTTGTCGAGTACTTACCGAGTATTGCTAATATAGTCTTCCAAGCTGTTTGTCATTAATTAATTATAATGGAATGAATGATTAATTTAATTAATAAAAAAAATTTGCCAGAAGACGTATCATTCATTCCATTATACCGAGTATTGGGTAATTATTGAATACCCAGGTACTTATCGGTTAACGGGTATCGGGTAAATACCTGTTACCCGATAAGTACCCAGGTACCCGAAACTCGATAACTCTCTGTAATTTAAATTTAAAAGACTCTGATGTCTCGAGTAGTTGCCGAGTATTGGGTAATTATCGGGTACCCGGGTACTTATCGGATAGCGGATATTCATAGAGGGGAACCGGTTCCATTTAAATAAACATCATCCCTACTGATAACATTAAACGATAAATATTAACGTTTACATTAGCGTTACCGCGAGAAGTGCGATAACTCCCTTCACAATTTCCCCCCGACAACGTTATATGTCTGAAATGCGCACGTGCACGATATAACGTAACGTGACGGAAAATATTTAAAGGAACACGATATTTGCGACTGAAAAGCGCACGTTTTCCCCTTAACTTTATTTTTCGTGGAACGGTAGACGAGGAGTTTTTGCAATATGTTCCGTAAAAATTTACGTACGTTAAAGGTTAAAACTTAATTTCTAATTGGCTACATCCATAAGGTTTTCGGCAATAGGTTCCGTTAAAATTTACGTACGTTAAACGTTAAAACTCTGTTTGTGATTGGCTAGATCCATAAGGTTGCTAAGCAACATAGCCTTTAACGTAACGATATTTTTATCGTAATGTGTTGCAAAAACTCCCTATTATAAATAGCCTTTAACGTAACGATATTTTTTCTAATTGGCTACATCCATAAGGTTTTTGCCAATAGATTCCGTTAAAATTTATGTACGTTAAACGTTAAAACTCTGTTTGTGATTGGCTAGATCCATAAGGTTGCTAAGCAACATAGCCTTTAACGTAACGATATTTTTATCGTAAGGTATTGCAAAAACTAGCGAGTTATCGCAACCATCACGTTAACTTACCGTAAACGTTAAGATCATGTGATCCAATGGAAAATGAATGGGGCCACGTAATTTTAACGTTTACGATAAGTTAACGTGATGGTTGCGATAACTCGCTACTCTCTAGCAACGGAGCAAATAACGTTGCGTTCAATCGTAATAACCCACATGGTCGTGTTAAGCCGCAGGGGTGGGCGACTTTCTGTAAATAAGGGGCCAGAATGAATTCCTCGTTTCCACGTAAGCGGGTCACATCACTAATCGTCACTTTTCTGATATTATTTATTTTATAATGTTTTATTATTATTAATAGCTACTAATAGACTTCCTATTGTATCACATTTTTGTTTTTATTAATATCTGCCATCAATATTATAATTAATATGAAATTCAGAACATTAATAAATATTGGCAGAAAACGTTTCCGCCGCTATCGAGATTCGAACTCTAATCTTCTAGTTACATGCCAGTTGCTTTATCTATTAAGCTATAGCGACCCGAAGTTCGAACTTCATCGTCTAATATAAACTAGAATCGGATGATAAATAAAATATTGCCATTTCGAATTCGAATCGCTCCCTTTTAATTAAAAAGAAAATCTCTTCCGCCTTCAGAAAGGAAATGATCACGTTAACGCAACAATTCGAATTATTCTCTCAATAATTTGAATTATCCTCTGAATAATTTGAATTATCCGAGGATAACATCTCGCCGCATGCCGCCAGAGCAATTAGGTATAATAATGGTATGCGATCCTTAGAACCCACTGCACCATTAATCTCTTGAGTGGAACTCAGGTAATTAGCGTGCAATTCTTGAGAGATTGCTTATAAAACAGTGATTTTTTTTTCATTGGTGTAAATTTCCTTGATTTGCCTCCAATCATATAACCGGCAGCGAAGGGTCAAACAAAGGACGGGGCCACGGAGGGCCGCACGATGACATCAGATCCCGGTGGGAAGCGGAGATCATCTTTCGGCCGACGTCATCTGCCGCTTCATTAGCGTTCCCTGAATAAACCCGCAGCATCCATCTTTTTACGACTCGCACGTCTCGATGCAAATTTATGCGCATAATAACGCAATAAGAACAATCGGGAGAAAACCGCGTTATGCCTTATACGGCATCTTAATGGCCGCCGCGCGATTAATTATTCCGAAATGGTCTGCCGCTGCATTGCTGTTGCAATTTTCCTAATTTGTCTTCTTCTCTTAATGACCGCCGGACCATATAAAACAATTTCGTCTCATATGAGATATAATTTAGCTAATTAGTATTAATGGCATGCCCTCAAAAGCGGCCTCGATTTTATGCCTGCGCCAATGCGAATCTATAAGACCACCAAAAGTCATTTCCACATTCTGGTTGCAATCAATTAAAGGGCCACCAAATTTGATTGACATTTAATTGGTCTGGTAGGGTTCCAAGGGTTTCAAGTTGGTTGACCTGACTCCTGTTATGACATTTGACATGTGTGTGTATAACTGAAACAAAAAAGGGTAGAAGATAATCGTTATTTTCTCACAGGCCTAATTGTAATTAGAAGTCGTCCAAAATGCCACTTTGCCGCACCATAACTTCTAGTTACAACCCTGCATGGCAGGTATTAGTTTGCACTTACCGTGTTGCCACATTTACCAATTTTTCCTTCATCACTACGATATACTCGTAATCCTATTGAAATGTTTCTTTTACGGGTCCTCGTGTGAGAATAAAAGGGAGGAAGTCGCGGTAAACATAAAATGTAAAAAGCGAGCGACTTTTTACCCAACTTATTTATATATACATGTGAACGTCGAATTCGAATTCACATCTGCATTCGATCTCTCCGAGCAGGAACTCCCAAAAAACTACTTCAAACAAATTTCGACAGGCGATAAGGACACAAACCTCACGCCGATGTTTTCAGAACCGGTTGTACCGCGCATGCAATGCACAACAAGTGGCAGACGGGGGACCTGCCCCATGCGAAAACCTGTCTTCGGGGACTACACCATTGGAGCGATTTTCCTTCAGAAAGCCCCGGCGCGTTTTCCTGTTCTCGCACTCGGAACACATCATCCCACGTGCAGCACATATGTTGCAGTAGATCGACAAGCCCCCGTATTCTTCCATATATTCACAGGCGGCAGCAAAATAAAAATTCAATACAAATCAATCCCCCATAGACTTCTTAAATAAATTTTACACGAAAAAAACGTCGCTTAGAGACAAAGTCCTCAATGTTATAGAGCAACACAAAGAGGAAGAAGTCCCGACGATACATTAAAGCCCCCGTCCGGTTCTGTTTGCTTTTCCAATTTATACCGTAACACCTGCACAATGAATCCATTGGAATTCCAGATTAAGTTTCTGGTCCGCGAAGAGCACGGCAAGTCACCTCTTAGCGAGCGGACGCTAAAAAGCCCCGGGGTTGCTTCACCTCGACGTGTCCCTGGTTTTGTTTGCCCAGACTAATCTGGACCTCGTCTCTCAATTTTACTTCAAACTTCACAGCTTAGATTTAAGTTTTGCTTTCAATTCACCAGCATCCTCGATGTACTGCCCAAACTAACTTTTAATTTCCTGAACATTAGCTGCGCAAGTCTGCTTCCAATTTTTCTGCGTCCATAAATAGACAGGAGAGTTCGACCGTTATCCCTCGCCGTTATTAACATAGTAACGAGTCGCATGAAGAACATGCAGCATGGAAATTACATGCTCGGCGAGAGGAAACCGATACACTCGCGTTTTCTTACACATGATTATGCAACGAAACGCGATTTCTCACAAAGATACCGGGGGGAAAGAAACGCGCTAAAAAATCACTAATTCGCACCAGTAGATCCCAAATAGTTTCGAACAAAAGCACACAAAAATAAATGGTTTAATGTCCACCAAGTAAACACATGGTTACCAGTCATAAAATTGATGGAGAGTTGTTAATGGTGAAGTATTACAATTTGACGTATCGGCAACCGCCTGCCTTAAGAAAGACAATTATTTGCCCAAATTATTCATCGTTCCTATTGTCGAAGTAACCATTTGAAGGATTATTACAAATATCTACTGCTATCTTCACAGGGCTTGTCTTGAAAAAGACAGTTGCTTGCCAATTATTTCGATAAAAATATTTATATACTTGCCTTTCTCCGATTTTTTTCTTTTGCTTCTGTGAGGATCGAACCTTGGACGTTCAGATTATCAAACCACTCAGCTATTGATGTGGTAACTTTACATTATATAAACTGTTATAAGTATCATGAACCATTCTGGTTTCTCTTGATGCCTTTTAGATGTTGCGCAGGTTTATCATCTAGCAACAAAGTTGATGCTCATTACTTATTATTTTTGGACTTGTTACTTGTGTAACTTGTATGCTTGTCTTCTTACTAGGTCATTTTTTATGTGTTGTTAATGGCGGAGTGTTCACAGAGTTGGAATTGGTTGAGTTTGACTATTATCCACCACTCCGAGGTCATGACAATCTGACGGCGACATTTCGACAACAAATTGTCTCCAGTCACACTCACAGAGTTTGCCTTGAGAAAGGCAATTAATTTTGTAGAAATAATTCGATTTTTAGTTACAAACTCTTATGTACTGTAGGTTACTACTCCTGTTTTCTCTTAGGATGCGCCGATTTGCCAAGGTGCAATTGCGCAGATACTACGTTTAGAGGAGAATACGCAACAGTTCCTTTTTTCAACAAGTACGTTACGGTTAGTCCACGGTTAGTCGTTCTCAGTTGTTTTGTGTCGTCTTGTTAGATTATTTTTTATGATCCTGTTACTTGAGTAACTTGCGTGCCTAAGGTCTTCTTATTAGGTCATTTCTTATCTGTTGTTAATGGCTGAGTGTTCACAAAGTTGGACTCCGAGGTGATTACAATCCGACGGCGACGTTTCGACAGAAAATTGTCTTCTGTCGCGCTCGCAGGGTTTGCCTTGAGAAAGGCAGCAAAAATTCGACTTTTAATTACAAACTTTTATCTATGTATCATGTTTTCTCTTTGGGTGCGCAGATCCGCCAAGGCGGAATTGCGCAGATTGTACGTTTAAAGAAGAATACATAACAGTACGTTATGGTTAGTCGTTCTCAGTTGTTTTACGTCGCCTTCTTAGATTATTTCTTACGACCGGTCACACTTGCAACTTGATCTACGGCTTACTTCAACCACAAGCTGTTGAAGGGAAATCAATATCAACGGTCAACCTAGAACCTAGACTGCGGAAGATCTATCCTGACCCCCAGCTGTAATACAATAGTTCAGGAAGAATACTTGACTATACATGAATCTTTGTGAGTTGCCGCGCTTTTTATAGTGTAATAGATACTTGCAAAGTTAAGCAATTTCACAGATAGATTATCCCAACTCCACACTGCGACAGGGTTCAAAGGTATTAAAGGATATAAAAAAAATAAAAGAACTAATATGGAATATCTTATTCTTATTGTTTGTTGTTTGTATAGATAAGGTCAATAACATCTTCGTGTAGAACAACCACGATAATTGGCAGGACGCGGCCGATTGTTTCATAAATATTTATCGCCTTAATTTGTAATGGTTATAAGCGTTTAGTGAGTCGTATTATTTTAACACTTGCTAAGTAACGGCGATAATCAAGTGCGCAAACGCCAAAAAATACTCTTTACACGGGATTTTCACGTTGCCAGCGGCAATTATGGTAAGTTTGGCCCCACCGTTAATTACGGCCGTCTCAGATTGAGAAATTACAGGCTGCCGAATGCGATTCGTTTGCATTTAATGATGGGATCCGGTGTTTCGGCCGGTAGACAGGACGACAGTTTGAAAGAAGTAGCCCGTCACGAATGCAAAAGAGGGTGCGTCAATTGAAGGAAAAAAAAGACGTGCGCATCTTCAAAGAAGTTTGTTTGTCGTGACAATTGAATATTTGAGGTTCATTCACGAGTTTCACGTTGTTTGCTTTGTGTTGTGTTAAAGTGATTGACATGTAAGCGCCTACTTTCACGTGTTTTTAGAAACGTTCGGAGAGGTGATGATGTTTTGTCAACTAAAGGTAACGTAATAATTGCGCCGCCTCTTTCTTAACGATAACGCAGTTTAGCTGCTACAGTTAGATTGCTTCCGTGATTAAAGAAACATTCCGGGGAATCGAATGAAAGAGACCGAGTGATCATTACCTCGACTGTCGACGATGAAAGGATGGATTCGTTAAATTCCGGGAACTACATAATCGAAAGAGTACGGGATCATTAAAAGGCTAAAAATAATAAACCTCTTCGGATACTTTGTAAGTCGTTCAGTGTTAGTCGGAATGTACTGTTGACTATAATAAAAAAAAAACTTACAACTACAATTAGTTTTAGGTATTGTATTGAATTCGTATTAATTCGCTAGGACGTAGAAACTTCGCGCTCACATCTGCCTTTAATAATTGGAGTCAATTACAAATCGTCCAGAATTGTTACTAAAATGTGGTGGCGTTCCCATCTGCTTTGCTGATGGCCTACCCCCCTTCAAACTTTAACTGTATTCTAAAATAATTCTTATTCCGAATTTAAATTACCACAAGCAGTTTCCTTCAATGAAAAAGAATCTGCAAATTGGAAACAGGGTTGTCGAATCGAATCTACAAGTTTTTTGGGAAATGTTTTTGAAATAGGAAATAATCTGCGCCGATTGATTTTGTTTAACTATAAATTAGGCTCTAATTAATTCGTAACCGGCGGCAGCGCGCCCATACATATTCAACAATGCATCGTAACAGTAATTTACAGAATCACGTTTACGTAACCCGTCATCGATTCAAGTGATAATAATTACGCAAGTGTTTACCGTTAACGGAAATACAATATTTTCAATAAACATGAAGCTAACAACGATGTTCTACACACAAGAACAAATATAATGAACGTGACCTTCGTTCTTTACATCGTAGTAACGAAAAACCACAGAGCACTACTTTATTTATAAATCAAACTACAATATGTTATGTATTTTAATCACAGTCAACTTTCAATCTCTGTAATATACAAATCGTGAGAACTAAAAATACATAGTTACTTGGGTCGATCACTCAAGAAGTACTGTTTTTGTTTGCAACGTCTAGAGAGGAACATCTGTAGGATTCTGAATTGCAAAACATCCTGTACAACATGCGTACATGTACGTGTCGTTTGCCTCATTATCCGCCACCGCATGCGCATGCCATTTAAGTATTCATGGCGCAGAAACAGTTTCGCGGAGATTACAGAGATTGTTTTTTCACCTGCCATCAAACTAGTTATTAATAAAAAGATCACGTGAACAGTTACCGCGATGCCAATGGACTCGCCTAACGAGATGCGATTCACCTTGCAAATTCTGCCTGCAACATTAGTTGCAATCGTTTCTTGTCGAATTCCGACGTGATTCAATTTTTATTAACATCCTCATTTAAAATCGACACTCTGTATACTGTTACTTTAAATAATATAAATTGCAAAAGTCTTAATCACAACTTTATATATAAACAATCGGTGGTGACCTCTTTTAGGAGCCGCCACTACAAACAATAAAGCTACACTTAACATTAACTGCACTATAGTTTATATTATGCTTCACCGTTATGAGCACATGGAAAAATGCGTTTAATTATACGAAATTGTGAATCGCCTCCGGACGAGAGAATCTTCGAAGAAACGGCTCTTCCGTTTTCAAATTAAATTGGCAGCACTGCTTACACAAAGTCCGACGTTAATTTAATCACGGAATCCCGCAATAATTTAACAAACACATACGAATGTAGCAACTGTCAAGGAAGTAACGCCCTCTCGTAGTTAGAGCCCCTTATAGAGAGAGTGACAGGTTTGGAAGATAAGGGCGAAATAAACAGTTGGCCAATCAAGTGCGAATTGCTCTCTTTATAAATGGATTTAGTTTATTTGATTTGGTCAACTGTTTAATCCACCATTTACTGTTCCCAAGTCTTTGTCTTTACTCTTACTATAAAGGACTCTACTATTCGTAGTGTCAAATCGAATCTGATTTTCTCCTAACAGTTACGATTATATTAAATTGGGTTTACAGTCTAACAAGATGATGAATCCACGAAGAATTAAGGTATTGTATTCTATTCAAGAGACAATCTCATACCTATTGGCAAACACATAGTTATTATTAGGTCGTAAAAGTTCCGACGCGCCGCCAACTAATTGGTAGAGTTCAATTAGGCATCGTTTGATGTCACGTGACACGTGATCATTATCTGTGCGGTTCAATCAGAGTCGTGCGGTAGCCTGTCCATAAAACGCTCGCCTTATCGAAGGCTCTCGATCTCTCGAAACCAATTCCGCACCGTAGATTTCACACCTCGAGTGCTCGCCGCCTAATAGAATTAAAAAGAAACAATAATATTCAATCAGCGGAAAGGCAGAGACAACAATAACGTTCCTACAAATGAGATCCCCTTATCTGAACCCGCGATAACTAATCACCGAGAGCGGTCGATAATGACTAGGCGTTTCGAGCTCGCCGAAGAAGAAGAAGAAGAAGAAGACAATTACCGAAAGGACCAGCTCGACTTCGAGGTGCACACAAAAACTGGTAATGATTTGAGAGGGAAGGAACGGGTCTCTCGATTTCTTCAGTCATTCACACAAAGCGGACTTTCAAATGCGTACGTTTTTTTTTTGTTTTAATTTTAGAACTTAATAAATCGAAACGGTATTATTAACGAACTCTTTCGTTACATCCATACTTGCCCCAATCTTTCGCTGTTTAGTGATCCAGCGGTTGCGACCGACTTTACCGATGTTTCCGCTCCTATGTGAAGATCAAGAGATAATCTATATTTACTTTCAAATTATGTATGTACTAATATTTGCTTGACTTAAGTTTGCGACACCGTATATATTCCCGAATTTTTTCGTGTCGTTTATGTGGCGACAAACGAACAAAAACCTCCTTGACGTGGTTTTCCCAAAGTAAATATTTTAATTGCACTCGGTGCGACCGAATCGATAACGCTTGTTTACAATAAATAAATAAATAAAGCAAGGCATGAGATGCATAAGTTGAGGAGACGACGCCCGAACAGAAATTACGACTTCGCGTGCGGCTGAAGACAAGGAGGCAAGGCTTAAAAACGAAACCCGAGGCAGAAGGAGCAGCAGGTAGGTACGTGGAAGAGGTACGAAGACACGAATCAAGCAAGAAGGCCGGCAACAACGCAGCACTTCGAAAGTAAACTAGTTTAGAAGCGCTGCCAGGCCACGGCGGATCTGTCGTTTCGCTCTGTCGCACGCGGGCAGATCACGAGCGGAAGTAGTACCGACGTAATCGTAAAGCAAACAATATTTTATAGTTCAAACACATTATATACCTGTTCCCACGAAGTGGAAATTGGCAACCTCGCCCATACCACGCAATAACTTCATCATAAGACACTGTTGCTACTTTAAACCGCGATAAAAAAACATTTCAAAAATGGAGGGGAGGGGGAAGGCAGTCGAAACCAAATTTACATTAAAAAGAGGGACGTATTTGTAAATGCACCGAAAAAAAAAAGGACAAGCTCGAGGCATTTCCCTACACGCCGCCGGCCAACTCGTTTCGAAACCGTGCAGAATCAGGAAATGAATTCCAGTCCATGAGAACGGTAGCTCGATACTTCTCTATTTGCCACACATTATTATTATTTATGTGCGCGCGTTCATGTATTAATACGAGCCGCTGACGTCGGGAAACTGTTGTTGAAACTTGAGGAATGTCGCTTGCGTTGTCAAAAAAAAAGAAGAAAGAACTTCACACTACTAGGTTTCCTTATGTAACCCAAGCATCGTATGGCGAATGAAATTTTAAGTGCGAATTGCCCCTGCCTGAATTGCCTGTGTCGTATGGTCGAATAAAAATGATCCAGTGATTAGATTCCGAGAGATTGAGAAAAAAAAACATCGATTTTTACCACAAAAATAGATCTTTTAAAAAAATCGATTCTTGAATCAGCATCGGGATTTCTTTTCAGACCTAACAACGCTGATATTAGAATCACAGTATAAGAATCTACACAATAGGGACACGCGAGTATAACTGTCACATTTGCTATTTTGTTTGATACCTACTGATTTGCAAATTACATAATACGTCTATTCCATCATCACTTTCTGACCGTTTCGAAATCGTCATAATCAGTTGCTCACCGAAATAATGATCGATTTTGATAACTTTATCAAGTGTAAAACTTTGATGAGTGTGTATGCTTTTGACGTTTCGCAACCGTCATGACAGAAAGTGATGTTGGAACAGACCTTATATTTGCATAAGGGTAACAAACAGAATGAAGTATTCCTACTGATTGTGAGTATTTACTTATACTGTGTAATGCCTGTTTTAGACGGTCATATTTTTGTATCAAATTTATTACGAAGTGAGAGAGATAAGCTACCACAGCGAATGTTGATTGGTTGAATTGGCACTTCTCACTCACTTCGTAATAAATTTGATACAAAAATATGACCGTGTAAAACGGGCATTAGAATGTCTTTTATGACAGAACAAAAACTAGGTTATGTTACAGTGACAATGCTAGGTTATGTTATAGAGCGAGCGTGTAATTTTAGTACAAATTTTAATCGAGTTTGAACGCAAGAAACTCTCGTAACTGTCACTGTTATTTTTCTACCGTTTCCAATGCAGTCCTGCCGGAAAAATTGTATGCTGCTTCCTAAGAGATGTCTCTTCACTTTGTTGATAGATTGTCATATATGGTAATAGATGGCACTGTCACAATATAAGAATCTACAGTCCATTTTTTTCTCTACATATACGTCGATCGATCGATCGATCGCTAAGTCAAATAATTTTTATGTAGCTATCTTCTTCTAGCTTTCGTGCTTTTGTCAAGTCACGTCATTTCGTCGTATATTTTCTTAACCCAGATTTATACGATCGGTATACACTGTGTGGCATTTAACCGGGTTTCTTCATTTACGCCGTTCCTATTGAAAATATTGTCACGATTACGAGAAATTTGGAAATTATTAATTGTTTTAAAATGCTTTCGTAAACCTGAGTTATTTGCGGAATCTGCACACTCTGCGAACCGGACTTCCAACGCTTTGTCGTTGAACTTGCAGGTTCATCGGAGTTGCCGACGAAGTAAAATAACTGGGGCAATGTGTAATTAGTTTAACGAAAAACAATTAGCTTGCGATCTAAATAAATTGGTAACCGCGTAAGAAATCCTGACAACATCTTTTCCGGCTTAGTAACTACGCGTGTCCACCGAATTTCGTGGACCTTTGGTCATGACATCACGTACATCTTTAGTATATAAATCCATGCATTTATTGTAATGATTATCAGTTATCTGATCGTCTTCGGAGGAGTACAGTGGTCTGTGTCTCTAAACTTTTAGACAATAAAGGTAATCTTTGTTGCTCTTAATGTATTAGTTTACAGTGACCCCTGTTGCTCCCTTCCAACCCTGAGCTACGCAACCCCCGAGCCCACAAGCTCGTGACAATATGAAAAAATGTTTTATACAAAAGTATCATCCTTTCAAGCTCCGCATAATTTAAAATTATTTTCGAATATACAGGATGTCCCAGTTTGGCTGTACGATGTGTTACTACGTTATTTTAAATGGAACACCCTATATTTTATAATGAATTTGAGCTTGTCACGTTATTTTAGGGTAAGTTTGATAAGGGTTCCCTATACCTAAGTCCTACAGCTTTTAAGATATTAGGCTTTGTTTACGGTTTTTGGAAAATACGGATATAACTTTGAAAATTAATAACTCAATAACGAAGAATGTTAGAAAGCAGATATTGTGGTGCTGTGGTATCTACCGCAGTAACAGAATTTACTTTTCATTAAACAGGGATTCAGTAAAACTATTTCCATTTCGACAACAGTTGAATGAAAGGCAATAACTTTTATTTTTTAAATGGAACGGTGTTATTTTTATATCGTTGTTAGATGCTCCATAAAAGTATCTTTCAATTAGCTATACACTTCCCTATACCAATTACTGACGGTTCAGGAGATATTTAACGTTATTTCATAATTTCTGCATTTTAACATATTAATTAAAATCAGGAGTGAGTATTTACTCAAACTTTCAATAAATTGTCAATTTTCTAAGTTTATTAATCTCTGTTATATTAAATAATACATTTTGAACACTTATTGTAAAATTACAAGACATCGTAGAATTATTTTGTTGTTCCTACAGTTTTCAAAAGTTTCGTATTTATTTTGGGAGACCAGTGTTTAATTTTATTAGTTCTTGTTGTATTATTCAAATATGATTAATAAATATTTCGTCAATAATATTTAGAGCGCACTTTATTATTTGACATAAACAAAAAGTTAAACTGAAGTACAAGAAGTCTTAGGGCCAATTGTATGAAATTTTAAGAAAATCGAGTGCAGTTAATTTTCTCTGTATTAATTCGTTCGTGGTTAGTGGCACATGTCACCTTTGCTGTCAAAGTGACAGATAAAATGCCACGGTTAACTGAAAGTGACAGAGTTTTAAATCATTCTGAATTAGAAGAGGAAGGTTGGCCAATAAGGACTTTGGCTAAACACTACATGATTTGGCTAAAAACAAATGTTTGAAGAAAATAGAAGTTTGATTTTTTTAATGCCAGATTTTTTTGCAATTAACTGTACATTACATTTCCGTATACAGCGGAATTAAAAAAAAAACGGGTAATGATTTTTTTCCAGTTGTAAATTTGGTTCCATTTGTCAGTTAATTGTCTACTTGACAATACATACATATGTTTCAAAAAAATTAACCTATTTACCTATGAACTGACATACCATCAAATAATTCTAACCTAGTTTTAATAAATCCATTTTCACACTATGAAAATATTGAAAAAAACGTGTCGATTTATTTTGACATTTTCCGATTTTTTTGAATTCAGCTGTAGGTATCAAACAATATCGCGTTTTTTTTTTGACACTGACGTTTAAGTGATGCTACTGGATAATTACTTAAGCTTCGTTCCTTTTGCCATAAATCTTATCTCAGATCACATAAAAGTCATTTCCGGTAGCACGAACAAGTAAGTTTGAACGAAGATTTCAACGTAGCAACCAATGGGAATGCTGGAGAGGCAAGGTAGGAGGTGGGTACCTCAATTCAAACACATTTGTTCGTGCTAACGGAAATGACGTTCATGTGATCTGAGGTAAAATTTGTGGTAAAAGGAAAGCACCTGTATACTGTGGCACTGTCATAATTACAGTCGCAGTATCAAAATTTACCTCCAAATATAGTTTCACATTGTTGCACTTTGCACAATGTTTTGCCATTAGTATCGGACATATTATCGGCAACTCCCGATGGCGGCGCTGCGATCGCCAACAGCTGATCGGCGTTTTATATAAAACAAACCTTGTTGAAATCTGCACAACGAAGCAATTCCCGCATTTCTAACTCTTAACGAGTTGTTTTCTTATTTCGAATTTCGGCAATTTCACAGTTTCTTTCAAACACCGTTTAAATGTCACGTTTACGTAAAAGATTAGTTCCATAAAATACCTGTAGAGGTCGTGACCAGATTTTGAATTCCCCACCAATTATAAACTGTTGCTAACTAAAATTTTAACGAAAAGTTTTAATCGCGACATCCTGCGATCGCTTTTTGACCCAACATTGCATTAGGAACGACAAATTGAAGCCAGTTTCTCGAGCCACACTTCCGCTGACGAGGCCCCAAATAGGGCCGAAACAGCTGTACAGAGGATGCTCGCAGAATCCACTGTAATCAAAACCGATTTGCTACAAAATTTTAACGTTTAGTTGCGACAGTGTCGACATAATATTTCAAATTTGTTTATCATTTTGAATAATAGATGGCGCTAAATTAAGAATTACCAAGAATTATTTCACTTTGCACAATGTCAACGCACACGTAATTTTAAACTAATCAAACGACTACAATTTTAACATTTAACTGCCACTGTCAATATGATATTAGAACTTCATTTGTTTGTCATTTTGAATAATAGGTGATGCTCCTCAAGTCAGGTTTGTTGATATGAAGTTAAGAATTAACAAGTTTTTGACTTAACTAAATACTTGAAGGCATTAAAAAAATTAAAAACGTAATAGATTTTAGTAATTTTGTAAAAGCATTCAGTGAATAGAACTAGTGATATTCCGAAATCAGTGCTGCCAACTTTGAAATTATATCCGTGCCCTTACTTACCCTCCTATTCTGTAACTCATAACGACATCGTTAGATACCGATATTTTGACCAATCAGTGCTTAGATATAACGCATTTCTAAGTACTCATTGGTCAAGGTTACTAAAGAGACAGGTTGCCTGGTAACTTTCAACGTCACTGCAACGTCACTCAGTAGGCCCATTTAATGCATATACTCAAATAGTGGCCTACTAGGATGACGCGTCACTCCATGACTTACCAGGCAACCTTCTCTCTTCAGTAACCTTGCTCATTGGTCACTTAACGATTATCGGTATCTAACGATGTCGTTATGAGTTACGGAATAGGAGGGTTACTGTCAATCATGTTTATACGAGGTCTGTTCCAGCAGCAGTACATAACTTTTAGTAATTGTACTGAGCATGCGCAGTGCCACTTTGGCCTTAGGTACTAAAGTGTCATGCGCAGTGACGCAGCGACACTAAAGTGTCACTGCGCACAATTTCTAACAGTTATGTACTGCTGCTAGAATAGACCTACGATCACACGCAAAAAAAAACTTACAAAGCAAGACTCATATCGACGCGATTCTTCAATCAACTACAATTTCAATCTTTAACAGCAACTGCCATTATGATATTAAAACTTCTTTGTTTGTCATATTGAATAATAGGTGGCGCTGAATTAGCCACGTTTGTTGATATGAAGTTAAGTGTTCGGAGTCGACGCCTCACATGTTTTTAATTTTATTTTTTCCAGTCATAATCAGCTACTAGTAGCATACAGTTTATTATTTTATTTTGAGCTTCATAAAATTTACATCGAACACCGTTTCACAAACACATTTTTAAGTGTTTCAAAGAAATCACTGTGCAGGAACTTTCGTTTCGTCCGCAGTTAATATTGTATGTCAGTTCACTTGAGTTTGGCGTCATAAAGCCCTTAGAAAATGTGTTTGCTCGAGAATGAGAGGCCCTTGCCTAACAAAATCTAAAAATTACGACACTGTCTCGACGTCATTCATACTACACGCTTCGGTCCCATTTCACAATCGAGTTTTACCCAAATTAATCAATGTGTGCTCCTGTGACTACCTTGTAAATATTTGGGTAAATAACGTTAGTTTTAGTGACTTGTTGGCAATTATTAATTCCAAATTAACGCCTGAACGGTCCAGTGGTAAGAGGACCGGCCTTGCAATCGCATGGTCGTCGGTTCGAACCGCACTCGGGATTTTTCTTAGGGGTGGTCGGTATCGACTTCAGGCGCCCTTCAGTGTTGGGGATAAAATTCGACACTGCTTCCCCTTAAACGGCGAGAAGGTTGGAAGTAACAAAGCCATGGAACACTTTACACACACTCAAAACACACTCCCGCTCCTGAGGTCCTGACAAGTCTTTGACTTAGGACCCCGTTGGTCAACCACCACAGATAAAAAATAAATAAAATAAAGACACATTACTATTAGTAACGGTTTCAGATCGACATTAAGTGCGACATCAACTAGCGCGGTCCAAATTGCCGTTACGCATCGCGATTGAACACCTATCAAATCGAACATTAAGAATTATCAAGTTTTTGACTTATCTAAATACAAGGAGACATTTAAAAATAACAGACTTTAGTACTTTTGTAAGAACCTAGAAGTAGTAACATTCCGAAATCAGTGCTGCCAACTCTGAAATTATATCCGTGCCCTTACCGTCACAATCATGTTTATACGATCACACGGTATTTTCGGCGCAAAAAAAAACTCTACAAAGCACGACTCATATCAACACGATTCATCCACACTTAAAAGGTAAATTATACCGTCCAGAATTTTTCTTTAGCTTGAAAAAAAAAAACCTTGTAATTTTCCTCGAATCCGTTTCAAAAATCTTGTATCAATAATAAAACGAAAGGTTTAAACAGAAGCGAAAACAAAATATCTAAAAAAGCCAACAAGTTACGTAATCATACATACTCGTACATATAAAGAAAAACTGCCTAATAATTATTATTATAAATAAAAATGCCCAGCGGTTCGCTTACATTTCTCATGATTTAAATTGTAAATAATAATTAGTAGCGAGGCAGCTTCCGCTTCAGCTTTAATAATAAGCCTAATTAGTGCGTTTTGGTAACACGATAAAACTCGATGGTGCTTTCTAATGTTTATGACGACTGAAGACAGGAAAAATAAAATGATAAGAGTTTTACGACCTGGACAAGTGTGATTATACCATACGCCTAGCAAAGGGCGACCAATACATATTTTTTAACAATTCACTTATACGGTAATTGACCGAAACTGAGGTCATAGATGAGAACAAATAAAGCAGATAATTTGAAGATTGAAATTCATGAAGTGCGAACGGAATCTCATTAGGTTTAAGTAAGGAACGTCACGCCTCCACAAGGGGCTAGAACGTACAAACCCTATTACGTGCCTGCATCGCTTTCTGTCTCTCATATGCCTGTGTTCTTGCTTTCAAACAATTACCTGTATGTATTTATTTACCTTATAATAATTTGTGGCAAAGTCAAATCAACAGTGAATAGAGCAAATTTCTAAAAAAATTATGAAGGCCTGGCTCCCAATGGAAAAGGGGCCCGCCACTGGTGTAACATGTACGTGTAATACAAAAAATTTATTTTATTCAACATTCACCTAAGGGCCTATGCCTAACAGTACGACATGCAACCAAAGGATTGAATGAGAGCCAAGTATTTTATCTATCCATCTAAGTGTGCGCGTGCGAGTGTTGCCAACTACACGATAATTAATAGGCCTGTTCGATAGCTCTGCACTTTCCACACTTTTAACACCTTTACTCTATTTGTCTCACTCCTACTTACATTATATTATACTCATCTTACTCTCTCAGTAGCGGTTGGTGTAAAAAGTGTAGAAAAGTGCAGAGCTAACGAACAAACCTTTGGATTCAAAATCCGACACACCGAAAACTCTGTGTTTACTTTTTCGGTTATTTTATATATAATTTTGTGATTGTAATAGGTTTTTCTAAACTAAAAAGGACACCTAAAAAAGATGTCAATTTTTTCAAACCTTTTGTCTACTTTCGGAATCGGTTGATCACTAACGTTTTATACTCTAGGAATTTTCTTTTATTTTGTTAAGATTATAACAGTTGGGGACACTGTAGTCTTCGCGCCAAAACTACCGTACGTTATGGCCGTTTTACACTATGCTAAAATTTGATACAAAGTAAGTGAGAAGTGCCAGTTCAACCAATCAGAATTCACTGTGGCAGCTTATCTCTCTCACTTTGTACCAAAAAATGTTATAATGTAAAACAGCCTTTAGAGATAGTGGCTGGCCATTTTGAAAACAGTTCACGAGCACGCTTTGCAGACGACGACGTTTAAATATTTAGTTACCCTTCCTGTATTGATGCTTTGAAGTTGAGATCGCCCTTAGATAAGGGGATTTTAGTGTCGTTTGTAAATTAAATACATACTTGGAAGAGTCTCTTCCTGACCTTGGGGTAAGTTTTATTCGAATCAGTTTCATTCTGGTTATCGAATTTCTTTCAAATCTGTGTTTCTTCCGTTAGTACGTTGGGTTGGGTAAGTTTTGAGGGTTAGAATCACCCCCTTGTACCAGTTGATTCCTTCCAAACGAGTTTTGCTGTTGATATCATCGGATCTCGAGAGCCTTTCTACTACAACATCGTGTTGGCAGAGTAGGACCCCTGTTAGAAGCTGCTGCACCGTTTAAGGCACGCTCCGAGGATTACACCCCCTTCCGAGGCCGAACACATTGTAGAATTAGTGGAGAACGTTTGGGTATTATTGAAATTTTATCATATGTTTTACCTAGCCTTTCGTAACGTTATTTTTGGGTACTTATTTGTACCTCCGAGTACATTTTTGCTTGACGAAGGCTTCTGCTTCGTTCTTTAGATTTATTCTTAAGGTAGATTTGTTTGAGAACTATCGTTATTGTCTTGCTAGGTGGCGCCCTCTTTACATCCAGGTTTTAAGCTATTGACAATCTATTTGTAGTCCACCCCGTTTCCACTCAGCGCAGCATATTTCGCAGTACAGTTTTTTTTAACAATTTTCCCCAACGTTCGCGACTTTATACAGGGGCAAACAGGTAAGACGAAAAAGTAGGTAACAAAGAAATACTTTTAATGACTATCGGAGCGGAATTTTGTACAATATACGTCATCAATACTCTCAGAATAGTTTAAATTGATAGTGCCTACATATAACGAGTTTTCAATTGAAAAGTGCATCAAGTTGGTTTTGATTTTTTGATGAAAGAAGATAGAGCAAAAAAGAGATGACTTCCTAAACCAACTGACGTTTAATAGATAACAGTTGTTAAATAGTTGAAATGTTTTGCTTATAACTTGTGACGTTATGACCTATCGAAACATTATTAGCGTTTTCGTTTGCACACTCAGAGTATCTTCACCCCATATTAATGTATAAAGTTCAAACCAGTACACAGTCACAGAAAACGAAGGCACTGAACGTAGAATGACATTTCGCATTGATTTAATCCAAGATTTGCTTCACAATGTTATGAAAAATTCAAGGGTACTCGCTGAACTTTTCAATTGAACGCCTGATACTTGCAATGTTGGCAAATGGGAGAGATAATTTTGGAGAGTCTTTTGGATCTAGCGCGACAAGAGATTTTTTTAAATAAATTTTCGTTTAAGATATTGCAGAAGTTAACTGTACTTATGTTTCGATGCTTGTACAAACTGATTTAATTAGACGAGAACGCCTTTTTTAAAACATGCAAATTTTGACTATTGAACATGATAATTTGAACCTAAAGAGTTGGTAACCCTGTGCGAACCACAATACTTGCATAGTTCTGCCCTAAAAGTTTGGAGATTTACTTTATTTAAGAACTTGTTTAAACCTTACATGATTTTTCATTATAAACGTGCAGCTCTTATATTACGGGTTTTGCAAACGATTTGCGTGACGTTGTTCACGTTGTTTTCGGTTTGAATTCCCGATAATACATTTTCTGTTTCTGTTTATAACTTAAACCCTTAAGAATCAGTGCTGCCAATAACTATATCACTGTTTTGCACATATTTAAGTTCGTGTGTACTCTTTTTTGTCGAAAATTTGCCTTTAAGAGCTAAAGAAACACCAATCGAAAATTTCACCGACCAATTTCATTTCGTAATCTTAGAAAGTTTCGCCCACAACAAAGATCATTAAAAAAGCGAATCGAATCAGGAAATTGCTCTACAATATCGTGATACAGTTCTGAGCTTTAAAAAAGCGACTATTTATGTAGAGTCCTCTTTAATTGGGCGATTTACAAGAGGATTCCGTTATTAACAAAAAAAAAAGCGACGATTATCCACCGAATCTCGCCGCCCACGATAAATCACGACCGGATTTACGATTTACGATGCCAGTCCGGGTCGTGTCGTGGGTGGATTTATATTAATATTCGTTTAATTGACACCGGCTTGATTTATGCGAGCGTTTCTCCGGTGTACAACGTCCCTTATTATAATTGTTGCTCGCGATTGGTTCACGTCTGATTTAATATATAGCGGACCTGTCAATGGACTGAGTGATTGGAACCGTTTCTATTCGAATAAATCATAATAAATATTCTTGAAGGGAAATTGAAGAAAAACTTGTAAAATCTAAATTAATTGATTCACTGCACTGTAATGATTTCGCTATGCATACAACTCATTCCGATGGACTGTGTATACATATATTAAATTACAAAATCTGATGACCTCATGCCTGTGAGCAAGCAAGCAAGCAGGCAGGCAGGTACGCATACAAAGGTGAAAGAAAAATACGAAGAAGGCTGGGCGTGCCGTATTGCGCCGAGAGCGCTCGCCTCCAACCCAGACAATAGATAACCGTATAACCCTCTGCCCACTCGCCTTAGACCCGTTTCGAAAGGTCGGAGGACACGTTTCAATATTTACAATTTGGCATTTAGCGGGCGTAAACCAGCCGCCTACGAGACGAGAAATTACTCGCAATGTGTTGTATCGCCCGGTATTAATCACATGGCGTGATCAGGAAAAAAAAGAAGAAGAAAGAAACACACTTAACCTCCCTCTTATATTTTCCGTTGCAATCAGCAAGAACAGCCTAAACCGTAGGTGAAAACTCCGCGAGATGCTACGCCAATAGTAAAGTTCCTAGATGGGTGAAGTACCGCAATTACCGCCATTTTGAGTCCAAATGAACGAGCAAATTTAAAACTGAACGTAACAGGTAATGTGATTTCAAATTTAGCGCGCTTATTTTGATTCAAAATGGCGGTAATTGCGGTACTTTATCTATCTCGGCCCTAGAGACTTTAGGCAATAGTAATAAGTAAGTTCGATGTAAATTAAAAATCTAACCTGGCTTGGCCTTCTTTAAATAATGCTTACAAGATGAATTCCTATTGGCAGAGTGAAACCGATGTTAATTGAATTTTTCAGATCAATTGCGAGATAGCGCGCCTTCCCCCTATTATTACCTTAAAAGCTTTCGAATAGAGCGACCCGAAACGCTCTTACGGTCGATCCCACAACCGGCAATTATGCTCTGCCACAGATATAAACTAATTACACCACGGAATAACCAATTCATGAAACAAGTGGTCGGCCGCACACTAAAGAAAAGATTAAATAAAATAAATAATGCTCGGAATTTAGCCCGATTATATCACTTTACTCGGCGTTATGCATTTGTCAAGCCTGTTTTACATTACACTAATTTCTGTTAGGTGCAAAATAAAGTATCGTAAGAAACAGATTTTCTTTACGTAGATGTGTTTATTTTCAATGGAACGAAATTATAAACAAAACATGTCGCTAATTCGCTCGACTTTGCAATGATCCCCAAACACCTGTGTCCGTTTTGGAACACGTGTGCGATGAAATTTTGATCGTAATTAATCGGGACCTTTCTGTCTAATAACTAAATAAAAGACGGCTGCTGTCGAAAAATGGTATCACACAGTCGTTAACAATGTCTTAGGTGTTTTTCGTGACGAGTTCCAGAAAAAAAAAATGTATTTCTCTCTCTGTATCTATTGATGGCTTTTTCAAGTTTCTTTTTTTGGCCAATGTCCCTTGCATAGAAGATTCAATATTGTACATCCTGTAGTAATCTAAATTTGTTACTGCTCCGTTCCATAACAATTACAAAAAAAATTGTTTAGACTTTCATCAAGCAGAAAATTTTTATGTTCGTATTAGTTAATTAAATGCAACACAAAACCGTAAAAGTGCAAAGCGTCGGCGTGTAACCGGACTTGTTAATTTGTTAATACATGTTTACCTTGCAATTAGCGAAATTAGCGCCGCGCGACGAAACGAAGCAGAAAAAAAAACGTATTAAATTAAGTACGAAAAACTTAAAGCGCCGCGCGCCGCCACGTTTCGCACAAGGGCCAATTACCGAGGGTAGTTTCTGACAAAAGGGCTGAAGTAAACAGATGACAACTTCCATAAATAATTTTTGAGCGGCCGCAAAACAACAAAAGAATCGTCGGGGGAGGGCACTTGACGGTATGTCGCCCTGTATAAGTTACAGAAGGGTGTACATTTGAATACATCGTTTATTAATCGCTTTATTTATGCGCAGACAGAAGTTATGAAAAGATTTTTTTATTTGTGCATTTTTAACACAAAAGGCAAAAAGAGTTAAATACAAACTTATCAAAACAAAAGAATTTTACGTAAAATTGATTCATTCCATTCAGATATTGTTATAAGATTAATTTTTTTTAAGAAACTCTTCTTTCTTCTTTCATCTTTCACTACGTTTTATTTTTTTCATCTTTCTATCCGTTTGTCTGTCAATATAATAGAAAAAAAAAAAAAAAAAAACGGGAACGTGTGCATACATATTATAGGACCTACAAAAATCTATTCAAACACGAGAAACAAAGCCTAAAAAAGCAACAGAAACATGTGCGTTGAAACTGAATAGTAAATCCCAACCCTAAAAAAAAAAAGCTGTGCGACAATGGCTCGCGTCCCATAGAATTCGAATAGAATCGAAACCGAGCTCGCATCTGTTACCCATTAATCCGTGATGAAATTGCGCGGACAAGTGCATAGAGGGCGGTGGCGGCGCGGAGGAAGCATCAATAGATTCAATTAAGCC
This sequence comes from Dorcus hopei, assembly GCA_033060865.1. Classification (NCBI taxonomy): domain Eukaryota; kingdom Metazoa; phylum Arthropoda; class Insecta; order Coleoptera; family Lucanidae; genus Dorcus; species Dorcus hopei. The sequence goes on along the minus strand of CM065425.1, from coordinate 6,227,406 downwards.
AACGAAGCCCCGATTTGCTCGACCCAGTTCGAATCTTCTGTGTTATCAACTCATCACATGCGTCGCTTTTCATCTACGGCCTGACCGATTTGTCACGGACACGCTTGTTCGCTCCGCGATAATCGCTGCTCGTAATGGTCACTGAGAAATTCTCCAATGAGGACTTTCCTAGATTTTGTTTGTTTTTTTTTCTACTGTAGTGTTGCCAACTTGAGAGAATTTTTACTAAAGCAAGTAGATTCACTGCCTTATATAGCCTGTCAAATTTGGTAGAAAATCTATATAGTAAATTTGAATTTAAAAAATAACTAGATTTTCAAAACAATCTAGTTTAGTGGGCGCAAAGTTAGCAATTTAATGGTTGAAAGTATATTAAATATACCCACAGATTTATCAAGTAGCAGATTCCCTGTAGAGTAAGAGGAATTGATATTAACTTAAGAGTGAGATGGTATATACACCCGTTTCAAAAGCATTGTTCATTCTAAGTCACGTGATCTATACTTTGAGTGGCACACATGAGCTAAAATTACTAACTTTCTGATATCAACCGAGAATGCAGGAAACATAAGGCACTGTGCATCTACGTCTTACCAGATCATTGAATATACCACGAGGCAGTATTGCCAACTGTCAAAACTGATATACCACAGGACCTATACCATGTTACTAAACCGCTAGAAACCTCTGAAAATGTCAGAGCCAGCGACAAAACCCCAAATTTGGCAACATTGCTGGAAGATTTTAGTAATTACCCCGAAATCTAGTTTCGCCCAATGAAGCAGCTAGGGTTCACAGGTTGGAGTACTTTTAGGCTACATTTACATTCAATTTCATGCCAGCATGAATTCGTAACACGAAAGTTTGACGTGTGCTTTCTTATGATATCATTTACATTGGCCAATCTAAATGATATCATAAGAAAGCACACGTCAAACTTTCGTGCTGGCACGAAGTTGGCTATTTTGATCTACGACATAACTTATTAGGCGCTTTTAAATATTTCCATATTTTATTTTCCACAGTTCTACCACCAATAAATAGCTAAATTAAAAAAAAAGCGATCGCAGGATGTCGTTACTTAAACTTATCATCAAACTTATCATTCAGGTTATTAAACTACTAAAGTTGCCTAGGTTTGTATCTCGCGTTTGGTGTCAAATTTGTGACGTCACTAGAGTTCTAGATTTATGGCTGTCACCGTAAACCGACTGTCACGCGTTCTCTTTGATATTAACAATTTGGAAGGTAATTCCTTGCTTATTGATTATTATTTACAAATCAATTTGAGATGCCATCAGGAACAACATGTTCGTATTAAACTGTCATATGACATACAATGTAAAAGCAAAAACACAAGGTTTGAAAATTTCATTTTTTACATTTTACTTAGCAGGATGGCTCGCTAAAAAGTTTCAAAGTTCACACCCTCATCTGGGCCAACACAGTTATAAAACCGTTAACGACCCTACTTTCAGCTTACCTTCATGGGTAAAGCACCTTTCATTCGGAAGATTAGTAGTGCCTTTTGATGAACTTGTGAAAACTATAAAAGAATTTGACACAGAATTCATCAGATACATGGGTGATGGAATGAAATAAAACAAACTTATCCTTAAACAATTAGTGAAGGCACTGGCATACAAAATTACAAAGTTCCTGATGAAGACGTATACATCATCCGAGCGTTCGTAAAACAAAGACTTTTTATTAGAATAATTATTTCAATTATAAATACCAGTCTTTAAAAAGAAATCCTCATTTAAAATCACTCATAAACGAAATTCGTGTTAAGATAAACCATAAAATAAGAAAAATTGTGACTTAATAAATACTGCTTCGTTACTTGTGTATTATTATTATTATTATTGTTAGTTAGTTTTCAGTGTTCATCGTCGACAACTTATTAAAGGCGACGTTTAGTGAAAATTTAGTGGCCATTATCAAAAGTCATTACATTAGCTGCTTTCGTTCATACCAGTGATTCACTTCGTGCACATTTATTCGTAACTTCCTTCCGTTCATTTTATGAAATATGAGTTTCATTTCTTCGTTTTTTAAAGAATCAATACATAAAAGCTACGAATAAATAGTCGCGTTCATCGGAGAGCAGCTGCTGAGTTGCTTACTCAGCAATCATTTGTGATTGGTTCACATTAAGGTAATAGCCAATCACAGACGATTGCTAAGTAAGAAACTCAGCAGCAGCTCTCCGTTGAACGCGACTAATGTGCACGAAGTGAATCCAGTACTTATGATTAGTAATCATGGGTAGGAACGAAAGCAGCTATTACTTTGAACTCGCACGTTAGCAGAACTCTAGTGACGTCATTTGCACAACCACTTTCGAGCAAACCTAGGTAACCTAATTTAATAACCTTGCCTTATCATTAAAATTATCTATTACAGAATTCTACTATACCAGCAATTTCATTTAAGCAAGAATACGCATAGTTAGCAACTACAGAATTCTGCTATACCGACAATTTTATATTCAAGCAAGAACTCGCATATTTCTGTATAAATTCCTATTAAAATCGTTACTTATAATTCTATTTCTTATTGACTGTTAATCAAATCCATAAGGAGCAAGGAATTTTAGCAGATATTTTAGTAGAATTTCGTCAAGTTTTGAATTTAGGCTACTTTTTTCTACGCCATCCATTTATCAGGCGCTTTTAAATATTTTAATTTACACAGTCTCTGGAAATACCTAAATTAAGCTCGTATAGAATTTTAAAGATGCAGGAAGATTAAAATTAGCAACTACAGGATTCTACTATACCGGCAATTTCACATTCAAGTAAGAACTGGCGTATTTCTGCGTAAATTCCTATTAACATCGTTATTTTTGATTTGATTGTTAATCAAACCCATGATTAGGGGGGAGGGCAGGGCATTTTAGCACATTTTTTTAGTAGAATTTCGTCAGGTGTCTATAGAATACGTTTCCGATAGTTGGCAACACTGGTTACTCCATATCCACAGAATACCAGAAGCGACACTCGTCTTCCCGCGCGGAACCGATTTTCTTTGCGCATGTACTGGTTTCGGTGGATCTATGGTGGATCTTCTGTCAACCTCAAAACTTCTTATGTGATTAATGTCATCGCTTGATGCAATTTGTGAACGGTTTGTAAAGTTTAAAGCACATTTCTGTTTAAAGCTTTGTTTTTAATTTGTTTAGTGTTTACAATCATTTTGCAATTCCCACCTGCTTTTTATAACTTTCACAAATAATCACGTTTCAGATTCTTTCATTCTATGTTTACAAATTCATATTTCGCGCCTTCTTTTGACGTCTAATCCACCGAAACAATGGTCGCGTTCAGACGACCACAGCAGCTGAGTTGCTAACTCAGCAATCGTTTGTGATTGGCTCACATTAAAATAATAGCCAATCACAAACGATTGCTGAGTCAGCAACTCAGCTGCTGTGGTCGTCTGAACGTGACCAATGGCGTCAAGGACGAAAATTCGGGACCCAAAAACATCAAAGGTTCCGCCACAAGTGTCGCTTCTGGTATTCTGCGTCATATCAAATGGAGTCAGTGTTGCCAACTGGTGGAAAATTGTCCATTTCGTGGGAGAAAAAAATTTGAGAACTTGCACAGCGGGAAAAAGTGGACAAAAATTGTAAAAATGCGGAAAATTAAAATTGTTTTCTATATTCACAGATATTAGAACAAAAAGGGCAAACCCTATTGGAACAAATTTACTGAATTATTCGAGGTGTGTAAATAAAGTAATGAGACTGGAAGAATAACGTTCCACCTGGGAACACTGTGGGCTTGTGTTTTAGAGAGATGACAGGTCAACATGCAATGCACCTTCAGTATAAGTTTCAACTCCCTAGTGTTACTAGATGGTCCATAGCGAATTTTTTTGTAAATTTATTTTTTCTAGTGCGTTCGGAAAATTTAGCTCTTCCCCAATCATTCTTGCCGTTAACCGCCGGTCAGAGCGGATGTTGTCGATATTCTGATCAGTTCTCGATGGCCTTTCACTACGAGGTTCGTCTTCAATCAATTTTCGGGCTTTTCTAAAATGCCTTAAACCACCTGAAAACCTGGCTCTTTGACAAAACATTCTCTCTATACTCGTACGCCTGCTGAAGTTTTGCAAAAGTTTCACCCGCGGTGTGCCCGAGTCTGAAACAAAACTTGACAGCAACATTGCTCGAAATTGCTGTCATTCATTTTCCGAACGCACTAGAAAAAACAACTTTACGAAAAAATTCGTCATGGATCACCTAGTAACACTAGGAAGTTGAAACTCACACCAGTGTTGCCAGAATACTTTTAGGAAAAATCTTGAATATGGAGGAAAAAATTGATGGATTTTACCGAAAAAAGATAGATATTAAAAACATTTAATAAGAAATAGTTTTCTGTCCGAAACACTATTAGTACGAGTACTACGAGTATAACACTATTCTTGAAGTAACGTGATGCAGATATAGAGGAAGGTTAAGGAATATTCGACGAATAGTTTTTCTGTCTTCATTCTACGTTTGTAAACGTGGACTTATGAGTGATATACCATTAAATTTAAACCTAACTGAATTGAATTTAAACCTAATTTAGGTTTAAATCTAATTAAGGTTTAAATTCAATGGATATACCAAACGGAATCTAGAAGGATTCGAAAATCGAACCAATCAACGTCAAGTGTGTCGTCATTGTAAGAGTGAGATGTAAGTGCAGCCAACATTGCAAAAGTATTTTTCCTAACATAAAAACTATTTTTTGAAAAACATTTTTAACTATTAAAAGTTAAATAATTGGAACGGGGCCCGCAACAGTAAATTGATGGAAATTATTTTGAAAATCTTAGAAAATCCATCAATTGATGAGTATTTGGCAACACTGACTCATACTGAAGGTGCATTGGATGTTGACCTGTCATCCCTCTGAAGCACAAGCCTACAGTGTTCCCAGGTGGAACGTTATGCTTCCAGTCTTATTACTTCATTTACACATTTCGTATGTATGTGTGTTGTAAGAAGTTCAATCTATAGTGATCAGACTGATCGTGTATATTTCCGAATAAAAAAAAGAACGCTTGGACCTGTATAATACCAAAAATGTACAGTTTTAAAAATTAATTATTTTATCTTCATACATTTTATATTGACTGTACATTACTTTTATTGAGATTGTTATGGACTACCTTTTTTTTCCTGAAAAAAACCCATTTATTTATAAATGCCTTATTTTAAATAGTGCGGGAATTTTTTGATTCAGAGTTATGGTAAAAAAGGGAAATTTTTGTGAACGTTTTGAAAGGGTTGGCAACACTGAATGGAGCAGTTTTGTAAGTAAGCTGTCAAGTCACGCCTCACGAATACTTGCGAATAATCAACTACAGCTGGATTTAATCAATTTCATTCGTTGCGATTCGCTCCAATTAGCAACAACCCAAAATAATTGCTACTTCTGGTTGAACGCAGTCAATTCTTCTATAATACCAACATAACCACAAATATGTACCTAGCTTACTGAATATGTGTATACAAGATGAATAAAAAGAAGGAAGATCGTTATTATAAGTTTTTCGAAAAAAGTGGCTAATTATTTGTCACAAACTGCCATTTCTTTTTCTGATGTCATAATCTCGTCACATAATTATGACGTTTCTAATTAGAATCTAATTGTTTTTGGGGGAAAGTGACGGTGTATTTTTCTCTTTCTCATTACGGCCGTGTAAAAATATTGTAGGTTATAAAAAAACTCAAGAAAAATAACTTCTATTATCTGAGAATGCTATTTGGAGCATTTATTGCCAACATTTAAATTTAAGTCGTGTTTAGAATTTGACATTGTAATGTAGGTTTAATGAAGTGTCAGTCATATAGTAATTTACACTTTCTCCTTAAAATGTTGGCAATACCGGCCATCCGACAATAAAACTAATTTCCTTATACCGAGTGATTTTTAAAAAATTTTATCAACTCTTGCCATGAGATCTAGACGGCATGTCTTAGCTTAAGTGAAAAGTACGTCATTGCACTCCTTTATGCTGCTTCACAGTAAAGCTACGACGTGCCGTTCAAATTCCATGGCAAGAGTTGATAAAAAATTTAAAAAATCACGCGGTACAACTCCATATCATTTTTACATAACCGTAAAAAGAAAAAGTGCTCTACCAATTTAGCTAGAAAAAAAGACGTCATTTTAAAAAATCATCGATGACGTCGTAGTCCGAGATAATGACGTCATAAGAAAAAATTGTAAACGCCGATTTATGGCGAATTTTTTTGTGAAACTTATAGTAACGGCTCTACCATCGACGGTTCTTACTTTTTATTCACCCTGTATAGTTGCGATTGTTCAAACCACAACCTACTAGATTTCACGAGACAGAGTTCTTAACAGGCCTAAGCAATATTTCGTTAACGCAAATTTTCCTCGCTTTGGCGCTAGTTACCTAAATAAGAAACATCATAAATAACGAAAGAAAAAAGCACTAGGAAACTACGACTTTTTTTTAAATTTGGCGTCGAAGTTGGCAGTGACAAGGTGTTTATTGTGAACCCACCACAATTTCGATTATTTGTTGTTAATCTCATTTTCTTATTGTCTGCTTTCATTGTTACAACAAATCTCATTCTTATTGTCTTTTTTCGTTTATTACAACAGATTACATTCTTGTGTTGTCCTATCGTACTGCTGAGTTCGAAACCTGGGAAGCAAGGTTAGAAATTGCAAGTTCAAACGTCAAATTAACAACTGTCATGACGATGATGGTTCACAGTGAAATTTTTATGGCCAACTTCGACGTCAGATTTATATATTTGAGTAAGAAAATACAACTGTGCTTGTCATAAACTGCGTGAGCTTGACATTAATTGATTAATAATAAGAACAAAATTTTGATACTCTTTAGTTGTTCAAATTAATCCGTTCAGCCAATTTTCATTCGCTACGACAATTAGCAGCCAAGAATTAGTCGCTAACTTTGGCTGAACGCGACCAATTTTGACGGCTACGACTACGAAATGTCAAGTAATTTAAGTTTGTTTGTTTAGATTTATTTTCATATATCACGAACAAGAGAATTCTTGAAGTAAATGTTCTGTCGCCATATGTGATAATAAAATATAACTTACTTGCAAAACGAGTCGCCCCTAGGCGAAGAAACGCAGGTCCCTCCATTCTTGCAGGGGCTGGGAGAGCAAGAAACGAAACCTGAAACCAAACGAAACAGGGTGCTAAAAACAGTCCACTAAAAGTTCTTTTTTTAAACAAATTAGAACGCATCGAAAAGAAAAAGGTTGAAATCCACACAAACATGTTGGCAACATTATTGCTTAATTAAATTCCCGGTAAAAGTTCCAGCGGAATACTTTCAGTACGGCGTACAATTAAAATCCCATTAAATTAAAACCTGCGGTTTATTGCCCCGTTCATCATCGAATTAATGCACGCGACTTTTCACCGACAGTTCCGCGTATAATCACGCGGATAAACGGCCGCGCGCTCGCTTATACTTCGCTTCGTAATTTTTCAGCAATTAAGCGCGACTTCAACTGCGGCGCGCAGTAAATAAACATGACACTGAATTGTCGTTTTAAAATTAGAAGATTGAATTGACGACGACATAAACGATCCGGAATTGTTATATCCCGGATAAGATCATTAGGTTGGAACGGCTTGCTGCCTCTGCGTATACATATAAATAACAGACGAATTAAAGCAAAAATTTTAAAACCGTGGTGGAAAATGCGTTTCTCATTTTGGAATTCGTTGTTTTCCAGCACGGTGTCATTAACGAATTAATTGTGAGACATTAACCCACATAATTTCAAGTTATTTTGAACATCCTGTATGACGGTCGAGCCGCTCTAGCATTCCAGTGACGGCGTGGCGCAGCTGCTCGTGACGTCACGCGTTCCCCATCGTGGTCCCCTTGCAGTAACGGTCCAGACAGGTGGTGGCTTTCCGTTGCTCGCGCTCCGCACGGGGCGCGCTTTAATATTTCTCCCATGGTAGCGAGAGCGTCTGATGGTAATGAACTTTGAAAACGAAAGGGACGAGGGTGCACTTTCAATTCATTACAAAAATTACAAGTAGTTAACATTATCTATTTTCAAAACAAAATTCTTGGAAATGCAAGAGCATGTAGATACACAGGAAAACCGCTCGTTGTTTGCGGTAGATACGCTAAGTATATTTAAAGAGGCGCCTTATAGTTGGGCGTGTCAATACTTGTTTTGTGCGATTTCAACAAGTTGGGGCTACTCCGTGACCGGCATAATTCATCAAGTTTTAAGAATTTCATCTCAAATATAACAGGAATTTTATTGGTAATTAGAAAGTAACTTTGAAAAGGGAATTAAGTCGTTTGGGCCCACCCTTGTTTGTTATAATTTAATAATCGTTCCTTTCTGAAGGGGTAAAGTCACGCGTTTGCACAGCAATGGCCTTCTCTCATTTATTTAATTTTTATTCTATTTTAGTATTACATATTTATTTTTAAAATAATCAGGATCTAGCGCGTTTGCACGGCAACTAGCCCCAATTACTATAATTTTTTTTTAATAAATTTACATTCGTTACAATTTCATTTACTGATTGAAACTTGAACGTCTTCAAGAGCACAAAATAAAAGAGTTTCGAGTTTAAAGTCAAACTAAGAAGAGTCGAGGACGCGCTTTGTACCGGTATTTATACGAAAAAGCAATTGAATCTGCCATTTAATTTTGCGCGCCGCTAGTAGGTTCTAATACAAATCAATCAGAATTGATTGTCCTGATCTTACACTGCTTTCCACGAGTTTGATATCGATATTTACATCAACATAGAAAGATCTGGGGAAATTACTAGAAATCCCAAAATTTTGTTGACAGTTCATTGCTGTGCGTAGCTTCTCGTTCTCGTCCTAACCTTCATGTGATATAGATGGTAAATATTGATATCAAGCTCACGGAAAGTGGTGTAGGATCCAGGATCATCAATTTCGATCTGCCTGTATGTGAAGCAACCCCGACCCTGCTGCTTTGCTGTAGGTTATGTTGTCTCTAGCTTGTTTACTTGAACAAGTAAAATGTTGACTACCTAAAAATTTAATGTAAGTAATTTGTTGTTTGTTTGTAGTGGTAGATAGTGGTGTTGTTTGTAGGTAGTGGTGTTGTTTGTAAGTAGTTGTGTAGTTTGTAGGTAGTGGTAGGTGGTGTAGTTTATAGGTTTGTAGGTAGTAGTGTAGTTTGTAGGTAGTGGTGTAGGTAAACCACTACACACCAAACTACACCACCACCTACACTACCACTACACCACTACCTCCTACAAACTACACCAGTAGTGGTAGGTAGTTGTGTAGGTAATGGTGTAATTTGTAGGTAGCGGTGTAGTGGTAGTTTGTTACACCACTACCTACAAACTACCTACCACAACAAATACCAAACAAATAGTTGTTTTACAACTTCTTACCCACATTTAATCGGTAAGTGCATTAACGTATTTCATAAAATCAAACCTTCCTTCGCCTCTCCTTAACTTTCTAATTTCGCATATTCAAAATTAACCTGAATTCTGCCTTTTTTCAAATTTCAATGAAACAATCGGTATATACACGGGGTATTACAAAGTTTACAGAAAGAAATATGTACTATTCCTACATATTCAAAGAGCACACACTGTTAGGAGGTTGTTGATGATTGGAGGAAAAAGTTTTCTGTTTACATCCGGGCAGAAAAAAAACACCGGAAACGGTTTAATAACTTATGACAACTGATAGCGCTGCGCCTTAGAAGTCGAGAACAGGAAGTCTTAAACTAAATAATTATTTATGAATACAGTATTTCTTATTTTGAGTTGGAAACGTACGCGCTTTACTTGCGCACCTGTCAAAAAATATAGGAAGGGCGCTTGGCTTATAATATATACGTCTTGTCTCCGCCTCTTTTCAAGCTTCAACTAAACAATAATTGGTATATGTATCGGGTCTTCAACAAAAAAGTACTTTGAGTTAGCCTTGGAAAAAAATCGAAAAATAATCAATTCACTTTTTGTCAAAAATAAATAATCGATTTATTCACATGAGGACAAGATCTGCAAACTGAATGGCCAATGCAAAAAATATTCTGGAAGTAATATCTTCGTTCTTAAAAGAATATATTAAAATAAATGATCTGAATTCAATCCCTTCGCATAACCTAAACTTTATATTTTGACATTTCTTGTTATACTCACAGGGGCGTGTTCGAAAACTCAGGGGGTAAGTATAAGAGTTATACCAACAGAGTGAATAAAGTGAAAAGCAAAATATACAAAATGATTATATGAGAGAGAAAGAATATTACCCAAGAGTAACACTCTGAGTTTTCGAACACGCCCCAGCACCCGTATCTACGATACGTACTTTTGGGTTCCAAGGCTAACTCGAACAACGTTTTTGTTGAAGATTCGTTATGACTTTAGGAATACACAGTAAGTTTCAAAATTTCGGTTATACATAGAAAGCAAAAAAAGAGTACTGCTATTCAATTGGCACACATTGTTTAAATTTGAAGACCTGATTTGTGAATGGTGGAGGAAAACGATTTCTGTTTACTTTCGGCGAGGAAAAAAAAACACTGCTCCGGAAACATGTTTAATAACTTACAACAACTGATAACGACGCGCCTTTTTAGAAGTCGAGAACAGGATGTCTTAAATTAAACAAATAAGATAGCGCACAAGTGTGCGCGGATTAAGTTTCTGTTTATTTTGTTTCCGAATATCTCTCGAACGAGTCGGAATAAGAAAACACTCGGGAAATTTTAGTTCAACGAGAAACCAAAACGGTTCTCGCTCTCACCAACAGAAGGCGCATTGTTTTGTCTTTTTTTTTGTAGGGAACAACTTTAACGAGCGTATGCTAATACATGCATTGAATTTTTTTTGTTACTTAATTAGTATGTGGCTGTAGAGCAAAAAAAAAAAACTTTTTGCCTCTTCACAACTGCGTGCGCAATAGGGTGGGTCAAAAAACCAAACTTTGAGATAATCTTACCTAATAGCAAAATTATGTTGTCTTTTAGTGATATTATAACACCTACGAAATATTTTTGAATTTAATTAATATTTAGAGGGTGCGCCTTACGTTTGAATTTTTGAAATTATACAAGAAAGGCCATATAGTATGCCATGAAAAGTTCGTATTTGTAATAAGAGTAATAACAGAGTTATCATCAAAACTGTATACTAAAAGGGCAAGAGAAGGTGGATAAAATTAAAACTCGAATCTCGCAGCAAAATGCCTACATTCGATAGCAAGAAAGGTTTCAATATTGAATGATTTTCATGAATTTTGTTGTTGTATTCATTTTCTAATTATTAATAAATGATTATTTTATTCTAAAAACCCTATTTTTCTTGAGACATTTATGTAATATGACTACCAGATTATATTCAAGTTGTTCGTATTTCCAAGACAAAGCGCAACCTGAAGATGATGTGCTATTTACTTTAAATTCTAGTACTACACTGTTTTCATGTAAAGGCAACATAATTTTGCTATTAGAAATCAAAAGCGCAATATTCGTTTTTTTCCATACAAAAACGACCCACCCTAGTGCGCAATTAACGAGGCCCATTCAGGAGCGGATTTAATTAGTCCATTATAAGCCCAAAACAAATTATGGCAACCGCATAAAAATCGAGGCGGACGAAATTTCTTGGCGAGATAATCTTAGAAGATTCTCAGGCTTTCTCCTCGACATGTTCACGGGTACGCCCAAGTCCCTCCTCGGCCAATGAATGCAGGCAAGTGCACCGGCTCTTAACGGCGTTTCTTTTATGTGAACTTATGGGGCGCACGTAATTTTTAATGCACGCGAAAGATTTCTGTATAGAAAGTTAACCGCTTTATTAAATTAATAAACGCGAGCAGCGATTTTTTCCCGACGATATTGAACGAGTTATGGCTGGCTTTCTTATGCTTAAGTATAGCCTGTTCCACATGTACAAGTCTCAAGTTCAAAAATTAAACTTTGGAAGAGTTGCATAATGCAAGGGCGAGAAAATACAACGTTTGCATAAACTATTAATAAAAGAAAAGAAAAACTTCAGTAAACGTATAATTATTTTATCTCTACTCTGCGGTCATGCCTTAGAGTTATCTTTATCTTGTTTTGAGGGTTTCGTATTGCTGTACTTGTGATCTTATGAATTTATCAACAATTTTATCTCTACTCTGCGGTCATGCCTAATCTTGTTTTGAGGGTTTTGTATTGCTGAACTTGTGATCTTATGAATTTATCATTTACAGTTCGTGTGGTTAGAGAGATAGCGAAGACAAAACACGCTGTAAAATGCGCAACTTTTTCGGAATGGCAAGAAAATACAGCATGTAATAATAAAATAACCCAAATAAAGAGGTTCCAAATTGTCCTGAGACAGTCAATTGGTTTATTCATACTCTCATCTCTAATCCCAATCGGATCATCTATGGCTTTGAGCAAAGCCATTTTTTCTACCAAGTGATTTTAATAATTTTACATCTAGAAGGCTGTGATTTCTTTAACGATACAAATTCAAGCAAAACGTAGGACGCAGCTTATTACAGATAATGACGTTTATTTATTTATTTCGATAGATTTTATTTAATCAAAGTTCAAGTTAAAGTGCTTTCGGGAAAGTTTAATTATTTTTTTTTATTTTATTTTATATTGAAAATACAGACAGTAATTGTCCACTTTTACAGATTAAGTATAGCAGTACTATATTAACATTAATTCTATGCAAATGCAAATAACTGTGACAATACTTCTTAAAACTAAATAAATTTATTCGTTTCTTAAAGTTATTAAATTTATGAGTTTAAGTGTATTCATTAGTTTAAGTTTACATCAAATAAAACAACATCCAGAGTATTAACATATGTACAAATTCGAGTAATGGGATTGTTACAAGTATACAACGACTTGTAACATTAATTCAATGAAAATACAACCTATTGCGACAACCCTTCTTAAAACTAAATAAGTTTATTCATATCTTAGGGTTATTGAATTTATGAGTTTGAGTGTATTATTTAAGTTTAAGTTTACTTCAAATAAATCAACATCAAGAGTATTAACATATGTACACATTCGAGTAATGGGATTATTACCAGTATACAACGACTTATAACAGTCAATCACAAATATAGAGTCTTGTCTCGTCCTTTGTAAAGGAACTCTGAATTTCAATTCACATAATAGCTTAGAGCTTAGAGCAATCAATAAAACCACTAATCAATTTACATAAGAATTTTATTATTAACTTAATTTTAATCTCGAAAAAGAAAAAAAAAACTGCGAAAAAAACAGAAAGACAACAGGTGGCAAAAGTAAGGTTATGTTGAAAACAGTGTTGCCAACTTGAAGTGGAAAAGGATCAGAACTTTTCAGCAGATTACGAAAAAAATCGGTAGATTCAAAATTAACGTACCTATTTTTCGAATTATATTTCTCTTTCTCCCAAAATTAAATTAAAATTAATTTTGTACACAAAAATGACTCCTTAATGTTCTGAACCAATATTTCCCTTGGAGAGGCAACCATTAAATGAGTGCCACTAATCTGGCACGTATCAAATTTTGGTTTTTCATAACTAACGAGCTTCCAAATAAAAATAAAAAAAACTTCTCTAACATGTACACTGTACAGTAGCGGACAATAAAATCCGGGCAAGAATTTGACAAGTCGTTCGTATTTAGACAAATTTGGTATTTTTGAGGTTATATTTCTGTCAAAATTTATATTAAACGTCAGAAATACTAGAAACATTTTGTATATGTATTAAGCTTAAGCGTCAAAAATATTAGAGTGAGGTTTACATTGTACAAATGGTGAGCTCGGATTTTATTGTCCGCTACTGGACTATGGAAAAAATTGTTGCAGAAAACGTACAGCCGTCCACTCTCTCTAAAGGGTAAACGATAACCTCACTTTTCAAGCAATAACATACTTCACATACCTGGAAAATGTATTTATTATTTATAAAAAGGTACCAAAATTAATCTGCCTGTTTTAACTGCAGCCGTTACGTTTTCGTGTACCTACAACCAGTGCTGCCAACGTGTAAAAAGCAAAAGTCCTCAACAGTTACAAAAAAAAAACATGTCACTATAAAAAACCTCTAAAATTTGTTACTAGATTCAGGAATTAATTTTAAAAAATCATAAGTTAAACAAAACGGAAACGAAAGACAATTCAGTAGGATAATACGAAGTGGTCAAGAATCACTGTTTGAGTTGGTAGTTCCAAATTTTATTTTTAAACGGTACAACTGGAGTAACTTCCGGTTGTTGACGGCTTGACAATGACAGCCGTCACTTTACAAGCGTCGTTTAACATCTCAATTGCAAATTAAAACGCTAATTTTTATTCACATAAAGTCTGTTCGTTTGTTCTGCACTTTTCTACACTTTTTGCACTAACCGCCCCTGAGAAAGTGAGATATAATATAATATAAATAGGAGTGAGAAAAATAAAGTAACGGAGTTAAAAGTGTAGAAAGTGCAGAACAAACGAACAAACCTATAAGCTTTACATCTTGTCGCTATTCAGGTTATGTCAAATCAGCGTCAAATGTATCAACAAAACCGATTGCAGTGTTGCAAATAGCCGTCTAAAAAAATGCCCTTAATTGTATTGCCAACTCAAACAGTTATTCTTGACTACTTTGTACTAGTAACAAATTTAAAAAAAAACAAAAACAATTTTAAGAGATTGGTGACAAGGAAAATAATTAATTTAAAAATAATAATAATAAAACAAAAGACAATCGATTTTACAGCACAATTTGCTTGTTATATAAAAATTAATTCGCACCCCTCTTGTATGATCCTTTTGCAATAGATCTGTATTGTGTATGCAGGAAATAATTTAACACATTTCAAATAAATAGTTTAACATATTTCAAATAAAATGTAATATGTATTGTATAGTACTGTTTCGGACCAATATGATTCTAAAACCTGAATACAGGTGTCTCTTCAAACTGTAAATCAGCACGTCCGCGTCCCTAAGAAGCGCATCTGATTGGTTATTTCAAATGAAGACACTCCTCCTTACGGAAGGGTTTCATATTTTCGACACATTAGTTCTGTTCGTTTGTTCTGCACTTTCTACACTTTTAACTCCTCTACTCTATTTTTCTCACTCCTACTTACTTTATATTATATACATCTCACTCTCTCAGGAGCTGTTGGTGCAAAAAGTGTAGAAAAGTGCAGAACAAACGAACAGATCTATTATAAAAGTTGCACTTGATATACATATAAAAATGGCGAAAGGAAATAGAGACAAAAGTCGTTATCCTAATTTATGGAAAAGACGAAAATGACTCATAGAAGCGCGAATGCGATTTTTTTTTTTTAATTAAATTGAATGAATGCTTTCCCATAAAAAGTGAAGAAATAATTTAAAAAATTTTCTCAAAGAAACGCCATGAAAAAGTCATGAAAAACTAAAACAACTTGTCTCACAAATATACAAGCTGACTGCAGATTTTATTGCAGTTTTGGTTAGCCCTTGAAGAGCTAAACTCCAGAGTATAGAATACAATTGACATTTCTCGAATCTTATTTAGTTAAATTTAATGTAGTAAGTGTTTTATAAGCAATGATGAACTGTTGGTTTTGTGGACATTCTAGAATTTTGTAAAACGACTGTATGCACCTATGACATACAGAGGTCATATTTAGTGACCAGTTTGGACGAGAAACGACTGTTAGCATGACTCTCTCCTGTTATTTTTAACTCGTTGGTCAATAGTTAGCAACACAATGCTCGGCGACAGGCAGCGGCGGGGCAAGACCTAAATTTGATGTGGGCAAGTAAATTTTGCGAGGCCCTCTGGTGGCGATTTTTCATGAGTTAAAGAAAGCTGCATAAACCTTCGAAGCGCGAGGCCCCTCGGACTGCGAGGCCGTAGGCGATGGCCCACGTCGCCTACGCCTTACGTCGCTTCTGGCGACAGGCATATGCACTTGTCTAAAAATCTCTGAACAAAATTTTGGTGGGGGCTCATTAGGCGACACGCCTACTGACTGTTCCTTCCCCTCGCCCTTTGGCCCCTCAGAAACTTTGTGACTGCAAGTCAAGAGCCTTAAAAAAACTGTTTGGAGGGAAAGGTGACGAAACAAAAAGAAGAAACGAACAAAATTTTAAAAAGATATATAACAGCAACAAAAAAATAAAAACAAAAGACACAACGAAGCGCAATTCAGTAGATTCATAAATTAAGACAAACTAAAAAAAAGAACTTTCAACTTGTTTCAACAGATGGCGCTGTTGAACGTCTTATAACAACGCAAGTCATTTTTTGTGACCGTCCAGAAATATTCGATGCATGGTGGTTTTTCAACAAAACCCATCGACAACCAGTGAATGAAGAAACAAAGAGAATGAACAAAATTTTTAAAAATATACATATAACAATAACAAAAGATAAAAACAAGACACAACGAAGCGCAATTCAATAGATTCATAAATCAAGACAAACTAAAAAAAAGAACTTTCGACATATTTCAACAGATGGCGCTGTTGAACGTCTTGTCACAACGCGAGTCATGTCCTGTGGCCGTCCAGAAATGCCCGATGGATGCTGGTTCTTCCATAAAACCCATCAATGACCAGTGAATGACTCTCATAGAAACAAATGAAAACAAGACTATCGGCAAGTCTCAACAGATGGCGTTTTTTAAAAACATACATGAAGATTTGCTGTTGAATGCCTTATAACAACGCAAGTCATTTTCTTGTGGCCGTACAGATATACCAATGGATTCTGGTTTTTCAATAAAACCCATCAATAACCAATGAACGACCCTCATAGAAACAAATGACGACAACATTATCGGCAAGTTTCAACAGATGGCGTTGTTTAAAAACGTACATAAGAGTTATTTTAATTGAATCTTTGCGGAGCGTATTCGTATTATACAGGGTGTGCTTTCTAAATCGTGACTCCTCAAGGTTTTAGAAGAGGCAATCCATAAATCAAATCTTTTTTTAGAAAGAGAGAAAAAACCTTCAGCTCTAATGATTTGGAAAAAAAAAACTTAAAAAGGGATTTATCCCGTAGGTGGCAACATTTGAGTACAACGTAAGTGAAATATCAGCTGACAACTGACAACACCAATACATGTGTCGGCAAAGACATGCGTTGCTCCGATTACGCAACGTCACAGCCGCTTGCGAGAAGTCATTTAGTTTTTGTTATTGGAAACTTTGGACCTAAAGTACGTTAGTAAACTATGTACCTGACGAAGCTGTCGAACGACTGCGAAACGTTAAGTGTATAGTGCGCGATTTAGTGTCCGCTTAAAAGATTTTGTGATATAAAATAAGAAAGTTTCTTAAACTATAAAATCTGAAAATTTAAGCTTTTCGGCAGAATTTCGAGGCAAATCGTTGGATCAATTGATTCAGTAGAGTTGGCAACGCTGATTGAAACCGTCAAGAAATCTACGGCATACGTCCATTGTTGACAAAAATATCTCAGTACTCTAGATGTGAAAGTAATAAAAGAAAACACTGGGTAAGTACATACCTTCACATTTGACATCTGACATCTTAGGCTGCCTGCACATTCATCAAGCAAAAAAGAAATTCTACAGAATGTTTTTTGATTAATTCTTTTGGCTCTAAGCTTCAATTTTTAACATTTGTTGTGGGCGTAACAACTATGTATACTTAAACAGCCCCGATACACCAAAACTGTAGCTACGTACGTTGAGTGTGAAACGGGCCTTGTTACCATTCACCGGTCTTAAAACTCATTACAAAAAAAAAAACTAAACACAATAATTTCCTAGCGATTTTGAAATCATATTCTCCCACAGAGCAAACCATAAATTACTTATTATTAGTTCGTTTTTATCTATTAACACCTAATAGGCGCTAAACGTTCGTAAACAACAACGGTACTCTCTGGCAATTAGAAATTCGTTCTTGGGCCAGCTGTTCGGGGTCCGGGTCTGAAAATCGCGCCGTAATTAATTAAGGTTCGAGTTCTCACCGGACGAATCTTCTTGGCCGGTTTCACACACCGCGGCGCGGAAATAAAACCTGTCCGTTACAGTTAGCAGTGCGCGTCATCTCGGGGGCTTCGTTAATCACCGTCTTGATTACGCGGGATTTTTGCCTATTATTAAATTACACGTTCGTATATTCGACGATGATTGATATTCGTGAGGCGTTTTTGCCAAAGTAGGGCAACGGTAGCTGGATTAGGTGAGGAAGACGTATGATTGATGCGTATTTGATTTGTTAACGATCGTTATTTATTAAGTGATAACGATAGGACAAGCAAGCAAAAAAAAAACGGCAGATCACAAGTAGGAACGCGTGTCTCTTATCAAAACTTCCTAGAATTTCCCTAAGTGCTCCCTGATCAAATTTATGACTACGATAACTATAAGGCCGAATACTCACTGAGCAGTGCGTCGCGACGCTACAGCGTCACGCCGGTTTACTTGCTGTACTTTTACACACAGTTTCTGATGCGATGTCTATTAATGTGAGAATAGCCTCATTTAATACCACCGAGCCACAAAATGACGTGACGTGACGCACCAGTTAGTGTGAATTGGGCCTAAATCAAGTACATTCAAAAGATGTAAGCAAACGCTTATTTCACACGAAGTTTAAACGTTGAAAAGAAAGGGAAATTTTGATTTTTTTTTTCAGTGAAGGTTCGTACAGTATTATTAATTAGGATCTTTAGCAATACCTTCTGGCGGACACTGCCGCAAAATTAATTTGTTACAGTTCAACGTTTGATTGCAGAAATAAAGCGTGGGAATTGTGCGTCGATTTCCCGCTCGTGAAGGTCGGCTTCGCTTGCGGGGAAATGTTTGATTGAAATAAAAAAATCACTTTCGATGCAAAAAGCTTGCCAACTGTTTCGAAAAAATAACTAAACTCGAGCAACTTTCTAGATTTTATTGACATTTAACTCATCTGTTCAGGTTCGGACACAACCTGTCACATTCTTCACCCTTTAGGTAAACCTTTGTGGTCGGTCACTTATGAAGTCGTTTTATTTTACTCTTTCTAATTAAGTAACTTAGCAAGAGGCGACGTCACAGTATAAGAATCCACACAGCAGCGTCACTCGAGTATAACTGTCACATTTGCCATTTTGTTTAATACTTACCGATTTGCAAATTCTTATAAACTCCATTCACTTTTGCAGTGAGTAACTAATTGTGATTGTTTTGTTCTTATGATGTCTCACAAAAGCGGTTGGTATTGCATTTAAGGTTTTGTTAAGTCAAATTATCGTTTGTCACAATCACAAGTTAGTTGTCAATTGCAAAATTCAATTTTCAAAAATGACCCGGAAATCCATTATGAAACAAACAAAGAACCACATTTAGGTATAATGCATTCAATAAAATGTTGGAAAAGCATGGAAATAGTGGTAGCCAAAGATCCAAAATAACAGCACAAAATTGAAACCAACATAACCTAAAAATAAAAGTCCTATTTACATAATGCGGGAGCTAAAAGCAGTCAGGTGTCAGGTTTCAACGGTAAAAGTTACTAAATCGTGTAACTTTAGTTACTCTTTACAAAAGTGAATGTTTTTTACATTACATTTCCATGTAGGTATCAAACATCATGGCGGCTTTTTTGACACTGACATTTAAGTGATGCTACTGGGTAATTACTTATACTGTGGCGACGTTGTTTAATTTTTCTAATTTTTTACTCCCATCTGTCAAAGCTTGTCTCAGTACAATATTTTTCGTTTCTGCTAATGTCTTCTTTAAAAAAAATCTCCACATTTAAAGCTAAAATTGATTTAAAATGTTCCATACTTTTATAATTACATTTTCGGCACTTACGTTTTTCTTAAAAATCGAAATTTGGAAAATGAACACTTGCTAGTTTTTAGCTTGCAGTGTCAACCAATGATGCCAATCTAGTGATTTTGTCACTAGTTCTGGTGACTTTCTGCTGAAATTTCGGACAATTTCCAGTGAGTTCAGATAAGTCGAAAAGTTAAGTGACTGGTTTAGTGACAAATCCAGTGATTTCGTTTGAACATAATTTTAACCAAACAAATCAAGATTTAACAGTTCTTATAAAAGCCAAGCATAAGATCGAGTTCTTCTTTACCAACAATATACAAAGAACGTTTTCTTTTCACAAGGCAGAGCTACTCCGAGCTACTCGGTGCATCAATGCGTTACGTTCTTTTCGTTTGGGCTTCAAACACTGAAGCGCGAATAGCGGATACTCCCCGCACCCCTCATGCACTTGCTAAAGGTAGGTACGAAGCTTCAAAATATTGTTTGAGGTTATGTGACATGTCAAAAATTGTTTACGTTGTTTGTGAGTTTGATTTTTCGCCGGTAAAGTAATCTGAACTCACAAGGTAGGTGCATTATGACTGCTAGAAGTGTTACTAACTGTACACCATTAAATTTAACCAATCCTGAAATTCAAAGTACATGTATAGTAGAGTAGTTTCGGCCATGAACGCCGCCATCTGGTCGTCAAGCTCCTATTTATTGTTCTTGGTGTGTTCTTTTCTGAACAGCTCGGAGCTGCACCGCGTGTTTCGAGCCCGAGGGGCTTGATGCTCATGAAAAGAAAACAGCCAAAGTGGTCAAGGATAACTGTTTGAGTTGACAATACAATTAAGAGCATTTTTTTATTCGGCTATTTCCAATACTGCAACCGGATATATGTTTTGTTGGTTTATTTGTCATAACCTGAACAGCGATAAAATTGTAGGTTAGGTGAATAGAAACTAGGGTTTTAATTTGAATTTGAAATGCCAAATGACGCTTGTAAAGTGAAGGTTGTCAGTGTCAAGCCGTCAACAACTGGAAGTTAAAAAAAATTCAGCACTGCCAATTCAAACAGTGATTCTTGCCCACGGTGAATTGAATACTACGGTGGCAGCATTGAAGTGAGATAGCGAACCGTTACATCACCGCATACCCGCTTCTCCCTCTCACACTTTCACTGTCAACCAATCATAACTGTCAACCAACTATCACGAAGTTTACAGCATAGATCTGCGAGGGTATACGATGACGTTAAGCTGCCACCGTTGGTATTAAATTCACTGTGATTCTTGCCCACTTTGAATAACTTAAAATTACTTAGGTCTTTGCACAAACGTCAATTTTGGCAATATACGAAATTCGATCGTTTTTTGTTCTCGCATTTAATTTATTTCTTGACGCAAAAATCGTCGACTATTCTGTTTGCTTCCTGCATTTGTTAAATAATCGATCGTCTTTTGTTTGCGTTTTTTCTAATAAAAACCATCAATTTTCGTTTTCTTTCGTAATTTTAAACGGTCTGAACCCAGTGTTGCCAATCTTAACGTATTTAGGTACCACGCGATCATTTAAATTTATAATTAAGGTAGGCGGGATTTTTTTAATACGGTTGTGCACCTTGCCAATCGAGTCGCTGTCTAGAGTAGAGGTTGTGTAAATATCTTGACGTTTATAGGATTCTCATCGGGTTCAATCGTTTTAATTTAAAGGAAGTGAAACAGTTTTAGTGACAACCATAGCAAATCGCTACCTTGGAGTTATAAGGTTCTATGTTATACACAGTTGGTCTGACCAAGACTAGGTGTACGGTTAATTGTGAGTAAATGAAGGAGAGGCTCATTGAAACTTGTCTGGAAATGAAATAGAGATATTACAATGTTGCGTGAGAAGGTAGGAATGCTGCGGCCGGAGCGTGGCCCGCGTTATCAATCGGCAACGTCGATTGATGTAGCTATTTCGTTTACTCATGCGCTTTCTACTATTCTATCCTTCATTTACTCATGATAAACGCATAGCCAGTGGTGGTCAGGCCAAAGCGATACATCAATCATGCATAACATAGAACCCTATAACTCCGAGGCAGCGAAATGTTCAAAGTGTTCGCCCGCGGCAATTAATTAAACATTTTGAAGCGTCACTTTGACAATTCAAACTCAAATTAAGCTGTCAACAGTTAGTGTTGCCAACCTAATTCAAAATTCATAGCCTACTCTAATTATAAATTTAAATGATCGCGTGGTAGAATCTGTGAATATTTGATATAAAGAATAAATAAAATGGAAGCACAGTTTCATTTCTTTCTTCTTTGACAGTTGTTTATAGTGAAATTTTTGGTGATTATTTAAGTTAAATGTTCAGATTTTTTGCGAACGCCTTTGGGCAACACTGGTTTTGGTGTTGGCAATATTCTTTGACATTTGAGAGTTTTGCCTTTCGTTTTCAGAGAATTTATTAATTAGTTTTATTTTACAAAAGCAGACGGTTTGTAATCAGCGAATACTAAACAGGAAATGTGTGTACATATAATGCATCCTTGAAAGCCACTGTAATTTAATGTACGTTAACCTCAAATTTCAGTAAATTTTTCGAACAAATTCAATTTTACAGTAGTTGTAACACTGAGTACCAAACCAATTGTGTTACAGTAGGAGATAATAAAATCCGAAGATGTCATTTCTACAATGTAAACTTTACTTTAAAATTTTTTGACGTTTATTACATACACAAAGTGTAACTAGTAATTCTGACGTTTAATACAAATTTTCCTTAAATAGTTCGTGTTAATTTAGATTTTGAGAAAATGCCTCATTTAAGCTCTTACCTTGTCACGTGATGTTTGGACAGAAAGAAGAGTTGTTGCTAAGAAATTTCAATTTATTAAGTTTGACATTTCAAATCCATTTTTTACGTTTTGACACAAACATAACCTCAACAAAAGCCTGATTTACCAAATCTGTGTAAATACGTATAACATATCAAATTCTTGCACGGATTTTATTGTCCGCTGCTGTACCACTTTGATATACACAGTTGGTCTGACTAAGACTAGGTATACGGTTAATTGTGAGTAAATGAAGGAGAGGCTCATTGAAACTTGTGTGGAAATGAAATAGAAATATTACAATGTTGCGTGCGAAGGTAGGGACGCTGCGGCCGGAGCGTGGCCCGCGTTATCAATCGGCAACGTCGATTTATGTAGCTATTTCGTTTACTCATGCGCTTTCTACTATTCTATCCTTCATTTACTCATGATAAACGCATAGCCAACCCAGTGTACACAGAGTTGCCAACTCAAGAAAATATAAGTCACCAGAAAATCAGTAAATTTCATCAAAAGTCAACAGACAGTTACTTCGAACTAATATCAAAATTACAAATGAATCATACCACAAAAATAAAATTTATTTATAGTACACACAAATTATAAAACAATAACGCCACAGACAGCTCATAATATGTCAATTGTCAATTGCTAAAACATACAAAACTGACAATGTCTGCCAGCTCACTAAAGCAAATTCTTAGTTGTTCTTTCTGTGTCTGTTGAGTGTTGTTACAAAACATACATTACACGTTATAAAGAAAATCACCAAATATGTCAGCCCTGCGCTGACATTTCAAATGTGAAAAAAGCAACGCAGATTTGTTAAAATTAAATTCAAGATCTACGTCTGTGTCAAACGCTACTGTCAAATACGACGCAAAATTTAAAATTACAAAGAAAAATGACGATGCGCTACTAAACCATATCGGACGAGTGAAATGTCAACAATGGATGCGTTCAGCGTACACAGCAGTTGCGTAACAGTTGAAAAAAGGGCGCTGCTGAAATGCACTTCGATTTATCTGCTACTATTTAGAATTTTTTTTTCCGTCAATCATAAACTAAGTGAGTGAGTAGTTTTCCGCTGCATTTTATAGTTTAGATTCTAGATATCTGCACTTGTGTTTACGTATAGATTGGGCAAAAGATAAATGAAACAACTTAGAAGTAGTTTACCGGCCCTTTTAAGAAACAGCAACTGGCAATCAGTAGATAACATAAAAATATAAGGGTGTCCTTATTGTCCATTTACTTGACATCTGCACTGTCAAACTCATAGTATATTGGCATCACTGCACACTTCTGACATTTCCTGTCTCATTAAGTCATTAACAATATTTTTAAATTTATTTGTAATAATTTAATACAGGCGTTTAGACAGGCGTTGTTAATTTTGAGAGCAAACAAGTATTTTCTAACGTTAATTATACGCCATATCATACCTAGCTAATCTGGCTTTTATCCACTGATAAGTTAGTAACTGAATGTATGTAACTCGTGTCTAAATAAAAACCTGGTCAAGCAGGCTACATTTAGTAATTCTGCCATGTAAATGCAATGGATAAATTCTCAATCATAACCCACTTGACCAGGTTTTTATTTAGACGCTCGTTACTACAAGTACAGTAGCGGACAATAAAATCCGGGCAGGCCGTTTGTATGATGTAAACTTGACTTTAATATTTTTGACGTTTGATACATAGCACAAAATGTCACTAGTAATTCTGACGTTTAATATAAATTTTGTTTAATTATTTTGACAGATACATAACCTCAATAAAAGCCTGATTTACCAAATTTGTCGAAATATACACTACATGTTAAATTATTGCCCGAATTTTATTGTCCGCTACTGTACACTCAAAATCATGAATTTTTTTCAAATTTTGACACTGACAGTGCAGATGCCAAGTAAACGGACAATAATCGTTATTTTCATTTGCGGACTAGCCAAGATGCCCCAAAACAAGTGGGGCTCTGTGGGTCCCTGCCTCTTGGCAACCAATATTTTTAGACCCAGTCCACTACTGAATGTCATAGTTCACTAATGGTGTAGTAGGTACATTTCAAATTACATGAAACCCGTAAAATAGTAGGGGTGGGTTTACAGAAAGCAAATCAAATATTTAATTTCGAATTATAGTAATCACGATTAAGTTGCCATAAGAATTACATTGCGAACTGTCAAATTAACAACGTCATTAAAATTTGATTGCAATTAAATTTTCTGTAAACTGGCCCTATATGTCCTAAGCAAATCAGAAACAGAACCTAATTATCTACTATGCAATCTGTTATCTTCCTTTGCTAAAACCTTTACGAAATTATCCAAACAAAGCATGGAAAATTAACCTATAAAACGTAGCCAATTAGGCACCTAAAGTTTTTAGAACACAAGAATATAGATTGCAATTTTTTTAAAGTTTATTAAGGGTTACGACGAATCACAATCTGTCTACAGGCTTGCTCGTTCCTTTCTATGCTTTTAACGCCTTTACTTTACGTTTCTCACTCCTACTTACATTATATTATGTATACCTCACTCTCTCAGGAGCGGTTGGTGCAAAAAATGTAGAACAGTGCAGAACAAACCTTATGACGTCAAGTATTTTGAGTTTCAGATAATTTGAAATGTTCCAATTCATGTTAAAGCAACATTGTCTATACTTACGATTAGATTACGTTTAATTCTTTCTCCTTTTAATCAAACATTCAGAACGTCACTCGACGTTTCCGTTAGGTTGAGTAACCGCTCACTCAACTGCTGACTGTGTTGAACGCACCCACTGACTAAAATAACATGTGATGAATAACTGACGTTCTGTCAATGTCAATTTGACAACTGAATTGTCGTTCTAAAAATTAATTTGAGAATTAAAATATGAGTTTCTCAGTTGCCGCGAGGTCATGGATTATTTTACCTCTGACTTTTTGGATTAAAAACGTAATTTGTTTGCTTTGGCAATCAGTGATTCCAACGGAAGTTATAAAAACATACGAACAACGAACAGGTTTTTCGTCAAATTCACATCTGAGAGGGGCCGAGCAAACCGTTTCTCAACCCCCCTCGAAACAGGGTGGCGTTCTTAAACTACGTGTTGAACAAGAACTCCACTGATTTGTCAAAATTTTGAACTTGTGTAAACATGAATTTGTTGAAAATAAAGCTCGCGCGTTCTTTCTGAATTGGCACGGAATCAAACAAGTGTTCGTTCGGCGCATAAAGAACTGTCTTCCCAGATGATCCGAGAACGGTGGTATTTACGAACGCCGCTCTAAAAATAAATCTACTCTACTGCCATAAGGCATTCCCACCTGTTGCCGTGTGAACCACACAGAGAAGTACGAACGTTAGAAGTGCAGTAATCCAAAAATAATCCTTTCTCGTGTCTGCAATCCACATTTTAACATAACTTCCCTCATGGGGCACACATATCACTCTTTAGTACACTGAACACTTTAGAATTTCCAACCGGGCACTAAGTACTACACATTTTCCGTTTTAGTGTGGTCGCTTTCCTCCAAGTTATCAACAAAAAAAATATATCACACCAAAAACGTTACTGTTACTTCGCGAGCACGTACACGAACGACCACGGCACACTCTCGTCTGCACGAGAGGGGCTTTGTTTGCGACGCGCAAAGATGGCAGCCAAGTGGTCGCGGTATTCCTACGCGATCCTTTACTCCTTCCGATGAGATTTTCACGCTTTTCGTCTATGAACGGCGCCGTCGTAATTCGCAATTTACCATCAAGGACCGCCACGAAATCACCACGGTAAAATTCAAACACCGACGGCGTACCATCCCCGAATTAAACGCGTGAGAAAATTCCCGGACTACTTTTCATCCCGAGAAACAAGAATGTATCCCGCGGCCGATCCGCATCGACCAATCAGAGATCCAGCTGGCCAATGGGTTTCCGAATTTGTTTTTAACGAATGAACAACGCTGGAAATCGAACAGTTTTTATGTTATTTGCGCTTAAACAATAATAAATAATTGATTAATTTGATGGCCAAATTATTATTATTCTTAACAATACAGAGAACTAGAAACGCACGTGAAGTTGCATACCTTTAGGGGTTTCGCGGTAATATCAACTCTCGGTGAGAAGCGAAGCCTCCAGAAAGCGCTTGAATAATTCACACGTTCCGCTCGAATTAAAGAGCAAAACTAAATGAGTTCTTTCAAAAGGCCCCCATGATCTAATATAGTAAATGACAGCACTCGTGAACTAAACGAAATTCAAAGTGGGATGATAACAGTGCTGCCAACCGAGCAAGCAGACATTTAGGAAGACAGTTGAGAGAAATGTCGGTAGATGTCCCTGAATTTCAGATCATTAAAATAATTTGAATAAAATGCAGGCGTAAAACGATATTGACTCATAAAATAAACAAAAACAAAGTATTAACAACACTATTCATTATAATAAAGAAGATACATTGTTATTAAGCAAAGATAAAACGACTAAAATTAATTTAAAAAACCCTATGTACGTATAATAACATAAAGTAAAAAACTTAAAACGTCTTATTAAATATTTATATGTATACGGGGTATTCAGTTTGAACCGTTCGCCATTATTAACTTTCTTATTTTTGAAGGTAGAAATTTGGTTAAATTAGCAAAGACTCTCTGATTTTCGTGCGCACTTTTTTAAGTAATTTTATAATGGCAATCGTTAGAGATTTTTTTTCTCTTTATGGCGCGATGAGGCCATGTTCATATACAAAATCGAGTTGCCTAAATAATGCCATAATAATCTTCAAAAGGAAACTGAACAAATTGTCGTCAAAGCCAAAACAATTTCGAAGTAACAAAAAAGTCTACCAAAAGTCCAAAACGGAATCATTATCCAAATCAGGTATTGTAAGAAAACCTTTTAGTTAGAATCGCATCTGAAGAAGAAGATAAGTTTTCAAAACTCAAAACTGAGATTATTAGGCAATTGAAATATGCGTATTTTTCCATAAAATGAACATCACCTTAAGGTCCCAGGACGACCGAAATTATGTTCATTGTTTAGTACCGGGTGTTTCGTTCCTTTTTTTTAGAATATTAAGGGCTGTTCCGGATACTCATAAAGCATTCTTTTGGAAAGAAATAGAAACCAAGAACAAAGAACTCAGGCCACCAAAAATATAATGGGATCAAAACCTGGGAAACACCCGCCAACACAAACCCAAATTTACAACATTCTAAATTAATTCAAAAACTAAAAAAGAATACAGAAGCAAAATCCTCAGTTCTTCTTTTTTGCTTTTCTTCAAAGAAGAACTGAGAATTTTATTTTATTGTTTCTTTTCAGTTTTTGAATTAATTTAGAATGCTGTGAATTTGGGTTTGTGTTATCGCCTTTTTTCTCTTCTTCTCTTCACGTATTTTCTGCGAAAAATTCAAAAATATTTAACTTAAGAGAAATTACAATTAATTTGATCATCTTCCTGTTTCTTGCCTAAAAGACGAAATCCCCGAAGTCCAGACACGTCATAAAAATTCCTAACCGTAGATAGGCCATTCAGGCTCATTCCTTCGTAATGTGTATTTCCATGTCTTTCTATTTTTTGCCCTACACTTTCAATCCGTGAGTCATTTTTCTTGTAACTCCTCCATCCTGCTTCCATCTAGTTTTTCCTCGATCTACCCTTCTCTTTATTCCTTGCGGCATTTTCCATTCAATCTTTTTTTCCAGTCTAGTTAGTCTTTCCCATCCTGCTACCGGTTTTTTTTTTTTCCTCCAAATATCCCTCTCCCATATCTTCAATTTTTCTTGCATTACCCATGTTTCGTAGTTGTTATAGTGGTGACAATCTGATAATACATTCATAAACCTTCAGTTTTAGCCTTCTGGAGATGTCTTTATTATCCTGTCTTCCCGCTCATCTGTTGCTCTTTCTTATCTTTAAGTCGATCTCTGTCTTCCGTCCACTAAAACTCCCAAAGACAAGCAGTTTTCCGCTTCCTCAAAAACCATATCTTCCCCATCCCTCTTTCGCACATTAAACATTGTTTTTGTTCTCTCTCTCTCTTCGTTTCTCTTTAATTTTCACATACTGGCTTTTCCTTCTGTTTTAATCTGGAGACTCATTCCATCCACTGCATCTACAGGGAAATCATAAATGACTTCAACCCACGTGACCAATTTGAATTAGGTTTTGTTTTCCTGAATTGGCAATACTGAGAAAAGTGAGGTTCTTGTATCAAATTAGAGGTTATTTGTTACTGACTTTCGTGTTGTAGGTGTTCTGTTGTGTTTAACCACTTTAACCAACCATTCCTAGATGCCCATGTAAATGACGATGCCTTTGTAAATCGCAGACATTACATCCTCGAACGATTTTTGCATTTCGCTGTATTAACGATCGTGTTATATCCTGCAGTTCCTTTTTCCCGTGAGATGTCATCTGTATACGTCAGATATTGATGACTTCAGGGCCTGAATTCTCGAAACGAGAGAGAGAGGGTTCGTTTTGCATGGGAATAATAGGTCTGTTTGTTATCCTGAACTGGTATACACCAATGCATACCTTTCGAGAAATGCGTCATTTTCGGGAGCGATCAATAACCCCCCAGGGGGTTATTCTCGAACTGGAGAGAAATGATCCCTCCCGAAAATGACGTCAAAATGACGCATTTCTCGCAAGGTTTGTATAGGTTTATACGAGAGCCTACGTCATTTTGACGTCACTCCCCCAAAACGAACCCACTCCCTCGTTTCGAGAATAAGGCCCCAGGAGGATCCCTTGTGGATTTGAAGGTACATTGAGGTGAAGATATTCATACTCAATTTAACGAAACTTTGCAAGATTTTAACTGACTTTATAAGAGTCACACTCTGATCGCACTGAAATCTCCAGAATCACTCGGCGAAGATTAACAGAGAGAAGATGGTGAATATTATATCAGACGTGGAACTTTCATCACGAAATTTGTGGACCATTTTTGTAATAGTATATAAACAAAGAATTATTCGCGTAGACAGATATGACTTATTCGGAATCTGCCAAATATTAAAAAGATGTTCAAATAGGTAGCTCTTTTGAAAAAGACAGGAAAAAAAGCCTTGCCACATCACTGGCAGAACTTAGGGTCATGTTAAATGATCAGATTCTGATTACTTTTAGTGACGGGATTTTCGATAGAAGAACTCCCAAGATTAAAGCTATTAAAAAGCATCGGTAGAAGCTAATGAAAGAATGAAAGGATCGATAAATTGTAACTTCAGTAAGTAAATTGATTTGGTCTTTGCTTCGACCAGTTCACCGTTCTCAATATGCGACATTTGAACTGAAGATTGGCACTCTCTTTTGTATAGGGATTTTGTTTTAATCAACTTTTCGTCCGTATAATTTTCACTTAACTACCAAAACAAAAGCGCAGCGAGAAGGACACGAAGTTATCTCGAATTTAACAATCGGGGAAAGATGTTATAATTCTTTTTTTTTATACTTTTAATGCCGCTTAACAGTTTGCAATTATTTATTGCCGGCAATGAAAATTGCAGCGATTTGTATTGCTGCACGCATGCGCAGTGTTGTATTTTTTATACAAAATGCAAATACCGCGCATGCGTGCATTACAAATCGCGAACTGCAAAGCGGCCTTTACATTGTACTTGAAACGTTAAATTTCGATAGAATTACATAATTTAAATTCGGTAGATCAGTATGCCACATTTACTATAAAATTTAACGTGTCGACTTTGGACGAACACGTAGAAGGTACTGAATTTTGAGGTTAACGTACATAATTGTTATAGTTTTGTATTTGCTAGTTACGAACAATAAAAATTATTCCAAATTGCCCGTTTTTATTAAATAAAATAAATAAATCGAAAGACAAAACTCTCAAATTTTAGAAACACAGTTCGAACGCCAACACTGCCAATACAATAAGCCAAAGCCAAAAACGAAAAACAATACTGACAAGTGTTCGGTGTGATTTTTAATGACCGAGGATGATTTGAATTTACCACCATACTAAATTGTTAATATGCTGGCAACACTCAAGGTTACTAAAGAGAGAAGGATGCCTGGTAACTCGTGGAGTGACGCGTCATCCAGTAGGCCATCTATTTGTGTAAATGCATTAAATGGGCCTACTGAGTGACGTTGAAAGTTACCAAGCAACCTTGTCTTTTAGTAACCTTGGGCAACACTCGGTTCCGTTGCTAAGATTTACAATTTTTTTTTATATATGAAAATAGTAATGGCAAAATAATAAGAAGAAAAACAACAAAGATGCGTTAAAATAATGCATCGACCCTGAAATTTAACCGTGAATAATCAATATTTATTCAACGCAGCCACATTGAAAACGCAAAATGCACTCTAAAAACTATAGCGCCAACTCAGAGTATCCTCAATCATTAAAAATCACACTGTATATTTTCTACATTCCGATTTATAAGGAAAAAGATATTGAAAATAATTTTAAAAGTACTGATGTATTTTTAAATGAACGTAAGTACTGAATTAAGAACTTCGGCAACACTGGATCGGTAGTCGAGTTCAAAATCGATAATGTTGGCAGCACTGAATTGGACGATAATTACAAAGTTGGCAACGTTATTTCAAAAGGTGGACTAATTTATTAACCGCAAATTTGTAAATTAAACGATTCTTATTTGTATTTACGTTTCACGAACTTGCAAAGATGCTTCAATGAGTTATTAGCTAAAAAAAATTCCGCCTATTTAGGTAAAAGAATCTACGCTTACCTTTTGCTTTTAGGTTAATCATGCAACTGCACTGCCACTGTTAGAAACACACTAAAGTGTAACAACACACTTTTAAAACATGTCCCACACATAAAACGACGGTAAAATCACGTAGAACCTTATTTTGTAAAGTTACTTCCCGCTCGGGATATTTCAAGTTACCGCAGCGCCATCTACTATATTGCTATCAATGGCGCGTTTTTTGAATTGCGCGTTGGTTTTGTTACACGTTCTCTAGGGCGATAAGGAAGATTTAGACAATAAATTCCGCAAGTTAATCGTGAACAGACACGAAAGAATTCGCTCTCACTGCCTTTTCTTGATGGAGTCGGCCGTCGTGGTTACGCCCGCGGCTTGATCAATACCATTAGAACAGTAATAAGATAGTAGCTTTCCACCAAACATTAATATCTTGATGATGGCTACAATACAGGAATCCAGTAAACTAGTCGCAGTGAACAGACAGATCCTCGAAATCAAAAAGAAAATTCAATTATCAGGTAAGATACGCGTGCATTTCAAAAAGACGCGTTCAAAAATGTACTGTGTGAGCTAGAGGGGCAACGCAAGGCGCTTTTTGAGATATGCGAAGCGGAAAGGAAGGCGAACGCAGACGATATCCTGCGTTTAAAAAAGGACATCGCAGAGCTGGTCATCAAGCTCAAGGAGAACAGAAGCGCTTCGGCTAAGAACCGCATCCAGCAGTACTCTCGCTTGGAGGACGTCGTGGGGCACATAGGGGACAAGACTTGTTCGGAGGCTATAGAAATCCTGGACTTGCAAATCATCGACAAGTCGAAG
The DNA here is from genome assembly GCA_033060865.1 of Dorcus hopei. Classification (NCBI taxonomy): domain Eukaryota; kingdom Metazoa; phylum Arthropoda; class Insecta; order Coleoptera; family Lucanidae; genus Dorcus; species Dorcus hopei. The sequence goes on along the minus strand of CM065425.1, from coordinate 6,195,277 downwards.
CAACTTGATCTCCTGCGTTATCAAGCGAAGAAAGCAAGTATTTCGCAAAGTTAACTCTAAATCTACCCTTGCTTTTTTTTTAGAAGCAGCAACGCTTAACGCAATTAGCCAACGAGTACCAAAAGTTAACGTCGGGTTTCTTGCAGAAATTCACGCAGCAAAAAATAAATAAGCCGATTAAGAAGGTAATTGTCTTCAAAACCGTCCCCCCAACGTGTAATTGAGATATGTAGTTTCTTCTTGGCTAGACCGCACGCGAGCTACAGAACAGCATCCACGCGGTGCAAGTGCAGTGGAGAGAGGCCGAGCACATCCGCATCCGCTACGGCGACATCAAGAGGTCGTTGCAAGAAGACGCCGCCAACTTCGAGAGCAACATCCGAAGAAGCGAGGAGCAGCTCGAAGCTCAACAGATCGACATAGATCGTCTGCAACAAGTAAAACTGACTTGCAAATTTCAATTACAAATAAATCGTTTCGTTGCGAATAGATAAACGCCGAAGCCAATCGCATTAGGGGATTCGCCAGAAACGTGCTGCTGCAAGAGGAACGATCGGCGCTAAAGTCGGCGGCGACGCGCGATCGCCAAGCGACGGAAGGGAGGCGCCTCATCGTCGAAAGACGACAGGAACTTGAAAAACTCGAAAAGAAAATTTTCCAGGGAGGCAAAGCCGTGCCACGTCCGGACACCGACGGTGAAGACTCGAACGCGCAGACTGCCGCCCCGACGCCCCCTCTACAACCCATGGAATCGATCACACAGGCCTTCGAGATCCTCAAGGAAGCCACAGGCATTAACAAGAAATAAAACCGAATCAGCACACGTTATTAATATTACCATTTAATGGCTTGTGGTGATTCCACAATACAATCGAAAAATTTATCTTATTTTGCCATGAAACTGATTTAGTTAAAAAAAATGTGTTGGTAGCGCATCGTTTTCTGTTTTATCGACTTTTTGTCTGTACTCATTTTTAACAATTACTTTAATAATTAAAGTAAACTTTAATAATTAAAGTAATTGTAACTTACAATTATTGTAAGTTGTGAACACGTCACACTTACACCCTACATAAAAAAAAATTAAAATAGAAATGTTAAGTCGGTAAATTCTGATCGAAAACAAGCGCTGCCAACGCAATTTTTTTTTTCGTGGTAAACTTCACAATCAAAAACAAGATTTTAATTTTTAGGCGGCACCAACTCCGATGAAGTACTGGAGCGTTTCTGCTCGCAGAAAGAAACGTTTGAGCGTCTGTGCCTCCTAAGAAAATCCGGCGAAGAAGGAAAGCGCCAATTGGAAATCAAACAGGAAAACCTGACGGCGCAGCTCGAGACGCTGAAGTACGCCGTCGTTAAAGACACCGATGAGTAAGTCGATATTTTTTTTCTAAACGAGATCCAAAATGTTGCCGACGCCATTGTTGCAGAAGCGCCGAAGAAGTTGAGAAACTCCAAGAGGCGATAGCCGAACAAAAGCGACGCAAGGACGAACAAATAAAAAGCGGAAGTGAAACGGCTGAAGCACTGAAATTAGTGCACGAGAGCGCTCAGGGAATTTGCCTCTACGTCAACCCGTTCGTCGAGGATGAGGGCGACCCCCTTCACGTCCTGGAAGTCCTTGAAAGCGAGCTGAAAAAAATGATGAAGATAATCGAGGAGCTCGAGGAAGAAAAAACTAGGGTAAGCTCTGCGAAAGCCAACTTGGGAGAAGTTTTAAAACTTGCCGTATAGGTGGAGCTGTTGGAAATACAGGAAGAAAAATGGCTGCCGACGCCTTACAGCGGCCTCATACGTCGCACTCCTTTACCTCAACAAGGGACTACGGCGACGCCTGCGCCACCTCCAGGTCGCGCTTTACAAAAAACAACAATAAATTCGGAATCGTTCAAGTTTATGCTTTGCAGGTTCCGATGAAGACGAAGAAGTACCATCCAGGGGATACATGAAACGGCAGGCACAGTTGGTAGTTGATGCGAAATCACGTAGGAAAAGTATGCGTTTTCAAATGAAAAAATAAGCGACATTAGGTTTGTTTATTTGTATTGCTCGGAGTTACTCTAAAAGTTGTCATACGTAGTTTTCAATCTAATTCGAAGTTTTTTCGGCACGAGATGAACGAAAGTGACTGAAAACTACATTTTACAACTATTAGAGTAACTCCGAGCAATATAAATAAACAAAGGGGCGTGTTCGAAAATGCAGGGAGTAAGTACAGGAGTTATATCAACAGAGTGAATAAAATGAAGAGCAAAATCATGGCCTTCTAAATCAAAAGCGAGTTCTAACTGGCCTGGGCGTTTTGAAAAATTTACATTGAACTTTTGTGCTCGAGAAAACGCCAAAAGTCGACACTTTGGCGCTGGTTACGGGGCACTGACGGCAATGAGTGAAGTGCACTGTCATTAGTGTCAATCAAAGTGAGTTCACGCAAAATTAATTAATATTGTAATTACCGTAATACAACATAATTTATGTAGTATAAACTTTATAGATTCATGGACAAATCATTTGATCTCGTCGGAGTGAAGTACGCTTGCGCAATAAAGAAAGACTGGTACTTTAAAAAGCTTTCGTGTTATGAATAATTACAACAAGTTACATAAAAGAGTTTCGACTTTTGATAATGTAAAACGTGTTAAAAAGGGCGTTGATAATTACGCACAATGAGAAAAGAAGCTTTATTATACATGTAGTAACTTACCACAGAAATTCTGTTTATATGGAGGTGAGTTTTTAATCTAAAACCGTAATAGTTTAATGCTAAATTAAGTTGTCGAAATTGGACATAAATACTCCACGTTATTCCAACGTAAATAATATCCAGTTGTTCTTACACGAACTCATCCACCATTCACATGTGACAGAACTGTCAAGATTTTAGGTTAAGAAAGCGCCCTGTAAGCAGTGCTTGGCGGAGCACGCATGAACTGCACTTTTGCGCAGGCCAGATAGAACTCGCTTTTCATTTAGAAGGCCATGAGCAAAATATACAAAATGATTTATATTACCCAAGAGTAACGCCCTGAGTTTTCGAACACGCCCAAGCTATTGTTAAGTCCGGCGGGAAATTTGAACTGTTTTTTCTTTTTTTTTATACAAGTTGCTTTATTAACTTAACGGGACAATAAAAATACAAATTTAGTACTGCATTTTTGAAATACATCAAAAAAGAAAAACAGTCCTTAAAATTTATAAAAAGTCGTTCGTGCCTAACTCAATATATACAACAGAATATTCTACATACAATGTTTGAAAAGAACCGAAAAGATTTTACATCGTAATAATAATGCAACTAACTAGTAGTAGTACATCATGATGTAAGTATCTACACCCAGGACTTCAGTCTCATTTAACTACTTAAACATAAATAAAAATGAAAATTTTATACAGAGGGCACCTACAAAAATGTAAAAGGTTATTTACTTACGAATATATACAATTGGTCAATAATAATTGTAGTCAAATTAGCTAACGCTCCCCTCACCGCCCCTCTTGGGGTAAGTGAGACAGAGAGAAACTTATTTAATCAAAGTCGAACTGAAACGAAACAGGGTAAATATATCACATACTTTTTTTTTCTTCTTCTTCGACTTGTGTACGAATCAAGAGAGTCAGATTCGAGCTGTTATTTATTTATAGACTTGCGTGAGACGATTTAAATAAAATAAATTAATCATTAATTGAACAGATGAAGCAACTGATTTGCACTAGTTTTAATAATTATTTAACGTCCTCAATCTTCGCTATGTATACAAGAGTCTAGTAACCGTAAACTCAATATAAATGGCAGTGTTTACACTCATATTTGGCAGTACCACGAATTGCAAACATTTTCATAAAATGTCATCATCATCATCATCAGACACACGCATGCAATCTCCCTCTCAATAAATTTTCTCTAACAACTTCTGAAACTCGATGTATATAAAAATAAAAACTTCTCCTCCTCCAAATAAGAAAGAAGTATCTAACAGCAACTAACGCCCCAACCTCGTCACTAATAACAAATACGCGCGAATTTAATTAATATTTTCTTCCCCATCCCTAAAAAAAACATTAAAGGAAAATGCGACACAAAAGAGTTGCAGGCAACGGAAACATCGAAATTCACATCACTACATCCAATTATTTTTTCAACGGTTTGCCTCAACGATCGTTTAAAATTACATCAATCACAATTCTAAAATTCCAAGATAATAAAATGAGTCTTGTAAAACGAAGAAGTGTAACAGAAATGATAGCACTGCATAAAACAGATTTTAAAAATACTTGATAATAAATTAAAATGATCTGAATGTACTCCAATCACAAATACTTTTACAAGGTACCAATTAATTGAACAGCCCCCCTTTAAACTATAAGGGATAAAGAATGATTAAATATCATTTTTTTCTGTTGGCACTGCACTCGTATACAATGCCCCATCAAGCTTGATGCAGAACTATCATAACTTGTTGCCGTACAACTAATAGCAAAAAGACTTCCTTAAAATTAACCATTTTCTTAGGCTTCTTCAGGATATTTCTAAACTGAAAGCGATTTTTATAAATCACATCTCTTTCAGTTTACGAGACGGTGCACCCTTTCAATCGGGTGTACGCTCGAGTGATGCGTAATGTATTGATATTTCGTGTAAAAAAATACTGAGCACTTAAACCTGTTTGAAAACCATGAAACTCGTGAGAGACATTTCAAAGAACACATTAAGCACCACATGAATACAATGCATAACCAAATAAGGCAGGACTCCGAGAATCAAGTCATCCCGTTGCTGGGCCCCTCCCACTCGATCAGATACTCGGTCTTACCGGTGGGCCCGATTCGTTTCGCCTTAATACTAAACCGTTCTCCAGCTGCAATGCGAGTGGCAGCACCGAAGTAACTGTTCACCGAGTTCTTCAAGTCGTCTATGCTGATGTCGGGTTCCTGCTTCACGGGGCTGGGCTTCGGGGTGGGTGGGTTCGAGGTCTTTTCTTTCTCCTGGTTCTTCTCCTGCCTCTGTCTCAGTCGCCTGCCGTTCAACGCGTAATCAACGCAGTTGCCAATCTGCGATTGAGGTGATGTGTTTTGGTTGAGACTAGAGCGCAAGTTCCTTTGCCCCCATTCCTTTGCGTCCGGCCGCACGGGGACCACAGCCGCCGTTTTGCTGGCGGTGGGAACCCCCGTGGCGTACGCCGCCGCCAATTGGTTTGCCCTGTTCCTGCGAAATCTTCGTCTTTTTACTTCCCCGTTGGGCCCTATGCAGATATCTTTTTCGCTCAATTGCCTCTTCATGGGCCTGACGATGGGTTTCCCCGGTATGACCGCGGTCAAGGGCAACGGTAACGTGATGGCATCCTTGCTCCTTCGCTTCTTGGAATCTTCAGTGTTTCCCCTCAACAAAGTCAAAAATGGATTGTTCTTACCCTCAAAGTCCTTCGGCGGTGGTATAATCAAATCCAGCGTGCTTTTAGACGAAGTTTCATCTCCTGAAGTATCACAAGGAGTATTCAATTCGACCGAGTTACTATCTAAATTACTTCTAGTCAAATTTGATTTGGTTAGTTTGTTCGAGGCTTTGCTCAAAGCGTTAAGGTTCTGAGCCAAGCTATTGGACTCCTCGGAGAAGTCTGGCCCTAAAGTAGTTAAAGTCCCTGAGGCAGGTGGCGTCGGCGGTGCAGAAACGGACGTGGGGGGCGTTAAAGGCAGTGTTTCACTTTTACTATCTAAACTTAGTCTTTTAGTTTTGTGGTAATCGCTTTCGATCTTTCTCTTCTTCACTTCGTCCTTGTCTTTCCTTCGTTGCCTTCTCAGTAGTTTGTCTCGCTCGCGCACGTTTAAAGCCAGCAATCTTCGCTTGTGCTTCAGGCTGATCTTCGGAAAGGGCACGCTCCTTTTAGCGCAACCCCCACCGTACTCGAGCTTGTAGAGCTTCTTATCCAGGTGGTGCTCTTCTTGCTCGACGTCGGGGCTGGGGCAAGGTGATTCCGTCTCGGATTGTGCGTTGCTCTCTTGATACGCGATGCCCATCATGATGTTCAACATGTGACTGTCCACCCGGACTATTTTGCTCAAGCCGTCTTCGGCCTTCGTGTCCAGCAAAGGCAGAAACTGCAGCCTGCGATTACCCTGCCATCTCTCTTTGAGTTCCTCCTCGGAAATCGGGCCTACGGCGGGGAGGGTGACGCAAGGTGCGGGCGGAGGCAGTCGTATCCTCAGGCCCCATATTGTCGTCCGCTTCTTGATCTCCCGGCCGCATTTAAAGCGATTCCTATTGTTTGTTAGAACCGACAAAATATTTTCTCGGCGCTCAGACTTTGAAACATTAAAAATCTGCAAACACAAACGACGCATTACACAAGAAATAAACGCAATTGTTTTTTGTAGTGTGACCCCAACCTCAAACTTGCTACGACGTCAGCAATGACGTATTACTTTAAACCAGTGGCTTTAAGCATATATCCTTTTTTACTTCCAATTTTCTATTATTTATGACGTGCCTTTTTTTAAATGTCTCCTCGTAGTTGGGCCGTGAATTGTTAGTTGTGAACCGGCCTTACTTGAAAGTTAATAAATTGACATATATCATAACCTCACTTTTATTTCTTTTACTAGGCGCCTTCTATGTTAGCGGTTAATATTAGAATGTCTCTGAGCTAAAGCTCAAAGTTACTTCAGAGTATCGCAGCGCTACTTCGACGCTAACCTAGAAAGCGCCTATTCATTGCTTTTATTAGTTTCAAAGTGGGGTTATGCTATTTCTTACGTCAGGTCGATTGAGGCTGGTTCACAACTAATAATTCACGGCCAACTTCGAGGAGAAATTTTAAAAGAGGCACGTTATTTTCAACTTGTATAGTAAAGGAACTAAAGACGGTTTTTAATTAATTCAGAATCAGTTGCTTTGTGAAGTAATTTCGACAGGTCTATCAAGTGTAAATCTCTGAACAGTGCAGGGTTATGATAAGGGTACTTTTGGTACTATTCTCAGCACAATTGAATCGGTTTTAGTATGTTTTACATTTTTTGGTGACTTTTACTTTACATTTTTGGCAATCTGTGCAAAACCAGTCTCTGTGCAAAACGAAAAATAAATAAATGACGATCGGATTCCTGCCTTTTCTTTGGACAAAAAAAAACAATCATTCATTTTATTATTTATCTTAAATTTTGTTTGTGCGTTGTTTTTCATTTTTTCATTTCATTTTTGGTTTTTGTTTTACGTCCTTTATCTTTCATTTTAGTTGTCTCCTTGTTTTTTTTACTTGTTTTCATTTTTCTTTTTAATTTTTGCATGTTTGTCTTAAAATACATGGGAAATTTAATTTTTTTGGGGGGGGGGTAAAGCAGAAAACTTTTGATCATATAATTTCAGATGACAAATAAAAGCAAAAAAGAGAAACATTCTTGATTATTGGAGAAATGTTACCGGCTTAGAAGAGAAAGAAAACAATAAATTCAAAAGAGAAACAAACGACGATCGTAAATTTTACGAAAGAAAAAAGACAGAAAAACAAACGACGGTCGTAACAACTTTCATTTTCCATTCGTTTTATTATCTATTTTAAATTTTGTTTGCCTTTTGTTTTTCTTTTCATTTTTTTCCTTTCTTTTTGAAAATGTTCCTTTTCGTTCAGTTATTCATTTATTTTTGGTGTTTCATTTTGATTTTCTCTTTGTCTCCCTGCTTTTCGACCTCGGTCCGTGTACTGAGAAAAAATCATTGACTGGCTTTTACAATCGCGTGGCTTCAAGTTGATCTGTTCAGACCTAGGTTCGTGTAGGACTAAAACGATTTCTTTGGATGCAGCAATGAAAAAGTTTACTATTTTTTCTTCTTTTCAAGAAAAGAAACTTAAAGCAAATTGATGTAAATCTCTGAAAGAATTATTGAAATATCTCAAAGAGTGACCAAATCATAAGAGTTTATAAAGCAGCGTGACGTCCTTTCTCCTATCAACAAATTATGATTTCGACCCTTAAAGCGAGAAACACATATAGGCGATCGCGACCACGATCACGATAGTGAAGCAAAATTACAAGCTATCGCCAAGTCGTAACAGTATGTGCGAACTCATTTCTTTACTAGGGAGCGTTTGATCGCTTATCGCTATCGTGATCGTGGTCGCTTAATGAGTGTCAGTCACTTTACGCAACTGTGTTGCGCTCGACTATGCGAAGAGCTGAAGTCACAAGCGAGTTACGATTTTTAAAAATTTTATAAGCCTATTTCTCCGTTATTCAGTGATGAATTAAAAATTTCACCGGTCAGATGCTTCTATTTTACTACTATTTAAAAAGATATTCTAGATCGAAGATGAGTAAAATTCTCCGTTGCAAGATTAACCAGGATTGAATTCTTTTCGACTTCCAATTCCATCACTAAAACCAAGGATACTAATGGACTATGGTCACGAATGCCTTCAAACTAAATAATTGTAGTTACATTTAGGAATTGATTACTTTTCGACCTCGGTCCGTGTACTAAGAACAACTCATTGATTGGCTCTTAAAAGCCCGTGGCTTCTAATTGATCGGTTCAGACCTCGGTTCGTGTAGGACTAAAATGATTTCATTCGATTACGATTGCAGCAACCAGACAAATTGGCTAGTTTTATGATCAAACTCCGATTTGGCGACTGGCTAAATATTTAGCCATTTATAATTCTTTGGCGATTTTTTTAAACATTAAAATTAAAAAACTGGGAATCGGAATTACTTACGAACTTTTTCTTGTTACATACTTTTAACATTAATAGACGGGAACGCCTTCAAACTAAATCATTGCAAATTTAGGAATTTATTTATTTTTAACTTCGGTCCGTGTACCGAGAAAAATGTATTGATTGGCTCTTAAAAGCCCGTGATCTGTTCAGACCTCGGTTCGAGTAGTTTCTGATGCAGAAGTAAAAATGAAAGTTTTTTTTTCTTAAATATGTATTTAAATCGTCAGTCTAAATTTCTTGCATTTGTTAAGCTATCGATCGTCTTTTGTTTTGTTGTTTTTATGAAGAAAAAGTCGAAATTCGATTGGAATTCGAACGTCTTTTGTCATTGCGTCAATTTTCTTTTCTGACGCAAAAGTAAAAACGAATTTTTTTTTATCCAAAACGTTCCTAGTACTTGCTCCTCTTTTGTTTATGTTTTTAACAAAACCATTAACGTTTTGAAATTTTATGTTTAAGTCAATGTTGCCAATGTATTCAAAAAAGTGAAAACATAATTTGATTATCTCGGCATTTGTTCCTAATGAAATCTTTAGTGAATTATTTTCTGCTTCGAATGACTTTTTAGTGATTATTTAAGCTAAATGTTCAGACTTTTTGTGAACACCTATTGGTAACACTGTTAACAACGTAGATTTTTTTAGTCATAGTACAATGTTAGTGGTTTTAGCATAATTTGATTTGAAATTTTGGTACAATTAAAATTCTTTCCCCAACAGTGCATGTTTTTGACAAGTCCAAACTAGTTTGAGAACCATTTTTGAAACATTAATTAATTCTTATATATTTTTTTAATCTTTGCTGGTCACTCTTTGTTTACGTTTTATACTACTTAATGAACCGTTTGTTTTAAAGACACTCCCCACAAAAAAATATCACACCATTTAGTTCCTTTTTGTAAAACAATATTTTTCTACCCTAATTTCATTACGAAAAAATTACTAAGATAGGGTAAGATGCTACCCAAAAAATGTTGACATGATTTGAGTCTTCTACTTTACCTTTGGTGGAAGCTGAAGTGCATGCCAGTTATCGTTGATATACGGAATGACAACAGTATCTAAATCATAATACTTCTTGCTGTTATAAGCGGTAAGGTTGAACAACATTAGGTGAACCAAATCGACCCACTTCAACTCTAACCTCCTGAGGAATTCCTTCCCAAGGTTGCACACAGAGCAGACGAACACGTAAAACCTGTCCCCGCAGTAGAGGGGAAACTGCAGGCAGCCGACGCACTTCTCGTGAAACCACTGCCTGCACCGTCCGCACTGCAGCATCTGCGTGTACCACTCGCCGTTGGTGCCGCAGTAACAGTAAATCTGTTCCATGTTGACTCGATGGTACGTGTCCCACGTCAGAGCTTCCAGCTGTAAGGGCAAGCATCGAGTTTGCTGCTTTCAAAGAACAAATCGACTTACATCGTACGGGAACGCCTTGATTTCGGTTGCGACCCCCATCGAGCTCGGGTTATCCACCCCCGAGCAGATTTTCCGTATCGAGTCCTTTCGCAAGTGCTTGTAATCTGAGCTTTTTCTTTGCCTGATGGGCTCTTGAGCGATACACCTTCGACATATCCAACTTGCCCCTTGAAATAAAAGATTTTGATTGCACATAAATTATTTTACATAAGAAACAGTTAAATGAGGCCCCCGGTTTCTCCTATCGTTTAATTTTAACTACCAACATTTTCAGTCAGGTCATGGAATAAGCAAGAACTATAGAGGGGAAATTGAATCAAATTGGGAGAGCTCAGAAACATAGGCTGAGTTAAAAAAAAAGTAGTAGATGGTTACTGAAATGAAAATTGGTGTTAGTGGAAACTAACTGAATAAAAACTATTGTAGTTAAGATTAAAAAAAAAAATGATATAAAATCAGTTGATTCAAGACAATCAGAGAAATATCAAGATGATAATCCGACAAGTGGTAGCACTGATTTTAGTATAAACAGTCGAATTGACGCATGCTTTCGGCGATCACCTCCACCATACATTTCTCTCAACCTTCTGAGAGTAGTTATTTCAAAGTAAAGAACAAATTTGAAATAAAATGTCCAGTTATTACATTAGTAGTAGGTCGAGTGTGTTACCTTCTTTCTGACAACCGGCAGGTATTTCAGGTTGATGGCATCTCTGGTGATAGCCCCTTCCACACTTATCACAGACGGTGATTTCATGTTTGTTTTTTGGTGCGGATTTTTTACACACGACACACAGCAGATCCTCCTGTTCGGGTGTGCTTAGCTTTGTGAGGTCCCTGTAACTCGACCAGCTGTCCGTGTTGTCCCCGAATTTGACCAGGCATTGCTCTCGTATGGGGTCGACTTCGACAACGGTACCAAGATAGAAGCGGCCGTCTTTCTGCTTGAGGAGCACGTCCTGACCAGGGGTGAACTCGGATTTCTCTCTTTCTACTGTCGTGGTGGAATCAGGTACTACGGTTTCCTCAGAAATGGACTTCCTACTGCGCAAACTTGTGTGTTGAGACGATGAGCTTAGGACTGAGGTCATCTTTGTGGTTGGTTGGATCAAAGGGGGGCGCTCATGCTGTGTCGTGAGGTTAATTTCCAGCTGACGGCCGTTCTGTGAACATCGCACGTACGATTTATTCACACACCCATGTTTTCAGAAGTCTAGTATCTAGTTAAATGGCCTCCTTCTGTTTTCGCCAGCAGGTTCAGCGCGAGTGGCATGCACTTAACGCCGCTGAACGTGTGGCTCGTTTACCTTTGCGAATATCGCCTCTTTTCAACACACAAGTCCGTCCGATATCATTATATACTTTCGGCCATTAGTACAACTGTTTGTTCAAAGCCCGCCAAACACAAGCGACACATCAACACCGATTTTATTACTGAAAGCACCGGCGGAACGCGTCACATTCGAGTCATGGTTGCTTTACGAGGCCGTCGTTCGATATTCCGGCCGATTAAAACCATAAATGCACGGCGAATTTCAAAATTTTAACGAAATTTTTAATGTTATCGTGAGGTCGCCACTTGGCATCAAACCGCCTGGGGACTTTTCGCTCGCGCCGCGCTGCCAACCTTAAAACCCCTTCAACGCGCGCGCTCTCAACTCGCGTCCGCGAAAATGAAACCAAAAGGCGGGAATTTCAAATTCGTAAATAAAAACGCCCACACGAAAGATTTCTGTATTTATTTCTAAACATCACTATATTTACGACATATCATTTAAAAATAATGAAAAAATATGTAACAGCCATACAATATATAAATTACGTTACAAATTAAATTAAATAAAAACAAATCAGCAACATCTTTATTATGGGCATGATAAGGATGAATACGAAAACGATACTTGTTTATTTTGAGGAGTGGGGGGGGCGCAAAAATTTGGGGACGTGAAACATAAATCGGGAAGAGGGGGCGGGCAAAAACAGTTTTTTTTTTTTTTTCATAAATAATCTCCAGCGAACATTTAAAATACTCAAAGTATATTACATTAACTTTTTACATTTTTTTCTTTTTTGTTTAATTCGTAATAAGTGTACATAAAAAGAATGAAGAGAAAAAAAAGACCATACATCATCAGTACAATACCTACAATCTAAGAAGCACTAAAACTGGAATATAAATAAAATACAAGAGAGAGTTTCGGGTTTACACCTCGTGCTTTCCTTCTTACTTTCTTTGTTTTTATTGCTTTTGATGAGAGTACGAGATGAAAACCTAAAACATGGAAGGCTAATACAACACAAGTCGAAACTTTTTTTAATTCTACAGGGTGAGCGCAATGATTTGGGGCCTCCCAATAAGACCAACGTACTCAACTCTTAGTTGTTGCTTAAATTTGACGGTGTAAGTGCGTTGTTCTCTTTAAGAGAACCCTTATAACTTGAAGGTGTTCGAATAATAAATTAAATTGATAACCTAACTTTTTTTAATGTTACAAGTTGCTTAAAACTCTCACCATAATTCCTATTACAAAGACCTAAAACATTCAATGAAAAATTCCTGCCACTTGTTTTAAAAACTGTTCACAATTACCTAATCTCTTATTTAAGCTTTGAAAATACTTGCTTCGTCTACTACACAAACAAGCTAATGCGTGTGAATTTTTGTTGAAAAGGGGAAGAAACATAAAAGTGTCTGTTTGGGGTGGTTTGAATGATGTACGATCCTTTGGTTGCTTGTAACATCTCGGACCATGCACTCTCAACAGTCCAAGTCAGATCCTTTAATTGAATTGTACAAATAACATAAATATATTTGCGTTCTTTTTTCTTCTTGAGTCATGCAATGGGTAATTGAAAATAGTAAAATAAAATCAACAATCTAGTTGCAACTAGATTTAAACGTCAGCAATTTACAGTGGTAAGTCAGTTACAAGCAAGTACTTCAATATTATAAATTATTTTGCTGCGTCTTTTTTACAACAGGAAACGTAAATATACCATGAACATTTTATTATACCCATTAGTGTAGTCAAATTCTCTACTACGAAAATACGGCGGCCGGTGAGAACGCAGCAAACGTCTTCTTCTTCGACGGTGGTGGCGAGTATGGTACATAAAAGAAATTCTAGAAAACGAACGGAAAAGAAAACGAATCCATTTGCTGCTTCGAAACGCCGCCCAACGAAATCAACCTTAACTATTACTAAACCCATTTTATGTACATTTCACAATCTGTTATAAACATTGTATACTATTTACATACCTATATATATTTATGTGTTTATGTATTTATATATTTATATAAATTTAATTGCTAAACTTATAAAAAACCTACTATGAAACATTAATAAAAAATGAGCTAGTTCATACAAAAAGGATACTGTGAATACATGGTGAAGCACAACACACGATATTGGAAGCCTCGGAAACGTCTCTGAGTGAGCACACCTAACATCAGTTAACACTTCATCAACTCGTATAAACATGTATGTATTTACTGTTAACGTCGTCCGCAACGCAACGAGTAGTGATAATGAACATTATAATGAGCCTTCGAATGCGGCCATTAGATCGCTCTGCATGTTCATGTCGATTTGATTTGCCATCTGCGAAACAAACGAGCAACTCACTTTGTGATTTATTAAACAACGAGGTGACTTACCGCTTCTCTTTTTCTCCTTTCTTGCTCGCGTAGCCTCTGTCTATCCCTGTCGATTCTATCCGAACCAGAACTCTGAGATCCAGGTGATATACTGCCCTCTGCCGGAGATGATCTTAATTCTTCCACCCTCGAAGTTGGAAGTGGTTGTTGCTGTTCGGCAGCAGCTTTCCTACAATCACCAAAAAATAATTTATTTTACATTTTGTACAGTGACTGTGAATTGTCAATCAAGTTGTTAGCCCTAGAGTGCCCGCACAGAGCCCTCTAGAACGTGAATCAGAAATGTTATAATTAATTACCTAATTTTTTCTAATGCATCATCTTCTTCTTTTTCTCGCCTTCGTTCTATCTCCACCCTAAGGCGTTCCTTCTCGGCCTGCTCTTTCTGTTGCCTCTTCAGTTCCATGTTTTCCAATCGCTGCTTTTCCCTGTCGAGCTTCTCTTTCGCCTGTTTCTGGAACGCCTTGAAGCTATCCTTCAACTGTTGCCTGTTGTTGCTCCCGCCCAGGGAATTATTCTGGGGCGAGCTCGCCTGAGCCAGGCTAGACCACGAGCTGGCGTTCTTCACGTTCGGTTCGTGCTTGCTCTTGTAGCTGAAGGACTGCGAATGTTTCTGTTCTGGAGGGGTCGTTTTCTTTTCGGCCAGGTTCAGGTTGGGCAGGGGATCGGTGAGTTCCTCGATGGGCTTGGGCTGAATGACGGGTTCCTTCTTCATGGAGGAGGGTATGTTGTTGACGTGCTGGGGGATCGGGTCGAACATCGACGATATGTGCACGTTCATGGGAAAGCCCATCGTCGACAGTCCGTTGTTGTTAGTGTTGAGGTCGAATTCGTGCTTGATTCCGAAACCGTTGTTGTTCGAATGTATTACGTTCGAAGGTAGGTTCGCCGAAGGAATCATGGGGGAGATGTTGTTTTCAAGACGGATCACAGGATTGTTGGGGGGTAGGACGTTGTGGGGTGGTTTAATCTCGAACTGCTGCTGCAAAACAGGAGCATTCAGGTTAGGATTGTAGGTGTTAACTCCCCCTGAGTTGGTTAGGATGGCCGGTAATTGCACCATGTTTTCTATGGGTTCGCTCTTAACGATATCGTGTTCTAGGTTAGCCAGTGATTGCTCTAAAGGGTCCGTGTAAGTACTAGGCAAGGGTGTGATGACGTTCGGCTTGGGCTTGTCGGGTGACGGTGTGGGTAGAGCTACCGGTTTGGGTGCTTGTGGAACGGTTGTGGGGGTGATGGTTTGTAGTGGGGTTGAATTAGTCTTCTCGCCAGTTATCGACGGTTTCCGATTTGTTATGGGGGCGTTTGGCTTGCTGGTCACGTGATTTGGAACACTCGCGTTTGGTGGTGGTGCCTGACTGTTGGTCAGGTTATTGTTGGCCGAGACACTGAGCGGTGGTATGGGAACTAGCGGCTGTTCTTTCTGTAAGGTCTTCGCAACAACAAAAATTAAATACAATTTTGTAACTGCCCCTCCCCCCCCTATCGTGAATACTCCCAATAGAACAGCCATTTTTTGAAAACGTCGAGTTTTAAAATAAATCAAGAATGATACTCACCATGGCCGTGTTGTTCCCCACGGATGGGTTGGGGGATTTTTTGTTCTTCTTTTTGGAAGGTCGAGTGTCACCTACAAAAACTACAACTGAATAAAGGCTCTCGGTAAACCTTGAGTGCACCGCTGGGTGTCTGACGATGACACGGAGAAACAATAACAACCATTTTATAATAAATTTCATATTCAATTTATTTCTGACATCAGTATTACTTAACACTTCTTCTTAAGAATGTATAGATATATAATTTATGTTCATTGTACAAATGAGAAACGCAACACTAAGATAAATAAATACGGATTACACACCTACGGAGGCAAGATAAACGATGATAATCATTAATAATAATAGTAAGCTGCAACTGAACTCTCTTACCTATTCTTATTTACACAGTTAAAATCGAGTTTAATACTTAAATAAGGTGAACCTTGTGCAGCTTAGTATTTACAGGCGTAAAAACAAATAATTCAACACGTGTCTAAATCTACATTGTTTTAATTGGAAAAGTCAATCTCACTTGAGACGAACACAAGAGAAAAAAATAAATAAAAAAATTTAAATAGAAATATATTTGCGATAAAATTTCTTAAATACATACAATCAACGAAAAAGAAAAAAAGGAAAACACCAGTGCGATAAAAAAAAAAATTCAAAGTGAGATTAAGGACGTAATAAGAGACATAATTTACTACATCACCAAAAAAAAAATAAAATAAAATCTGAAAGATGTGTGACAGCTTTTGCATCAACATCAACCTATTCACACAAAGAGAAAGGAAAAGAGCGCAAGTAACAGTAGACTTGTCTCTAGTAAGTCGTTTGCCATTATTAAGTGAATAGCTTAATATCGTTGCCTGAGTACAAACAATGTGGATGGAGGCCAGCGCCGTAGAAACGTTTTTTTTTTTTACTACCTCAACCATACAGTGATATCAATCAACCTTTGAGTTTTTTTTTAATTTTCATTTTCCAATTATTTTTCAAAATTATCTCATCGGTATTAAGGTGTTTTACACAGGAATCATCGTTTTTTATGTCTACAGCTTCAAAGGCCAAAAAAATAGGAGGCCCCCCCATCTACCTTACTTAAAAAATTCTAATTTTAGACGACGCCATCTATTATTATTTTCTTGAAATGTAATGTCAAGTGATAGATCTTTTTTTAAACAAAACGAGCAGAAATTATGACGTCACAAGTCAATTGTTGATTATTCAAACAACCGAAACATCACAAAAATATTATATACAAAGTGATCACGATTATAATAGAACATTTCTTAAATGAAGATAAAAAGTTTCATGCTGATAATAGGTCTCGACATCCTGCGGCCGATTTTTGACCTAACATTGTGTGTCCACGTTAGAGCAATCAAAACCGACTTGCAACAAATTTCTAGATAATAAAAACAGTTATAATCTATCAAGTAATTTGAAGTAGCTCAAATGGTGTGTTGTTTATAATTCCAGAAAATCTGTTAAATGTGCGAAACTAGGGGGGAAAAAGTGACATGCGTCTAGTTTCAAACCAAAACAAAAGAAAGTGAGGAGGGATTTTTGAATTACGACGCATTCATCACAGTGCAATACATTTAACAATTAAAAAAAAAAGTACGTATTTGATGTTTACTTAAAAAAATTGAAGTTTTTTTTTAGAATTAGAATAGGAAAAAGCACAAACACCTTAATACTTGAGTGTTAACAAAAGTAGATGACGAGTTCAGCCGCCACACACATTGTCTGCATTAAAAACGTAGCGCGTTTTAAAATATTCACCTGCAACGTCGTACCATCATCATAAAAGTGGTTGTTATTGCTTATACCAAACTGTATGGCCGGTCCACAGCTGCCAGACTCCACACATTAGTGCACTCAAGGCTAATTCCAAAACGCCACTCTAAACAACAAGCGGCAACCTCAACCGACACCATCATTTTCCATCGAGAGAAATAATCGTGCGTGTGCGCGTTTAGAGTGACCTCATCATTACATCTTACATGCTCGATAATACTCCTTTTTAACCTAATTTCGCGTGTGTAACATGAAGATACGTCGAGAGGGCACTGCTCCGTACTGAAACTGACGGGATGTGAGTGAATGAAGCAATGAAACAAGGCTGATGTAAAAGAATAAATATATTTGAAAAATAAAACAAACATCTTCAATAACAAATCATACACAAACGGCAGTGTTTCGCTCACTGTATTTCATGTTACACCTTCGAGCTCTCAAGAAATCATAAATTTATAAAAAGAAAAAACACTGTTTGTTTGGACAAAGAAGAGCACCAGCTTAAATGCAATAATACAAATATCTCTAGCTAATAAAAAGAGAGGTCGTCAATTACACGGGTTTGCGGTAGAAAAACATAATAAAATACATCAGAAAATAAATCGATCCTATGTTTACTCGCTACACAGTTCAAAGGGATCCACATTTTCCTCTTTTCGACTTCTTTTTTTTAAGTGCGCGCCGATCATTATCATCATCACAAAATGAGTTACAGCGTAATATTTAAAACACACAGTAATTGTGAAGATAAAATCCATAATTAAAAAAAAAAAATTAAACGCATTATAAAAACAATCTTTAGAAGAATGAGCGAGGTAAATTACTTATAAAATAAATGACAATCTCGTGATGCTTTAAACGAACAAATCATTCATGGGCTGCAACAATTACAACTCAAAAAACATATAATATTTGATTAGGCCCTAGTATATAGTCACAGCAGAAGGATTTGTAACATGCAAATTAGATCTAAATTTGTATGATGAGAAACAATTAGTAAATTTAATAAAATAACACACACGTGTGGATAACATTTTTCATGCCAGAAATATTTACGCATTCTCTGTATTGTTGACAGAAATAAAAATTTGCTCTATGCACAGTACAATCGTAATTATCAAATCGGTCCACTTACTTACATACTAACTTATATTAAACAAAGAATAAATAAACGAAAATGTTTCACTTATTGAAAGTGGATTGGTGCAGAATGAGTTCTTTTTAAATCAACATTTCTATTTTTTGGTGTGTTTGATGGTGTTTTTCTCAATAAATACAGTTCAAAGGATGAGACTATATTAATTTTTTTTTATTTTTGGAAAATATGTATTCAGACGTGTTATTGGTTGTACCTAATTTTGTATGGCTGCATCAAAAATCACTGTATAAAAATGAAATTTGTTTCTGATGAGCTGTGATATCACCTAAATTATTAATTGTTAATGTAAATTAAAATAAAAACACGTAAAAAAGGCAGAGAAAATTAAACTCTGAATTAATTATCAACTATACGCATGCTTTCATCTTAATTATAATTTATTTTCTACTATTACTCTTAAGCAAACACATTTTTGTTGCTGTAGGAGTATGTTCTAATCAAACAGCTTGCTGCTGCAGTCTTTAAACCCAACTTTTCAATTTATTTAGTTCTATGATACACCCGTAAGTCATTCTAGCTTATTTACAGTTGGGGTATTGCTGCAGAGACTCTCAGTTGGATTTATTTCAAAAAAATAATAAAATAATGCAAAGTATTTTGTTAAGGAAAAAAAAAATTATCACAGTCTGTACAGATTTGGGGCACACTGTACCAGAATTATTTACTCCGGATTAAAAAATTAAATTCACGTTGCCTCCAGACAGATTAAATTAAAAACACTTCCGTGTAAAATTATTAACAAAATAAATTAGATGAAAATAATTATTATGTACTAAAATCAGTCTACCTAGCACGTTATGTTAAGATTGCAATCCCAAATAAAAAAATAATAAATTTTGATTTGGGACTTCCTATTCTGAAGTCTCAATCGACTTTAACATAAAAATTAACAACTGCTTTTCCCAATTAACACGACCGTACTTCATTTAAAGTAAATACAATCAGAGGAAAATATCGATCCTTTAAACAGCTATTACATAATCGCTTTATGTAAACTTATACAGTTCTAGGTACGTAATTACCATAAAATCTCAAATCTTAGTACAATACATCTGTGTTGACGTAAAACAATTCACTATGTACACTTTCGAATCACTTTTGCCATTACAGGCGAGTCCCTACCTCGCTTCGCACTGTTTGTATTAGTATTTCTCCTCCTAATTTTTTTTTTTTTCATTTCCATGTCTCTTTACATGCGCGACAACATTCAACAGACAAAATTCGAGTTACACCTACAAGCTAAGATGATCTTCCTCTCGGAATACAGAGGCTTGAATTTTTTTTTTTTTTTAGAAATAACTACGCGATGCAATGTGTAGAATAAATAAAGAATAAAGTACAAATAACGTAGTGATACTGAAAAGAACGGTCGTCAGTTTCGACGGGAATGGCACTTGCTCTTAAGACGTGTTAACCACAACCTCGTCGTCAATTAATTAAAAAAAAAAAGAAAAACTTAACACGACAGCAAATAAACTAAAGTAACATCAACGCGTACATGATCAGAATGTCATCTGTTAACGCTATCACTGTAGATGAGTGATGAGAGTGAGAGCTAACCTGCTTCGCTGTCACTGGAATCACTCGAACTGCTCGATAAACTAGAACTGCTACTATCCGAATCCGAACTACTCGAACTCGACGAGAGATGACCACCGGATGGACCTCCAGCTCCTGTCTGATCCACTTTGTTCGCTTCATCTGTAACAAAAATATAATTTTTTTTTTAAAACACCAAAAATACCATATGTCCAAATAAATTTTTCGTAAATGTAGGCCATGGAAAGGTAAACCTACAACACCAAACCGTTTTTGAGGTTAGTGACACCTCAAAGAAATATAAAATGTGGCAAATTAAACTTCGATTTTACTTATTTACTCAAGAACTAGACTATATTTTAATGTAAATAATAAATTAGGTAAATGTAACAAGTGTCTAAATAAAAACCTGGTCAAGTAGGCTACATTTAGTAATTCTGTTATGTAAATGCAATGGATAAATTCTCGATCACAACCTACTTGACCAGGTTTTTATTTAGACGCTGAGACAAACGTTTTGTGTTCCATGGCCTACCTTTACCAAAAATTTATTTGGACATATGGTATATAGATATAGGCGCATGAATTTCCTACCTTTTTTAGTGACTTTCGGCTTAGCGGCCGTTCCGATTTTATCGTTGACGTCCAGCAGTCGCTTTTCCAGCTCCTGTTTCTTCTCCTGCATCTGCTCGTCTTTCGACTTTCCGGGCAGTTTTTTGTCTAAAAGAAAAAGAAAACGAAACGACGTCACTTGCTGTGGCCAGAAGAAAATTAACGAAATACTTGCGTGGAACTTTCGTGCGAGTATTTCGCCGTTTCGGACTTAACTTAAAGAAAGGTAATTAACTGCCACCATAACGAATATTATTACTAAAAAAAAAGAAAAATCGCCGAAATTAGTAGCAGATATTGTTGCGAGTACCTGTCACCAGATGACCAGAAAATTAGAAATACACCCATTGAAATGGTAGAGCATGCTTCCACTGATTCACTTTTATTTTTGGTGCAATGTTTTAACAGTTTCGTTAATTATGATTAAACGTAAATGTCTATTTTAATAAAATCCATTCAATCAAATAACCTCACCGATGAGTTCATCGGCGAATGCAATTCATCGGTGAGTTCATCAATGCACTAATTATTCATCGGTGAGCTCTTCGGTAACATCGGTGAGCTCATCGATAATAACACCGGCGAGTTAGAAATTTGCAGAAAATTCAAGATTTCGATAAGCGACCTCATCGATAAATTTATTTTTATAAGTTCAATCAACGGTAACCTCATCGAACGGCTAATTGATGGATATGTCATCAGTGAGATCATTGATGATTTCAACGACGGATTCATCGGCGAGTTAAGCAATTGAGTGAATTGTCAAAAATTTGCAGAAAACTCTGAGTTTTCGACACCGTTAAAAAAATTATTTCATCGATGAGTTTAACCTAATCGGCGGACTAAAACACGAGATTTCGATTAATTAAGCACAGAACTGAACATTATCGATTATATTTACGTATTCTTTCGAGAATTGATGGTTGTGAACGGTCCAAAACATGAATAAAAGAAAATCGCAAGAATAGGCAACCCAACGAACAGTTGTGTATACTTATTGCATATTCTATTTCATGCCAGGTACAAATGACACTGTTTTATGAATTTTCAAGAATTAATCGTTACAGACGACTTCGAATATATTTACATTTTCAGAAAAGATTCCTGGATCTATGAACAAAAAAAGAATATACAGTCGCACCTCCATAACTCGAACCTCCACAACTCGAAACTCTCTGTAAGTCGAAATTTACTGATGTCCCTGCACATTGTGTATAATTGAAATCTCTTTCTTTAACTCGAAATTTCTATAACTCGAAGTAATTTTCCGGTCCCTTGAGATTCGAGTTATGGAGGTTCCACTGTATAATGTACAAGTTCATGAAATTTAGAGGAAAACTCATAAACCACCGCACAGAGCACCAAAATCTAAACGCCAAATCTCCAGCAGCAGAAGGCCTTTAAATTAACGAAATTCTTCGATAAGTTAAAGTAATTTTCCTAAACACAATTGTCACCAACGTTGCAAACAATGCAGAGATTAAAATTGACCTAAATATAGCCACGTTTTGCTTGCTTGTGTTATTGTTAATGTTTCGGTTATTCTTGGTTCATTTCGTCACCTAATGAATTAAAAAAGTCAATATTCTACATAATTATTACAGCATCCACCATCACCATTTTTCCTTGAGGCTTTTTCACAATGCTAAAAAAAACATTGCACCATACAACGACATATTATATAAGTAACCAATAACTTATCAACTCAACATCATCTCAAGTCCACCTATATTAAATGCTTAACAACAACCTGACTTTTGTACGAGCAGCAAACTACAAGTGATTGGTCACTTGAAGAAACGTTTCCAAAAAAAAATTAAATAAAAGGGAAAAACTATCATATAATAACCAAAACCCATGAGACACCAGCAACGTCTACCATGCTTAGAAATGTGTATAGTTCCAATTACATACGCCACGTAGCACACCCTAATTTTTTTTTGGTAGGGCGTGCTATCTCGGTGGTCTGGTGCTTTTGCCGCCGTAGACGTTAAGTAACGGAACTTACAGTAAGGCTTACGTGGCTTTTTACGAAGACACGACGCGACGTAGCTCTCCAGCTCACGGAGCGTGGAAGGTTTGAGGGTCTCGAAGTCTATCTCGATTTCATCCGGATTAGAATCACGCAGAGATGGCTCCCTCGATTGAATTATATGTACAACTCTGCCTAACTTATCTCCTGAAACCCCCAAAAAGAAAAAAACATCGGTGCTTTTATTTGCTCGAGGAGGCGATTTGAATAAACTCACCCGGTAATTTATTAATATCTAATGACAGTTGCCGTTTCTCATCATAAGACATAGGTCTGGCGTTGTCTTCGTCTTCCGAATCGAAGGCCATAGCAGGAGGTTGCTGAGCTGACTTCTTTGTTCTAACACCAGTCTTATTGTTTGCCTTTTGCCTTTTCGGTGCAGCATTCGGACCTGCTGCTGGTTTAGGTCCACGTATACCTAACATGATTAATTTCAATTTTTACACAAATTATTAATTTGGATAATTGGGTTAAAGAAAATATCAAATGTAAAAGAAATGATACCTTTAGATTTAGGAGGTTTTGCTGGAGTAGCATTGGTAGTTGACGCTGGCGGATGGTGCAATACGAAAGATCTACTAGTTGTTGGATGTTGCACTTCCCCCGGTATTTTGAGATCTGCGCCAGATACAACACTGGCTATGCTGTCATCGACAGTGTCCGTGTTTATCGAATTAGATTTATTAAGAGCCCCGTGTGCAGCTGGCTTTCCCATATTGCTACTGTTAGGAACAAGCTTTTTACTAGTCTTCTCCTTGTCCTTCTGTTTTTTCTTTTCCTTTTTCCTTTTTGTACTTTCCTCCACGAGTTTGCGCATTTTTTCCTGCATTGCTATCAACTGCAAAAAAATAAACCCGTAGTTCGCCTTCGAATGAAACCGGCAAGCGCACAGGACTCACTTCCTTTTCCAACATTTTCAACTGTTTATTCCTCCTTTCCTCCTCGGAGTCTTCTGTATCACTGGAAGACTCTGAGCTCGAGCCTGAACTACTCGAATCGGACTTCGCACTCCCTACCGCTACTCTATTTACAGGTTCATCTGGAATTTTTGCATACCTGAAACCAGAAGGTACTGGATATTGTGAAAGAATGAGAATAAGATTAGTTTGGGCAGACCTCATTTCGAAAACGTCCTGTAACTTCCTGGCCATAAGCACAACGTCATGATCTGAGGGATTGTACTTGTAACAATTGGTAAATATCAGTCTAATATCTGCAGCAAACTCCTGAGCTGTTCGGTACTCCCGGTTGTCCATTTTTTGCTTGACGGTTGATAAATCCATCGGTTTCTTGATAATATCATGATAATCATGCAGACATAAATGTTCTGCGTCCACAGGTTTGTAAAATGGCCATGCATAATTCTAAAAAAAATACATATCGCTTTCAAACGGTTTGTTTCTCAAACTTAAAACTGATTCTTACCGAATGTTTCCTACAAAATAACTCCTTAAGAATTTCATTACATGATTTGAGTGCCTCGGATAGTTTCTCCTTAGGTTTATGCGAAGCATGCTGGGGCATCGAAGTAGCATTGGGAATCATGGGTGACACCATGTTGGATTGATGGAAAGGTACCAAGCCATCCAATTCAGGCCTAATAGGTTTCTTGATCTGCCTGCCCGATTCTCGCCTGGTTGATATCTTGGCCGTCTTGGAATCGAGAGGGGCGTTATAGTCGAATGCAGTCGCCCCCGGTGTCGTTGTATCGGCCTTTCTTTTAACGCCTTTTTTAACCTTGGCGGGCTGTGATGGAGGCATGACGGTACTACTGGGCAGTACGTTGGGTGTAAGGTTAGCAGGTTCCATGGGATTGGCCAGGGGTTGAGCAACGTTGTACGTGCTAGGTTGAGCCAATTGCTGAGGAAGAGAGCTGTGAGTAGCAGCCGGTGGAGTAATGGTGGTCGTGGTGGCTGTGCTTCCGGGAACGATCGCAGGAGGTTGAGTGCCCAATGGTAAACCTAAATATGCACTAGCAAGTGAAACGAAAAATTTGAAGAAGAACAGAGCAAACCTGAATTGCTGACCGGGGTAGGAACTGTAGAAGAGACGGAAGCCGCAGGGGGTCTTCCTCTAGCCGTCCCGGCAGCAGAAGACGTGGCACTCGCTCTTTTCTTTCCTTTCGCTCCCTTGACCGGTACTTCCACGGGATACTCTTCCTTGGGCATGTCAGCGACTTTCGTCAGAAATACCTTCTCCAACGTCTGTGCCATTACAACCACATCTTCACCAGGCTTATTGTACACATAACAGTTTGTGAACATCGTATTAAAGTCCTGAATACACTCTTTGCCTGACCAGTAATAGTTGTTGTCCAAACGTTTTTTTATTGTTCCCAGATCCATCGGACTTTTTATTATTCTATGGTAATCCTAAAGTCAAAATGTATAACGCTTTCACAAATCTATAAATTATTATGTTAGAAAACTTATTCAAATTATTCACTTTCTGTATATATCATGTTTTTATTCGCTATGGTATTCTTAAAGTTAAAAATATAAGTAGGTATCAAGCAATTTCCAATAAATATAAATAAAAAAACTATGTTTTAAAATCATGGAATTGTGTGTAAATGTAAATAGGACATTTTGCTATGTTTGGCCCACTTTTTCAAAACAATTTTCAGCTAATTGTTTAAAGAATGCGCACTTTAATTTAATTATGCAAAGAAAAATGGGCACTGTCTTCAGAGCAGTTCACATAAAATGAATTATTCAAGCAGAGTTGCCTTGTACATACCACGAGGGTTTCCCCTATCTATCAGTAATAAGTGAAGTTCTCCAACAATGCTACCAAATATAAATAGATGAGGTACCAATCAAAGTGTAGTGTTGTGTACACTGATCAAAATGTTAGTAAAATTACATCATTTTTACATCGAAATTTCTTGTTAATTTACTATTATTAAGTAATAGTACATAAAATTCTAAGCAATAAAAATTTACTTAAAATAACATTGAATTTCGATGTTAAGTTTACTACCATTTTTATGAGTGTAGCACTGTGCCTTAACACCGGCCAAAATGCAAATATTAAAATTAATCTCGACTGAAAATTTATGCTAAAAAGGCCAAGAATTTGCGAGTTTTTTTAACAAAGTAAATTCCATAATCATAAACTGTGTATGTTTTTCATTCTCAAGACTTCATGCATCAACTACTTCTTCCAATCTTAGCTTTCCCACAATTTACGGGCATTTACATACTCACAATCGACTAGGCATATGAAGCATTACGAACATTAAATTCAAGGAATTCATTAACTCTTGTAAAGTATTAAATTAATTTCCATAAGTAACTAAAAGTTGTTTGATGAAAGCACAGGTTATGTTTGTATTTTTTGCACACAAATTTAATTTGAAAGAACTCACAGGTAAGTTAAGCTTCTTAGCGTCGACAGGTTGATAAAATGGCCAAGCAAACTGATGCTTCCAGAGAGCTTTGTACACGGTCTTTTGCAGAAACTGCAGCTGATTTGTAACGCGTCCGGGCCTATCTGGAGGCGGATGGACGACGGGCTGGACGACACCATTCACAGGTTCCACGGGGATCTCGACACGAGGTGGGGGTTCCTTATCCTTGTTGCTGTCTGCCACTTTGGCCGCCTAAAATTCACACAGGTTAAAACACAGGTGTTTTCGCCCAACTATGCCCAACGCTTACAGAATTGTTCTGCGTCGGTGTGTCCACTTGCTGCATTTTTCCGCTCAGTTTTGCCTCTAAAAGCAAGCGAAATTGAGTGGGGGGGAAGCAAGAAAAATATTAGAGACATACCACGCCGCTACAAACACGTAGTAATCGTAGTAGACACGGGCCTTTCTGTACACTGGCTCGAACGCGATGTAAATGTGTACATCCCTCAGCTGGAGATGTAACGTTAGCAGTTGAAGAATATTATGTGCATCTGAAAATCAAATGATTTTGTTTACGAAGGTGAGTGAGTAACCACACCCCCCTCGATCTAAACAGCTAAATTTTGAATTGGTAATTAATAAAACCAAAGGGAATCGTGTAGGTAAAGGTTTTATTTTGTAAATTGAGGTGCAAGCAGTTAGTTTTTTTTTAATTATAATACAAGTTTGGGGGCATTTTTGATATAATTTGTTTTGAGATAGGGGGGGCGACCTAAATAGTAATAATAATAACAATAATAATGTGGTGCATTGGAGACCTTGGATGGCCCGCGCTATAGCCGACTGTCTGATGGGTAAAGTAGTTAAGACAACAGACGCTAAACATGTTCGCTGGAAATGATTTTGACGGTCGAACGCGGGAAAACTATCGAATAACCTAAATCAGAGAGAAAATACGACGTCAATACACTAGAGAAATCGCACTTTTCGGCGCGGATATTTTTAGTTCTCAGAAACGATTTTCTCCCGCAATATAACAACATGGCGGGCCAACACTCTCAGCTTTGGGGCAAAGCCGAGCTACAATTTCACGTATACGCACGTCCGCAACGTTTCTCGGGCGCAATTTCGCGCTCAGCGTGCTAACCAAAGTTCGTAAGTGACGTGCGAGAGTTTACCTGCATATTTGGGCGAATTATCCACAAGAAAATCACGAAAAATACGGAGCAACACAACACACACAGCACTTACCACAAACCCGCTTGCCAAGCTTGGCGCAGACTGTCGTGATGGCCGACCTGTGAACGACTTGCCAGCCGCTCTATATTACAAACGCGAATGCTTCGCGGTAAATTCGTTGAAAATACGTGAAATAATACCGAAATTATTAGTTTCGACAGGGGTTTTAATTTTCAGCGACTTTTTTTACGCTAGATCCGCGGAGGTAAACACGATAACAAAGGATACCGCGTCCATTATGGATTTTTGCAAGGCTACAAATGGCGCTCTGTGCAATCCTGTTTTCAATTACTCATTCTTCCACATACATAATACCCAAGTAAACCCCACCGTTTTTTTTTCTCTCATAATTAATCGAAACTGAAATAAATGTGGTACTTTACCGTTTGCATTCGATTACTGGGCATGAATTTCCGTGGGTATTTTGCGGGCGTCGCGGTGTAAACAGGAGGAGGGAAATGGTTGACATAAGTGCTACTACTCGTTCGTTGTTTTGTTTCTGCATTTTTTTGTGTGGAAATAAATAAATCGTCTCAGGTGTGTCACTTTTATTCAAATTCTCTGCGTTTCATCGCCGGGGCTCTCATCGTGAACGTAATTATCACAACGTGACGAAATCTCGAGAAATCGAAGTTTCTACTGGAAGGGATAACCGTTTTTACGCCGATCGCTGACGCCTACGCAAACACTACTGCCGCAGCGCCTCTATCGGATGAACGACGAATTACCGGTCATTGTATAGCGCGAAAATTAAACTTCAGGAAATTTCACAACCAAATTGTATTCGAAAATTTCAAAAAAATCAAATCAAATTCTATTCCAGCCAGAGTCTTATAATAATGCTAACATCCTTAGCAGATTAATGAAACCCACACTTCTGTTTATAGCATGGTTTAAAAAAAGTAGTCATTTGGTTTTTGTTTCTTTATTTGTTTCTGAACTGAGGCGCCCCTTTCGTTTTATTCTACAATCTTTGGAGGTCGAGGTTAAATATGACAGTTAATGAATACTGGGCCCAGCCACTCAAATACAAACTCCTCCCCTTAATTACGCCACTAACCATGGACATGAATAATAAAAGTTTCAAAATATTTTTTGGAACAATTCAGTCAGCTTTAAGCGACTACCCAAAACAAAACCAGCAACTTCACTAGTCTTTTAATAATAATAATAAAAATTTCTTATAAAAACATTAATTAAATCACGCCCCACACCTCCTCGAACGCAGAGCAAATCTTCGTGCACGTCAACGCAGCCGACAAAGGATAATTGCTAACAGAGACGGTGTCTTCGGTGTAGTCTAGATCCAATTTGCCGTGCGCCATGGCTCCCACCACCACAACGATAGGACTGTCGGTCTTTGGAACGAGATCACGGCAGCTTACGACCTTCTTGGAAGAAAACGACGTCGCAATTTTCTTTACGCCGACCGGCAAGTGATTCGTGACGGGGTTTTTAATGACCTTGAGCAGTTTCATGGGGCCATCGCTTGCTCTTACAGAAAACTTATGTAGCAGTTGAACTGAAAAAAATAACATACGATAAGCTGAAGGGTAGTTGGGAGGGATCTTTGCACGTACCCATTAAACCAGCGAACCTTTTGAAAGTTCTGGGTATCCTAGTCTGAGGGTTAACCTCAATCAACACATTATTAGCAGTGTGTACATACACCTGTAGCAAGCCGGCCCTGTTAAGGGGGCTGTCGAGCAACATCAACAAACACTGGTGCGCAATGTCTGGACGACATGAACCGACATCTCTGTTATTTTTCTTTAGGACATGGGCGTGATCGTCGCAGTTCAGTAAATCGAACGAATTGCCCACCTGCAAAATTTATCACAATAATCGCGCTCTTACAACAAACAAGCACGACTACCTTAACACTTTCCAGTTGAGCTTGTTCTAGTATAATAATCAAACGTTTCTCTTCGTTTTTAATGTGAGAGGTGACCAAGTGCTTGGGGACAGGATCGAACTCGTTGTCGTCCGCTTCTTTCAGTTTTCGTTTCTTCCCCATGTCGGTGGAAATAAATGTTTACTAAAAAAATTCTAACCTCAATGATGACACGTGTGGCAAGAACGCATTCGCCATCTATGGACAATAGCGCAAATTATGCGCGAATTTTTACAAATTAACTTTATAAATTATTTGTTATTGTGAAACACCGTCGAATATCAAGTAATGTTTTCGTTTCGTATATTTACAATTAATAGATCTACGTAAACATACGATTCCTGCGTTATCTCTGATCTCTGCTTCGACGTACCAGTCGCCATCTACCGGCGGTTTTGCTAACTGTATATAAATTTATGAATTATGAGTAATTTTTTGAGCGAGTTTTCGTTAAAAACTCACATTTTCTTGTTCCTGCCGATAAATGTTTGCAGGCGCTTGTGTTTCTGACGCGTTTTGTGTCCTGGAAACTTGTTGCGCAGCCCGTCGTCATCTCGTTGATCCCAGGAAGCTCATGAAATTTTGTTTCAATGTTGCCAGGGCCACATTTAAAAACACGTGGTTGACAGCAAAAAAACGTGAAAAACTGCGGGTTTTCTTAAGAAGTTTTCCTTGCAAAGTGCGCTTACTATGAACTTTGGACACCACAGCAACTACCCGATGGGGTCCCTGTACGTCGGCGACTTGCATCCGGACGTAACGGAAGCGATGCTGTACGATAAGTTTTCGAGTGCGGGCCCGCTGTTGTCTTTACGGGTGTGCAGGGATATAGTTACGAGACGGTCCCTGGGATATGCCTACGTAAATTTCCAACAGCCGAGCGATGCGGAAAGAGCCCTAGACACGATGAATTTCGACCTGTTGAAAGGTAAGCCCATTCGGATAATGTGGTCACAACGTGACCCCTCCTTGCGAAAATCCGGAGTGGGAAACTTATTCATCAAAAATCTGGACAAGAATATCGACAATAAATCCATGTTTGACACGTTTTCCGCCTTCGGTAACATCCTCAGCTGCAAGGTGATGCTCGACGAAAACGGCATCTCCAAGGGGTACGGTTTCATACATTTCGAGACTGAAGAGGCCGCCAATAAGGCCATAGACAAAGTCAACGGGATGTTGCTGAACGGCAAGAAAGTGTACGTCGGGAAGTTTATTCCGCAAAAAGAAAGAGAGAAGCAACTCGGCGAAAAGGCGAAGCTCTTCACGAACATCTACGTGAAGAACTTCGGCGAAATGACGGACGAGAACTTGCGCAACGTTTTCTCCAAGTTTGGCAAAATCACCAGCTGCACCATCATGAAGAACGCGGACGGTTCGTCGAAGGGATTCGGCTTCGTGGCCTTCGAGGATCCGCGCGCTGCCGAACGGGCCGTCAAAGAACTCCACAGCAAAGACATGAACGGCTACAACTTGTACGTGTGTCGCGCGCAAAAGAAAGCCGAGCGCCAAAACGAGTTGAAGAAACATTACGAGCAGCTCAAGCTTGAGAGATACAATAGATATCAAGGCGTTAACTTATTCGTGAAGAACCTGGACGACGACATCGATGATAACCGCCTGCGAAAGGAATTCATGGCGTTCGGCACCATAACGTCCGCCAAAGTTATGACGGAAGACAACCGCAGCAAGGGCTTCGGCTTTGTTTGCTTCTCATCACCGGAAGAGGCTACCAAAGCTCTGGTGGAGATGCACGGGAAAATGATGGGGACCAAGCCGTTGTACGTAGCGCTGGCTCAGCGTAAAGAAGATCGCAAGGCCTACATGGCTTCGCACTTGCAACGCATCCGCATCCAACCAAATATATATCCGTCGACCCCACCGTTTTTGATGCCCACGGTTCCTCAAGGTCCGCGGTTTTATAACCACGTGAATCACATAAGGGCAACTCCTCGCTGGTTAGCGTCTCCGACGATACGTCCCAACGGGACTTACCCCACCGTGGCTAACAACTTATACCGCGTGAGCTCAAGACCTTCCGTCCAGAACAACAATGTACGCAACTCTGTGATAACCGCCCGCCCAATTACCGGACAGCAAACGACGACACACGCTCGCCCCAACAGTAAATACACGGCAAATTCCAACCACATAATACGCCCCATCGCTCTGGCCTTGAACAACAGCGGTGACAACGTCCCCTTGAGCGCCACCACCTTAGCCTCGGCCACTCCGGAAGATCAAAAGCAAATGCTGGGGCAACGCTTGTTCCCCTTCGTCGAGAAGATGTTCCCGGACCTGGCGGGGAAAATAACCGGAATGCTGCTGGAAATCGACACGTCCGAACTCCTGCACATGATCGAAGACCAGGAATCCCTGAGGGCGAAAATCGAGGAGGCCGTGGCCGTTTTGCAGGCGCACCAGAGCAAGAACGTCAGCATCGTCCAGGAATGATTAGGGAGGTTTTTATTACGCGTTTCTCAATTTCACACAATCAAATGGCAGTTTTATCTTAGCGAAAATCAAAAAAAATATATTCTCCATCATCCCCCTTTACACTCGTATTAACTATTAAGAGCAACCCTAGTTTTAAAAATGCTGTTTCCTCTGTGTGAAAATTGCCTTTGCATTGATTGTGAGTTTATTCGTGACTTCATTTTTTTTAAACACGACGTGCTTGGTTTTACTTTTAAGTTGTACTTTTGTATTAATAATAAATGTTTCTGTTACCCCCCTTTCTTCCCTTTTCATTTATTATTTTTATTTTAAGAAGAATTTGTTTTGCTAAAATGATGTTCTATGACGTATTTATTTATTTAAGCTGCGACGTCAACTTTATCGAATTCTTCATGTTTTAGAAAGAAAACGAATTTTCAGGAGACATTATTTTTGATAGCGATTGTACACTTGAAAATTCAGGAAAGTTTCCGTCGAAAAGCAGGCGCTTTAAAGCAAGAATAGAATTTGCCCTCTCTTTCTTTCCAATTGTTTGAACTATTTGCCCGTCTTTCTCGCGCTCTTTCCCTTTCCTCGCCGCTCGTTGAAGTTCCTTTCACACACGAGTTGCTCGGCTTGAGTCATCGTACGTCGCAAAGTGGAAGAAAGTGCAGTTATTTTCTGTGCTTCATTTTCGGGCTCAGTATGGGTGCTGCGTTGTATCGAAAATGGCAACAGTAGTCGGCGAAGCAGGTAAAAAAATATGCAACATTCGTCGAAAAAAGAGCTCGTAAGAAGAGATTTATTTTGTACTTTTCTACTCGGCGTGATGCACAAGACATTTAAATATTATGTATAAACATCCTAGACGATTTTGTCTGGCATAATCATTATATACAGCTGACCTTAAGCTACTTAATCCCAATCTTATTAGATTGCAATTAAACAGTAAAAATTTTGAAAAATTACATAGTCCAGTATTACCAGAGAGCGGCTGACTTATTGTTAGGTAAAACCTGAGGCCATCAAACCATGCATAATTGAATCAAAATTATTTTTAAGCTACCCACTTAGGTAAGTGGATAGCATTTTGCGGGTCTCGTTCAGCATTTGTGATTGGCTATAATTTTGAATGAGCCAATCACAAATGCTGCAAAACTCTGAGTAGGTAGCTTTACATAATCTTTGTTTGTTTAGGCTGCGTTTAGTTCATGGGCGACGTTGTGGATTTCGTTTAATGCGTAGTTATTTTGCGTTGCCTGACTAATCAGCTGAGTGGTCACGGTGGTCGTGATTTGAGATGCGACCATTAGGCAACCACGGTGGGCATGAGTTCCGTTTAGAAAACAGTCCGCCCGAGCTCGTTAAACTTCGACGGTTTGTCTATCAACTAAACGCAGCCTTATTTGACATTTATACTTATTGACACATTAATTCAACATCTTGTAAATGACTTCAACGCTCACTGCCTACTTCTGATAACAAGAACCTAAAACAGTCCGCTCTCTGGTTATTACTAACTGAAAGTCTCAAGAAAGAATTTTAATTTTTAAGAAAATGGCTATTAAATCGAGACAATTTTCCCCCTTTACTTTTAAATCGTTGAAAACAAATTGAGGACCGGTTTTTATAACCAATAATAATAGAAGGAGGGAAAAAAGCAACTCAGAATTTAAAAGTGGCTGCGTTCAGCCAAAGGTTGCGATTACGTTCACCTTTTGCTAAAGAGCGGAGCGCTTGATTGCACCGAATCTAGCAGAAAAAATTGGCCGAACGAGTTTGAACATGTAAGGTAACGTCCAGCGCCTTCGATAAAATTGCAAATTTATAGGAATATTTTTAAGATTAAAAAAATATTTTTCTTTAACCTGTAAGTAAATTATTTCAGTAGGAGAATTGAGAGAAGACATTCCACTGAAAACTGGCACAAAACAGACATCGCTCTGCTCTTGCAATGAGCGCTTCTTCGGTGGACCTCGTCTAATCACCACGGCCTTCGCCATCCTGACTTTCATAATAACAATTGCATTGCTAGTCCAAATTTACTACGGAGATTTCCAGGTATAATAGTTTCATGTTTTTAAAAACAACAGTTATGCTATGGTCCATCAGGTAGTACCACACGGTAGTGTGGCGAGTGATAACCGAGAGTGTTCAGAAATAGGGACTTCGGTGCTTAAGCAAGGTGGAAATGCGGTGGATGCAGCGGTTGCGGGGGCCTTCTGTCTATGCGTTACCAACCCACATACTGTAGGATTAGATGCGTAAGGAAAATGCTCTCTAATGTTACTCAGAAATTAAGTGTCATGTCTGCAGAACCGGACAGGTGCTCGTTTACAATCATAAGACTCGTCAGGATGTAGTTGCAATGGATTTCAGCGACTTGAAACGTACTCCGAGGTTAGTGGCAGCCTTAGCATACGTTCATGAATCTCATGGGTCTGTACCGTGGAAGGAGTGTGTCATTCCGGCTGCAAATTTGGCCAGGTACGTGTACATGGCTATCTCTAGAAAGAACGACATGCAAAATTATTGATATGTTGTAAGTTTCGAATTTAAAATTATTTAAAATGTCCACCCTTGGAGGGCCGAGAGAATTTCTACCAAAATTTTGTAGATTCAGTGACGCCATCTTGTTGGCAAATTTCGAATTTAGTAAGATCGTGGAAAATCCAATTTTAAAAAGAATGCACAGTCCTAAACAGGTCGTAAATATATTAACAGTTTAATTTTCTAGACTCTACTAATAAATAGCTCAATTTAGCTTATATATTAGTCTTTTCAGTTACGACTTTCACAGTAGTAATTACAGTGTTCTGTTATTCCGGAATTTCCATTCTTTAATAATTTAAACTCATAAAAGCAAAGATACACATATTTTTGAGTAAATTTCAATTTTTTATTTTAATTTTTTGTTAAATAGCTAATAAAATTTATAATGAGGGAGCGGAGCAGAGAGTACTAAAAAGAAAATTTTAGTAGAATCGTATTTTCGAATGTTGGCAACATTTTTGGAATTCAAGAAGCTCCAGGGGTGTGTTCAGAATCATTACCTCCGAGAGCGTATAATCGCATCTTTCTCGGTCACGATTTTTAACATATTTTGCTTCTCGCTCATCCGTTTTAAAACGTCTTGTGTTTACATTGTTTCCATGACAATGGGCGCACTCTAAACCATTATGCGTCCTACTTACAAGTGCGATATGAAAAATGCGTCCGTTGTCATGGAAACAATGTATACACAAGACGTTTTAAAACGGATGAGCGAGACGCAAAATATTTTAAAAATCGTGACCGAGAAAGACGCGATTATACGTCCAAGACGCTCTCGGAGGTAATGATTCTGAACACACCCCCTGCATAGCTCCAGAACGAACTTTTTGCTTCGCTTCAATAAAAAGGCAAATAGTAAAATAAAATTGTAAATGAAGTGGTAAATGAATTCAAAAAACATAAAATAATATGTACAACTGCTATGACTTGTTACTTTTTTCAGTTTGGCAACGTGAAATGCAATAAAAACTAAGGCGCCAAATTCAATTATTTAAAAAATCACTCCTCTGTTTTTAATTTCATCTTCTGCAAAAAGTCTTATTTTCCAGAAAGGGATTTTTCGTTTCGAAACAACTTGAAACAGCCATCAAGAATGCCCATGCAGAAAACATATTTGGACCACTCGAGGCCGGAATGAAAATTAATTTGACCTCATTGGCCGATACTCTAACAAGAATTGCCAACACACCACCGAAAGGTAGCCAAAGTCCCCTCCCTCCCCCCAAAGTTCTACTAACTTAAGTAACGCACGATTTTTTCTTTTAGAACTTTTTAAGAACATCACCAATTTTAACACCGAAGTCATAAATTCCACTTTCGCTAACTTCAATGTTTACGTGCCGAACACAGCTCCAGGCCCCCAATTTTTAGGCTTCCTCCAGCAAGTCAAACAGTTGAACATGACAAACAAAAACACATCGAAAACTGAGTACGTCTTCAAGCTGGCCAACCTCATGAAACTCACTTTAAATCTCACAGATACTCTTTACCACAAGGGAACCTCCACGAACTTGGCAGTCATAGACCAAGATGAAAGCTACGTGTCTCTTGTAATGTATGTAAGTTTCCGCCTGCACTTTGCATTATAAATTTTATTCCAATTCGCAGAGGAATGTATGCCATGTTCGGCTCACGTGTGATGTCACCCGACAAATATTTACTTGACGTGACAAACTCCACTGGGCCTTACTCTCGGATCCCAGTCATTGCCACGGATGCCAACTTCAAATGTGGCAGGAGGATCGTGTCGGGTGCCAATGATATCATTGTAACCGCACAGGTTCTTGCGAATTTATTAGTCGATGGTGAAAACATCACTTCGAGCGTTGAGTTCCCTCGGTTCAATCTTCTGCAGGACGGATCGATAGGACTCGAAGGTAAGAAATTTAGGCAGGTTTTTTTTTTCTGTAAATGAGACAATCGGTTGCAGAAACTCACCGCCCCATATTCAGTGATGCTGTGATAAAGCAGCTGCAGACTTTGGGGAGTTTACAGGACCTCGAAGAGCCGTACGATAGCTGTAACATCGTGGAAAAAATTTTAGATGATTTAAACTCGCACTCTGACAGTCGTGGTGGAGGAATTTCTAGTCGTTTTTAAATGAAAACCGCATTTCCAGATTTTAAGGAATACAATCTCTTTTTTGGAGGAGTTTAGATTTCCTACTTTTTTTAAACTATTTATATACAGATGTTTAACTCAGGGTACACGATTCTTTATCGGATTTGTGCGTCAAAACCAAGCAAAAAATTGTTGTAAATAAAATATACAGTGATTGAGGTTAGTTTGAATTTACCGCCTGGTAAGATTATTGCTAGGTTTGCAACTTACCCCTGCGTTGATATTTTTAAATCGCTATTTAAGTTCAGAATAAGTTTTAAGATTAATAATAAAAATAAGAACGAGGAAAACTTAAAAAAATAATTATTTCTGCAGTTTTTCCAGCGTGGCCACACTCGGTTCGTGAAATACATTGAAAATGACTAAGGCCCGATTTTACAATCGTCGGATAAGCATTATTATTGGTATAACGTGACGTAGATATGGAGGAACATTAAAGGATATGTGGCGCACAGTTATTCCGTTCTTATT
Organism: Dorcus hopei; assembly: GCA_033060865.1. Taxonomy (NCBI): domain Eukaryota; kingdom Metazoa; phylum Arthropoda; class Insecta; order Coleoptera; family Lucanidae; genus Dorcus; species Dorcus hopei. Next base: position 6,158,735 of record CM065425.1, on the reverse strand, counting down.
CCACGATTGTAAAACTGGGCCTTAGTAAGTCGTGTCGCTTGGCGGCGTAGGTTCGAATCCTACCATTAGCCATGGATGTTTGTGCTGTGCATGAACCACGCATGAACTTAGACCCAGCTTTACCAAACATAGAAAATTGTCTGGAATGGTGATTGCCGTAAGACAATGAAGCAGCATTGCTGCGCAAAGCAGAAAAAAAACCTTCAAATATTTGCGAAATTTTAATTCTTGGATTATTCATTAAATTGATCATTTATATTGTAAATACCGTAACTAGTTTCTCATTTTGTGCTTTTATGCATTTTAATATAATTAATAAATAGGAAATAAAGTCTTTGTTATTATTATTAAATACATTTTTAGCATTAAAATGCCCATTTCGATATTCATTTACGCCAGCGTCGCCAGCTCAAAATGAAGCATCAAAGCACTTAAGGATTCACAGGCGCAATTTAAGATTTAACAGTGAACCTTATGGGCGTTTACGAAAATTGGAGCGGTATATACCGGTTAATCTATTTTCTCACTCTTACGTGTATTAAACGCATTCGTTCTATCTCACTTTTCTACCTCGATCCATGTACCGCTCCAATTTTCGAAAATAAGGTTTGCTTTACCCGTCTAAGTAAGTTTATAAGGTCATTGGTTCATACCAATGATTACTAATCCCCTACCTCAGTGCTGGACACAAGAGTTATGGGCGCTTTTTTGTGACAACTTTTTAAAAATGGTTGGTTCATTGGTTTGAATCGTTTTAAACTGTGATGTCACTATTTCATACAGCAAGAAAATGCATTTGTTTGAAATATTAAGCTTCGATACTTTTCGGTTTGGCGGTAAATGGTATCCATTTGAAAGTTTACTAACGTTTGGGAAGATCATTTTTTTATTTTCCGGATCTTAACAAATGTTTTCGAAAATCAAGAAGTTCAAGTATCTTTTGTTTTTTGCAGAAAAGTAAAGAAAGCCACTTTTTTAATATCTCCACTCCGATGATAAGAAAGAAATTTGATTACGTTCACCCTTTGTGTCTTATTTCAGAGATGAATAATTCATTCGTGTAAATAATGTGAATTTATTTACTTATTAATAGATTTGCAATAGCACATGCAATAGTCTCTCACCTAACCTACAAATAATTCGTCCGTTTACTAGGGATGTGTTTACTAAATTTTACTGTGCGACTGTAATTGTTTTATGATGCTTTACGAGCCACATTTATGACTTAGTTCGCATCAATAGGTTTGTTCGCGGTAAGGATTCAGAACTGATTCGGGACTATTCGCATGCGCAGTTGAAATAATGACGTGCGCGGATCACAAAATTCCGAACTTCTAGTTACAGTTCTGTGTTCGCGGGTCAGCCAGATTCGATTCGAGATCGATTCTTAACTAGTTCTACTGGTTCTAGGGATTCAACAAGAACCGTAAGTTCGAGACATGCGCAATTTTATGTATAGCGACAGTGTGGCTATATTCGCAGCTTGCGGGGCTATATTCACGATTGTTTTTGTTTTTATTCTGGGTTTCTCTTGTAGTTTTTTTGTGATAGTTTAATTTAGGTTTAATTTGATATTGATTAGAATTGTAATTGTTAAGTAAATTAAAAAATGTTTTTACTTTTCACTTAATAAAACATATATTTTTAGACTACGGCCATAATGTCAGATCATTTATCGTCATTTATAGAGTTAACAATTCAGAGTTCTCATTCTTGGTTCCGAAATCGTTCGCGGTAAATAAACATCCCGAACCGGTTCATAATCGAGCATGCGCACTACGACAATCCTGAATTAGTTCCGTACTCGTTCTGAATTGGTTCGAAATGTGTTCCGCGAACAAAGCTAAAGCTATTATTTTTTCGCGGCAATACTCAATGGACAGCATAAGTGCTGACGTCAAAACCTTTCCAAATAGCAACGGTTGCTAGGGTAAATAGTAAATTTCGAAGCATATGTCCACGGTTCTTGACGTTTGAGGTTAGGTTTGTGAACACGGTGGCACAGTACGCCTAAAATAAGTTAAAAAAGCATACCTAATTCATTCGTAGTAGATTAATGTTTAAATTAGAATCTTAACATGACCAAGTCAATCCATTTCTGCTTTATTTTATTGTTACGTGAGAATGAAAACAAATGTCAAATCCACGTGTTTCTGTTTGTTTGGAAAGGTTCCCCACTCCAAATACGTCACACTTATGTAGTCCATTAGCTAGTGCTGGATTTCACAAACGTCACTTAACTTTAATCATCGATTAAGAATAATCATTCCTATACCGTCAACACATGTAACTATGGCAACGTTTACTTTTAACGGATGATTAAATTTAAGTAACGTTTGTGAAATCCGCCATAGGAGTGTCTGCGGGACTTGTCCGCTGCAGCATAACAACTTTGCCGTTGCATTAGAATTTGAACCGCGCAAAATATATGACACCGATCCGTACTTATCTCTGTACTAATCATAAATACTGGATTCACTTTGTGCACATTTATTCGTATTTTTATGTATTCGTATAGGCCCCTAGCAAGCCACCTGGTGGCGCCGTCTGGTGGAAGTTGCGACATAAATTGTAGGACGTGACTTGTAACGTTATATCCATTTATATCATTTCGAAGAAGATTTTAATGTGCTTGCTAGTATTTTCTCGATTTGTTTTAAAGTATGGAAGGTAAAGATCGTCCTCATAACGTGCTTGTAACTCCAGTGATAGCACTGAGAGTCAGCTGACAGCAGTGTTGCCAATCCTGATACGACCGTTTTCCCTACCTTTTCCTACATAAACTTACAGCTAGTGGCGCTCGTGACGCCGTTTGCTACCCGCCTAATAGGAATGAAACTCATGTTTCATAAAATGAACGGAAGAAAGTTACGAATAAATGTGCACAAAGTGACTCCTGTATTTATGATTAGTAATCATTGGTATAAACGAAAGCAGCTAATCAGTAGTCCCGTATTTTGCTTTTTCTAGGTATAAACAACCTGTGCAAATCAACATCTTTATCGTTATCAACATGGCGAAGGGTACGCATGCAAAAACTGTAAAATAGTGAAAAAAAAACTTTTTTTGCAGATAAAATAAATGAATTGATAAAATCTTTAGTCGAAGCACAAGAACGTCGAGAAGACAACCAAATTAAATTGCGTCTTGCCAATGTGAGGGTGGTCACCAGTGGCCAACAGTATTACGCTAACATTAATATAACCACAGAGGCAATTATGATTTCACCTGACGATGAAGAAATTCCCGACTCTCACTTTCGACCAGTGCATCTGAGGGGGTATCATGAGGTCAACGACAGGGCCATTAGGATAAACCAACGGTTTAATCGAGAGCATTACGTGTTACATTTTCACACACAGCGTCAGATGTCTCAAGCTTTGAAACGCATAAGAAGTCTCACTGAGTACATAACATTCTAACCTATTTAATATAATTAGGTAGGTACTTTTTACAGACCGAGTCTACAGATAATTAGAACAAAAAGTGTTCTGAAGGGGCCTTACTACAATAAATTTAATAAATCCTTGATATATTTGTTTTTTTAAATATACCTTTGAAAACAGGGTAAAATCCTTAAAAAGCAGAGCAAAATCGCATATAATCCTAATTCATTAATAAATACAGTTTTTATATCAATTTTTCAGTTCGTATAGTATGCCTTCTATCTTAAAAAAAACGGCAGAATTCTTAATATTTTGGGTGCGTTTCATTTGCGTGTTCACATGCTTTGAGCGCTCATAAGCATTGCTTAAATCGTTCCCTTTGGCTTTGCAAACGCTCACAATGCGCCGGCTGACGAAATAGTAACGTCATTATGACGTCATAGTCTTCGCTCACAATCGCTTATTTCATCGAGATAGAGCAGCAAAAGCGTAAGCGCTTATGTTCCAAATGGAACGTATAAGATGCATATGAGGAGATCAGCTAATCATAATTAGGTTATAAACAAACATTACACTTTAGAAATAGCTACAGCAGCTATGATTGAATCAATTTCACTATTGAAGTTATATTTTTGAGGTTATGAATTCGTTGTGCAAACAAAAGTCAAAAGAAACACCTTTGCGTATAACGGCTTAAGCGACTAAACCCCAAAGGAAACAACAGAAAACAGCGCTTGTAAGCGTAAGCGCTTAAAGCGTGTGAGCGCGCAAACGAAACGCACCCTTTAACAGTTGTGCTTTAAAAGCAGGGTAGTGTTGGCAGTGTTGCCAACAGAATAAAATGGAAAATCTCAATTTCCTAGTCTAAAAATCACCAGAAATCACCAAATTGATACAAAAAATCTCCAAACTTTTATATTGAGTGCCAGAAAGCATTTGTGATCTAAATTAAATAATCTGTCGCGATCAAGGGACGAACAAAAATTAGGGAAAAAAAAAGCAAATGAAAAACAAAAATTAAAAATGAAAAATAAAAGAAAATACAAAATATTAATGACGTAACTAAAATGAAAGCAAACTGAAAGGAAAAACAAATTTGAAGAAAAGAAATCAAGAACCATAACAGAAAGCAAGTAAATAATGAAACGAGACCAGTGAAGAACAACAAAAATTTAAATGAAAAAAAATCAAATGAAAGACCGAAGGGAAATGAAAAACCAAAAGCAAAGGAAAAATTAGTAAAAAAAATGAAAGACAGAAACAAAAAATAAAATGAAGAACCAAAAGCAAATATTGAATGAAAAGAGACAAACGAAAACGGAAAAATTAAAAAAAAAGACACAAAAGAAAAGCAAAAAATGAAATGGAAAAAAGCAAACAAAATTTAAAATAGAAAATGAAGCATATGAAAAATGAAAGAACATTACGACAGTCATTTGTTTTTCTGCTTTTTCTTTCGTAAAATTTAAGATTGTCATTTGTTTTTCTTTTGAAGTCACCTTTTTTTTCTTTTCTATGTTAATAACATTTTTGCAGTAATCAAGAATGTTTTTCTTTTTTGTTTGTATTCGTTATTAATGTTATCTGGAATTATATGATCAAAACTTTTCTGCGTTCCTCGTTCTTTCGCGAATACTACGATTGTTTCTCTCACTATCTTTAGAATTTTTTTTAAAATTTCGACTAGATTTCTCAATTATAAAAGTTCTTGGTGTTTTCCATTTTTAATTGTTTACCATTTTTCAGAAATTAAATACATAATCAAAAGTTTATTTTCAATTTCTTGCGTATTTTCTTTCTTAGACGTTGCGATTGTGATTTGTTTTCCATTCTCTTTTTTTTTTCTTTACGAATTTTAATTACCATTACGTTTATTAAAATCACCGAGTTGGCAACACTGAGGGTAGGATCACAGTAGGATCCTAAAAAGTCCGTCTACACGCAACGATTTGCCTGCGCGCATCCCTGTGCAAACTAGTTTGTGCAAGTAAGCCTGTGCGTATAGACGGCAAATCGTTGCGTGTAGACGGACCATAAAAGAGGTTTTTCGTCTATCTCGATAAAGCAGTTTTGAACAACACTGCGTTTTGAAAATCACCTCCTCATGTATTAAATATCAAAAATGTTGGAGTGAAGTTTACATTGTACAAAAGGTGTGCCCGGATTTTATTGTCCGCTATTGTAATGATCACTAACCCACTAATTCTCCCTACTTTGACCGGCCACAATAGCGGTGCTATTTGTATTTTGTACGGATGGTGACAGCGAATTTATTTGCTGGGTTCGGTAATTGCTCCGCGCTCACTCTATTCACTCCTCGAGCACTTTTGTCTCACTTTTATGTATATCAAAACAGCTGCGTTCTCACTCTATTTTTCGCTCCGAGTGAATTTCCGAACTCAACAATTGTAAACGAAATTTGTGCACAGTGCTGCCATTCCCCTGCACAAATTTCCCCAAAGTCACTAAATTATTTTTAAATTTCCCCAGTCATTTGCTTTCTAGATGTCTTTCGACTCTGCTCCACCTTAACAATGCTTAATATAATATGAAAAAGAAAAATTGCAATAAATGTTGTCTAAAGTACAAGATCTATCGACAGCAATGTTTAGCAAAATACTTTGTATACATAGAAATAAATAAGTATTTACAATTGTGTATAACATAATGGAGTTCAATGTACACCTAAAAGTGATTTTACCGCCATTTGTGAAATTGTTTTTTTTAAGTTTTGCGAATTTACAATCAAAACAATTGCTCAGTTTACTTTTTTCCCCAAAACTTGTAAAAAAATTCGCCAACTGCCCGAAATTTCCCTAATTTGGAGAAAGATCTCCACCTGGCAACAAGCTTGTCCATCAAGACTTCCTTTTCTTTTTAACACATTGTTTATTTCGCTCATACACATACAAAACGTCTGCATTAAGAAAAATAATTCGTATTCCCTGATAACACTTTCAGATATATAAATATTTACAAATTCTGTACATTTTTCATAAAGACTGAAACGTCACAAAACATAGAAAATGCATTTAATTAAAATAAAATCATCAAATATCAGTTTATCAACATGATATATGCAAAAAGAATAGCGACAGTTGAATAAAATATTGATGTTTTTTTTAAATAAATTTTCTGAATACATACTTAGCAAAACATATTTTTACCATACATTTTTGTACTCAAACTTTTTATTTATTTATTTATTTCTGAAAACACTGTGCTATTGTTAGCACGATTTTAAAGTAGAACAAAATATTGGAAAGTTAAAAATGAAAATGAGGCTCTGAAACGCCTAAAAACAACTGTAATGAAGTCTTTAACAAATTAAAAGAAAAAGAAAAACTATCACAGGTTTCCGCCCTTGATTTCATAAAGTCAGTCGTCTCTAACTTGACCACTCACAATCGATATTAAAAATGTACTTCAGAACGTACTGGACCCTACGAAAAGTCGAATTGTCACCGCACTTCTTAACCACAGCATTCGTAAATTCCTTCAGCAACAGTCGCTCTAAATCGGCTCGAAAATCATGCTCCCTGTTGATCGGACAACGCTCCAGAAAATCCAGCAGTTTCTTCAGCAAGCACAGCAATGTTATACGAGCGTCTGTGTTAATTACGGTTGGTAAGTTCTGGTAGAGGGTGTTGTAGATATTTGTGGCCACCATGAGAGCGTGTTCCTCAATGAAAATTGATCGGTCCTCGTAATTCAGGCCGTTCTCGAGTTTCCACAGGACTTTCTTGAGCAAAGAGAGGGATAGTTTCGCCAGGGACTCATCTTCGGCGTACACATTCATTTCTCCTTTGTCAAAAACCTACAAAGACAATCAATACTTACAAGATGAGTTTTCAAGTTAATTGCAAATTACCTCGATGGATGCTTTGTCTTCTTCAAAAGCATGTTGTCTTAAGGCCCACGCTAGCAGAAGGGGGATGGAAACTTTCGGGGGTAAAACACTAACGCACGTCTCTAATAAATCTTCCCTGGCCTTCTCCGAAATCACACGTAAGTCACAGTCGAATCTTTTGAAAGAACGAAATTATTTCAGCGGGGGTCAAATTAAACAAACGAGTTTTGTCGTTACCTCAATGCAATCTTCTTCATTTCTTTAGTACTCAATTGACTAATGGTGTCCCGAACTAATTGATCGTCGTCCTCTAAGAGCAACACAACCGCATTCCATAGCTCTGAGAGTTCTTCGGCTGAAAAACACCATGAGCAGTGAGGCTTGAAATTAGTGGACCGAACACTTACGGTTTTCAACGATGCAATCGCTGGAGCAAAACAACTTCTTGTGTGTGACCAAAAACTGACCAGTGGAGACCCGTTGTTGCACAGACGATGCAGGCGATGACCCCTCAACGATCGTCCTAATTAACACGTTAAAGTCTAAACGCCCCAAATCCGTTTCTCTTAGGCAGCCTAAAAACGTACTTATGGCACTGAGTGAAGCACAGAAAACGTCTTCGTTACACCGACACCAACTCAATAAAAAATCCAGGACTTCTTGTTTTTGGGGTTTGATCTTATGTAGAACGCAAGGGTAATGCTGAAGCACCATAAACACGCACACGCTGTTCTGCTCCAGCAAATCGTGCAACACCGGCAGGAATTTCACCTGCAAGTCATTATGCACGCTCTCAATAACATACCCCTTAACGCTGGGGTTGAGCCTTGAAACGAATTTAAACTCCCTGTGGGACATCTCCAGCTGTTCAGTTAAGTAAAGGCCGTGCTTGATATATTTCGGATGATCCAAGTACAAGTAGTTGATGCAGTTCAAGCAGAAGCGGCTGATTTCCTCGCGGGTGCTCTGCAGGCCGGTCAAAATAACCTCCTTCAAGTAGAGCGCCTTGAAGTAACCGTCGCACTGGAACAGCTTGGAAACGATGTGGAGCTGCAGGTTGAAGCGAGAGACGGTGAATTTTTTCTTCGCAGTCGAGAGAACCTCCCGGCGTCCGCTGTCTTTGATCGACTGCCACATCAGTATCTCCAACATCTTGCGAAACACCAGCGCACCGCGACACGTCTTCAGGAAACTAAAATTTAAAACCGTCGCAATATTTTAGACTTAAATGAAATCGTACGCTTACACAGTTGTAAGTAGGACGATCACGTCGAAGTAAAGCGAGACGGTGTAATGACTGATGAATCTTCCTGCCGATATGAATATCCAGAATGTGTCTTCGATGATGTCGGGGATGTTTAACTGCGAGTAGCCTTTGAGCAAGGACTTCAGGAGGTACATTAACTGGAAGCGAAAGGGAGATCTTAGAGTAAGCGATCGTGGGCGTCGTAGTGCTGTTTAGAGAACCTGCAAGAGTAATCCCTGGCAGAAGTTGTCAGATATTGTGGCATCAGAGAGCGTTGTTAGGATCTTCGAAATATGCTTGACGATCCCCAAATTGGGGATCAACGAAGTGGAACACCTGGCTGCTAATTCACGTATTTTCTGATTGCAATTAGACAAGCTCTTCGTCACATATGGAATGTATTCTTTGAGCTACGAACAATGACAATTTATTAGGGTTAGTAATTAACGAAGTGCACAGACCTGATTCTCTTCTTCAGTATTGCAAGGATACAACCGTTCTAAAATGAGTAACACAGGTTGTAAAGCCAACCCGTCTCGACTGCCTTTCGTCTCCCGAATTAACTCCTCCAGTAAAAAGGCATGCAAGTCTGGATACCGCATGAAAAAGACTCGCGCAGACATGCGGTTCTTCAGGCTCAATTCCTCCCTGTCCTTGGTCCTGTGAACCCCGAAGATCCTGACCATGAGAGCAGCGAACAGCAAAGTCGCTGCGTTTCTTATCTACAACGACATGAACTTTAAATTTGAAACAATTAAAAAAAAAATAGACGAATTAACTTACACCCCAAGCTTCATTGCCAAACCCACCGACTGCAATCTTCACCCCCTGAGCGACGTACTGCGAAACCAACTCACCCAGCTGATTGTGGCGAAACAGAGCACGCAAGATGTTCATGGCGTGGATCCTCGACTTGAAATTAGCTTCGAGTGTGTCGCTTGCGATGTCCAGCAGCTGTTTCATGCAACCGTGGAAGAGTTCGTTGCCCGTTGATGGGGGTTCGGTGATTAAAATCGCCTGCAAACATCGATGGCCTAACATCCCCGATCAAAGTAGCGATTACAATTGCTCACCTGCACCATGAAAGGTAAACCAGCACTCCTTCGCGTTGGACATAATTTATGGAAGGTGTTCTCATTCTCACCGGTCAAAATTTTTAGGACATTCGATAGCCAAATCTTGGGCCACACATTGTAAATTGAATCACTGTAAACGGGGCCAAAATCAATGAGAGGAAAAAAAAAGCTTAGAAGCTGTCGTACTCACTTCCACAGCCTCGAACAGAATTTGCAGAAGCCCAAGTACGCCTGTTCGTAGGCCCCACGGTGTTTGGTTTCCAAAAACAAGTTCAAAAAATGTTCCTCAATCCTCAGCAAGATTTCCTCGCTCAAAATCCTCTTCCCCGTCTTCGGATTGACGTCGGGCACTTTCAAGATGAGTTCCCCCAAGAGCAAGGACACTTCCTTTACTGTCCTCCAAGCAAACACCAGCACCATCTGAGACGTGACCGTCTCATCAGAGTCATCGCAAGAGATTAATCGGTTGTCCATGGGCAGGTAGCCTTCCGGGCTTGCGTTGTTGACAATGGGGGACACCACCTGTGATACTTGATTGCAAAGAGTAACGAGCTTCGTTATCACGTACTCCCAGTAGTTACATTTACTGAAACACGCGGTTAAATAATTAAAAAAAGAAGTGGACTATAAAACCCCTTATGAAACGCTTATTTTATATTATTTTTTTCTACTTCGGTTCTTAGATGGAAAAAAAAGGGATTTCCTTGTCTCTTTGTACGTTTTTAGAACTTATTTATTGCGTTATTTTAAAACGTTCAACGTCGCCATCTATTAAAACATGCTGAAAGTTTTTACTTCGTTTGCTTTTACGGGGGTAGTGCTTTATTTAAATAGAGCACTTTTCAGTTACCTCAAATCCTCTTTCTCGATTAAATGTCGAATGCACTGTAACAATCCAAAACACGGTGCTTTCTTAACGGCTACCAGAATGTTCTTCTCTGCGACCTTCAAGCCCGCTTCGATCATCTGCGTTAACAAAGCGAAAGCCACCACGATGGTATCATCGATATCATCGGGACAACGCAGCAAATCCAACATGGCCTCCCTTGCATGCGGTGACGTGAGATGGACCTGCAAAATGTATCCCGCAGAGGTCGCAGTCGTCGGCTTTATAGTCGACGCCAGCCCGAGACTGTTCTGGATGTTAACTTTGATCGCTTCTTTCGACTGCAACAAATTGTGATGGTCAGGATTTAAGATTTATAACCGGACGCACAGACCTGAAACTGATGGAATAAATACTGGGGCATTTTTTTGATTAACTCGGATGCCAGTATGATATTGGACTCGTACGTATCACACAGCATCTGCAGCAAATTCATCGAGTCACGCATCTTCCACACTCTTGCGAGTGCCTCGGTAGAAATACAAGCTTCGCTAACTGCAAACGACAACAGTTCCAAGCAAGTCGCTCTCCTCTGGTAATTCGAGCCGGGCGTCAACCCACTCAATAGGTGCTCTCGAAGGAACGTCTCCATAAACCGTTGGTAATCGAGTGCCTGTTCGTTTGAGTTGTTCCTCACGAGCACGGCTAGGCTCTCTTTGTGTCTGACCAGCGCCTTTTTGTATAGAGCGATGATTTGTTGCCTCGTATTGGAGGATTGGGACGTCACGTTGTAGTGGTAGTACCGCTTGAGAAAGTCCAGTTCCCACGAGGTGAATATTTCCGTCGATTTCTGGCTCTCGACGACTAAAGCTAGGATTGAAATCCTCACCTGAAACGCGAGCTTTTTTTTTTTAAACAGAAAACGCGAAGGAGCGATTTTACTTCGTCAACTTGGTGGCACATCATCAGCTCGAGGAATTCGAACTCGACTATCTCTCTCCAAAATTTCTTCTTGACTTCCGCACCGCTGAGCCCGGTGATGTTCTCTATAATCGGAATGGTGAGGTTCGACTTTCGAGCGACCCTCAGGCAACCGAGCAGAGCTCCGAGCTCATTGGCACCGCTGTACCACTGATAATCCATTCTACAATCACGTTAGACCATCAATTAAATTAAATCAATTCAGTCATTTCGTGGTTGATACGAACATAGATTTTAACACCAGCGGTTGAATCTTGTACGCAGATATTAACAGGCGTTGGTAAAAGGAGGTCGCAGGGGGGCTGGATCTCGTCAGCATCGGCTTAATCAAATCCACCCACAAGTCGAGCCACTTATCGACGTTTGACTCTTCCTTGGCATGTTGTGACATGAGATGCTCGTAAGTTGAACAAACCTAATGGATGACTCGGAAAATACAGCTGTCAAAACAGTACTAGGGGGTTACCTGTGGGGCCAAGGATGAATCGCCGATGTTCATCAACAGTATAAAAGGGAGATGCGAAAATTGTTCCAGCAGGAAAGAGCAACCCGTCTCGCCACTGACGATGGTCAAAGCAATGTAGTGAGCGCTGCGGTTCACCATTAGATCAATCATGTTCATCAGAATTGTTTTCAGCAAATTCGGATAACCTAAAACGAAGTCACTAAAGCCAAGGCCCAATGAAAATAAATCGTCCTACCATTGTTGAAGTGACGGTGGGCCAGTTTGACGAGGTTTTCAAACACCGTCTGGGCCGAGTGCTTGACGGTATCCACAAAGTGGTCCAGGTGAGTCCAAACGTATTCCATGGCCTGATTGAAGAGCGGCTCCGTATAAGACAACGGAATGTTATTCATAACACGGGACACCAGAACCAACGCCTTGCTGATCTCGAGGATTTGCATCGGCTTACCCGAGCTTCTGCAAACCAGTTTACACAAAGTTCAGTGAATTAAAGCAAATTCACCTATTGTACCTCTTCGCCGACTCCAATAACTTCCCGAACATGAAGGTGATGACGGGCACTCCGTCGATGATTTCCTCGCACAGTATATTATGGGGAACGATGTTTAAAATGCCGGAGTAAATGCACAGCTTCGCGGTGTCGTTCCTCGCAATGTTTTTGAAATTAAAATAGTCCTGATTACCATCACCAGTCAACAACGTCAGGCAGGGATTGGCTTTGTATTTCTTAAAAAGAAATTTTTGAGTTGATGGAAAATAACAAGGGGCTTCCATACGTACGCAGTCGTTTGTGATGTGGTCCGGTAGGTGCACGAGGGATATTACCATAATCAATCCGCAATTCGATTTCACATCAAACGGGACGTATTCGTCGACCAAAACCTTGTAGGACGAGACCATGAGTTTCGTGCTGTACTCGGAAAGTTTCGTGCTAATTATGCACTGTTGTAAAATCGAAACTAACAGTTTAGTTACGTTGTACACATACACGTGCAAATTTGATTTGTTCGTTGGATCCTGAGATAGGTTATCCTCGACGACACTAAAACAAACTTGACAGGTTTCTTTGTTGGGGCAAAAAAAACAATTTTTCACCTTAAAAATTGTACAATATCGGCGAAAAACTCGACGGCGAATGAAACAACACAATCGAAAATGCAGGAAATCGTGTCGATGCCCGCCGGGAAGTTATTAAAACACCCGTGCAAGTTCAAGACGACTTCGTTACATCTGGCGAGCTTGCGCTTCTCCTCTCCTTCACAACTTTCGACAAGGCATTTCACATTAACCGCCAAAGAAGTTATGATTAATTTATGGTTTACGTTCACTAAAATTCGCTGTAGTGTCTTGCGGATGGGATGCTTGGGATCTTCCGTTAGAAACACGTGCGTCAGAAGCAATACGATGAATTCAGATTCCTTCTCGTTGCTTAAGTGCTCGGCCAACTGCAATTAAATAAAATTGTCACACTCGGGGAGTTTCAACTCAGAATTTTCTCTCTTACGTTCTTTATTAGTTTCTGCTGCTCTTCGATCAACACCTCCGACTTGAGCCTTTCAATCAGTTCTTGCACGTTGGAATTTCTGGATTTGAATTTCTCCGGGATGTTGATCACTTGGCCTTGTTGGACACCGGCGGTTCGCTTCTTGGGCTTCATTTTAGGTTTATGCTCTCTTTTTGTAATCGCCTAAAATGCACATGGACATCTTTTAAAACACACATAACCTCAATTCAGTTCTGTTTTCTGTTTTGAAACATCGCAAAAAGCCGAATTCTATCCGCTCTTAATGCGTTTATTATTAAGGCCATCGATGCAATGCTAAATTTGTCTTTCCTATTTTAATTTATTTAATTGCAAACGAATTAAATCTAGAGAAAAATATCCTTGAGATTGGCGACAATGTTGCCCGATTTGTGAAAGAAACGGTAGATGGCAACAGGGTCTCGAAGCTTTTCAAATACGCAGAGTTGTCGGATCGAGAGAAATTCTGCCATTTGCAACATTTGGGCTACATTTTGGACACACTTAGCGCTTAAAAATCTTATTTCGCGTCTGGCGTCTAAAGGACAGCTTAATAAATAAAGGTGATTTCGATGCAAGATTGCCTGGCAACTTTCAACGTCACCGCAACGTCACTCAGTAGGCCCATTTAATGCATGTACACAAATAGATGGCCTACTGGATGACGCGTCACTCCACGACTTACCAGGCAACCTTTTCCCTTTAGTAACCTTGATTTCGATGCAAAATAATCGATTTTCTTGATTTTGTTTAAAATCGATCTTTCTTCGGTGAATCGATTTTCTGAATCGAAATTTGTAATTTTCGCAAATTCTTGTTAAAATAACACTAGAATATAATGAAAATTTTACTGTTGCGCCTACCAAAGTAGGCACCTACTGCAACAATACATTTAAGTTAGAATTACCTTTGAAAATTACATCTGTCAGCAGCGCCACCATCGAAAATTTATGCTGGCATTAGGCTTCATTCAGTATGTCGGCGTCAGTAGATATTCTTTAAGAAGATCGATCTTTGCGATATTACGTTGAATTGTATCGAATATCTTCGAAAATCGAACTCTCTAACTCTAAGCTGCTCTAAGCATAAGTTAGTGTTGACGTCAAAAATTTTCCAAATAGCAACGGTTGCTAAAGTAAACAGTAAAATGGAACAATTGAAGCATATGGCTACGACTTTTAACTTATTTTATGTAGGGATGTATCATAAAATCAAAATTATACACGAATTTCTTTGTCATAAACGTCTTTTTATAGCCCATGGAACTCTTTATACCCGCTGGGCTATAATGAAACGTCAAACAGCGATGTCGTACCTAATACAAGCAGCATTTTAGACAATATGGTTACCGTTGTTTACCCGTAGCACCCGTAGCTATAGTTACGTTTCTGAAATCTTTTAATCAAAGCAACGCTGGATGTGGGTGCAAAATTCAATTTATTTTAGAAATATCAAAAAAGAATAAAAAATCTTCATCCGCATAAAGTTTTGTATGCACCACGGACGTAACTTGCTTTTATGGCGTTCGACGTATTTTTAGCCCTCGGCTGGAGCCTCGGGCTCAAAATTACGTCTTATGCCAGAAAAGCCTCTTTACGCCATCAATGCATAAATAACTATTAGGCGTACTACATCACCGAGCCGTCCTCCATTTACATTCACTTCACCCAAATCAAATTGATTTGATTTTGAACTGAACTGATTTTAAAGTGAACAGAGAGACTCTTATGGCCGTATGCACAGACAAATCTCAAGGTGGACTTGATACTTAAAGCTAACTTCATATCAAACTGTTCGCCGTATAGTTACATTGTTCAAAGTAAAGGTTTACTTTGGCTTAAGTCTAAAGATTTGTCTGTGCATACGGCCATTAAAGGAATGATGTTTTGGAACTAAAATTAACATAACCTCAAAATACGTATTAAATCACATGAAACTGATAACTGATTTAAAAAACCAGCTTGATCAGTACAGAGTGCGGAAGGGGAAATCAATCACTTCGTCATCACTGATCGCCAAATTAATAACTGCAAATGGAATGCAATCAGTGATTTTTAAGTGAATTTGAATCGATTCGCGTTCAAATAATTGTAAATGGAGGACGGCTCATGTTCATAGCGACCTAACCTCAAATGTCAAGAATCGTAGCCTATGAGCACTATGAGGTTAGGTTTGTATGAACTGATGGTGTAGTACGCCTAAAATAAGTTAAAAAAACATACCTAAATTATTCGTACTAGATTAATGTTTCAATTAGAATCTTAACATGATCAAGTCAATCCATTTCTGCTTTATTTTATTTTTACGTGGTAATTAAAGAAATGTCAAATCCACGTTTTTATTTGTTTGAAGAAGTTCCCCACTCCAAATACGTCATACTTATGTGTTATTTTTTTTACTTCAATATTTGTTTTTTTTCCCTAATTTCTTTTGGTTTTTCATATGCCTTTGATCTTTCATTTGATTTTCTTTTCAACCCTTGTGATAATAATAGTAGTATTTATTTTCAGCAAAAGAACAATGACATACAACAGCGTTGAGAAAGAGACAAGTTCTGATCAAAACTCGCGCGATTTGGCAACCCTGGATGGTAACTTTAAGGCGGCAGATTTGAAAACAAATTCAACGGAAGTAAATTTATAATTAAAAATGAATCTGGATAAACGAATGTCCGCTTATCACGGTCTTGATTTATAAATAATATTTGCAAAGAATTGTATATATCGTTTTACATTATTACACACGTAAAGGACGTTGAATCCCTGAATTCTTGTAATAATTTAATCCTATCAAATTACTGTTACATAAACTTATCGTCGCATCAGTACTTACTTGTGCCTTACAACAAGACTTAATTTGGAGATAATCAACACATAAGCACGGAAATTACATGTCCAAAATGAATTATGGAACAAATGGGCATCTAATTTATCTATTAAAATATCAAAAGTGGATTTAACTTAAAACATCAAAAAACGTGTTATGGACAAAAAAGTACCGAGGCGACGTTATGTTAAAACCCGAAATACAATACAGTAAGGAAGATTATAATTTTGTATCACAAAATCTTTTAAGCGGACACTAAATCGCGCACTATACACTTAACGTTTCGCAGTCGTTCGACAGCTTCGTCAGAACGACTGCGAAACGTTAAGTGTATAGTTCGCGATTTAGTGTCCGCCTAAAAGATTTTGTGATACAAATTTCATCGGACAAGAACCAACTGTAAATATTATAATTTTGGTAAGAATATCACAAGCTAGGTTCTATGATAAAAAAAAAAAAAACAAGCACGAACATGAATTTATTATGGATAAATAAATAGTACAGTAAAATGATTATTTTTCCATCTACACAAAGCATCCTCAAACCATAGTAACAATTATTACGTTTACATGTAGGATTCAATTCCAGTATGGCTTTGAATATAGCACATAAACTTCTACAAATAAAAAAAAAGCACTTATATACACATTGGTGTACTGTGCTGAAATCGATTGAAATCGAAAATGATATGAAAGCAAAACAAGTGACATTGGTCTGTCTCCAATGTAAACAAAGTACATGTAATGCACTTACTAATTAATTCTGATACTAAAAGATTGTTATCATATTTTATCGTATACTTTTCTCATTTAAGCAACTAAAATACACTGAAGTTAAAAAGGGGATTCGGGGCTCCTCAAATTAGAGAATGGGATCATATCCACAACTACTTGCATCTTCCGCAGAGCACTCATACGAGGAGCCCATGGAATATCCCATTGAATCTTGAGGTGGCGCGGGAGACATCATGGGAGTACGTGTGCAGCTGTAGGGCGACGAACCGGCTGCTTTCTTTGCTGCATACAAATTGGCTTCTTCCTGTGCTTTGCCTATGTTCTTCTTGTATCTGATTCTCTTATTTCCAAACCAATTGGAAATTTGACTTATTGTAATGCCACACTTGCGTGCCAACTCCTCCTTAGCTTCTTCACTGGGGTAAGGGTTAGACAGGTGCGAATAGAAATATTCGTTGAGTATTTCCGACGCCTGTTTGCTGAAGTTGCGTCGTTTCCTACGAGCATCCAGGAACCTTGATCTGAGTATCATAACTGCCTCGCAAGTCGACTGTTTAAGCTGCATTTGAATGGAACTGAATTTTCTGTGAATGATCTGCACCATCCTCTCGATTTCCTTCGGTGTAATCGGGCGGGTACGCGACTGTTCTCGCAGCAAATTCATAACATGCGTGGTAAATTCACTGCAAGCCTGCTCATATTTTTCCAGTTCCTGGTGATAAATCTGTCGAATTTGTGTAAGTTTTGCTCTGTAATCTGAATGTTCGATTGCACTGTCGGGTTGGCCAGTTTGAGCCGCCGCAGAACCTGAAGCTGCGGCTCCTGCTCCACCACCTTTCTCAGGACCAGCTACACCTTCTGCAATCAACATGTTATCCAATCTCATGAGCTGGGGATCAGGGGGTTCTTCTTCCTGTGTGTTCCTCAGGGAAAGCACCGTCTTTTCCTTGATTTCGCACAGCACCGAAAATAGTGCGGGTTTCATGCGATGGCAGTTCAACGTGTGCTTCCTCGCTTGCGCCTCGTCTAAACTCTGATCGGTAATGTTCATTATTTGCTGCAGAATCTCCCCTATATCTTGCTTGCGCGGCTCCGACTCGCCCCCGGATGCAGCTTCGCCTTGGGGGTTCATCAAGTACCCTTGGCTTCCCAACAATCCCCCTGGGTGGTCCATGGTTCTTGAATGATCGTCCGTACACGTTTAACCACACATTAATGATGGCAGTTCAAGAGATTCTTGTTTTCTCTCCTCGTCTTTGATTATTTAACCATTCCAGTCAGTCACAACATAAAGTTTGGGAAAAGAGAGCGAGGGAGGACCCAAACCTTCTGCACAAAAATGGATGTCAAAGTTTCTTTTAAAAATGCACATGCAGGTATTTCGCCGTACACTTAATAACATGAATGCACCAAAATAAAGCGAAACAATAGATTTAAAGAGTCAGAGTTTACATGAATTAATGATTTTTCTCAACTTGCCTTTGCGATCGTCAAAAAGAACGCACTAGTGGAGTGTGATCAAGGCCATCGAGTTTACATCGCTCAGTGTTGCCAGATCGAATCTCACCAACAGTTTTCTCTTGACTCTCAAACAAGAAATCCCTAGATTTAACTAACTTATGGCATTGCACATTGCACCTCAATAACTAATTTAAGATTTGAAAAACAGGCACTTTTTAGGGAGTAAATAAAAAAAAGTGTAAGATAATTCTTACTACGCTATTATTACACTTATGTCCTACATTTACTCTGCGACGGAAGCCGGAAACTTCGAAAATTACACTCAGTTGGCTACTCTGCTTGCAAGAAAACTCGCCACTCGCATCAATCGAAAAATTATACATTTTCTCGATAACTCTGAATTTTGTAATCACAATTGACTTTTAAACGCATGATCTTCGTCTTGCGGCTAACAATTTTCGCAGAATTGGGAATTTCTATGTTGGCAACACTCGATGTCAAATTAATGTTTTCTTTTGCTTTCGTGTTTTGACTTACGAGATGAATTTTGAAAAGATGATTTTCGTCTTGAAGTTTATTGATTAAGTGATTTACAGAAGAGGAAAAACGAAAATGGAAAAAGACGCCTTAAAGCTAGCGGTGCTAGCTTATGAAGAACAGGCAAGCCGATCCTCCATTTGACTCACGGAACACTTATTTTAATTACCTTTTCAGCTGCTGCAGGTAGAACTGGCCATAGCCGAAGCAAAATCCGACGCGGAGCGCGAAAACCTAGTAAGCTTAAAGAGTGACATCCAGCAGTTAATCGAGCTGACTCGAGACAACTTAAACCAATGTGAAACTCCCCCGCCGGATAGTTCTAGTTCACAAGGTGATGCGCTTGCCGATGAATACGCCTTGTTTATGACCGAGATGAAGAAGGAAGGCGCTGTCATTTCCGATTGCAAAAGCACAAGATGTCATTCGCTCAATGATGAGAGACGAAAGCTATTAGAAGGCACCAAGTGTAGAGCTCCTTATAAGCACAGTTGGGGCGACATTGTTTACCACAACGCCATGGTTTGTTCCATCCTGGCGCCAGCTGAAGGAAGCTACCCAGGCTTAGAGGTAAAAACCAACGCCCCTCGCAGACGTACGACTTTCACAAACGTTGTTAGTTTCAGGTAAAAGTAATGTTCACAAATCCAACCCATCAGGAAATGTTACCGTGTCCCTACTATCTAGAAACGGATTGCAAATTTTCCGAAGAGATGTGCCGGTATTCGCATGGCGAAGTAGTTTTGTTTTCTGCACTGCAAGAATATGTTGAGCCCGATTTTGAATCGCTTTCTGTCGGCAGTAAGGTGTTGGCAAAGAAACAAGACAAGCTGTGGTACACGGCAAGCGTAAAACAGGTTTTAAATGGAAAATGCGTGGTTAAATTCGACGGCTACGGCAAAGACACTGAGCTGGATTTACACGATGTTTTTCCTTTGGAAGGCGATGGTGAAGAAGCCGACGAATCAAGCGATGAAGAAGCGGACTGCAATTTGGATGATGTCATAAACATGAGCCTCATGATTACACCTTCAGAACAATCACTAGGCGAGTGGGAAAAACATACAAAGGTACAAGGGTAAGGCAATAATAACTGTTAATAATCGATTATTTGGATAGGGCGTAGGTTCGAGGTTAATGGAGAAAATGGGGTACGTAATCGGAACGGGTTTGGGTAAAAACTGTGATGGGCGAATTGAACCGGTTACTGCAGTCATTCTCCCTACAGGAAAATCTCTAGGTAAAGAATTACGATACCCCCTCTGTTATTACGATGTTTTATTATAGATCATTGCATGAAGCTGAGGGAAAATGCAGGGGGTGATAAGAATCTCTTCAGCGTTGAAAAGAAACTGAAAAGGTTGCAAAAGCGGCAGGAGATTCGAAATAAGCAGGCGTACGAACGGGAGAAACGCAAGGTGAACATGTTCGATTTCCTCAATGAGACCCTGTCAACGTCTCAGAGTATTAAGGAAGATGAAATCTCTGAGTTTAAACACAGTCATAGGCAAGAGATCAAGAAAGAAACGTCGAGGGACTTGAACGTGGCAAGCCTGAAAATCGGAGAAGATATAAAGCACGTACAGCAGGACCTCTGCAAAATTAAGGAATCACTGGCGAGGCACACTGATAGCAACTCTCAGATGCATAGGAGCTTGAGGCAGAAGTTGAGCAGGAAAGAGAGCGAGCTGCAGACGCTTCAGGCCAAGGCTGTTAATATTCATAATGAACAGAGTATTAGGAAGGATAAAAGAAAGTTAACTGTTTTTTAATTTATAAAAATATAATACAGAAATTCGCCTGATGAATAAATAAATGTTTTATTATCATTTGTTGTGTGCTTCACGTATTGAGACTTTGTGCTTCGTTAAGTTCGAGGTCTCAGAGCAATTTTCCTTTTCAATGTGCTTCTTTCCATTTGAAAACCTAAAATGAAACTGTTAATTATCTCAGCGTTTAGATAACTTGTGTACTGAAACTCTTCTGGAACTTTAAAACGTTTAGTAATCGTGCTGGTATTTCACAGAAAAATATATAGAGCAGCATGATCATTAGTTTATTCTAAATAAATACAATAAAATGATTTTTATTATTTTACATGAAAAACAAACCATCGAGATAACCGACTAACTCTACACCTGATGACATCTCGCGCAGACCTTATTTATCGAAGCCATATTTTTTCCAACGTTTTTCCCAGTCGAACAACTAATAGGTATTGAGATCAGTAAAGCTTTGAATTTATTTACTTTTTTTATATGGGTTCATTTTAATTTTCGTACGCGCTTCGGTATTACCATAAGTCAAGTTTCTAATTGGTTTGCGGCTCGTCGGGTGTCTGTGGAAAACACTGAAGCACGTACGAAAATGAAAACAACAATAAAAAAATAAGTAAAGACAAAAGTTTATTAATCGCAACATCTATAAACTATCCGAGAAGAAAAACACTTAAAGAAGAAATATTGCACACCTAATTCCGTCCGTCTTGTGAGGAAGAAGCGAAACGTAAAATAATACTTAAGTGTTTGCGATTACTCTCTACCAATTACATTAGCAATTAACGTCACAACATAAAACTAAAACCTAAGTCTATAGCAGCGGGTCGACAAACTAAGGCCCTGTTATGAAAGTATCTACTTCCAGTGATTTCATCCCTTAACCCCAAAAAGGCCCTCCAAGAAAACTTGCCGACCCCTGACATAGCAATGCAATTAAAGATTAATTTTTATAATCGTTAAGCCACAGAGTCGATCAACCTGTACCAAGACTGACACTTTTATACAAAAATAATTTAATTGTAAACAGTGGCACTCGCACACTTTAGAAAATTACAAAATAAAAATTAGTATACATAGTATGGTATACACGTACAGTATACTTGTGTATGCTCGAATTAAAAGCATACTATTCACGGAGATAACTCCTGCTGATGCATGGGATCATATCCACAACTGCTTGCGTCATACGCAGAGCCCTCATATGCCGAGCCCATCGAATATCCCATTGAATCTTGAGGTGGGGCGGGAGACATCATTGGCGTAGGCGTGCCGCTATACGGTGAAGCACCGGCCGCTTTCTTTGCCGCGTACAGATTAGCCTCTTCCTGTGCTTTGCCTATGTTCTTCTTGTATCTGATTCTCTTATTTCCAAACCAATTAGAAACTTGACTTACGGTAATACCACATTTACGCGCCAATTCCTCCTTAGCTTCTTCGCTGGGGTAAGGATTCGACAAGTGCGAGTAGAAATATTCGTTGAGTATTTCCGACGCCTGTTTGCTGAAGTTGCGCCGTTTCCTGCGAGCATCCAGGAACCTCGACCTGAGTATCATAACCGCCTCGCACGTCGACTGTTTAAGCTGCATTTGAATGGAGCTGAATTTCTTGTGAATGATCTGCACCATCCTCTCGATTTCCTTTGGAGTAATCGGGCGGGTACGCGATTGCTCCCGCAGCAAATTCATGACGTGCGTGGTAAACTCATTGCAGGCCTGCTCGTATTTCTCCAGTTCCTGGTGGTAGATCTGTCGAATTTGCGCCAGCTTCGCTCTATAATCCGAATGCTCGATCGCATTGTCGGGTTGCCCGGCTTGGGCCGCCGCAGAACCTGAAGCGGCAGCTCCTGCCCCACCACCTTTCTCAGGACCAGCTACACCTTCTGCAATCAACATATTATCCAACCGCATTAGCTGCGGGTCAGGTGGTTCTTCCTCTTGTGTGTTCCTCAGCGAAAGCACCGTCTTTTCCTTGATTTCGCACAGCACCGAAAACAGTGCGGGTTTCATACGGTGGCAGTTCAACGTGTGCTTCCTCGCTTGCGCCTCATCTAAACTCTGATCGGTAATGTTCATTATTTGCTGCAGAATCTCACCTATGTCTTGTTTGCGCGGCTCCGACTCGCCCCCGGACGGAGCTTCGCCTTGCGGATTCATCGGGTATCCCTGGTTGCCCATCAGCCCACCTCCTGGATGGCCCATCATTCTGGAAGGATCGTCCATAATTTGGGGCCACTTTCAGACTACTTAACTATACATTAACGAAAATAGTTGAGAAAATGGTGGATGTTGTTTAACAACATATAAACAAAGCAGAACAACGCGCGTTCGTCGCGCATGCGTAGCTTGGCTTCGTTTTATGGATCTTTTCCAGCGTCGTCAACTTATAAAATTCAAATCAACGATCAAGAATAGCCTTTGTTCGAAAAGATTCGTATGCGAAATTGACGTCAAAATGACGTAGACACTAGTACAAAATGTGGTAATACAAAACTATAGAAATCGTTCGAAAATTGCGTCATCTGACGTCAATTTCGCATACGAATCTTTTCGAACGGGTTAAGAATAGGGCCCCAGATCGTATAATGTACTTAGGGGACTCTTATTATTAAAATTAATCGATTTTATATCGATTAATCGCAGTCATATCTATTCTAAGTAAACGTCTAAACTGGCAACACTGTATATCATCTACTGTGACTCTCACTTGGCAACACCGAGTACACCGACATAACCTTAAAATATGTGTTATTTTATTTTGCTTAGCGTTTTTACGTGATCCTCGTAAAAGTAGATTTGCAATGCGATGGATCAACACCTAGCGGAGTTCAACACGGTGATATTGACGTCGAACATAGAAAACCAAAGCATCTGCCGGACATGCCTCGCAGAAGGAAGCGAGACCAAATCAATTTTCGAGACTGAAATCCACAAAATGCTGATGCAGTGCACAGCATTAAACGTAAAAAAAACGCGAACGACGCTTCAGTTTTCATAAATCTTAGCTTGTAGATATACCTCGGTGACGGGTTACCGCTACAGATCTGCATAAATTGCGTAGGCCAGGTGACGCAAGCATACAATTTTAAGAACCAGGCCGAGTCGTGCGAAACAGCTCTTAAGCAATTTCTCGGCTTGAATAAGTCAAACGATGTGCTACTCGAAGCTTCCGAATTGACCAAGTCGGATGACCTTTTGCTCCATTCTATCAACATCGGTGTTAAGACGGATAATCCGATGTTTGAAGAAACCAAGGCGAAAGTAACAATTGGTGGTTGCGAATTAAAGATTAACGAAAAGTCCAGTGATATTTTACTTGAGGCGACCGAACTAGCGAGGATTAATGAATTAGGTAAGCGGTCAGTGTTGCCAATGCTATCACTTTCATAACAGATGTATGTATTAGGGTGCGTTTCATTTGCGCGCTCACATGCTTTGAGCGCTCATAAGCATTGCTTAAATCGTTCCCTTTGGCTTTGCAAATGCTCACAAAGCGCCAGCTGACGAAATAGTAACGTCATTATGACGTCATAGTCTTCGCTCACAATCGCTTATTCCATCGAGGTAGGGCAGCAAAAGCATAAGCGCTTATGTTCCAAATGGAACGTATGAGATGCATATGAGGAGATCAGCTAATCATAGTCAGGTTATAAACAAACATTACACTTTAGAAGTAGCTACAGCAGCTATGATTGGCTCAATTTCACTATTGAAGTTATATTTTTGAGGTTATGAATTCGTTGTGCAAACAAAAGTCAAAAGAAACACCTTTGCGTGTAACTGCTTAAGCGACTAAACGCCAAAGGAAACAACAGAAAACAGAGCTTGTAAGCGTGAGCGCTCAAAGCGTGTGAGCGCGCAAACGAAACGCACCCTTAGTATTTAGTGAATTTCTATATCCTTATGAAGGTATGAAATTATTCCTAAAACCTGTTATGTTTTTAGTTTCTCGTTTACTCTTGTTAATTTTACGTACACAATTTAGCGCCATCTATTATTCACATACATTTGATTGAAAA
This sequence comes from Dorcus hopei, assembly GCA_033060865.1. NCBI lineage: Eukaryota > Metazoa > Arthropoda > Insecta > Coleoptera > Lucanidae > Dorcus > Dorcus hopei. The sequence continues at coordinate 6,134,031 of CM065425.1, read as the reverse complement.
ATTGGACAATGCTTTTAATATAAATAAATAAAATTAAAAGTGGAATATTGTGATGTACTATTGATAAGTGTATAATATGATATTGCAACCATGAGTCTAGAGCCATTCTATTACTATAATGTGAAAGTCTATTATGAGAGTAAAAAGCCATCTATTGAAAGGTTTATGTGTTTTCTGGTAACACTTTGGGTGTGCTTTGGGTCTGCTTATTGTAGCACGTTTATAATTTCAGATCTGATTGAAGTGAACAGCGAAGTTAAATCAAAAAATATTCCCGCTTCTTCTTCTCCTCCGCCTCTTTCGTTTAACGAAACTGTGAGTGACTTTTACTTCTTTTTTTATTTCATTAATCAGTCACTAATTTGATTATTCACAGAAATCAAATGCGGTGAGTCCTGAATCCATTCTCCCGGATTTTGCAGACGACGTTCAAGTCACATCAAGTAGGCAGAATGCAATCTGTGTGTCTGTATGGTAGAAAACACCCCATGCTCATAATCACCACTCGTCTCGTTTTACAGGTCCTAAGGGAAAGCAGGTTTGCTTCATGTGCAACAAGAAGTTCAACTCGAAAAACGCACTTAAAACTCACATGCGTATGCATGGCACTAGCGAAAAGAAATACAATTGCACCGAGTGCGGCAAGCGATATTATGCTCAGAATGAACTGGTGGTGAGCTTATGGTATCGATGAACGAAAACAGGCCAGTTATCTGTCTGCCTCTTGTTCGCAGATTCACATGAGAAAGCACACCGGTGAGCGACCCTTGGTTTGTGCGACATGTGGAAAGAGTTTCGCAGATCCCCGAAGCTTGACTAAACATAACAAGATTCACAGCGGTATCTAGTCTATTATAATAAGGGATGCAAGAGACTTTTAGGTTAATATTTTAGGTGAGAGGAATTTCGAATGTGAAATCTGTGATAAAAAATTCATTCACGCCTACACCCTAAAAATACATCAGCGAATCCACACAGGCGAGAGACCGTTCGTTTGTAACGTTTGTGCACATTCTTGTTCCACTTCTACACAATTAACCCTGCACATGAGGTACCACACCCAAGAAAAACCGTATTTATGTTCATTATGCCCCAAGGTGATCCTCAAATTCATGTGTTGTAGTTTTATTAACTCGATACTTGCAGGCATTTGCGAGTGGCAGTGGTTTAGCGACACACCAAATGACTCACACGGGGGAAAGAAAATACACTTGCTACGTGTGCGGGAAAGGCTCTCGAACATCCACCGATTTAGCCGCTCATTTGAGAACGCACACGGGGGAGAAACCTTTTGAGTGTAAAATTCCAGGTTGCCCCAAGAAATACAAGACACACAGTCAACTCAGCGTCCACATCAGATCGCACACAGGTTCGCGGACAAATCCTGATTACCTGTTTCTTTCATTTGTGTTGCAGGTGAGAAACCACATCGGTGCACGGTTTGTTCCAAGGCCTTCGCAGACACGACACAACTGAAGAGTCACTTGAATATACACACCGGAATCAAGCCGTATGTTTGCTCGGTGTGTGGGTACAGGTTCACACAGTCTGGAACGTTGCACACTCACATGAAAACTCATAGGAAGAACGACGAATTAAAATGAATCACTCTTGAGTTTCATTTAAAATCCGACATGTGCCAGTCATGTTTTTTTTCTTTTATAAAAAAATGTTGAAGGCATTTATTAAAGTCTGCCGTTAATTAAATGAATTGATTTTAACGTGTATTATTTTGATGAGTATCGTCCTTTTTGATCAATAGCTGTGTTGATTTTTTTTGTGTACGTTTTGTGTAATGTTTTTGAGTTTTTGTTTTGATGTGTGTTATTTGTGTTAAAGTTCTAATAAATCTGATTTAATACTAGCGTTCTTTGAATGACAGAAGCATTTCTTAAATGTTTTTATAGAAGCATCCCTTAAATATTTTTACAAAATTTGTTTTTTAATTACAAACAAATCCTTCGAATTGCTTAAGAGATGAAATTTAACAACTTTGTTTAACTTTAATCGTAATAAACTAGGTCCCTAAACACCCCCAAGACGGACCTCCAATTTTAATCACCCCGTACGTTTCTATTTCAATTCTGAAATTTCGCCGTTTGTTCTAGTTTTGACGTTTTAATTTTTAAATTCATGTGACTTGTTGATCGATGATCACTTTACAAATGAAGGGTACACGGGAAAAACGATCCAAGTCACATTTCAAACAAATCGAGATAAATGAAATTTAAAATTCAAAACGCTACTACTTATACATTTGGAAATATAGAAAAACACGTTTTCGATGGCAATATTATTTAGTATATTGGGGTACAATTAGAAATGCGAATCAAAACAAATCAACTGTTTTTAACTATAAAAAAATAATAATAATAATGAATGAAAAACATTCAATGCAAAAATGAACTAAGTCCTTCATACCTCCTATAACAAAAAACGTGCATATCAGTTGAGGAAATTATTTCAAAAGTATAACTTACATCAAACTCAATATCGCTTTGGTTGCCAATAACATTCACAAAAGGTAAGTCTTTATAATAAGACTGGAACTCCAGTGACACGAATGCTTTCAATTTCTGGAGCTGGTCGTATTTCTTTTTTGGCAGAGGTATTAAGTTCGAGTAGAGTAGTTTTGGACTAACATTGGCATTCCCAATGGAAGCTTTAGCCTTGATGACACTGCTAGCTTTAGCTCTTCTAAAGTACAGGGATTATTTGAGTAGCATTTACAGTGACTTACACCGGTTTTTCGTGCATTTAACCTATCTCACGTGAAAGAGCACTTCGAAAACTATAAGATGGCATGTCTAACTCATTTTCGACCCTGATGTGACTTGGATCGTTTTTCCCGTGTACCCTTCAAATGACTACAAATTCCTATAAAATAATCTCATTCATAAAAATACATTTGAATTTCCCGCCAAAATTAACTTTGATGTAAGATAACAGATGCCGCCCCAAAATGAAACGTCTTTCAATTTTACGCTCCTATTGATTAAAATTAGTTAGGAACCCGTTTATTCTTAAATTGTAATGTGTACTTACGTTTACATTTCGCAAACTTTGTTGTATTTGTGCAATTTATTTCCATTATTGGAATGCGCCTAACTTCGCTTCGTTTGTTATGTCAGTGTCAACAGTTAAATGTCAAGCAAACGTCATTTTTCCAAAATATTTTCCTCAAATTCACAACGATGTAGCAAAACCGCAACGATGAGAAGGGAACGTGCGAAAGCGTAAGATATTACGTGAGTACGGGGGCCCAGTTTTTTCCCCGGAAGCAACCGGCGATCTGTTGCAGCAGCCCGTGATGGAGGATAGCCTGAGCGTCAAATCAAATGAATCTCTTGCGACCAGTGACGAGTTTGATTTCATTTGCGACAAAGCGAGCGCCAGCAAAACGCCCACTCTGAACATCGGAGACGGCGGCCTCAACGAAATGGAGAAGACGCTGAGCGAAGCCCTCAGGGAAACCGAAAGCAATATGAACGAGATCATCGAGGAGGAACCCAGGAAAATTGGGCAGTCGAGGTTTTATAGTCCTGTCGAGCCAGGCACTGATCCACTCAGCGTTGTTACTGAGGTATCACCCACAGAAAAGAAAGATGTCATGAAGCCCGACTATAGTGATGAAGAAGGTTAGTTTTTTTTAACAATATCATATTTATTTTAATGCCAATTAAGTCCTAATTTGCATTCTTGGGTAGTTCATACATGTTATTAATTAAGCTCTATGCATTACATTATTATAAAAAGTAGTTTCAGATGTTGATCAAGACTGTACGATATTCAGCGGTGTTACATACTTAGGCGCAGCGCAAATAAATGCCCCCAAATCGGAGACGGAAATCCAAAGAAACATGGCCATACTCAACGAGCAAACGACCGATCAAGGCATTAAAATCGCCGTGTCCGTTCCCTGCTCGTCGCAAGGCCTCGTCGTGTGAGTAATCGCGATGGCGACCTTGCATGACTTTCACTTATCGTTAAAATTCCTGTTCTGTTATCAGCGTTTAAAATATTTGTTCGTGGCCTTGCAGATTGTACGATGCGAGCACTCACTCGGTTATCGCAAGATACGAAATACACAGGATATTATTTTACGCGAGGGGGGTCCTCGATAGTCAGGAGTCCAGCTGTTTTGCTTTCACGTGGTCTCACGGAGACACGCAAGAATCAGCCATATTTCAGTGCCATGTGTTTCGGTGTGATATCGCTGAAGCTGTCAGTCGAGTTTCAGGTTAAGAGACATTTTTTTTATGTATCAATTAGATTAGCCACAAAACATTTCACAGTTAAAAACAACTTTTTGTTGCAGGTAATCTTTCTTCCTCCACCACTTTTTCTTTGCACTGATTCATTTTAAAAAGTTTCATTTTAACCTCGTCTCTGGATTTGTTAAGTTGAAGGTTGTCATTTTTTTTGGAAGTGTCAGATCATATTTTGTGTGTTTGCAGCTTGCTTTGCAAAGGCATTTCAACGTGTCCCCCTTTCTATGACCAGCTCTGTAGCCTCTGCTGCTGATATGTCGGCGTCTGCAACTACCATCTCAGATCCCCGCACACTCATGTACGTGTTCGAAGTAAGTTTGGAGGTTAAGGAAGACGATGGCAAGGTGAGAACTTCAACGGTTTTTTAAAAATTATTTTGCAAGCAATTCAGTAATTTGCAGGGAACATTCTCGACGGTTGCCAAAGATCGGAGTGGTTTTAAACTGCGGGTGAATCTGGAAAAGCAACTGTGTTTGAGCATCCGTCAAGTATCGGATAATGGTCCTCAGCTGTCCATCGAGAGGTGTTTCGGTGTATTGGTAGCAGCCGGGCGTCACGTCAGGCACTCAGACATGCAATTATTAGAAATGGTGAGTGCTGACAATAATTTTTATACATTTCACACTTCTCTTTCTCATTTTCACTAATTCTCCTTTAAAATGAGTGAGCGATCATGTGACTTTCAACCATTTTCAGTTTTACTAGAAATGCCGGTTTAAGGAGATAAAAATAATAATTATCTTCAATGTGCGTGATTAAAAAAAAAAAATTTATCAAAAATGTTGCAACTCTATTTATCAGTTCATTTTAGTATTAATTGAGTGCATACAGGTGTCCATTTTTCGAGTTTAACTATGACATGTGCAGATGTCAAAAAAATGGACTACATTTTCAATAAATAAATAATTGCAAACATGCAGAACTGTCAAATTTTCTTTTCAAAGCACTCTGCAGAACAGATGGTTTCGAACAAATTCCAGAAGCTAACTCAAACCATCAAGAGTGATACATATTATAAGTAGTTGTATTCAGAAAAAAAGAGTTTTATTTTAATAGTGTAAAATTCCAAGGTGGCGTCCATAAGAAAATAAAAAGTTGAATGTCGTTTGTTCGCAATTTTTGACGACATGACGAGTGCATAATTTAAATTCCTTATAAGAATATGCCTCAACAAATATCCAACTTAAGAATGCCTAGCTTCATTGGTTTTTATAAAAAGAAAAACGAAAATCATGATTTCTACTGTTTTTTCGAATATCTCGAGAATCATTAAAAAAAATTGGTGAAATTTGTCTGCAGATTATTGATTGGGACGACATACGCAACTTTGCCCCAATTTAACCAACTTCATAGACGCTTTCCAGGTTAACGTCGGAGTAGCTCTGGGGCGTGTTCGAAAACTCAGAGCGTTACTCTTGGGCAATATTCTCTTCTCATATACATAAATCATTTTGTATATTTTGCTTTTCACTTTATTCACTCTGTTGGTATAACTCTTATACTTACTCCCTGTATTTTCGAACATGCCCCAGAGTTATACCGCAGTAACTCTAAGCAGTGTTGCCAACTGAAGGGAATTTTCCTTTTTTTAAGGGAATTTTTATGCCTCAAAACTGCAAAAAGGGATTTTTTTTTGAAGAATGGAGTTTTTGAAGAAAAAATTACTTACGTTTTAAGGCAGAAATGCATGAAAGTAGTTTAAAATTGTAATTTGACGGAAAAAGAAGCCTAAAAGGGAATTTTTGCCCCAGTGTGAAGGAAAAACGACTTGATAGTTGGCAACACTGGCTCTAAGTTACTCCAAAATACCTCAGAGCTACTCCAACAGAGAAGCGTATCATATCTCTTAAAGCTGCGTCCGTTTATTCAACTCCGTTCACTCTATTTACTCTTTCCGCACTTTTGTCTCACTCTTACTTGTATTAAAACTTATTCGCTCTCGCTCTCTAGAATGCGAAAGGAGTAAACAGAGTGAACAGAGTTGGATAAATGAACGCAGCTTGTGATAACCGAGATTACTATGGTTAGGCAAGAAAATCGGACATCCTGTATAATAGGGCCGGTTTCTGAAAACGAGCCAATTAGTTTAACTCATCGCTAAATTAAGAAATGGGTTTCTCTTTATCTGAAACACTTTAATATGCACAGTTAACTTAACGCAGCAAACGGTTCGTTAAATTAATTGGCGCATGCGCAGTGTGTGTAAATTAAAAATGGTAATCTGTCAAACATGTGTAGTTGGTAACATCTTTAGTACAGTGTTGCCAACTTAGCTTTTTGGGGCTAGATTTACCCCCTATTCTGCAACTCATAAAACGACATCGTTAAATAACAATAATCGTTTAAGTGACATTTTTTGACCAATCAGTACGGAGAAATAAATGCGTTGTAGTTATGAGTAAAGATCGGATTTTAGGTGAAATGTTTTTTTTTAATTGAAATGTCTTTGTTTAGTTCTTAAGTTTTTAAAGATATGTCTTCGTTTCGTTAGAAATAGAGTAAAGTGACCAGAAAGAGTCGAAACGAAGAGATACCTTTAAAAAATCTTTAAAACCTTAAGTACTAAACAAAGGCATTTCACCTTAGAAATCCGGCCTCTAGTTATGAGTAAAAAGCGGAAATATTTTGCTCTCTTCCTCCTTTTGTTTTGAGCGTTTATTTATTTTTAATATGTTATTCTATTCTATTTTATTTTTTTTATTCGATGCCGGAGAAATTATTTTTTTGTTTCTTTTGCAACATGTAGTCACAAAGTCCCGGCACCCCAGTAGGCTTTGGAAGTGTGAACGCACGTCTTTTCTTAAAGTAATTGATTAATCAGAATGACATTTCTGTTTAATCAATTGACACATGTCGAATCGCTACAGGCTAAAGAAACGTGTATATTAACGAAAAATTCCAATATTAAAGCATATTTATAAAAGTTGTTGAAAATTTTTGCTGTGACACATACAAGTTATAAACGTCATTCAATTTTCTAAGAAAAGACGTGCCTTACACAATCAAGGCCTACTGGGGTGACGACACTTTATGAAAACATGTTACATTTTGACACATTTTACTCAGCAAAAAAATAAATGTCTTTTGTTGGAATGTGTTTTAGGAAGTAAAGTGTAGATGGCGTTAGTGTCTTTTGAAAATCTTATAGAACAAGGGGGTAAATCCTTTTCTGTAAAACGAAGTTCTACAAATTGTAAAATAACTCTCAAGAGTTAAGTTATTAGGCTTGTTCGGGTTCCCGTGAGGACTAGTCCAGAACTGTCAGGAGCGTGCGCATAGCAAAAAAAATGCACGTTTTTTTGTTGTGCGCATGTTTCTGGACGTTCTAGGACGGTTCTAGGACAGTCCTGGCGAGAACCCGAACAAGCCTATTTTTGTTTATAAAGTTGGCTGTGTAACGAATGTTTTCTTTTTTAATTTGGCGTTGAAGTTGACCGTGACAAGGTGCTTATTGTGAACGCAATTTTTATTATTTGTTGTTAATCTTATTTTCTTATCGTCTGTTTTCATTCGTTTATTACAATAGATTACATTCTTATATTGTCCTAATGTAATTACTGTTGAGTTCGAAACCTCGAAAGCAAGGTTAGGATTAGGAATTGCAAGCAGTGTTGCCAGACCAAAAATTGCACTGTCCACACTGTACCACTCTAAAATCACCAGTTTCAAAATATTCACATCTTCACTTTTTTTAAGTGTAAATCATAAATGATGATAAATTTAAATCAACATATATCACTACAGATTAAAAACGTCAATTAAACGGCATAAAATTTTAAAAAATGGTGTTCTCTATCTCACTACTACCTTTTTCTGATAGCATTGTAGTATTTTTTACTTACTATGTTGCATTACCAGTTATTATCTTTTAGCTTGTCTCGAATCGTGGACTTTCGAAGAAGTTCATTTGTTGTCTGTTACACCCATGTTACACCGCTGAAGACACTATATAACAGCCAATTTGTATTTGTCGGTAAAAATTATAGACAGACAGTAAAAACCAGCTAAAAGCAGTGCCCTGCATGTCCAACAAAACAATAATCGAAGAAATCGCTTTTATGAGTTCAATACATTTTATTTATGTAAAAAGTGTGACTCTTATATCAAAATATCAAGAAATCGCCACATTTTGAGCCGAAATCACGATATCACCACTTCTTTTATGCTGATTATCGATTTTCCCCACATGTCGCGATATTTCTCCACGTTTGGCAACAGTGATTGCAAGTTCAGACCACAGAACACAACATAAAGAGAACGCAAATCCCTATACTAGTAACTGTTGCTAAAATAGCTTGCGCCCTCTCTTAATTTTGGCGGGTACTAAGACTAAAAAACCGCGGGAATTTTAAATAAGAGTGTAGTAGCATGTAGCCATTTTATTCGCTATTAGCCAGCTAGTTAAAATCAAAAATAGCTATATTTCAACTACCTTTAAGTGTGAAATGAATAGCTACATTTGATTATAACCAAAAGCTAACTAATTTAATTACATACTAGCTATCATAATTATCTATGTATGACTGAGGCTCAAACTGTGGCTTATATTGCAAGAATTGAATATCCAAGGGAGAGGATTTATTATATTTTGCAATTCAAATGTACACCATAAAGTAAAATATTTCACATAATAATACTAAAAGTATTGCTTAGATATCATACACTGAGAAAAATAATTCTTCATAGTTAATGAATATGCTTTAATTTAAAGATACTTTTTCTTCCAACAGTAGCAAAGATATGTTTCCTTCGGGATAAAATATTATTTTCATGTGAAGATTCTTTTTTCTCAGTGTATTTACAACTCGTCCGTTATGGAAATAATAAATAGACAAAGACAAACAACTAAAATATAAAGGAAGCATATAAATTGTTTAAATTGCAATTCAACCACAGGTAAACCTTACATTAGAGCAATATTGAGTTTGTTGGTGATACAAATAGGTTTGCCAAATTTTCCCAATTTTGCCGCTATTTAAAAGTTTGCCGCCCCGTGCGATTGCACGTTTTGGACTGCCGGTAGCGCCGGCCTTGTTAATGACATATTCCCTTTCAACTTTTAAGTACTGACCATTTGTGGACATAGGGTTCCTAATAAATGTCTTTTTTTTCCTTTAACTTGAGAATGTTTCGCTTTGGATGTTGAAGTTTCACCTATAAAATCCATTGATTTTGTAGACAAGTAATACATAACATAACTGAACTGAACACTTACTTCGTTACATCTTAATGAAGGAGCGGCTGTCATCAAAGGTAAATGAGATGGTTGCCACTGAATATAAGAATGTCCTGTTGTGATACTAGGAATTCCTGTAAATAACACACGTTTTTCAACATTGCAATGGAAACTTTTGCTGATTGCTTTGATTATAGTTTTTTTTTCAGTTCTGAAGGAAAGTGTTGTGATCTAACTAGTTTCAGCTGTGGTTTTTTTTTTGGGGAATAACTCAATGATTTGAGAACTAATATAAGAATAACTTCAGAATATGCAGACAAACTATGTATAATCAAACTGATATGATAAAGCATGATTACATCATTATCTGAGAATCTATAACTCACCTTGTGATGTAGATGGCATATCATTAGCCTCCATACGCAGCATTTCATTTTGTAGCATTCCTAAAACACAACACTATAAACTATTTATAATACATGAACTACTAACAATCTTTACTTAATTCATTTCTTGATAGTTTAAAAGGCGTAATTCGTTTTCTTGGTGAAGTATTTTCAACTGTCCAAAAATGAACATAAGGCGGTATTTCAGGAAGTAAGTCAATAATCATGGTGCATCAGATATGTTAGTTGGTAAATCAATATTTTCCTAAACACTTTCAACTGGTGCAGGTATATTGCTAAAATATTTATGAGTTCTGTAGGTATTATTAACTTATTAATATGTCATAAGTAGAATTTGCTTATCATGCCTTAGAATTTATAATCACTTACCAGGTAGATTCAAAGTTGGGTAAGCATCCTTCGATAACTTATTATTCGGTCCATAGAATTTATTTTCAAAAAGGTTTGTGGCAAATTCTGTTTGTTATATACACTTCTTCGGGACCCTTTTTCTTTAATTTAATGTCACCTGTAGCCCTTAACCACATTTGGAAAGGTTTCATATTTTTTTTTAGGTTTTGGGAAACCATGCATAGGTAATATTGCGTCACCACAATTCACAACTGCACACTTTCTTCGACTCATCTTTCTAAAAAGTTTCTAACAAACTAATTTCTAGTATTTAAACAAATTGGTAATAATTACTTTTTGGAAAACTTTTAAAATACTCCAAATAACTTGCATTGACAACACAACATGCAGCACAACAACGTAGGTAATACCTACATATTTCAAATGATTTAAAATTGTCCGAAAACAATTATTACAAACTATGTTAAAAAGTTTGAACTTCAAATACATATGCCATGAGGTTTTTTATAACTTTGAATATACTATGTAAATATTACAATGTTCAGTTAAAAAAATATCCTGTAATGTATTGACATGTTTTCTTTTAAACTGAACATAGGAATATTTACAATATGTATGTTCAGAGATATAAAAAACTCACGGTATAACTTAGTATTCTTTCGAAATATTCGACTCTTACCTGTATGAACTTGGTACAACCTTCTATTACACACAGATACAAGTCTGTATTTTTTAATCCTTATAACTACTCTTTAAGATTTTTCACTTTTCAAATTTCAAATGATTCTTACAAAAATAAAGTTTATTCACAGTAACTTCTTCATCTAAGGTCTCCCACAGAACACAGAAATGACCTTAAACTGCAAATAAATACACAACGTTGTTTCTTAAGCCTATTTTTTAAGTACTTTTACGTCGCTGTCAATCAGGTCGGGGTTTTCGAAATTACTTCTCTCAATTCATAAAGTAGGTAAATTTGTTAAAATATAACCTATTTTTCAATTTATCGCGGTTGTTGCAGCGCCATCTTTTAGAATTGGCGGGCTTTTCTAAGACTACATATCGCTCATCTGGGTTTGACCCCCATGGTTCAGACGACAAATTAACAACTGTCATAACGATGATGGTTCACAGTGAAATTTTTATAGCCAATTTCGACGCCAGATTTAAAAAAAAAACACTATCAGGAGTACGTTCAGAATCTTTACGTGATCTTTACCTCCGAAACAGTCTTGGGCGTGTAATCGCATGTTTCTTTTTTTTGCGTCTCGCTCATCCGTTTTAAAATTTCTTGTGTTTACATTATTTTCATGACAACGGGCGCACTTTTCACATCCGACTTGTAAGTAACTAGGACGCTCAGAGTGCGCCCATTGTCATGGAAATAATGTAAATACAAGACGTTTTAAAACGGATGAGCGAGACGCTAAATATGTTAAAAATCATGAGTGAGAAAGACGCGATTACACGGCAAAGACGCTCTCAGAGGTAAAGATTCTGAACACATTCTTGTTAATATATGTATAAGGAGTTGCTTTTTGAATAAGGAATTGACAAGATCAGGGACAAGAAGTGTCAAAATTTTAGGGTTTCTGTTCGAACCCTGTTTTTATTTATCCCTAAATGTAGAATCAAATTTTTTGAAATTTTCTAACATTGGAGTGGTACCCAACATCAGAAACATTTGTCAGGTAGGTATTATAGAAAAAGACGGACAATAGTCCTCCCCGACAAGCTCTGTGAGCCTGGGGAAATTAGGTGAAAAAAAAAAAAAAAAACACAAATTTAGCTCTATTTTGATTAGAGCTGGCAACACTGCTTTAGTAATTATTGTTTGTAGCTGCGTTCGTTTATTCAGTTCCGTTTACTCTATTTACTCTTGTCACACTTTTGTCTCACTCTTACTTGTATTAAAAGTTATTTGCTCTCACTCTTTAGAGTCCGAAAAGAGTAAATAGAGTGAGCGGAGTTGAATAAACGAACAGCTTGTATTAGCGGCCTTTTCAATGTTGTACTCGCACAGCAAATAACATTTGTAAAGAAACATTTTTAAATTTCTTACATAAACAATGTTCAAATTACCGGTAAAGCTAGTGGCGCCATCGCTTCGATTTTACAATAACTATTAGTTCAGACTCAAACCATAACTGGAAAATTTTCTCAAAAACCTGATTTAATCAAATTTTAATGAAATTATAGTTTTATGCATTCATTAAAATTATCAGCTAGTTAACAACTCGTTTAGAAAAAATTTCAGAAACAGGGCCTTACTCTCAGTATTATTATAAAGTTTTTTTTTTTACATTTATAAGTCCCCTTTTGCTTTTTCTAGGTGCAGATGGGACCAAACAATTCTTCAACAGCGACCGACAAAAACTGCACAATGATTTCAGCCTCGTGGGATCCCTCCGAGCCAGCTTTCGAGTCCCTAAACGTAGAGACACCCAAAGACAATCGCTTGTACATGACAGTAGCCGTAGACTTAGTCATCCGGGGAATTCAAGAGCCAGTTCGGTTCCAAATCGAAACGCCAGTGCGAGTCTACAGCCAAACGGAAAGGTTCTGGTACTTCCAAAAGAGATCGCTCATACAACAGTTCTACTTAAACCTGAAAGAGGTACACATTGGGGTCAAAATAATCAATATTTATTTTGCTTCGCATCGCAAGTTCTTTGATAACATTTGCGCTAGTTTGAGTTGCACTTTGAACTTGTATTCGTTTGCAGTATTGAATGATTCATAGTTTTAAAAATATTGTTTACCAATCGCCATGTGGTCAGAACATTCCAATTTTTCCAAACAGATAGCATTACGTTTTTTTACGTAATTATCTACTTGATAAGACCCCGAGTGTTTCTGCACGTACGTAGTCGATTACTTCCTTTGTCTCTTTCGTCGCATTGTTGTTTTGATGAGATTGGATTTGAACTTGTGCAATAAAAAAAAATGTGTGCCTATTAGGTGGTCAGTGTGGACCTGTCGGACGTTTACTATGAAGTCTTGAACATGGAGACCTCGGGGGAACTGGACAGGAATCGCTTGAATCTCACCTTGAACCTATCTAGTCTCATCCAATCGCCCAGTATTACCTCGATTGATACAATCACGCCTAAAGAAGAGACTCTATCAGGTTTGTTTTGGTTTTCGCTATCGATTTATATATTAAAAAAAAAAAAATTGTAGATGGTGATGAGCCTTTATTAAGTGGGACGGGGTTGGTTTCGAAGGACTGCTCCGAAGACGTTCTGGAAAATTGGGCCGACGTCCTTCAAAAGTGGAAGATGACCCGGCAGAGGCCCAAACAACTAACGAGTTTGGTGCGCTTGGGGATCCCAGAGGCCCTCCGGGGGGAAGTTTGGCAACGTCTTGCTGGAAGCGAAGAGAATTTGCTGGAAACTTATCGCCTGCTTATAACGAAGGTTAGTTCTTTGTTCAGTTCAAGTGATTTCATGCACATTGCCGTTTGATTTATAGGAGAGTGCTTGCGAGACAGTGATACAGCGCGACATTGCCCGAACATTCCCTGCGCATGATTTTTTTAAAGAAGCCGGTGGTTTAGGCCAGGATTCCCTGTACAGAGTCAGCAAGGCCTACGCTGTTTACGATGCAGAAGTCGGATACTGTCAGGGCCTCAGTTTTCTAGCAGCGACTCTATTATTACACGTAATTAATTAATTTCATGTTTCTTAAATAATGGGGCCTCAATAAGTGCTGGGTTTCTTGTAGATGCCGGAAGAGCAGGCTTTCTCCGTCTTGGTCAAGTTAATGTATGATTATGGCCTGCGAGACTTATACAAAGACGGCTTCGACAACTTATACTTGCGGCTGTACCAGCTGAATAAGCTCATGGAAGAACAGTTGGGGCCTCTGTGGCAACACTTCTCGGCCCACCACATAGAGACCCACATGTTCGCCTCGCAGTGGTTTTTGACGCTCTTCACTGCCAGATTCCCCTTGTTTTTCGTGTTCCACATCCTCGACGTGTTCTTACTTCAAGGAATCGACACGTTATTCCAGGTGGCACTCGCTTTGTTAACCGTAAGTCCCACCCACTTTAACCAATCGTCGCACACTTCTTACGGACGGTTATTTCCGTAGATGTGCATGAAGGACTTGCTGATGCTAGACTTCGAGGGCATCCTCAAGTATTTCCGGGTCAACTTGCCCAAGAAGTGTCGCTCGGAGGAGGGGGCCAGGCAGATAATGAAGAAGGCTTGCGCCATTAAGGTGAAGAAGTTAAAGAAGTATGAGGCTGATTTCATTGCGCTCAAAGGTAACTGCTTTTTGTGTTTACTGCTGCGATCAGATTAAAAAGTATGACTCCTTAGTTTGAGCGCGAAATAAACCGTTCAGTTTCATGTCCGCTGGGGGGCAGGGGTGAATACTTTTTAATCAAACTACTAGTGAGTAGTAGATGTGTGCGTCCTTCAGACAGCTGGGACATTATCAATTTGGATTCAGAGGCAGCGGACAACGCAGAAAGCGAAGCCACCGAGGTGGCCCAGTTGAGGATGGTGGTGCAGCGCTACGAAGAAGAAAGGCGTTTCATGATGGACGAGATCGCTCAGTTGAAGGAGATGCTGAAACGCGAGGTGGCTCAAGCAGAGTCCGACAAGAAGAGCAACCAGAACGTCATCAACGACTTCAAGATGCTGAGGCAGAGATTGGACACCCAATTGCACGCTTGCAAAGCCGAACTCGACCTGATCAAGGTAAAAGGGCACCGCAGTTTCGAAACAATCACCGCTTGCTTTTCTCTTTTAGGCCAAGATTTCCACGTGTGAGAAATGCCACGTTTTGCTGGAGGACAAACAAGATCAGAAGTCGAACGTTTCGGACAATCAGGATTGTGCAGTCGAACGTATTCGTGAACTGGAACTCGAGCTTGCGCAAACTAAACTAGCACAGGTCGAAGCTGAGTGTAAGAATCAGGCACGTATTTAATATTACTTTGTTTAATTATCATTATCAATTAATAGATATGCCTTAAGTTACTGTAAGAAAAATTGAAGTTAGGTTTTCAAATTGAGGTTATAAATTAATTAATTCTTTATTCAAATTCAATTAATATTCAAAATAATATATTTTTGATCGAAACTAATATCATGGACAATCCCTTAGATTAAATTGTTATTAAATTAAAATAATTCTTTGAAGGATTTAACTCATAAGCTGCGTTCGACCGAGCACGAGTTGACCACCGCGAAGAACTCCTGGCCCCCTTGGCTGAGCAAGACCCTGACGTCCATAAAGGAGGTGGCAAACAAGAAGGACTTCGCTCACTTTTCCTACTCGCACCAGAACATTCCGAACACAACACCGACTTTCATCTCTCACATAAACGTCGTGAGGCGAGACAGCGCCCCCTTGAAGAACGAAAACTACTCGTTCGACGTGCGCAGGGACTCCGCCCCCGTCATAAAAGACTCTCAGAGTTGCAGCAGCCTAAAGACTCACAATTGATATTGGTTTAACGTTTTCCGTTGAAGTTTTATTTATTTTCGTTTGCGCACTCTAGTTTTTCTGTTTGTTTGAAGAGACACCGTGTCGCTGTGTTTTATTGTAGACGAGATAATGTGTTAGAAATAATTGCAGATTGCGAATTTTACGAATCTCAATCCCCCCTCCCCCGTCGGCCCACTCCCTTTGTAAGGCACAAAAACTTGCGTGATATTATTTTGTTTGTTGAATACTCAAAATCTGCAAGTTTTTAAGTATTTTGCCATAATGAAACGATTTTTTTTAAAATACTTTTTTGTACTTGGAGTTCCCTTTGTGTATCTTTTTTTTTGTGAGCTTAAAATATCTGTACATAATTAGTGTTTCTTTTTTTTTAAGTGAATAGCCAATAGAACTTGTGTAAGATAGTCATAGTCGTGAAGAGTCTTAGTAAAATGCTCCGTGATAGCTGAACTATGTGTTCTAGGGTTAACCACGTATGAGATACACACTATGTAATGCACAGTTTATAATAAAATTCAATGAAACGACTTCCATTTTATACAAAATCAATCAAAAAGTCACCTGAAGCTTAAAATAAACGTTCCGATTTATGTTTGCTTATATATTTTTTTATTTCTGACAAGTACAGAGAAAGCAACACTAACCGAAATAATCAATTCTTACTCTTTACATAAATTATAATTACAAAAAAAGAAAAAAAAAGTCGTGATTAACTGAGCCCGATTAATTTACAATAAATCAGAACATACTGAACATGAATCATTCACATTAATCCCAATTAGTTCTACGATCTACTTACTGTATACATCTGCTATCATGATTACAGCGACTCTTACAAAAATATTACGTCGAAGAAGGTGGAGGTGGCGGAGGAACAGTCAATAAACTTGTCACGTCAATACCCGGAGGTGGTGGAGGAGCACAGCTGTTTGGAGGCCAGCCAAACGAAGTTTGCCATGGGGGCATACTCGGTGGGGGTATTGTTGCAGAAGAAGACGAAGCACCTGGTGGGGGTGGTTGAGCACTGGCAGTTATCCACGGCATCATTTGTGGTGGACTAGACGCTCCAGGTGGAGGTGGAGGGGGCATGATGCCAGGAGGCCCGGGCTGCCAAGTCATATTACCAGTTGCACCCCATGGGGGTGGTGGAATGGCAGTCATGGTGCTCGGCATACTCGGCATCATCTGTGCGCTAGTCATAGGGGGCGGCATAAGCGGTCTGGGAGGCAACTGAGGATCAAACATGTTGATCCCACCGTTCTTTCGAGTTGTACTCGTAGCCGGCACTGAACTCCCATTCCTGATGAAATCCGGCGGTGGACCTTCACCTAACTCCGCCATCAAAGACATGTACTCTTCATCGATCTTCGCTTTATCACCAGCCGCAGCCGGTCCTCCGAGCCCCGGTCGCTTCTGACGACAGTCACGAGCGATGTGCCCTGCTGCTCCACAACTCGAGCAAACGATATTGTTCGTTACATTCGGCTTGTCGGGGCACTGAAAACACAGAAGTTTAAACTTGGAATTAAGTACCAGGGGCAAGTGTAATTACCAGCCAAGATTTGTGGTCGGTTGCCCCACAGTTGTTACAACGAAGTCCGTCGTTTTCCCTCAGGGTTCCATTCAGTTGCGCCAACTCTCGCAACTGCATCCTGCGAAGGTCGTTTTGGTTTTCAGGAACTTCGACGCCCTGTCTAATTACTTCTTTAATCTGTTGTTAAAAACAAAGCGCTTCATTCAAATAGAATTTTCAAAATGCGGGGGGGGGTAACTTACTCTTTCCACGGCCTTCTTAACGTGTTCAGGATTGGTTGCTGTGATGTAAGCATGCAGTGGCTCGTCTTCTCCAGGAAGTGGCTGGCCGTCTTTGCGCCCCACTTTCCCTTCCTTCACGCTCCCTTTACCACGAATTATAATCTTCGCACCCGTCTCTTTTTCCATGGCTGAAATAAAAGGACATTTACGGAAAATAAAAATGGGTATGCGGCGGTGACTCACTTTTTAAAGTGTTGCCTCTCGGGCCGATTAAAAGCCCTACGAAATTAATTTCCGGGTGTTCTTCCTGGGGAATCATAACTTTATCACTGACACGAATGACAGGTGGCCTAAAAATAAAAAAAAGATTACTTTGAGCTTGATGGTAAGGATTCATGCCATCATACTTGTAATCTACGGGTGGTTTGAAGTCTGGATTGATGCTTTGCATTCTGAGGACGAGTGTGTGTCGGTCCTCTTCCAGTTTACGCCTCGTCCTAAACTCTCTGGTATTCAACCGTTTACCATCGCTGCTATAAATCGGCTCGGGTGATGGTGATCTGAACAAATGAAAATTATACGTGAACCCCATACGTAAACCTCCCATCCCACACTCGCTGACCAAACCCCTCTCAATAATTTAAGAATTTTGACTTTGCAATCGAAATGGTTTAAAATCAGCGACGTAGACGGGACTTGTCTAATTTAATGCGAATGACTCTATTGAATTTTAAATAAGTTTTGAATATTCCTAAGGAAAAACGTATTGCATTAGTTATTTGCTGTAACAAAGTTCAGTTATTATTTATGCTGAAAGTAAACGTTCTTTTTAATTATCATCATCATTGTGACTTCTTACGATTATACAGAACTAGCTTTGTTCCGCTTAACTTAATAACACCAATTTAAAGTTACCTTTTGTTACAGATAACATTTGACTAAAACCGTTTATAAGAATGACTTCAAAACTGATCTCCGACTTTAATTAATGTCAGAGATTTATCATGCAGTTGGTATTATTAAATTGCGAATCATCAAAACCTATAGGTATAATGGATTGTATCTATACATAGATTACTGTAGAGCAAAGTGTAAATAAAAAAGTGAATTTTGAGTATTGATAAAATCCATCAAACGTCTTAATATAATAACTATAAATGTGTAAAATGTTATGACTGTATTTCGTTGCCAAACCACAGGTGAAGCTCAGGCGGCTGGCAGGTGAAATAAAGTTGATGAGACTGCACCTTTCCTCCGGGTTGGCGGGAATTCCCAGATCGCCGGACCGCAGTTTACGACTCACTTCTTCAATTTGGAGTTGAACTGTAATGAAGTGGGTTAGAGGAGGGCAAAAGCCCAACAGTTAGAAATCATGTAAAAATTCGTAAAGTACTTAAATTAATAAACAACTGCAAGAAATTATTTATCGTTTAAGCAATCAATTTCGTCCCTCTCATACTTACAACTCGCCAACCAAATTAAAAATCCCTACGACACCTGCTCAAATAATTTAACATAAAGATGCGAAATTTGAGAATATTTTTCCGTTTCATACTCACCCACTCAACGGGAATTAAATTATCTGAAAAATATTCTGTAACCCCTAATCACCTAAACTACTTTACCCTAGCCTAACTAACGTAACTAAATATACGTGGACTTACGTAGATATGCCTGCTCCTGATCCTTGTTAAGATTACTCGGAAGTATGGTTGGCATCCCTGGGATAAATATTTTATCGTGTTCGCTACCACCCCAACGAGATCGCCTTTTCTTTTTATTGGCATCATCTTCTCCTACAAAAAACTCTTTGCTGTGATTTATATTGTACGTAAATACACATGTTACCTCCACTATTGGGGTTTTCTGCGTTTAAACTCGCGTTCCTCGCTGTTACAAGCGACGCGTAATGCTTGGTGGCTGCGATGGTGGCCAGGGTTTCGGCAAGCAACTTCTCACCATCGGGCTCGGGTGTTTTCTCCTTGCTTTTATCCCGGCCCCTGCTTCTGCTCCTGCTGCGTCTTTCGCGATCTCTATCTCGTCTATCACGTTCACGATCACGATCACGATCCCTATCTCGATGCCTGTCCCTGTCACGGTCTCTACTACTGCGTTTGCGGTCTCTCCGATCCCTGTCCCGGTCTTTATCTCGACCGCGATCACGATCTCTGTCTCTACTCCTATCACGATGTCTCGACGAACCCATTCTCAACAAGCAAAATGAAATTCCTTCTCTTCCCTTAAACGACTCCCTTGTTTGACGTTTTGGACGAAATAAACATGGCCGCCGGCAACTTTTCATGACGTCACATCCGACTTGGTCGACTCAAAAGCTCAAAACTAAAAAAATAGGGTTTAACTTCACCACCCCCATTTAAATGTAATTAAATAAATACCGAGCGCAATAAAACCGAGTCCACTAACTTAATCTAAAGCTAAGTAAATTTTTATAATCCTTGATTTGACTTTGATTTGGTCTTGATCTTGCGGCGTTGCCAGCTTTCTTTATTTACGCGTTTCCAGGTTAATTATCATGTTGATTAGTAAAATCATTCATGAAACTCTACGGAAAGTTGAACGAAAAGTAGTACGAGTTCTATTTACAAGCCGGTCCTTCTCCTAGTTGAAGACTTGAAGCTGCTATAATAAAAATTATTGTGATACATCTGGCAATAGTGTTAGTATCCAGTCAGCTGTTGTGTCCTGCGTTATTTTTTAAAATCGCACACGTGCGTATAGTGAGGTAATCCTATTATTTAATTGTTCGATGCTTTTACGATTTATAAATCGAGCAGCTCAGCAACTATCATGGTTAATTCGAAGTCACCGTGCACCGCGCGCTTATAATTTAAGTTCGCGGGTGCTCATACACCCCCTTCCCCTTAGTGCCAAGTGCCATCTCGCACGATTTAGCGTTGCCGCAAGTATGTGAAACCCATTTTTTTTTGTTATTATTTTTATATTTAATATAAATCCGTCTTTTTGTCGCGTATTACTTTCACTCTGGTGAAATTGGTGAAAGTAATTTGGTAACACTGCATACGCCTAAGCGCTGCGTTGGTACAACAGATCGCAGTCGATAATCGCCATTTTGTATTGATTTGTTTGTAAAATTGGCATTTGTTTGTTTGGAGCTTATTTCTGCATGCAAAGGTGAATTTCCAACGCAAATTGCTATTTATTCAACGTCCCTTCGTGCTCTCTAACAAATTCCGTATTGCCAGAGATGTCCGGTGCCGGAGATCAAGACGAGGGCTACGTGGTCAAGCTGCGGGGTCTTCCGTGGTCCGCCACCGTCGACGAAATACTCAGGTTCTTTAAGGAATGTCGAGTGAAGGGGGGCAAGGGCGGCATTCACATGACCACCTCGAGGGAAGGTAGACCTAGCGGGGAAGCGTTTGTCGAATTTGAAGATGAAGACGACGTGCACAAGGCCTGCGAAAGAGACCGCGATCACATGGGCAACAGATACATCGAAGGTGATATATTCAGGCTTGCGTGAAAGTAGTTGATTCCCGAGTTTTTTTTTTTTTTTTAAGTGTTCAAGGTGAACCGCGCGGAGATGGAATGGGTGATTAAAAGATGCGGCCCTACATACGGCTCTAACGAGGACGGATGCGTTAGGCTCAGAGGTCTTCCCTTTGGTTGTTCCAAGGAAGAAATCGCACAGTTTTTCACTGGTATGAAGGATCATTTAATTTCTTTTTTTTATTGGTATTTTGTTGCTCGATGTTTTCAAATGGAAAGCGCATATTTATTCATAAGAACCATTATATTATGTATAGTGTAGCGAAAGTTGGTGGAGTTGGTCAACGCGTATGTTTTCAGAGAAAATAAATACGTAAATAGGAATAGTACATAAAATGAAAGAAACTTCAAATTTCAAAATTGGAAGAAGCGATTTGTAATTGCTTGTCGCTGTCCTTGGGATATTACAACTGCGATATCAGATTTCTTATTTATTTAGGAGCACTTAAAGGAAAAGTCTATGTATTTTTTGCCTTGTCTAATTTACAATTTGCAAACATCTGGGTTTAATGGAAAGAAGAAAAGTTATTACATAAAATATTACTATTGAAGCTGGTAGATGAAAGAAATGTTTATTTTTTTAATTTTAGTTTTAATGTTAAAATTATTTGTTGACAGAAAGAGTAAATATTATTGCTAAGATAGATTTTGGACTGTCTCATACAGGGTGTCACTGAATGACTTGGCTAAACTTTAGCATCGTATTCTACTCTTCAAGTTAATGATAAGAATTCTTATAAACATTGTCCGGAAATGATTCTTTAAAAGTTATGGTCACTTACTGACTGCAAGGCAGATAGGAATGGTCTGCCACGAGAGACTTGTGATCTATTTCACAAATAGTGAATTCTTTTGATGTTGTTATGAAATCACAAATGAGCGCTATGTCAATGTTTCTGTTTTGTTCTCTGCATTGCTCGCTGTACATAATTAGCTTTTTTTCAGCGATAAAATGTTTGCAGTAATGCATTAGATATGATCCTATTTCCTTAGGGACCCCTTGATGCAATAGATTCATTCCAGACATACATCACTGCAGTGTTTTTTGCTAGGTCATGTATTCCTAAAAATAAAAAGTTCATTCAGTTATTACCAACACATTCATTTTTAAGGAACAAGATAATTTACCCAGACAGTAAGTCCACAACTGAAGCTTGTAATATGCTACCCCTATCGAAAGCAATGGAGTAGGAAGAGTTTTCATCGAATCAAATCCAATTGCGGTAGTTTTATTTTCTTGCAATGCTGCTTCTGTTCCGTCACTTTTCATTTCATTTCTTGCAAGTTCTGCTCTGCGTAGATGCAGCTCCTTTTCTATCTCCAAAGCTTTCTTTTCCTCGCCTTGAATTACTTTTAGCTTATTATCAAGTTCATCACATTTCCGGCGGCTATCCATGATTGGCGCATGAAAATGCAACTTAAACTGTGTGTTGAAGATGTTACAGGTGAAACAGTCTCTTGCTTAATACATGACCGAGATATTCAAATCAATCGGGAGCCAAATAGAATCTTTCACCGCTTTTCTGTCTAGAGTAATGTGACTCATAGACAGGAAACCGCTCTATGAATTCTTTAATTTCTCTAAGCTTTGTGTCAGACGTCCTATTAGCTGCTGCTTGCTTAAAAAAGTCTTTGCAAACTTTTACATCTGATCCACTTTCATTAGGCAAGTAATAGATTCTAATATAATGACGTCTGTTATCCTCATTTGAAGTGTAAAAGTTTGTTTATCTGCCCGAACAGGTAAGCAGATTGTAAATCAAAATTGGCTATGTTATAGAACTTTTCATAAACTGTCTTAAACTGAGCAGAATTTATTTTTTTCGATGCATTTGTTGTTACATTTGCAAGGAATTTTAAAAACCTTAGCGGGAACAAAATTCCCTTTTGCATTTTTATATGGGAGCCCGTTTAAACTTTCGTTGATTTCGCGCCCAATTAGCTTCTCTTCTAATTCTTTTCCTGCCTTTTTGCGCCTTTGCAGGATCATCTTCAGATTCTGATGGTTGTTATTCAGATTCATCGTCTGTCTCAAAAGCATCCGGAATATCTAAATGTCATCAAATCATTGCATACAGTTGTTAATGGTATTCGGTTATACTCGTAATCAGTGATTACAATTTTGCAATAGCTATGGTTCAAAAAAATACCTAGGGTGGGTTTACAGAAAGGAAATCAAATATTTAATTACGATTAACTATTTGATTGAGATTAAAATTAGCGTTGCCTTAGTTTAACAATGTGATTTCTATGACAACACGAATTTTAAGCTCAATCAAATAGTTAATCGTAATTAAATATTTGATTTCGTTTCTGTAAACCCACCCCTAATCTCAGAATGATTAAAACCAATGATTAAAACAATACTTTGTTTTTAAGGCCTGGTTTATTCACTTTCAATTCACTTTAACCTTCAGTTTGCAACAAATATGGCTCCTGGAGCAATAATTTGTTTAAGAGGAAACGTATCACTTGACAACAACACCTGACGTCATTAAAGTATAAAAGTAATAATGGTCTAACCCACTTTAGGCCACTATAGCATACAATAAAATGTGCCAAAACCGTAATGCTACAACAAAATTTATAGTTCCATCTCTGAACATACTAAGAAACTGAAGTTAGGCAGTCTTGTATTAAAAATATAAACTAACGGCTAATCTTAGGCATTTATAATCATGAAAAATGTGAATTTGTGGATTAGGCCACTTTGGTTCTCAACGTCTCAAATATTCAAGGCATACTGCTATTAAAAAATATTTAAAAAACATTTTCACACTTTACCATTTTTTAAATTTCAAGTGACCAGAACTTTTTAAAAGAATCATTTCCGGACAATGTTTATAAAAAACTTTATCATTAATTTGAAGAGTAGAATATGATGCTAAAGTTTGGCCAAGTCATTCATTGACATCCTGTATATTATAAAGAGATCTAGAAGTTGTCTTGCAAAATTTTCTTGCAAAAATCAAAAAACATTAATTTTTTTTTTTTTTTAAGAAAAGATAAAATACCTAATCAAATTAATCTAGTCTTGTGAATAAATCTGTGCTTGACAAAATATCCAAAGTGTATAGAATTGTTTTATGCAATATTTTGAGTTTAAGGGCTGATTGGGTTGTTTGGGTAGGGTTGGAGATAGTGCCCAACGGAATAACCCTTCTGACTGACTACTCGGGGCGCAGTTCTGGGGAGGCTTACGTACAGTTTGTTAGCAAAGAAGTGGCAGAGAAAGCTCTGCAGAAACACCGAGATAAGATAGGACACAGGTGGGGTTATTATGGGAGGGTGGGTTTCACCTTCTTCCTTTGTTTTTATTTTATAATTTATTTTTCGACCTCTTGTGTCGCATTCTTGGCAAGTTTTAGACTCGCTCGCTTTCCGCACGGTTTGTCCAAGAATGCAGCACAAGAAGTAGGGTAAGTAAGAAAAATTTTGGGATATTAAACTACAATTTTTTTTTTTTGTTTGAAGATCCCAAAATGGAAATGTCACTTTTAAAAATACATGAGGTGATGGTATAGAATTTTTTTTGCTAAACGAATTAGTTGGATTGGATTGATAAGTTCCCTTTGTCTTATAGTACAGACAAACTGAAACTAAAGCAACTCAGTCGTTTTATTTTCTTGATTTTACTGCCGATTTCTCTTTAAAATTTCCTGCTTCGATCTAGGTACATTGAGATATTCCGAAGCAGTTTGTCAGAAGTGAACAGCGTGCTGGGCTTCTCCAACAGAAGAATGGGAAGCTCTATGAACTACTCCAGGCCTAGTCCGTATGACCGCGGGGATAGATACGGAGGTGGTGGTGGTGGTGGCGGCGGACGGTTTCAACCGAGAAGCTCTCGCAGTTTTAAAAGTGGTTTTTCTAGTAATATGTCAGGTAACTTCTTGCAAACACTTTGTTTAACAATTACATCAGCCAAGGTAAACATTAGATTATAACTATGACAACCGATCGTGGATGAACAATCACAATGGCGACATGCGTGGCAATCGAAGTCCTTTCGATATGAACGATTGGGGAGGCCCCGGCGACAGAAGTAATGGTGCCCACTGTGTTCACATGCGAGGTCTTCCGTTTAAGTCCACACAAATGGATATAGCAGATGTACAGCTAAACAAACTCGGCCTAAATCGATTCATTTATTAATTTTGCTTTTAGTTTTTCAAACCGATTGTTCCCGTAAACATAAGACTTTTGCAAGACCACACGGGGCGTGCTTCGGGTGAAGCCGATGTAGAATTTGCTTCGCACGATGACGCCGTGAGGGCCATGAGCAAAGACAAGGGTCACATGCAACATCGTTACATAGAGCTGTTTTTAAACTCGTCTCCATCGGGGGGGAACAGCAATGGAAGTGGTGGGCCCTTGGCTTACGGCGGAATAGGCAGGAGAAGACTATGAATCAATTTCAAGCAGTTTTTTTTTTTATTTTTGTAATTCAATATGCTGACCTCTTTGAGGTGATTAAGTGAATTAATTTCTTGGATTACAGCGCTGAATCGGTGGATCCCGAGGTGGTTTCATTATTTCTTTTTGTACTATGTTTATTTACTGTGCATTAAAAAAAAAAAAAAGAAGACATCCACCTTACGGTTTGGTTTTATTACACTCGAGTTAATTCCCACCCAAATTATAAAGTATTTTCTTTTACTATGGAAGAAATTTATTAAAATATATGTATATACAAATTGCACGATGAGATAATATAAATTAAGGCTCAGTTTCGTCCCAATCATTTCAAGACCACGTGCCGATTGGCCAATATTTAATTAACACAGCGTGAAACCGAGCGTAACAAAGTAAAAAGACACTAATATGATAAATAATAATAATAACAACTACGATAATTAAAACCTAAGTGTACGTTCGACAGAGATGATATGAGAAGAAAAAAAATGTGCGTGCGACATGTACAATATAAATACTCTAAAAATATCAATCATCTTTGTTTCTAATGTCTAGGCTAAACCTGCTTTCATAAAATAACGATGGTTATTCTATGTAGTAGTAGTCTAAGTGAACATTATATTGTTTATGTATGCAGCAAATGTCTCCAGTTTTATAGTCTTACATCGTTAAAAAAAAAAGAAATTATTGCTACACCTACCATCAACAACAAACAGAGATCAACTTAAGACGAAAAGGCGTGTTTTACTTAATATGGTGAGTGAGTGTGAATCAATCAATTGCATAGCGATCTAATAAAGCTTTGATTTTGTTCTTGAAACCGATCGGATTCGCACCTAAGAAGACGGACTCGGATTAAACTAAATGAATGAGGCAGCAAAGTGAATAATAAATGCAGTACGGAGGTGGCGTGCACCTTAAAGAAAAAAAAAAGGAAGCATTCATCGAGTTTCTTTGGCTGTTAGTTTTTCAATCAATTCTTGCAGTGGTGCCAACTCTCGACGATCTATAAGACTAAATTCCTACAACAAACAAACAAACATAAAAACACATTCATTCGCATTTAGGCCCAGGCTCTTTTCATTTCCAATAGTCGGTTTACTCCCATTGGGAATAAACCGACAGATAAAGTTAATTGACAATGAAAAGACCGGGCCTTTAACTAAATATAAAAGTACCTGAACGAAAAATATGAAATGTTTGAAGGATGTGTTCAAGTGCGCTTCTTCGCCCAGTTGCACGACCTCGCTGAAATGCTGATGGTAAATGTGGGCGTACACGCGGAAGAGACGCTTCAAAATGGTCTTTGCAATCGAGAGGAAATTTTTCGGAAAAGGAACCCCTGAAAAACAAGAAACAGTAGCGAGTGTTTCGGTTCAAGGACGAGTACCAACCGATTTTGGAAGGAAACAGAGTTTCGTCGTCCAACTGATCCTGGACCCACGTCATTAAATAATCTATGTATTTGGGCGCCGAACACTTGATGGGCTTCTTCACGGTGTGTCCGTCGGCCCAGTGGTATTCGTATTTTGGCCCCGCCGACATTATCGAACAGCTGTCTTCCGTGCAGAACTCCGTTATCGTTCCGTACAGCATATTGATTTGATTGAAAAAGTCCACGGCTACAAAAGTAGCACCAAATGACATTTGATTTTGATTGTTTTTAATTTACATGGAAATGAATGTTGGTAGCATTGTAAGTAAAGAGTGGATGATGATGGTGAATTGGTGAGGAACACATCTTGTTTGTTAATAATAATTAAGAACGGTGAACTTCAAGACTTACTATTAACAGCGACCCATTCGTTGAGGTCTTCACCTTCGGGTAACATCACAGCCAGTCGTAAATTTCCGGAGCCCAAAGTAGCTGCGGCATGTTTCATCAGCTCATACTGATGAGTTCCCTCGGGTATGTTCTTCTTCGGCTTGAATGTTTTCGACGAACGGCTTCCGCTGTTTTCGACAAGAGAAACCGCGTTAATGCGGAGCATCAGCGAGATATAAATAGAATTGCGACGACGACGAGGGTGAATACTTACAAGAGGAAACTCATCTTTTAAGTACGGGCGTGAAGGGGCGCTCGTCCGTCGGAAGGAACCCTCGCAAGTGCACTCGCGTCGATTTAAAAAAACGCACACATTTATTTGTCAATGACCTTAGCAAAATACAGATGTTTTAGTCATCTGCAGCACCGAAAAGCACTTATCCGTCTTCTTGCCAACCTAAACGTCACAACAATCGATCATTTGAAGGGTACGCTATCTAGTGACTTTGTTTTGTTTATGTTTTACTACCAACAATGAGGGGGGATGGGAAGACTCACGTATTTATTTAGTGATTTACACTTCGCATTCCCCAATAACTAAAATGAAATAAAACTTTAATTATTACTATTATAAGAATTGAAAACTCAAATCAATGAAGACACAAAAATAAGTAAAAAAAAATAATAGTAACTTTGTTTGTGTGTGGTTGGCAATGAGTTACCATTTTTGTTTTGACGTTTCTTGAAATTCGCAGTTTGAAATGGCAACGAAAGTGATTGCGACCGCCACAGTTCGAGCTGTCCAAGGCAGAAGGATTTTGCCCACGAGGGCGGCCCTAGTACTGGTGAGCGTATTACCCAAAAATTTCAATGACATAACCTCAAAAAATTCGACCTTTGCAGACGCCAGCAGCAGTCACCAGAATCAAAGAGATCCTCTCGGACAAGAGAGATTGCGTGAGTACATTCATCAAAATAAACACAACACATTCACCAAGCCTAACGTTAATTAATTATTTTTAGATTGGATTGCGCATAGGTGTTCGACAGAGGGGGTGCAATGGACTCTCGTATACCCTAGATTATGCAGACAAGAAAGGTGAGTTTTAGGAACCGTAGTTTAAAGTAGTCGGTGTAAGAATTGACCGCCGCTGTTCAATCAAATCAGTATAGGAATTATTTCTCAGAGAAAATGGACGAGGAGGTCGTTCAAGACGGCGTCAGGGTCATAATCGATAAGAAAGCGCAGCTGACGCTTCTGGGCACCGAAATGGATTACGTCGAGAACAAACTCAGCTCCGAGTTCGTTTTCAACAATCCCAACATAAAAGGGACTTGTGGTTGTGGGGAATCGTTTAGTGTTTGAAAAGATCTCGCCAGAATTTAGTCTGATTTGTAAATATCTAGCTGAAACGTAGTATTTATTCGTTGTATATAGAAAGAAAATAGCTAATTGCTAGATTTGTTTAGAAATCTTTAGTTTTTTTGAATAAAACATATTCGTTTTATTATCTGTTAGGTAAAGAGGAAAGTAGACTTCAATTAAACTCTCCTTTCTCCTGCAGCCATTTCATGATAAGGATTTTAATACATAGCAGCTCTAACTTCATTAATGCTACACTTTATTCCACAATTATTTACTTAACATTAAATATTTAATACACGTCAAAAATCACTACTCGATAAATTCCACAATATAAAATAACTATAGAAGCTTCGGTTGTTGTTTCAATGCAGTTACATCTAATAACATTTTAGGATTTTCTCTGTGCTGGCTGCCGCCTGCTTTTGCTGATGGTGAGTGATTTTCTGGGGGGTCTACAATCGTACTCGATTAAATCAGAGAAATAAAAATAAATTAAACAACTCACCAGCATTAACATTCAACAAATTATACTTCTTCATGTACTGCAAAGTTGCAAACGAGAATTCGGGCCGCCTTTTAGCAAACTTGATCGCCTCATCGCAGTTGTTGGCTTGATTGTTGTTCGGTTGTTGCATGATTTTGGCCAGTTGGTCATCCGGAAGGTACTTCATGAGTAACTGCTTGACCGCAAAACTAATTTCGCTGGGAGTGTACTCAGAGGCAGATGACCTAAAACCAGCACTCAAAAAAAAAGACAAAAATTAATAAGTGGAGGGGGGCATACTCTGATGGGTTATCGCTGTCTAAATCGGTGGGAAGACTAACACCTAGACTCTTTAAGTGTTGCAGAGTTGCCTGCTTCACTCTCTGCGTTGTTTTGTCTTTCGTTTTTCCAGTCGAGTTTAATTCGTTAGGTTGCTGCGGGTTTGTTTTCTTCAAAATGTTATTCACTTGTCCCTTCAACAATACAATGTAACAACGAAACACTTATGATTTTCGTCGCCAGACTTACCATTACGTTGTTGTAAATCGTCCAACCGATATCGGCAGACTCACTATCGCTACTGAAACAAACAAAATAATTGTGAATTAATTAATCGATTAACAGTAGTAGTTGAGGGTGCGACATCTTGTGGCCGATTTTTGACATAAAATTGACTCTCGAGGACTCCAACAAATTTCTAATATCAATGACTTACTCAGAGCTGTAGTCCTGCATGTCCACGTGAATACTGTGCTCGGGACTCGGGCTTTCCTCCTGTATTTTCAGCGACTCCCCCAGAACGAGTGTGTCATCAATGCTGGTGCTCTGCTTGGTTGTCTCTGAACGAATCCCATCCAAAATATTCTCACTTCTTAATTCGTCGCTTTCCGTAATTTCTTGTATTTTCGGCTCGCAGTTGAAGTCCTTGAGGAACATCCCACGATGCGGAAAGTTCTGACGAATGGACACCTCGAAGCTTGTCATGACGTCTATGGCGAGCTTCTTGCCGAATATTGTTCCAGGTTCGGGCGGCGCATCCTCGATTCGTTTCTGACTGCTTTTGCTTTCAAGCAGGGAGGCGACTTGCTTCTGCAATAAAATCATTTGTTCGTTCTGCTGCTGGATGATTTTCAACAAATCCTTGACTGTCGGTTCACTATTATCCGCCGTCGCCGGTTGTTTCTCTGGAAGCGCCTTGCTTAGTGGAACTTCAAAGCTTTCAGGAAACGAATTCGACTCTCTCGTGCTTCTGCCATAACCATAACCCCCCCGTATTTCCTCCTGGTTTGGATTTACTACCACAGATGGCGGCGGCCTTAAATTCATTTGTTTAACAATCGACACATCTTTGTCATTTCTTCCGAATTTTTGAGAGTTCCACTCATTTGCTACTTTATTTTCTTGTTGATCGTAAAATTTGCCTTGTATTCGAGGGGCCTCAGCTTTCGTTTGTGCCGGATTATTCTTCTTGGGCCTAGGCAGTTCAACCAGGCTTAAATCCAAGTGTCGATTTGGAATGTTGGCGATATATATCTGTTCGAAACCACCCTGTTTTATGCTGTTTGAACTCGGAGTATTTTGCTGTAATACGGGGCCGGTGAACCTGACTTGTTTTCTGGAGGGGCCCTGCACGTTAGCGTTAGTTCTGAGATTACTGTTGTCATTTTCCTTGTTGTGTTCATAACCTCCCCCGCACCTGCCCTGTTCCTTTCTCGCTTTCCAGACGTTGTACGACAGACAACCGTCGTTGAATTGGGCCGGCTTGTTTTGAGTCCGGTTTTGGAGAATAAGCGAAACGTCCGGGACGTGTGGGGACGAGGCGGTCTGAAAGTTGCCGGCTTAAATTCGCTCGTGTTAACCGATTTCTGCGTTACCTTTTCGATGTGTATCGGTACGGGGACGCTCCTCGGCTGTTCGTAAAATGAATCCATCGTTCTTGTCGCAAGTATTCACAGTTTAAAAATTAATAAATACATAAAACTTCATTATTTATAAACGGCAGTTGCTCAAAATGACGTTTGATGACGTTTTCAAGTTCAAATTTTATTTCAGTGCAGTGCCATCTGCCTCTGGAAATTATTATAACACGTTGCGTTCGACGCTAGAGGGCGTTGCAGTACTATAAATCCCAAGGTTATTAAATTACTAAGGTTGCCTAGGTTTGTATCTCGCAATGGTGTCAAATTTGTGACGTCACCAGAGTTCCAAATTTATGGCTGTCACCGTAAACCGGCTGTCACGCGTTCTCTTTGTAAAGTAAATTTTGAAGGTAATTCCTTACTTATTAGGTCTGTTTGTCATCCTGCACTGGTGTACACCAATGCGTACTTTTTCGCAAAATACGCTTTAATGCAACTTGAAATATTTGTGTGGTACATCAGTATGAATGAGTATGATTCGTACTGACACATTACCAAAGAATTTAGGCTTCATTAAAGCATATTTCGTAAAAAAAGTGTACACTAGTGTACACCAGTGCAGGATAACAAACACACTTATTGATTATTTACAAATCAATTTGAGATGCCATCAGGAACAACATATTCAGTATTAAACTGTCATATGACATAATATGTAAAAGCAAAAACACAAGGTTTGAAAATTTCATTTTTTATATTTTAGTTAGCAAGATGGTTCGCTAAAAAGTTTCAAAGTTCACACGCTCATCTGGGCCAACACAGTTATAAAATCGTTAACGATCCTACTTTCAGCTTACCTCATAGGTAAAGCACCTTTCATTCGGAGGATTAGTAGTGCCTTCTGATGAATTTGTGAAAACTATAAAGAATTTGACACAGAATTCATCATATACATGAGTGATGCAAAGAAATCAAACAAACTTATCGTTAAAAAATTAGTGAACGCATTGACATACAAAGTTCCTGATGAAGACATACACATCATCCGAGCGTTCGTAAAACAAAGACTTTTCATTAGAATAATTATTTAAATTATAAATACCAGTCTTTAAAAAGAAATCCTCATTTAAAATAACGCATAAACGAAATTCGTAATAAGATAAACCATAAATTAAGAAAAATTGTGACTTAATAAACACTGCTTCATCACTGTCTTAAGTGTTAATCGTCGACAACTTATTAAAGGCGACGTTTAATGAAAATATAGTGGCCATTATCAAAAGTCATTATGTAATGAAAAGTAACGAAGTTGGGATTTGTCTTAGGTTACTAAAAAGCCAAAATTTTTGAAAAAAATCTATTGGACATATGTTTCGGCCTCAAAAGAAGGCGATCTTCAGCACGATCAGACGTAAAACATAGATTTCATTGTACAACAAAGTTGTAAAGTCAGACAATACATACATACATGGAGATTCTCACCAAAAGTCATTACATTACTTTGAACTCGCGCATTAGCAGAACTCTAGTGACGTCATTTGCGCAACCCACTTTCGAGCAAACTTAGGTAACCTTAGTAATTTAAAAACCTTGTATAAATCCCAACGAGTTAAGAATAACGGGAGAGAATCAAATTAACAGTAATTTCTCGTTCAAACTGGTCGCTAAATATGACTGCGCTAAGTAATAAACTTCATTCATTGCTAGGCGTTTTGCGTTGGCTTTAAAATTCTACACGATTATATTGGTTCAGTTTCAAAGTATACGTTTAATTAAATGAACCAATCACGTCTATTGCGTAACGCGCCTGTGAAAAAACGCTGAGCAATGAATCTAGCCATAGGCGCACTCAAGCATTTTACAAGATTCTAGAACGACCACAAACCACACGGTTCACCATTGTTGATAATACACTTATTACGCTAAATTTAACAAAATAATATCCTAGAAATGTCAATTGTGGAAGGAACTGTAGCACAGAAAGCGTAATGTAAGTATTACGCTTTCTGCGCTACTGATCAGCGAGAAATTCCAAAACTAACCTAAAAGTCTTCTTCTTTCTTGGTTCTTCTTGGCCGTTACTTAAAAGTCACTCACTTTTTAACTGAAGTCTATAATTACAGCTGAAATCAAAAAATCGGGAAATGTCAAAATAAATCAACACGTTTTTTTCAATATTTTCATAGTGTGAACATGGATTTATTAGAAATAGGTTAGAATTATTTGACGGTATGTCAGTTTATAGGTAAATAGGTTAATTTTTTTGAAAGATATGTATATATTGTCAAGTAGACAATTAACTGACAAATTGAACCAAATTTACAACTGGAAAAAAATCACATCCCGTTTTTTTTTAATTCAGCTGTACCTACCAATTGGGAAGAAGAAACGAAACAGCCCCCTCCCTGGTGTTTAATACGTGAACTTTCGTATGTGAGATAAAATGTGAGACCTTTTAATTCTTGCTGGGGAATTTCAGTTTACGAGACCGGCAACGCTGGTTGTGACAGTGCTCACAGATTTATCAAGTAGCCAGATTCCCTGTAGAGAAAGAGGAATTGATATAAACTTAAGAGTGAGATGGTAAATACACCCTTAAAGCATTGCTCATTCTAAGTCACGTGACATAGGCTTCGAGTGACATCCATGTCGAGTACATATTTACTCACAGATATTCGCTATTTCACTCACATGCTATCAACCGAGAATACAGGAAACATAAGGCACTGTCTATCTAGGACTTCCCAGATCATTGACAGTGCTCAACAAACAGCAGCAAATTGTCATTTGGATCAAAGAAATTCCATCGATTTCTTAAAACAGCCTTTAGAAACTTGTAACACTAGATAAGGGGCCCATCGAAACGTCAATATTTCAGGTGTTTTGAAATGTGCCAGAAGAATAAACAAGCAAATTATAATTTTTCATTTTTTCCATTTTTTAATGCAAGCTCTTTCACAAACTTTTTTTTTAGAGCTACATAAAATATGATAATAACTTGTAGGACATAAACGAGCCACTTTAATATTTTTACAAAATTTATTTATTTCGAATTTGTTGTTTGCATTAGCTCGCTATTCTAATTTTTGTATTGAATGAGGATTACAAAAACAAGTTAATATTGTTTAGTCTTTAATAGTTTACTAACACACATTTTACTTCACACACGTGAAATAAAGGACTTTTAATTAGAAATGTAGTGCATGTGCTTTATAGTGAAGAATCAAGTTGGATGGCAATGAACTTGACGATGTTTGGATGGCCAATTATATGTGCAGGTTCATTTCCTTCTTGGTTCATGAAAGATTGTAACATCAAATCACGTTTAAATTTACACCACCTCTTCTAAATTAGGTCTTTCTTTTTCCAATTTGTGTATGGTGAATGCCAAACAGTCGTTCATAGCTAGACGGGTCTCCCTCACAAGCTTTGCAAGTGTCAAACAAACAAAGAAGAAACAAAACAAGTAACTAAAACGAATTAATTATTCTAGAACCAGTTGATCAGCTTTGCCGAATTTCTCTGTGGCTCCACTGCCAACCCGTTGCGCCTCATTTGAGACCTGATACAGTTGAGAGTTCTTTACGGCCGCATAAAAACTGAAAAGCAAATGCAAAGATTGTATCTTATTCTTATAAACGGGAATATCAAAAACGGAGCACACGATGTTTATGTACTGGGGCAGCGATCGGCAGAACTTAAAATTCGGAAAGCCGTGAATTTTCAGCAAATTCTCGATCGGCTCCGGCCACTCCTGCATTAAATCATCCAAATCCGGCATGGGACTAAAAAAAAATAACAAGCGCATCAACACACGCTAAAGCAGAGCAAACGTATTAATCTTACTTTGAGTACTTCACAATCGGCGAGGTTTTACTCTTGTGTAAGTCGTTCATGTCTTTGATCCATTTATCTATGGTTTTCGCGTTTTTTTCAACGTTATCCACCTTCTTGACCACCTAAATTAAAGAGACATGCCAAGTAAAGGTAGAAACAAGTAGAAAACTGAACCGACCATATTCGTCATTTGGGTGGCGTTTACTGACGAAGCCCTCAACTGCAAATGCAGCAAAGCCGGATCACTCTGATTCGATGACGGTTCATCCAAGACCGAGAGCCCTAAGTCGTTCACGTCTAAAGTAAAAGGCTCACCCGATATACCGATATCGGGCGGCACGACTTTTAGGAAAGCGTCTATGTCGCCTACTGCCGGGATATAATCCGGTATGAACGGCTTGAATTTGAAATCCAAGCTGAGATTCTGCGGGATGTACCTACAAAAGCATTCGATTAAAAAAAACCTCATGATTTCTTGACCATAAAGCCTGCACACTTTGTGATGTACTGAAACAATTCTCTCACTTCGTCGGTGACCTCTAAGTCTGAGTAGGCTTTGGGGTCGTACTCCCCAAGCAATTTGCTTTTGTTTTTCTTTTTGCCTTCGCTTTCCGAGTCACTCTCGGATGATAATTGTCGGGAAAGAGGCGAGTGAAGTTTAGTGATGGTTTGTCGTCCGGACGGGCCCGCACTGGAGATTTTTTGCCGGATGCCATTCACATGGCTTAACGAGTCTTGAGACAACAACTGAAAACAATTAAGTCAGGTGGGGTTAAGAGCGTACGCCATGACACGAACTTCTGGGCCAGCGTTGATGAAACGCTGGGGATTTGTATCGATGTCTTCGTCAGAATCACTGTCGAGCAAATCGCTTAGGCTTTCCCTCTGCGATATACTGAATCCTTGGGATGCTTTTCCAGTCCGGTTTCCACCTTTGTCGGATTCATCGCCTTCGTCGTCGTCATCCTACTTACGATTCAAAACTGGAAAGAACTTACTTAATAGAGACTCATTCACTTACGGTGATTACAATGAATTTATTATTGTTGAGCATTTTATTATTCATGGTTTTAGTAACAAAATCAAGTCAAATGTGACGATGATTGATTTGTATAAAAGCGGTAACCACGGTAACAATGTGCAAAATAATGTGAAGTTAGCAACATTCAGGGTTGCCACATTAAGTTTCACAAATGTACTAGAGCTGTTAATAAAATTGTACATACTAGGCAGTACGAATTACGAAATTAGTACTAGATTTATTTTAAGATGCGAATATAAAAAAAATGGAACTTATTTTCTCTTATTTTCTTCAGCTTCTTGGCTTCGTCGTGTAGCTAACGCCACGAAATTCTAATAGCGTTCTGTTGAAAAAATGTTTTTCTTTTGTATTCGGATCGTTATTGGTTAATTTGATATCGTTAGCAACACAACGAAAATGTAAAAACTCAGCTCTGTGAACTTATTTCCTTCATTTATCGACACTGTGATCTTATAGCTCGCGTTCACTCTATACTGCCCATTTTTTTCGTTCTTTATTTGTTACCGTGGATTTGATACCATTGACTTTTAACGGTACTACACGCCAATCACAAAATTAAAAAAACTGCAATGAAATAATTTTGAAATTATTTTACTTTTCGTACTAGAACTGGTCTAAAGTGTCCTAACGTATTTTTTGTCTCCAAATGTACTAGAAAAAGACAATTGTACGTACTAGGAATGGCAACATTACGAAAATTATAGAAGATTGGCGACATTGCTTCACGGGAGATAATTTGGCTACCCTGTGTGAAAGAACGTCACGTTGGTGACACTGCGCAGAAAGTGAGATGGGTAACACTGCACTAGAACAAGTGGCGCTGGCAATAGTGTACGAGAAAAGTTGTGACACTTCGCAAATTAATTGGTAACATTGTGTGAAAATAGGTAAATTGGCAAAGTTGATAACACTGTGCAAAATAATGTGAAGTTGGATGTTTTATTTATTTATTTGGTTTACTACCTGATTATTAATTATGATTTACGATGCTGATGAGTTATTTATCTGAATAATACGCGCATGCGACTTTTGTGGTTTAACTCGTTTAGGTTATTATTAAATTAATTTTACTTAGATAGAACACCGAAGCTGTTTTTCTGTAGGAATTAAACAAGAGTAGATAGGAGACTGAAGCCAACTACATCAGAGATTTATTATCGCCGCTTCTTTTTATAGATTTTTATAATTGCCTTCTCTGGATTCCATAATATTGTTGCAAAAGAAGATATCAGATTTGAATGAATTTGTGTCTAAACGATTGATTATTTTATAATTTTTTGTAAGTCGTTGCACTTTACAGTTTTTTGCAATTTACAGATTGACTTTTTTATAGATTTCTTATGGCTGCCTTCTCTGGATCTGGATTCCTTAATATTGTTGTTGTTGTTGCAAAAGAAGACATCGGATTTGAATGAATTTGTGTCTAAACGGTTAATTGTTTTATAATTTTCAGTATCATTGCACTTTACAGTTTTCTGCAATTTACAGATTTCTATAATTTACTTTTTTAGGGATTTCTTCTCTATACCTGGATAATATTATTGCAAAAGAACAAAAGAAGACATCAGCTTTAAATGAATTTGTGTCTAAAGAAAGCCGCTTTTTGGCGGTGCACTATTTTGAAATTGTATGTTTCGAAACGTGCATTTTTTTAGCGTTGAGACAATGACGTCACGTTTTGAAACGGCTGCATACAATACATTTCAAAACGGAGTTGGGGTTAAAAGTAGCAAGTTAAGTGCTACACATAAACTGCAAACCGACTGTGTTTTGAAACGGTATAGGAAAGTTATTTTAGCGGGATCATCATTAATGACGTCAAAATTAAAACAATTTTGGAACAGCACCATTCGGTTTTAAAACAGTTTTGGAACAGCACCATTCGGTTTTAAAACAGTTTTGGACGCCAAGGAACGGCTCAAATGATTATTTTATAATTTCCTGTAAGTCATGTTACACTAGTTTTCTATAATTTACTTGTTTTTACAGATCTCTATGATTTATTGACGTTATAGATTCCTTTAATTTATTTACTTTGCAGGTTCCCGCGATTAATTTAATTCATAATTCATGTTTTTAAATATGTATGTACTTTATTTTTAACTGTTTACGTTTGAAAAATTCATGTATGTTATTTAATAAATTAAAATTTATTGCAACTCCTCGCGTTTATGTGATCCTGGTACCAAGGTTAAAAAACGAAGTAAAATTTTTTCAGAATTTTTCTGCGCCTAATACATTTCATCCGACACCTCCTCGCACTTATGTGATCCTGGTAGGAAGATTCAAAAATAGTAAAAATTGGGCGAAACTTTTCTGCGCCTGATACAAGTCATCCGACACCTCCTCGCGTTTATGTGATCCTGGTAGTAAGATGCAAAAATTGGTGTAAAACTGGTCAGAATTTTTCCGCGCCTGATCCAAATCATCCGACACCTCCTCGCATTTATGTGATCCTGGTACTAGGATTCAAAAATCGTTGTAAAAATTGGCCAGAATTTTCTGCGCCTGATAAATCTCATCCGACACCTCCTCGCGTTTATGTGATCCTGGTACAAAGATTCAAAAATCGAAGTAAAACTTGGCCGGAACTTTCCCGCGCCTGATACAATTCATCCGACACCTCCTCTCGTTTATGTGATCCTGGTAGTAAGATACAAAAATCGATGTAAAACTGGTCAGAAATTATTCGCGCCTGGTACAAATCATCCGACACCTCCTCGCGTTTATGTGATCCTGGTACCAACATTCAAAAAAAGTGAAGTAAAAATTGGTCAGAATTTTTTCACGCCTGATACATTTCATCCCACACCTCCTTGCTCTTATGTGATCCTGGTAGGAAGATACAAAAATCGGTGTAAAATTGTTCAGAATTTTCCCACGCCTAATACAACTCATCCGAAACCTCCTCGCGTTTATGTGATCCTGGTAGGAAGATATAAAAATCGGTGTAAAATTGTTCACAATTTTCCCGCGCCTAATGCAACTCATCCGAGACCTCCTCGCGTTTATGTGATCCTGGTAGGAAGATACAAAATCGGTGTAAAATTGGTCAGAATTTTCCCGCGCCTGATGCAAGTCATTCGACACCTCCTGTCGTTTCTGTGATCCTGGTACTAGGATATAAAAATTGTAAAAATTGGCCAGAATTTTTTCGCGCCTGATACAGCTCATCCGACGCCTTTTCGCACTTATGTGATCCTGGTAGAATGATTGAAAAATCAGTGAAAAAGCTAGCCAAAATTGTTCTGTGCCTGATACATTTCATCCATCTCTTCGCGTTT
The DNA here is from genome assembly GCA_033060865.1 of Dorcus hopei. Classification (NCBI taxonomy): domain Eukaryota; kingdom Metazoa; phylum Arthropoda; class Insecta; order Coleoptera; family Lucanidae; genus Dorcus; species Dorcus hopei. The sequence continues at coordinate 6,095,030 of CM065425.1, read as the reverse complement.
ATGTGGTCCTGATACTAATAGCGTTTTCGATTCACATGCACCAGTTACACTCGGTGTATTCGCATTTTCTTTTAACCTCATGTAGTAACACGAGATGAAGATACTCTGAGTGCGCAGCAGTGCAGTCAATCGAAAACGTTATCAGATTTAAAAATCGATATATTGGTAAAACTTCTCAAATTATTCCTTGAACTTGTGCAATAAATTCATTCAGCGATTGACTTCGGTGTCCTATCTGAATACATTTAATCTATGACAAAATAGCTTGAATATAATCTATGACAGAAGCTGGCTTCGGTGTCCTATCTGAGTAGAATTAATCCAGTAATAACCTAAAATCGTTAAACGAGTGAAATATATGTGCGGCGTAGAATTGAATGAATTCACTCTCTGCATTAATATATGAAAGAAACGTAAATTAATAAAACATTATTTAATAAAATATCCAACTTCACATGATTACGCGCAGAGTGACCAACATAACTTCCTTTGTACAGTGTTACCAGTAGCATTTATAATATGATGAAAATGTTGCATCGCAAGCTCACGTCTTGTTTGAGGTTAAACTCAAGATTGGGATACAAATTGTTTTTATTGATTGTGTAAAAGTAAGTAAAAGCTTAGTTTTATTCCAGCAAAGAGAGATGCCATCAGAATAAGAATCGGCTCTTTTTCTAACGTTGGCAACAGTACTGTTTTGAGGTTATGTCAAATAATGATCTAACCTCAAAGTTCTTGATGCAGAAAACACTCAGCAATAAATGATCAAATACCAAAATGTTATTTCTGACAATAGTAACTTACTTTGCTTTATTAGTACAATTAATATTCGCCACAGTTGCAATAGGTACGTGCCCCCAGCACTAAAGACATTTCACCCTGAAATTGCCAGTTTTATTTTATTTCAGCCACCGGATTATATTACCTGGCCGAGCTGGTGGAAGAATACACTGTGATAGCAAAGAAATGCATTTGGTGGATGAACCTTGTACGTTGGGTAAACCCAGGAAATTCCTCGTTGTGACTTACCTGTTTCATTGCAGAGCGTGTTAGTACTCTTTGTGTGTTTATGGTTATTCGAGGGCTTCCCGACGTCCCTCATCTTTTGCGGAATACTAGCTCAGGCAACTCATTTTGTGATCCTCAAAGACTTCCCCTACGTGACTTTTCTTTCACCTGGATTCATCATCGGCGTGGGCTTTATAATCGTCAATCATTATATGGCATTCCGCTTTTTCGCAGCTGTTTATTACGCATTCTCCGAAGTTATGGCATATTTTACTTTATGCCTCTGGCTGGTGCCTTTCGCCTTATTTATATCGCTTTCAGCGAATGAAAACGTTTTACCAACCACGACACAGCGAGGTATGAATTTGTTTTTTTTTCTTTTGATTAGTTTGCGTTTGGATGAATTATTTTATTTTGTAGACCAAGACGTTGTCACCGAGTATTTTTCAAAGAAGGGCAAGAAGTACGGTCTGCTGGCCTTCTTTAATTACGCAAAGGATTCGCTGTTGCCACAACGAACGAAAAAAGGGTTTTAATTGACTGCATGCTTTTCTCAGCTTAAATATCCAAACTTTATTATTACTATTATTTGTACATAGATCTCTTTTGTAATTAAGGACGATTAGTATGTAATAATTTAATCATGTACTGTATAGGCGAATTTGTTGAGAATAAAATTTTTTAACCACCAACCAAACGAGGGTCAAAAGAAAGTTCTAAAACTTCAGAATATATACGTATTCTTTATATCTTAAAAATAAAACATTTGATGTAATGGGGGGGGGATACATTGATTATAACTACTACATTATTTATATTGTATAAGTTTTACACGCTCGTTTGAATTTAAGCTAATTAAAGTGACCTGACGGTCATCTTCGTTGTTTGTTCGGATGAGATTAGCTTAAACGAGAGTGCAAATATGAATAAGTAAAAAAAGTGGTTGTAAAAATAAAATAAACCCAGTATAGAAATAAAGACAAATAAGGATGGTTCGGGGAGTCTTAACGTCTGTCTCTGGAATCGGATCGACTACGCCTGTCTCGACTGCGGCTGCGAGACCTCGGTGATCGAGATCTCCTCGGGGAGCGAGACCTAAAACACACCACCATTAAATCCCCCCGTAAAACAAGCAGAAAGCACAGTTTCTAACAGTAAGTTTTTGTATTACCTCGGCAGAAGACTAGGAAAGTATATAAAATTTAATTAAAACCAAAAAAGAAAAATAGATTTTGTCTCATCTACTGTTACTAAAAATAAAACAAACAAATAAATAATAAGTACAACTACATGCCTCGTCTCGCTAGGAATTTGAAAAGATGATTTGCCGTTGTTGTTGTTTATATACTTTGCTAATGCCTTGATGTGAGTTGCATGTTGTCGGGGAAATAGCTGAATAATGCGCTGATGTGAAGTTCTCTTATAAAAGGGTCGGTTGGTTTATGCAGCTGGTGGTGGTGAGTTGAGTCGTTAGAAAGCGGAAGGCGGCAACCACCGGTGGTGGATGTAGCTGTAGTTGTTGGGTGTGACGATGTAAGATGAGATGTGTGGCCAGGAGAGGGTGGGGCTCAGTCGGGAGGAGTAAACAACAGCAGCGGCGCTGCCCTGCAACGTGCGCCAAACCAGTTGAAACTGCTGTCGCATAATCAGCTCAGTAAATATACACATACACGTACATCTACGTCACCTAATTAAAACTAAATTCACTTTCCGCAAATCACAAACAAAATAAAGCGCTATCATTATTCATTTAAAACTTTCTATCTAGCACCTTTTAAAACTGTGCATATTTTCAAAAAAACATACATACAGGAAGATTCAAGATGCAGCAACAAAATTTCTTTTAAAATTCAATTGGAGAGTGTTAACCAAAGAACCACTTGTGACAACTATCTACGACGTATTGACAGTACATTGCAAACAAGGAAAACAAGTTACAGTTTTCACTGTAGTTAGTAGTGTACTAGTTGTTAGTTGGTATTGTATTCGATCTCGCTTAACCACATTTTGCATATAAGTTACTTTCTTGATCAGGAATGTCTACGTGCTTCAGGTTTATATTCCGACAATCACGAAGTAGACCGTCGCCGTTGCATAAATAATCAACGAGATTCAAGCTTCCCGGTTTCAGTTTTTCATGTAAGTCGCAGTCCATGTTGTTCAGGTACTTGCGACAAGTTTTCCTCAACTTCTCAGTCTATGATCCGTCGAAACTGGTTCGCACATGTTTGCTGTACATGGAAGACACCGTCAGTGAAATGTCTTCGTTTATCTCTCTCAAATCATAGTTTTTAAATCTGCTGGTGCACACCGGTTCTAAAATTTTGCAAACGCAGTGCTTCTCCAGTACGGGGCATTCAATGTATAAATTCCTGTCTTGAAACACTTCGTTCATGCTTTGGGCCACCGCAAGGCAAAGGTACTGATACTGGTACTGATGATAATACCAATTTGTGCATTTATTTTTTGTAGTTTCTCATTAAACACAAATGAGTTCTGAAGGTAGCAGAAAAAATTTAAAGTACCAGGAAAAAAGATCGGTGTATTAGCATAATTTGTTTTCTAACTGTTGGTAACACTGATTACAATACTTGCATCAACCGCTTCTGAGAGAGTGAGATGTATATAACATAACGTAACTAGGAGCGAGAAAAAAGAGTAAAGGAGTTAAAAGTGTAGAAAGTGCAGAACAAACCTTTTTTGTCCGTTTTTTTGCTATTCGTGAAATAAAACAAAGTAGGCGACCTCTGGTGGTCAATACTGATACCATCAAAAGGGTGAACAACATTTCACAGATTGGTTTGTTTAATATTGAAAACATGCACCAATCAAAATTTCATATTTAGCGCGACTGCAATGTTGTTCAGCCTTTTATGAGTCATGTTTCAATTAACAGAGACCTGTCACGAATTTAACAAATTTCAAAAAATTCTGATCTACATTTAGGAATAAAATCAGGCTTCCAACAGAAACCCTAGAATTTTGACACTTAAAGGTATTATAGAGAGAGAGAAAAAAAAAACAATAACACTGAAAAAAATCATAAAATATGAAGAAAAATAAGTTACAGATTAATTTATTCTTGTTTTCGTTAGAAATTAATTGTTTTGAAATATTTAAAATAATAATAATAATAATAAATTCTTTATTTTCCACCAGGTACAATACCCAGATACAGGAAAACATAAAAGTAAAGTACTGTGCATGGAAGAGAAATAAAAAAAATATATATCTATATGTATAAGTTAGATCAAAATTGAATAACATGAGAAATGAGTTTGAGTTAATGATCCTTACTAATATTTAAAATGAAATACAAATTGTCCGCATTAATGTCACAAAGACCTGAGATGTTATTAATATTATAGAAATGGGAGAATGGTACAATACATTACATCTGTTATTTTCACAATAAAACGTAAAACATGAACGTGAAAAAATCCTAGGTACTACAAAATTAATTTTGCGTAAGAGTCAAGGACAATCGACTTGATTGTGTAATAAATTGTAAAGAAATTTAATTGCACCTGAAATTCTTCTAGTTTGAAGTGACTCGAAATCTAGCAAGAAGCAAAGTGTGATCATGACCTCTGATTGAATAAGTAAACCCGCCGATAAAAGTAAAGCCGAGGTTAATGGCGCTGGTAACTGTTTTGCATCAGTATAGGACAACCCTTAAAATTCTGCACGGATATGGGGGTTTACGCCGCGCCGTTGCTTTCGCTGGTAACTGACCCTAAACAATAAAATTCACTTCGAGAATGAATGAATGTATCTACATTGTTTTGCCTTGATGCGTGCATTATTTTTGTCGGCGGGCTTACTATCAGTAAGAAAAGATAAGAACTGGAGGTATGTTCTTTGCAGAGTTTCAATGTGGTCAATGTGAATTGATATATAGACAACCAGACTAGGGCAGCATATTCTAAACGAGACCTTAAGAAATAAAAAAAAAGACAGAAAGAGTGTTGATGCTGAATTCCTTACAATTACAGTAAATAAAACCATAAACCTTGAAACCACTAGCTACTATAGTATTAATATGATCCACAAAAGCAAGTTTCAAGTCAAAAACCACACCCAGGTCCTTAATAGTATTGGTTGACTTCAAAATTGTATTAAAAATACTGTAGGAGTGGGAGACTGCTGTACGTTTTTTACGCATTTAGTGATTTTCAAAGATAGGTGGTACTGCTGACACCATTCTATTACTGCGTTAATACTTTCTTGTAGCAGATTACAATCCTCAAACGAAGAAATCGAAGAGTACAATTTCATATCATCAGCAAATAATAATTTTTCGCATTGCGCAGCATTAACAATGTCATTTATGAAGACTAAAAACAATAGAGGCCCTAAATTGGAGCCTTGAGGTACCCCTGAAGATGGCTTAATTGGAAACGATATAAAGTTACAGTATCTAACACATTGTTCGCGGTCCCTGGAGGTATGACTTAAGTAGATCTAAAATGATGGCGAAAAACCGAATGCAGATAATTTATCTAGAAGAACGTAGGTGATCTATCTGATCAAATGCTTTTTGGAAATCCAAATAAATCACATCTACCTGTCCCCTGTTGTCAATGACCTCCGATACGAATTGGGTGAAGCAAAGAAGATTGGTTACTGTAGAACGATCCTGAATAAATCCGTGTGGATATGGTGTAATAAAAGTCTTCACTGAGGAATAAATGTGTTTACATAAAACAGATTCAAATATCTTGGAGAAGTTACATAAAATGTAATTACTAACTTCAGATGGGTCCCCTTTTTTTAGAACAGGATAAATGTAACATTTTTTTCCAAACGGAAGGAAATATAGAATATCGTAAAATTAAGTTAAATATATGGTACACAGGTTTAGAAAAGATAGTAGCACAGTCTTTCAGCATAAAACTAGGAATTCCATCATAACCAGTCGTGAAAGTGTTCATGGATCGTTTTAAGGTGGCTTCAATTTCATCACACAAAATATAAGACAACGAGAATGAATTGTCTTAAAATATGCTACAAACTTGATTTATCACTAAATAATGTTGGCATCATTCGCTCCAGTGTTACCATCGCGCAAGAAGCATAAATTCCTCAAGAGTTGTCAAAAAAAATCCGTTTTCAATATAGAAAATCGTAAGATTTATTAAATACAGTTAAAGAAAACAAACTAAAAATGGTCGATTTTACAGCGAAATTCAGTTGAATATGCAAAAAAAAAAGGAATTTGCAAAGAATGATGACCAAACAAAGAAAATAAAAAAATAATATTAAAAGATAAACGAAAAATTAAGTTTCTGCATATTTCAACAAATCGCGTTGTCTAATAACTAGACTTCGGCATTTAGGAGCGTTGCCATGGTTACGTAATGAATGGGCACTTTTTCATTTGTCCTCATATTGCGTAACCATGGCAACGTTCTGAAATGTATGGAGTCTGCTTATAACAATTTTCTTGTTACCTTCCAAAAATGACTGTCAATTGGGATCTTGCTCAATAGATGGTTTTTCAATATACGCGAATTTATATAAAAAAATAAATTACAACTTTGAGCAGACTAGGGACAGTTTCTTTTATGAAATAAAATTTGAAAATTCCATGATCCCTAATGATTTGACAAAATCCCTTATTTACTTCTTAAGTTGGAAACACTGACTCTCTAAGGCATTGTCACTACATCATGAATCAACCTGTACATGCGTAATTCTTAGAAGTTTGATACTTACCCGACTGACTTACACCTGATCAAATAATTGCAATTGTAAGTAACCGAACATGTGGTAGCACTGATTTCTGCAGCAATAAGTTATCAAAATTGATCGAATCAGGTTAATTCAAACCTGTCAAAGCAAGTGTCTTTCAATTTTAAATTGGTACCCACCAAAAAAAAAGACACTAAAAAGTTTTATCGGTATCAGTATTACCACATGTCGTTTTCCCTTTTTATTTGATCGTAATATTTCATTATTGAGTAAGCAAAAAAAAACTAAAAGTAGTTACCTTGAAAACCTGGGTGGTCCTCTTCGTCCTCCGCCTCCTCGTCGTGATCTGCCGTTTGACATTTCAACTCTCACCCTCGTTCCACAACATCTCCTAGACAGAAAATGGAACACCGTAACCAGACAATTAACAACCTAATTACCTCTTGTCCAATGAAAATTTGTATTTAACAACTTTTTTTATAATCTTTTCACGGACAGTTTAAAAATCACACAAACGTTTCAACATTTCACTGTTGGTTGCTATCAACCGATAGTGAAACGTCGAAAGATATTGTTACAATAAGAACTTAATTAATAATATAAAGCATTATTGAATTTAATTACCGTTTCTAAGAGTTGGGAGATGAGTAGAATAGTTGTTGTAGTAGCAACAATATTTTATTAGATGTGGGAGGGTTGAATGTTGAGTTGTTGTAGACTTACGTTCCGTCGAGTCCACGGACTGCATCTTCGGCATCACGCGGGTCCTCAAACTCGACGAACGCGAAACCCGGCGGGTTCCGCGCCACCCACACGTTCCTCAGTGGGCCGTACTTGCTGAAGGCGCTCTCGATTTCGTGCTTGCTCGCCGAGGAGCCCAAGTTGCCGACGTACACCTTACACGATAAATCCCATTCGCGGTAGCGAGACATTACGCTGCGTAATCCAAAAGAAAACGAAAGCACATTAGAACTACATACATTGCAATATGTTGTTGAACGCCCTTGGAAGAAGAGAAGTTAAAGCACGAGATTCTAAAACTTCGACTTTATACAGCGCGGAAATGGGTACATACAAGTTTACTTACAAGTTTAGATGAGGTGGTAGCTGCGGTAGTTTTTTTTTTAAATGAAATTCTCGCCTGAATTTACCCTCTTCGTAGATCTATGCGGAAGAATTTCAAGATGGCGTGGCGTCCTCGGCTGCTGCTGCTGCGCATGCGTGGGGGGGGAAACCAGTCGGCCGGCATTTGATCTGCTCTTTTAAATTATTGCGAATTTTCAGAATAACATTTAATTGTTATTTTTAATAAAACATTAATTACACCATTAATTATTTTAAATAAAAACATTTTGGTTATCGTTACTTTTCGGGAAGGCCACACGCAAAGAAGGGAAATCACTAGATAGGGACGCGGGAAATTCAAACTGTGTTCAACCATATACCATAGTTAAACAAAAAGATTTCTAACACAATTAAACACGCGTTTTCGAAGCATATTATAAATAAAATAAACTAAGTTGGAAACGCGTAATACATTTTTCATAGGCGTAATAACTATAATTACAAAAAGTAATGGGGCTGGCAACACTGTTGATTGGTATATAACATAACCTTACTTTTTTAGTTTGTTTACATTTAAAAGGAAATTGTATTTACAGCATGGAAACTGTATACGAACCATCCAATTTCTCATGCACGGAGAAATTGGACGGCCTACAAGAATACTTCAAGGAATACGCGGAGCTGTGCGACTTCGAACCAATTAAAACGAGTCGCAAAGATTCGGATGAGGAAGCCTTTCAACACGCAGCCCTTAAACTCCTGGGGGACGGCGTTAAACTGAACGACTTGTCTCAACTGTCGCAGCTGTGCAGGTCTGTTCCTTTTTCTTTCGTTTGCAAGCTCCCTTTTAACTGTGTGCTTTAGCATTGACAAATTATCTGTGCCTGACGAAGCAGTGCAACGCGAGATCCACTTCACAAGCAAGTACACGATGAAGCTGCGAAGGGACTATGGTTTAAGCGAGGAGGCTAAGAAGTTGGAGACGAATCAAGCCAAACTTTTGTACATGGATAACGAACCTCGCAAGAAAGAGTTCAGCAACATCATTTTGGTAAGGCCCAGCTTTAGACGTACGTGACGGAGTTTAAACGATGCAAATTTTAGCTGAACCGACAGAGTAAGGACAGCGATATCGAGCCCGGCTCCGAGATGCTATTCTCCGTCAGGATATACCACCCGTTTGATAAGGATTTTTACAGCAGGTACGATCGTTTGAGGTGCAGTCATGAGATTATCGTGTTGGGCTCGCAGACTTTGGCCGATTTGAGAGACAAGATCCTATGTGCTAACGACACGGGGTATTGCATCGAGGCGAAGGGGTTGACTAACAACAATGCTACAGCATCACAAGTAAAAGTGAGTTGATAAATTGATTAAAACTTTGCGTCATGTGAAATTTGCAGAGCGAGTACCCGTCTGGTATGATGTGCATTGATGATGTCCTTTATAACGATTTGAGGGATCCAAAAGCGGTCGATTATTCGAAGGCTGTGCAAGATTGGGCTAACAAAACGAAAATTGGGGATTTCCCTGCAAAAAATATGAATGAGGTAAGCTTTTACTTCACTGCTTAATAATTCCTAAGTAAAATAGTTTTTCTGTAGGTAGCTTTTAGGCCCGGTTCTACAATCACAAGATAACTTTATCTGGCGGTTTATTCCCATGGTAACAATTATTACTATGGTAATAAACCCTCAGATAAAGTTATCGACTTGTGATTGTAGAACCGGGCCTTAGGCCCAGTATTTCATTCGGAGTTTAACTTTAAGCTTCGTTTTATTTCTACGGAAACAATTGTCTTTACAATTATTACTATGAGAACAAAACAAAGCGTTAAAGTTAAACTCTGAATGAAATACTGGGCCTTAGTAATTTAAAAGCAATTTTCTTGTGAAACAACGGGAGTCAAGTCAAGCATGGTTTTAAAAATTTTATTGTAGGGATTTTAAATGAAATGAACTGATTTTTTTAAGGTTTGTATACGTGATCTACGTTTAAGACTCGGTTACCCCTACATGTACGAGCACAGAGGTGACTGTGAACACATAATGGTCTTCGCAGATGTCAGACTGATCAACAAATTCGATCCATTGAGCAGACAAGACTACCCCCATTATTACTCGGTTAACAGATACAACGCCCAACACTGCATTTTCTGTCGCACGTCGACTGCCAAGTGGATTTGCGTCGAGTCGGATCGCCTGCCCCAGGACAAGACCTTCTTGTGCCAGGAGTGCCACGCGTCTTACAATTTTATCGACGGCGAAAAGGTAGGCGAATTCAAAGCTTACCCGTACTTCGACAAGTCCGTCGTTATTTAGAGAAGAAGGGATGCAACGAGTTGAGATTTTTTTTTATTAATGGAAAGCTGTATGCTACATAATTTGAAACGATTAAATCTTTAGGTAACATTGTAAACGCACATAAATATATGTATATTATTTGCATAAAATAGAGCTAACTCATAATACTATAATACTTTATCCCTAACGACTATTAGCTAGTATTGTTATTTATTTATTTATTTATTTTGCTTGCACGAACTAAGGGGCGATAATTTTTAAATAACATAAAATACTTAGGTTTAGTGTTACTCGGTACGAACTAAGTTTTGAACACAGGTTTCATTTTTTTCCCTACTTTATACAGCTCCTATTTTATACAGCTTCGTTCTTTGAGAAACACAAGTATGGCGGCAGTGAAAATTCCAGTACTTGGCTCGCTTGGAGTTGATGAATACGGTTGGCAGTGGCGATTAACAATTACAAAGACAACGCTTATTTTTTACACGTACACAATTACAAATAATTATTTACAAGAGCTGTTCGGTTTCTTACGTTCGACATTTTCACAGCCCTACTCCCTTGGTCGAGTTTTCAACTCGAGATGGTCTTGTTAGTTGTTGCGATAGCGGTAAATAAATTCACTTAAATAATTCGTCTAGTCTAAGGGGGGCCGTTATTCTGTCGCGACCAGCCTCACCCTCAGCGTCAGCGGTTTCTCATAAACGTCATTCTCGAAGTCTCTCTTGGCTTTATCGTCTGCGGGGTGACCGTGAATGATTAGGTCGAAGGATCCCGGATGACGAAGTCTTCTCCTGAAATGAAGGGCCCACACCCCGTGCTTCTTTACCAACTCGAATTTCTTGTGCTCGTTTCCCCTTACTATCGAATACTCAATATCTCTCTGCAAGATGTATTTTATTGTTATCAAATTTGTGTCAAAATTAAAGGTATTATTATTATTATTCATGTAATGATCAACAGCCAAGCATGTAGTTAACACATAATTAAAGAGAAATTAAAATAATAATAGCTAAGTACCTACCTTCACGGACGGTTGTAACTTAAGAATCCTCATCTTGTGTCTCGTCTGTTTCAAACTGACGTGCAATTCGATTTCCTGCCCGTGATGGTGCCGTCTGATCCTCCTAGACTTCAAGGGCGACCTTTTAAGCAGCTGATGCACCACTTCCGTATAATTGGTCCTTTCGCTGAAGCTGCCCGTCTTGTAATACCTCGAGTCTCGCCTGTGTCGTCCGTTAACCTGTTGTGAAAACGACCCATTTTGTTTTGCGTTCGCTTTTCAAGTCGTGCCCGAAATGTACCAACCTTGCAAGAGAAGCAGCCCTCGGTTGAAATGTACTTTTCGTCAGCGGATCTGTACCCGTCTGTTATGGGGTACACCGGGACGTTGCCAATGTCGTCACCGTATCCTGAGGTTGGGGATATCGTCGAGAGGCAGTGGCCTTGGCCGATGCGTTGGTATCCCTGGGGGCATCCGCAGGTGAAACCTGCCCCGCCCACTGAAGTGCAGCCGAATGCACAAGGGGCACCGATACAACCGGAACTGACCTGAATTAATCAGATTTAGGACAGGATCACAGGATAATTAATTTTTGAGTGAAATTTTTGCTACTTTCTGCAACTTAAAATAGGGCCCGTTCTTTATTTCATCATTAAATCCACTTGGTGGCAACAGTTCCATCAAAGTCGTTCTTTTATTCCAGTTGGTTTTAATTAGATAGCATCATTGATCGATCATTTGTTTCAGATAATGGAACTGTGCAAACCTAACCTCATTTTCTAAACATAAATAAGATTAAATAAAATTCATTTTAGTATGTGAGCCGTGTTTAGCACGGCTTAGCACAACCACAACCAGGAGTCGATCAGGTGGCTATAAATGTAAGATACAATAACGACAATGCACAAGAACAACTGTATTGAGGTTAGAAAGGATTTCAGCTAACAACCAAACCTGTTGTAAATATCCATCAGTAGTCCCAGCATGCTTTCAATCACAATTTTGCGTTGAAATAAAGAACATGCCCATAATTTTGCATTGAACGATCGATTGTAGCGGCTCCGTTTGAAATTTTAAACTTTCGCGCGCAAACACAGCGCCATCTTTGCCCGGCATTGCCGCCATTGTCGGTAAAAGAGGAAACTACAAAAGTGATAGCGATGCGCCGCGCCATTACATACTACAGTGTAAATTTCGCACACAAATATGTTAACATTATCTGCTTACGTTGAGTTTTACTGTAAATTAACCATAAATGTGCCCACAGGCCCACGTTCAAAAAAAAAAAAGGCAATGGCGACATCTATACTTCTTGTCGTTAATCAACATTGGTAAACGTCAAATTCAAATTGTAAGCATCCTTCTTAAAAAATAACTCTCAGAAGGAAAATTACACCTTTTTTTTGGGTAGGTACAAGTTAAATTGTGTGCCGCGAATGTTAATAATTACAACAAACACTAGAAATTTTAGATACGACACTTTTTGTCTTAGAAAAACGGAGCCGTTGCGTAAACATAACCTCACATAACAACTCGTTCGTGTGATGCATCGCGCATTTCCAACAAAATAACCAATTTTTAGAACAAATTCTGAATAATTTTTATAGAAAACCGAGAGTAAATCATGTAGGGCCGAAAATATTACCTGTAAACAGATGTTTAGTTTGCTATCGAACTGATAACCATCCGGGCATCCGCACCGATAACTTCCAGGCGTGTTAAAGCAAGTGCCGCTGTCTCCGCAGGGATTATTGAGGCACTCGTTGTCGTCGACGCAGTGATTGTAGTAGTAGTGGAGAGTGTAGCCCTCGGGGCAACCGCATTTGTATCCGCCAATCAAATTTTGACAACCTACATTACATGGGGGTCACTTAAAAGCTTACTTTAATGAATACACGTACCTTCAGCACATTTGGTATCGTCCAAGCACTCGTCTGAATCAATGCAATAAGAACCGGTCGAATCGAGTTTGAAACCACGTGGGCAAATACATCGAAAGCTCCCGAGAGTATTGACACACCTCCCTGGCTTTGGGCAAATCAGTTCATCCTGACACTCGTTAATGTCTGAAAACGAGTTTAGTGATTCGGTAGCAATAAAGAAAAAACAATAAATACCTTGACAGTCATCTCCAATCTGCTTGTACCCCTTCGGACACGAGCAACTATAGCTTCCCTGGGTGTTGATGCATATATGTTGGCAAACGTGTTGTCCGGTCTCGCACTCATCTAAATCTCTGCAAGAAACACCATCGGGGTTCAAAATGAACCCACTCGGACACGAACACGTGAAACTACCCTCCGTATTCTGGCAGTTGTATTTACACGGGGGAGGTATAAGCTCGCATTCGTTTACATCTGAAACCTCACACTTTACACCGGAATGAGCAACAGCGAAATCATCTTACCATAGCAATGTAATCCGTTTCCATCTGGTTTATAGCCCTTATTACAGATGCACCGGTAAGACCCCAAGGTGTTAATGCAACGCCCATTTCTGCACAGGTCAGGGATTGTGGCACACTCGTCAATATCTTGCCCATCGAATGTTATACCGCTTTCCAGGCATAGCTCTTCGTATTGCAGGGAGTATTTGGAGGGGCAACGTTCACACCGGTCTCCCCAGGCTTCGCCCATCGAGCAACAACAGTCCGCTTTGGTGACTCGCTTCAGTTCCTTGTTGTGAGTGGCGCAACGGCCGTGGATCAACTGCCTAAAGCAGAAACCTTGTCTTCTATCTACAAAACAATCGAAACAATCAAAAGTGTTCGGGCTCACCGATGCAACGAGAGGCTTACCAACACAAGATTTCCTGTCGGGGGTCGGCTCGAAACCTTCGGAGCAATCACATCTGTACGAGCCTTGCAGGTTAACGCATTCTCCATTGGGGCAGATATTGGGAGTGACGATGCATTCGTTGATGTCCCTGCAGTCATCCGTCAGTCCCACTTGGGTGTACCCCTCGGGGCAGATGCACATGAAAGAACCGATCAAATTCTTACATTGGAATTTGCAGTTGTTAGCAGGGGTGATGCATTCGTCAACATCTAAAAGAGTTAGAGGGGGGGTGGGGTGTTTCGTTTTGCTATGATGCAAGCGTACCTTGACAGTGCCTTCCGTCAGGGGCTAACGCATAACCATACGGGCAGATACACCTGAAGGAACCGGGCACGTTGTGACACCTGAACGCACACTGATTGCCTATTTCGTGACATTCGTTTACGTCTTCGCAGACCTAAAAGCGCATGGTTGTAGATTGTACGGGTTGATGTTTTAGGTGACGGTGGTACCTGCATTGGGCCGGGTGCGAAGCCATCACTGCAACTGCACTCGAATCCACCGATGACATTCGTGCAAGTTCCATTTCCGCAGACGTTCTGGTTGCTTACGCACTCGTTTTCATCGATGCACTTACGTCCAGTTGAATCCAGGATGTATCCCATGGGGCATTCGCACCGGAAAGAGCCGTCCGTATTGACGCAGTCGCCCCCATCACAGACGTGCGGCATCAAAATGCACTCGTCCAAGTCGTTCCCCGTGTCCATACGCCCCGGGCCTTCCGGGCACAACTTATTGAAATCGGCTGTGAAATAAAACAGGCGAGTTGGCTTCGTTGAGGTTATTGTTGCAAGAGAAATTATTACCGCTTCCTTCTCTGGGGCACTCCTGGCAGTATCTACCCCATGCAGCCCCTTGCGAGCAACAGCACTCCTTTTGGGTTACGTGCATACCTCTAGGCTGTGTGCATTGTCGGTTGTAGAAAGAATCGTAGCATTGTTCTTGGCGAACGTCGATGCATTTCATGGTATTTTGATTGAGAATATACCCATCAGGGCAGGTGCAGAAAGCCCCCCCATCTGTATTTGTGCATATTCCATTTTCACATATCCCCGGATTGACAGCGCACTCATCCACATCCTCACACATATTTGTGACGGTGCTCAATTCGTATCCATCCGGGCAAGTGCACATGAAAGACCCCATCACATTCTGGCATTTTCCAGGCGGTGGGCAAGTCCCCGGCACCTACAACATTTTTCTTTGTGATTAAAATTTCTTTTGCTTTTTAGTTTACCTCGTGACATTCATCGACGTCCCTGCAATTATGTGCATCGGCCGTGATGGTATATCCTGTGGGGCACTCGCATAAGAACGACCCGATGTTATTCCTGCATCTTCCGTTTCTGCACAAAAATGGCATCATGTGGCATTCGTCGATGTCAACGCAGTCGTTATTTTGGCTCAACTTGAACCCGGCATTGCAGTGGCACTTGTAAGACCCGACGATGTTAACACATGTTCCGTCGTTGCAAATATCAGGGTGCCTAATGCACTCATCGATGTCAACGCACATATCTCTCGAGGGCGTCAATAGGTAGCCCAAGTTGCAGATGCACTGGTAACTTCCCTGCAGGTTCTTGCACTCGCCATTGCTGCATATGTTGGGTCGTTCTATGCACTCGTTGATGTCGACGCAATCCATGAAGGTGGCACCGTGCTTGTACCCCTCGGGGCACTTACACTCGAAGCTCCCCGGGAGGTTAACACAGTGCGCATTGCCCTCGCAGGGTGAAGGCACACGCAAGCACTCGTTCTCATCGATGCACTGATGCGAATTGATATCGTAGATGTACCCCCGATTGCACTGACACTCGAAGCTACCCGGTGTATTCATGCAAGTACCGTGGCTGCACATGGACGGCATGAGCTCACACTCATCGATCTCCTCCGTTTGGTTGGTCAGGACGTTGATGATTTGACCCGGCCTTGCACCGCAGAGGGCCACATATTCACCTAATCAGTTTTTAAATCAATTCTTAAGGGACCCGATTCATATCACAACTGAGAAAAACATAATTTGTACCTACTGGAGCCTGCGTATGGACATCGTTCACACGGTTGCCCCCAAGCTTGCCCCATCGAGCAACAACACACCTTCTTGGTTTGATTTTGAGTCATCGGGGTGGAACAACGCCAGCCGCTGTAGTCCAGGAAACACAAGTCTTTTCGCATGTCCACACATTCTCCTGTTAAACAAATAAATTACATTGGGCTTGGGCTGGAGGTTCATGTGTGGTAAATGCTTACGCCTTCCTGGTAATGGCATGTAACCCTCGGGGCACTGACAATAGTATTTTCCCTCTTCGTTTATACATTCCCCTACGCTGCATATACTGGGGTTCTCCGCACACTCGTTTATGTCGACACACATCACACCTGAAGCGTCCAAGCGGAAGCCCTCGCTGCAGGAACACATGAAACTACCGAACGTGTTTGTGCAGTGCCCGTTCTTGCAGATGTTTTCGTGTTCCTCACACTCGTTGATGTCTTCGAGGACCACCTACAACACCATGTCGATAATTTCAAGAAACAAAGAATTGGTTAGCGGGTACCGTAACATCATTCGGCTTGTAGCCGAGGCCCCCGGGGCACAATTCCTGGTACTCCTTGCTTTCAGGTGATGGGCACAGCTCACAGTGTGGCCCCCAAGCTCTACCAACCGAACAACAACACGAAGCTTTCGTTACATAGTCAGCTGTCGGAGCCGAGCATCGACCTGTGTGGTCCGCGTGGAGATAACACCTTGAAGTCCTCCGATCTAAAAACCATAATGATTTTATTAATTTAATCAAAGTTGAGGGGGGTGAGGTATATACCGATGCAAGCGTTTCCTTCGGCTACCAACTCGTAATTCGGGGGGCACAAGCATTTGAAAGAGCCTTCCAAGTTCGTGCACTTTCCGTAAAGGCATGACTGCGGGCTCTCGCACTCATCAATGTCAGTGCAATTACCACCGGATCCATCAAGTTTATACCCATCGCGACACTCACATCGAAACATCCCAAACGTGTTCTCGCAAGTCCCAAAAACGCACAGGTTTGTAAACATTTGGCATTCATCGATGTCTGAAAGTTTATTGTATAGAATACGAAAGGGGTGGTAGTTAGAGCGTTCGGCTTTGCTTACCAACACATGACTGGTCGTTTTTATCATCCGGATGCATGAAGCCCATTTCGCACTCACATCTAAAAGCACCGGGGTAGTTGAGGCACTGGCCGTTGTCACAGAGGGACGCATCGTTCGAACACTCATCTATATCGACGCAGTTATAACCATCACCTTTAAAGCCGGCATCGCATGCGCACTTGAAAGAACCTTCCGTGTTAATGCACTGCGCATTTTGATCACAACCACCGTTGTTTGTGAGACACTCGTTGATGTCCCTGCAGCTGACACCGTTCCCGGTGAAACCGTCTTGACAGCGACACTGATATGAGCCCTGAGATAACAATAAAATAAAAATGTAAGAGTTAGAAGACCTCTCCCCCTCATGTGAGACTCACCGGATTGTTGATACAGTCAGCGTTCACGTGGCAAGTGTAAGTGCCCAGGTAGCATTCATCATCGTCAGTACAAGACGGTCCCCCATCGGGTTTCACCGAGTAACCCTCCTCACACCTGCACTGGAAGGACCCCAACGTGTTCAAGCACTCGCCGTTTCCGCAGATGTTCGGGTTCTGTTTGCATTCGTCGATGTCTGCAACATGTCATCATCGAGTTTACCGGACAGAGAAAGCGAAAGATTTCAAAAGATGAAGTGAAGTGAGTGTGAAAGGAAAACGCCGTAAAAAATAAGAGTGAAATGAAACTCGTGTGTTCTTTTATTTAGTTCACACAGTCTTAATACAGTCGCATGATTGATTAGTTCCTAAAAATGTGGCTGAAATGATCGAGAACGAGAAAATTTATTCGTCTTCCTGCCTGAAAACAAAGCAGCCGCTTGTCTGAAATCTCACACCTCAGGGGGCTTCCCTACCTGTGCACGTTAGCCCCGTGGGTTCGGCGATGAGGCCGTCGGTGCAGTGGCACATGTATTTGCCGTCGGTGTTTATGCATCTCCCACCGTTGCAGATCCTCGGGTTCTCCTTGCATTCATCGATGTCGGAACAGGATTTCCCGTCTATTCGTAGGGAATACCCGGATCTACAATTAACAGGGACCGTTTATTTCAACTGTAGATGAGCGTAGAAGTTAGGGCTTCCTTACCCACAAGAGCAGGAGTAACTGCCCGGTGTGTTTATGCAGATGTCCTCGCATGGCTCAGATTCACACTCATCAATATCTAGTAATTAAAACCTTCATCAGTGTTTAACAAATACAGGAGAGAATGCTAATACTCAGACATTATTCGATTCTGTAGCTCATACTTTAAAAATGTAGAGGGTGTTCCACTGAGTGTGCACTAGTGGGAAACATTTTTAAACTAATGCAGGTAATTTCAAACAAATGTCAATTTTCAGATTATTTTTTGTAATTTGAAGTGTCAACAACTGTTGCTACATGTAAATATTATGTTGTCGCTAACCTAATGAAATAATATTTCGTACGCTTAAAAGAGCTACCAAAATTTTATACCTTCACAGTGCGTCTTTATCTCAGTCTGAAGATAACCTTCGTTGCAGACACACTGGTAAGTCCCCATCATGTTCTCACACACGCCATTCGAACAAATCCCACTTGTCCTGGAGCACTCATCTATGTCCTTGCAGGCGTTCTTGTCGGGCGTTAGCTCATGCCCCGGAGGACACTCGCATCTGTATAAACCGTCCGTGTTTATGCACCGACCCCCCCTGCATATTCCAGGGATTTCATCGCATTCATTTATATCTAAAAGAAATAACCACATAATTATTATATGTTATAGTGAAAATTGAATTGGTAATGCTGACCCATGCAGATTTGCATCGGAGCCATCGTCCTGAAGCCCTCGTTGCATTCGCAGACGAAATCCCCCGGGATGTTCTTGCAAGCACCGTTTCCGCACACGTTGCTCGTCGTGATGCTGCACTCGTCGATGTCTGCAAGAAATTTTTGAAAACGTTGTCGGTGAAGACCAGGCGATTATTTTTACCGATGCACTTGATTTTGTTTTCGTCGTAATCGTATCCTTTGTTGCACTTGCAGCTGTATCCACCGATTGTATTTCGACAGCGTCCGTTCAAGCACATGCCGGGAAACTCCGTGCACTCGTTGATGTCCTTGCGTTCGACGAAGCCTTGTCCCCTCGGACACAGTTCGACAAACGCAGCCGTTCCAGGCCTCGGACATACCTCACATTTATCACCCCAGGCTTTGCCAATCGAGGAGCAACAGCAGAGATTTCTGTTGAATAAACCATCGATAGGGTGAGTGCATTTACCATGCTTGTACCTCGTAAAGCATTGTTCTTCTCTCACATCCAAGCATTTAGTACCTAATAGAATAATTTGTTTAAAAAAAGAAGGACGCAGCGAAATTGCTTACACTTACTTGTATCCAAAACGAGCAAATTAATAAAACAATCTTTTATTTAATTATTGTCTTTATAATGTAAGTGTACTTACGTGTATCGTCTAGTGTTAGCCCTGGGGGGCAAGAGCAGGTGAAACTACCATCGGTGTTAACACAGGTCCCCCCGCCTCTGCAAATATCGGGGCTTAAGTCGCACTCGTTTATGTCGGTGCAGGTCTTTCCATCGGGTTTCGCATATCCCTTCGGGCACTCGCACTCATTTCTATTACACTTTTCACACGGGGAACCCCAGGCGACCCCCACGGAACAGCAACACTCCGATCTCCTGCTCAGTTTCGGCAAGTTATTCTCACATCGACCGTGCACTAGCTTCGTCCAGCAAGACCCCTTCCTATTATCTACGATGATTTGCATTAGCTTTAAGTAACGAGGTTGGACGTGATGGAATAAATACCGATGCATATCCTTCCGCTGCTGTCGAGGATTGATCCGGGGTCGCACTCGCACTTGTAAGAGCCGAAGGTGTTTACGCATTCACCGTTGAAGCAGGCTTCGGGGCCCAACTCCCTGCATTCGTCGATGTCCTCACAGACGAAGGTGTGCGTGTTTAATTGGGTTCCTGAGGGGCAAATGCACTGGAAGCTCCCGAGGGTGTTACGGCACTGACCACCACTACAAACCTGTATAATTTATCTGACAATTCATTATGGAAATTTCAAGAAAAATAAAATATCTACGCGTTAGCAGTGAAATGTAATTGACTTTTGAAACGGGGGCTCAAACTTCTTACCAATTCCTCTTCTTCGCACTCGTTAATATCCGTGCAGACTTTTCCGGAATCATCGACTTTGAAACCCGGATTGCAGATGCACCTGTACGTGCTGATCATGTTCTCGCAAGCACCGTTTTGACAGATGTTTGGGTTTTGTGCGCACTCATTGATGTCGTGCCCATCGAAAGTCGAGCCGGGCCCATGCGGGCACAACGAATCAAAATCGGTTGAACCAGGCATGGGGCAGGGCTGGCAATTTGTGCCCCAACCCATAGGCTGCCCCGACACTATCGTACAACAACAGCAACTCGATTTCGTAACAGCCGTTGTCGAGGGATTCAAACACTGCCCGTCTTTATAAAGTTGGTAGCACAGGTCTCTCCGGATGTCCAGGCAGGAACGTCCGTCCGGCCCTAAACTAAACCCGGGGTTGCACTCACACCTGAAACTACCGGGCGAATTGTAGCACGTCCCGTGCTTGCAAGGGTTTTGAATGCACTCGTCGATGTCGATGCAGTGTTTACCGTCAGGCCCTAGCTTATACCCCGAGTCACAAACACATCTGAAAGAACCTTCCATGTTGATACACTTCCCATGATCGCACATTCCTAAACCAAACTAATTAGAACGGATTTACAGCGATTACCCGGGGCCCACCTGAATTCGCACACTCATCAAGGTCACTGCAGAACGTCTTGTCGCTCGACTCAATGAAACCGGGCAGGCAGGCGCAGGTATAAGAGCCGGGTGTGTTGTCACATCGCCCGTTTAAGCAAATCCTAGGGTTTTCGTAACACTCATCGATGTCTACGACAGGACAGGACATAAAAAGGGGGCTCAAAGATTACGGTTAAAGAAACTTACCAATGCAAGCGTAACCGCTGGGAGACAGTTTAAATCCGCTTTTACACTGACACTTGAAGCTACCGTCCATATTTATGCATATACCATTCGTGCACATTCCGATTTCGCTGCACTCATCGTGATCCGTGCATATTGTGCCATCGGGGGAGACATCGAAACCCGGGGGGCAAACGCAGTTGAAACTACCTGGCGTATTTGTACACCTTCCATTTTGACATTTCCCTTCCTTGCATTCATCAACATCTAAATTCACGGACAAATCAAGCAGCAGTAATAAAAAGTAGAACGAGATTAGGGAAATACCAACCTTCGCACACCTGCGATTGATTCTTTCGATACCCCGGCTTACAAATGCACTCGTATCCCTCGGCCGTGTCCACGCATTGCCCCTCGCCACAAATATCGGGCCTCAAGATGCACTCGTTTATGGCGATAAGCCCGGCCGGTTGCTTCGTTCCTCCGTTCTTGGTTATCGTCGTCGTAATCGTCGCCTTTCCCCCAGCACACAACAATCTATGGTCATCTGAAATTAACTAATTAATGAGAAGGAGCTCGAATTATTATTATTATTTTTTTAGAGTTAAATACCTTCGCCGTGTTCTGGACATCTCATGCAATCATCGCCCCATCCCTGTCCCATGTTAACACCGCAGCAGCAGTCTTTCTTGGACAGTCGCATCGGTAAGCGGTGCCTGCAGTAACCGCTGGGGCTTCGCTCGGTGTAGCAGAAGCCTTGCCTACCGTCTGAAAGTAAGGAAGTGCTCGGATTTGGTTTGGTTTGTTTGATTTCGATGGACGCTTACCGATGCAAAACGTTCTGTCCTGACTCTGAATGAAACCAGGGTTGCACAGGCAGTAATAGCCGCCGATCGTGTTGACGCACCGCCCATTTTCGCACACGCTCTCGTCCAGGCACTCGTCCCTGTCATCGCAGCGGTTTGTGCTGGGGTTCCTCGCTTGGCCCTCGGGGCACTCACATGTGAACGATCCGATGCTGTTTACGCAGCCTCCCCCCTCGCACAAGTAAGGAATCGCCTCGCATTCGTTAATATCTGGCGAGAAACATTATAATAATTCCAAATCGTAAGCACACTCGGGAAAAGTGAGGTTATGTTATGTTCATGCACAGTCAATTAAATTATAATTATTTATAACATGCGTAACAACTGTAAATTAAATAAATGTGTTTTTTTAAAAATGCCATAAGGGGTGGCTGTGGAAAAGAAAATTCATGTCTTAGCTCCATTCATTTACTTTAAATTTTCAGATTTGGCATGTGTTAGATGCCAAGCTACGACATGAGTTTTAATTTTCATGGCCAACCTTTATGGCATTTTTAAAAAAACACATATTACAATAAATATATGAAATTACACACAAGTATCTAGAAAATAAAAATCTAATTTACAGAAATTTATTAGAATGTTATACTCAAAGCAAGTGAGGTTATGTTTGCGTACACTTCAGTTTTTGCCGAAATTACCTTAGTATGGATTATAATACACGTAACCAGCATGAATTATAAAATTATTACAATAAATATTTCAAAATGCACACAAAATTGTTTAATATTTTTAGGTTAAGTTTGGTGGGTCAGGATGACCAACCCAATAAACTAAACGTCACTAAATTATAAGAAAATGATTTATAAGCTGAAAAGGTTCTCGAATCGATGCAAACAAAGTTAAAATCGGATAATTTCCATTAATTAATATTTTAGGGAATAACTTTTTATGCAATAAATTCGCTTAGTGATTTTTTGGACGCCTTACAGTTTGTTCAAACAATGGATGTTCCACTGTGTGTTTGCGGTTTTTCTCAAGCGGTGCTGCCGTTCCTTTTTATTTATTCTGTGTGCCGTTCGCAAAATAGCCAAATTGATGTCTTTTTCTTTTCTTCCTATTTGCTTTGCGCAGCAATGCTGCTTGTCTTACGGCCGTGAGTCATTCCAGACAATTACGAAGTATGTTTTAAGCTGGGTCTTAACTTTTAAACAGCACAAACATCCATGGCTAATGATGGGATGCGAACCCATGCCGCCGAGCGACACGACTTTCCAAGTCGGCTAGGCTAGACCGCTAAGCCACTCGGCTACCCTAAATTGATGTCGATAATACCCGACTTTACCGGCAAACAGTGTTGCCAACTATTGACAATCGTTTCTCCCTCACGTGAGGACCAAAATTCCCTTTTATGCTTGTTTTTTCCCTCAAATTGCATTTAAAGCTATTTTTAATTGAAAATTTATTGAAAAATACAAAAAGATACAATACAATAGACCTCAAAACTAAAAATTGCACTATTGCACTATATATAAAACAACCTGAAAATCACTGAAGTGCTTTGGAGCACTTGTGCGTGAGAACTTTCTAACTTTTAGGGCCGATATTTCAATCACAAGTTAACTTTAACCTTAAGTTTATTGCTACAGGAATAATTGTTTTCATAATTGTTACTATGGGAGTAAACTGATAGTTAAAGTTAACTTGTGATTGAAATATCACGAATTAGAGTTGGCGTTGCAACCAAACACGCATGTGTGCATTTAGTTCATCGGACGTTCCTTCAATCACTTTTTCAACGTTTCTATTCGAACTTTTATAATTTATAATTTATAACATAATTAATTGACAATAAATGTTAGTATGTCGTTATTCAAGACCCACTTTTAAATTCCAGCGCCTGCTCTAATTCGTTTTTATGTTGATCACCGGTTATTTATGCATTCTTGTTAAGATTTATTTTAAAATTTAAGTAATTTTGTTTTTAAAAATTCCCTTTCTCTCTCGCTGTCTCTAAAAAAAATCCATTTTTGCTTTTTTAAGGCGTAAAAATTATCACGAATCGGGAAAATCCCACGAATGAGAAACACTGTCCGCAAGCGCTAAGTATCCAGCTGCTTTAATTCATTTTAATCACGCAATACGCACTATAAAACAAAGAAAAATAGATACGTCTATAATGCGAGAGAGTGAAAACAACTATTTGATCTTGAGTCAGAGCGCAACGATACTCAGTTCGCATTTTGACTCGTTGAAGTTGAAACAAGCAAAATATAAACATGCAATTTATAATTACAAATTTCATTTTAAACAAATACACAAAAGGGAAGAAGCTTCAATTTCGACTTTACCCGCAATATTCAACACCCGCAAAATTACCCGCAACTCTTTGAAATACCCGCATTTTGGGTAATTACCGGCTAATTGGCAGCACTGCTCTCAAGAATAAAAAAGGAAAAGAAACTACTTTCATTTTCGAAAAATTAGGAAGAAACAGTTTCCTGTAATCTTTCTTGCCCAGAACGGCATTGTTTAAATACGACTTCACAGACGACATTTAAAAATTTTGAAAGGTTTCGAATTTGACGAGCTTAAGGCTTTTATAAAATTATTTAAAATGCCTTTTACAAATGAAGAAATGGGAAAGAACAATTCCAGGAAACTGTTTTTATTTACTTATCTTTTGCTTTCGACTGTAACTTTAACGGTTTTAGTTTCATGGATGACCGGTAGATGGCACTCGAACGTTTACCAATAGGTCTGTTTATTTGTATTGCTCAGAGTTACTCTGAAAGTGGTAAAATGTAGTTTTCAATCAAATTCGAAGTTTTTTCGGTCCAAGAGAAACGAATTTGACTGAAAACTACATTTTCCCACTTTTAGAGTAACTCAGAGCAATACAAACAAACAGACCTAATATGCGAAGATTATTTAACAGATAAAATTTTGGTGCAAAATTGAATGTTTGTCAATGTGTCAATATCGTTGCGTATCGACATCTTCACCAAGAATAAATGTCAATTTATTTCCAAAAGATAAATAATTAATTTAAAGATTTTATTAATTTCTTGGTTTCACGAATGACCGATAGATGGCGCTCAAACATTTATCACGTTAGAGTCCTTTATAAGTAGAGATCTGTTAGAGATGTAGAGAGAGCAAAGACATACAGTGCGTGGCAGTTGGAGATTCGTTTTCGATTCATTTCCACGTTCTATTATTACATGAGGTTAAATCAAGATGAGAACACTGAGGGAGTTCTCTAGAACAGTGAATCGAAAACGCCAAGAGTTCCAGTCTGGAAGCTTTTTCAAGAACATAGAAATCAAGTTCTTCTTTACCAACAATACTTAAAACCTAAAAAGAAATCTTTACATTTATAATTCTCAGAAAGGATTTCTTGAGCTTGACGAAGTAAAAAACAAATGACGATCGATCGATCCCTGCTCGTCTTTCGGAGAAAAAAAAGTTTTCTTTCTACCGTAAATCGTGTTTTATTTCATTTACATATTTTTGTATATTTCTAGAAAGAAAAGACGATTATTTTTTGTTTCTTGCATTTGTTAAATAATCGATCGTTATTGTTGTACTTAAAAAAATAAAATAAGGAATAATACAAGAACGCCATAGAATAGACCATCAACTCTCCTTCTCTTTTATAATTTTAACCGTTTTTAATGCTGAGACCAGTATTGCCAATCCTAATATGTAACGAGCGTCTAAATAAAAACCTGGTCAAGTAGGTTGTGATCGAGAATTTATCCATTGCATTTACATAACAGGTTTACTAAATGTAGCCTACTTGACCAGGTTTTTATTTAGACACTTGTTACATGTTTAAAACTGACAGAAACTGTCATATGAATAATGAAATATTTTTCAATTTAACTTGAAGGATGCTGTGAAACTGGATGTCGAACAACTAACTTGGGCCCGTTCAGGTAACACAGCTGCTGCAAGTCAGCGATCATGTATCTCTGAACGGACTGCTACTTCTCAGCAATTTTTTGTGTCATTTCAAAAGTTTGAAATTTATTGAACCTCGTTTTTGGATGTTTTATGAATTTAAATACAATGGCAGAAAATGTTTTGTTGTGAGAATTATTACGCGACGATGGGTTACATTTAAATGGTCTGCTGCCCACGATACAAGATCTTGCTAAGGTTATGTTTGTTACCTCCACCAATGAACGTTCAGCGCTGAGCAACTCAGCGTAAATAAATTCCGCTGTGTAGAAGTGACAGCTGCTGAAACTTAGCGTGTCGGTTCAGGAAACTTGCTGACCTAGCAACTCAGCTACTGTGGTCGTCTGAACGGGCCCAATATCGAGAGTTTTCGGCGAGCAAATTTAAGTTACCTCTCTTTGATAAAAAAATAACTAATACATTTCAGACTTTTTGCGGAAGCCTATTGGCAACACTGCGATTTACTGCTCATAATAATGGGCGCGTTCAGCGGACACAATTGTTGAGTTGGTTGGTACGCTGAACGGATAATGGTTATTTCCAACAGTTGTCGAATTTATTCACCAGAAATAATTTACGGTGAGTGCGGTGCCAGTGAGTCATTTGTTTATTCTGACCACAAATTCTAACCTCTTTCAAATCGCTGGCTTTCTCAGTTTTCCCTTGTTTAAATGCAACATAAATGAAACACATTTCTTGTTGTATGGCGTTTTCGATTCACCTGCACTGGTTGCACTCAGAGTATTTGCATCTTGCTTTAACTTCATTTAATAGTTTGAGATGAAAATACTCTCAGTGCACACTAGTGCAATCAATCAAAGACGCAATTAGTCAACTGTTGCTCCCGCTGTTGAGCGCGTTCAGGCGGTATTAAGCGGTTGAGAATAGCAATCACCTAAAAGGCTTGTTCGGGTTCCCGTTGAGGACAGGTCCAGAACTGTCAGGAGCATGCGCATCACAAAAAAACGAACGTTCTAGGACTGTCCTGGCGAGAACACGAACAAGCCTCTAGTCTTTTGAACCAGTTCAATGACGTAACAATGGACTTTACAAGTGTTAGTCCAAGACAACGTCCCAGTCTATATGTATACAGGATTGCCTACCTTATAAAAATAAAAGAAAATTACTTACCAACGCATTCGCCGTTCTTTTGATTTTTAAGAAATCCAATTTCACATTCCAATCTCGAAGGGCAGTGCTCACAGGGATGGCCCCAGGCTTTACCGACCGTGGCGCAACAAAGCGTCTTCGTACAAACAACCCCTTCCAACTGATTAACACACAGGGAACCCCTGGATCCGGTGTAGCAAGGGCCAGTCCTGTAATCTAGACGACTCATTAGGTAGTTCCAAAAGAGTAAAAGCGTTCCCTTACCGATTTCGCAGTGGTTTCCGGTGAAACCGTAAACGCACGCGCACCTATCCGGCCCGATGCACCTACCCCCGTTCTTGCAGGGCTCCATGCAGATCGCTACGGAAAAAAATTGTATGGAAAAAGATTTATTGTCGTGTGTGAGAGTGAACTTACGTTCCGTGCAGAACTCCCCCGTGTACCCCGGGGCGCACTCGCACTTGCCGTCCACGCAGGTGCCCCCGTACATGCACACCGCCTTGCAGGACCCATCTCCGGTCCCTGCAAGCAAACACAGCACGAGTTTAACGAGCAGACAGACGCAGAACACCAACGGAACGGTCCACAGCCTCATTTCTCGAGAAGGATCCGCCGTTATTTATCATCACTTGCGGTCGGGGATTGGGACATAAAAACGTGTTTTAGACGATTAAGTTATCGGACGTTCACACGTGAATTGATTTCGTGATGATCCAGGCGCCTCATCCGAATATCGGCGAGCATTTTAAACAATATAATATGGGGCCCGGGCGACGGGGAAAATTGATTTTAGTAAATCGTCGCACGTGCGGATATTGAGCGTATAGGCTCTTTCCTTATTCATAGGCTCATAGCGCACGCACTACACAAATATTAATTATTATTGGTGTAATAAATAGTTCAATTAATTTCTTTTATTCGCCGTATATTGATTTAAAAAGTCATAAAAGCTTCAAACACGTGAGTGTATGCAAATGTAAACACTGGTGGATAGGCAACTTTTTCCATACGTCTGTGATAATTGGGTTGCCTAACTCAAATAATCACAACTTGCCGTAAAGTTCATTTTTTTTATTACTTAATATAATCTAGTACTTTTTTAAACGTTAAAATTTATTATCTTATTATCAAAATCGTGCAATCTTCAAATTTGTGTACTTGATGGCGCTGTTGAAACCGGTCATTACTTTGGTGGGCAACTGATTTTGACGGTTCCGAACTAGTCAGAACCTCCTAATGGAAAAAACCTTTTAAGAATTCATGAAATACTTAGCACCATTTAGTTTGCTCGATTGGAAACACTGTGTGTTGGCTTATGTTGGCAACACTGTGCGGAGTTTATCTGCGGCGTTTCAGAAAATACAAAGTGGTCAAGAATAACTGTTTGAGTTGGCAATACAATTAAGAGCATTTTCTTATTCGGCTATTTGCAACACTGCAACCGGATATATGTTTTGTTGGTTTATTTGACAGCGCCAAGATTAAGGTTATGTGAATAAAAATTAGCGTTTTAATTTGAATTTGAAAGGTCAAGGTGACGTTGTCAAAGTGACGGCTGTCAGTGTCAAGCCGTCAACAACCGGAAGTTACTCCAGTTGTACCATTTAAAAATAAAATTCAGCACTGCCAACTCAAACAGTGATTCTTGACCACTTTGTATTTTGGCAGGTAGAAAGTAGGATACTTCCAAGTATAAAAAAAAAAATGAAACCGACGTCTGAAACTGCTGCGTGTGTAATTATCATAGTCAGTTTAGTAGGCTTTGGAAATAGAAAGGTTTTTTAAAAGCATTTAATTAATTAGAATGCCACTTTAGTTAATTAACTGGCGTATGATAAAATATTTACTAAATACATAAATAAGTTAGACGGATTCTTTGGGTGCGTTCAGCGTGATAACTAAAAGCGCTTAGTACTTCGCCGAACGCTCTTGCAAGCTGACTGTCATAAAATTAGCTGTCAAACCTATATTTTTAATGGCCACATGTGCCGAACAAGGCTGCGTTTAGTTGATAGACGAACCGTCAAAGTTTAACGAGCTCGGGCGGACTGTTTTCTAAACGGAACTCATACCCACCGTGGTTGCCTAATGGTCGCATCTCAAATCACGACCACCGTGACCACTCGGCTGATTAGTCAGACAACGTAAAATAACTACGGACTAAACGAAATCGACAACGTCGCCCATGAACTAAACGCAACCCAAATAAACTCAGCTTAACTTTAAACATCATTTAGAATGTGACTTACACAGTGTTGTGTCATATATGACGTTATAAACGTCAATAATATTTAATTTCAACTTAAGTGTTTGATGCATACGGTTATACAGTTCATTTCTCCTTTATAATGAACTGTACGTAGTAATTTTGATGTAGATTCTTGGAACAGATTGTTTCTGAGTAGTGTTGCCAACCACTTACAGATTATTTTCCCGTTCAACGATACACAAACTTCCGTTTTCGGCCAAAAACGATTTATTTTTCTCATTTTTGTTTTCGCATGTGCGAATCAGATACGTCACTGCATGTATTGGCATCGTTGGTATCCGCTGACCTAAGCGAACGCATTCGGCAAGCGCTGACGTTCGCTGAACGCACCCGGGTTTTGGAAAAACCTTGCACTTCCAAGGTTTGTTAGAATGAAGCGAGACTTTATACTCGCTTATTAAAAGTATTAAAAAATAAATTCCAAGTTGATTTATTTACCGTGTTTGGTTTGACTGCAACTCGAAGCCTTCTGGCCACCGTCGCAGAGACAAAGGTTCGGCTGGATGCACCGCCCCGATCCACAAGAGCGCGAGCAAATCGCTGCAACAAAGGAGTTCGTTTTCCATTAAAATAAAACAAACAGAGAAAGCCACTTACGTATTATGCAGATTTTTAACGTGGGATGCCTCGACCATCCGGGACAGCAGTACGTCTTGTACCTCGACCGGCAGACGTTCGGTCTAAAGAAGAAGAAAAAAAGAAGTACAATAACAATATACCCCAAGATTCATCACAGTTTGTAATCGTTATTATTTAACCACAGTATAAGAATCTACACAGTAGCGTCACTCGCGTATAGCTGTCACATTTGCCATTTTGTTTGATACCTTCCGATTTGCAAATTACATTACATTTCCATAAGGGTATCAAACAGTATGGCCGCCTGCTTTGACACTGACGTTTAAGTGACGTTACTGGGCAGTTACTTATACTGTGATTTAATCGTCACCGGCGGTGCAACGGTTGCATGAAAAAAATAATCACTTCTTTTCATTCCCTTCATTTTGTTAATCAAAGTCCCCATGCGTTAAACAAAAATACAGGCACAGGGACTTATTTAAAAAAAAAAAAATTGAATTTGGCGCCATTATTTTTAGTGTTTTCGTGCACTGAGTGTGGCCAGCCTGAGAAAAAATTGTTGCTTCGCTTACTTATATTTTTTTCACTTTTAAATCTTATTCTGGCATTTTAAACAGTTACTAAAAAAATCTCTAATCGACATGTCACTGTTGTCAATGCAGATGTGCGTTGCCAACTTAGTAATAAGGCGGCAAATTCAAACTTCTTCAACCTCAAAAATCACTGTGTGTGTATGACTTCGTAATTAATTTACTCTTGCCTGTAACAACGAGAGCGTTTTGAAGAAACAATTGAAAACGCATTTGGTAAACCCCTTATCTAATTTCTCTGAACGCACTGTCAGAACGGACAAGGCTCGATTGTGTACGCTGCCGCGAACACAATGAGGTGTGATTGTGAACCGTCCATTACATCAATCACCGCGTGCTTCAAACTCTTTGGTTTCCAATTAGCGTGGGCGGTGTGTTGGGCAAGGAATTTAATTTAAGTTTCGCGCTCGTTTGTTTTACAATAGCGTCTAATGAAGGAGATCACGAGCGCGTCGATTCATAGCAAAAGAAAAACAAAAAATTGTCTTCGGCTGCTTGACCACGTAGATTTTAAACGATTTGGAATTTGTCGTTCCGATCGGTAGTCATTTGTCTTAATCGAACGGATCGCCCGCGGGCGCCTTTTTTGATACCCGATAGTTTGATTAGGCCGGGGAAACCCCGCGGAGGTCCTCACGCGACCGCCCCTAGATTAAAGCAATCAGTTATATTCGAGGATGGTCGTGGTTTATCGACGGCGATGCGATGGTGTGAACGTGAACACGCTTTTAACGAGGAGGGCGTTGGTTAAATTATTTCGAGGAATTTTTGCATTTAAATTGAATTTGATGAAACGTACAGGGTGATTCTTAACAACAAAAGCATTATTTGGCCACTCATGCAAGTTTAGGTGAAAGGTGGACGCAAGATGTCGCGACCCAAACTGTCGTAAACGTGATGGTAACGAATATCACTGCCAGTGTTGCCAACTTGGCTATTCTTTTTTGATATGAACATCTTGCAATCCGAGTCTCGCCTTTTTTGTTTGTTTCTTTACTTGTCATTAGTTTTATGATTTAAACAAAGATATTTGCGTTGGTAACACTGTCCCCTGCCGTTTTTTTCTTTTTTAGTCAGGCCACACTCAATACGTGAAATGCACTAAAAACTATGGCGCCAAATTCAAACTATCCCGAATTATTTAAAATGTCTGGCAAAATCAAAATATTTTGCACGTGTATTAGAAAATAAAGTTAGCTTGTTCGGTTTCACTTTCGGGCTGTCGGTCATGCCGAAGGGTTATTAACGTAACTTGTTCCTCAAACATTGCGACATCGGCAAACACTAATTGAGGGCGAGCAGACGGGGCGATGTCTTATTCGTTGTGCAACACAAATTGCACATTTGATTATCTTTTGGTGTGTAAATTTAGATAACGCATTATTTATAACGGCCGAAAGCAAACGAGTATTTCACGTCGTGGACTAATAACGTAATCTCAGCAGGCTTTCATAAATAAACAGAAACGGAAATTATTAGATCAAATACAGGGTGGGATGAGGAAATTTGACTTTGGCGCCGTTTATTTTATTTTTTTCATCAGTGACGCCTTGATTCTTCAATAATAGTTCAACAAATCGTTACAAAATCACTATTACGGATGAATAACATTACTTAAGAGTGAACCCAAAATATAATTTCTGAACGCACCCCAGCGTTGCTAAGCGAAGGGAAATTTGCGGCGGGAATTTGGGGGGCTTAAAGGAAAACTCCCCTTCAAATTATTTCAGATAAAAACAAAAAAGAAAGAATCAATTAAATACTTTTCTTTAATACAATATTGAAGAGTGTAGGCAACCAAACCTACACGATGTAAGATTGATTGCCTAACTGTAACTGGACGTACCTGAGTCCCTTTTGCAAAAAGGAAGGAATTAATTTCACGTGTACCTAAGACATAAAGCGCCCGCCGAAACCGAGATGAAGAAGAAGAAGAATTTTTAATTAAGAAATCGCACGCCTTTGTATCCTCCCGAACAAAGAAAGAGTCGTAAGGACGACGTCGAGCGTGCCGGTGCGTTTACGTCGTCAATTACGTCCCGTCACTCGTAACGTCAGATACTTAATGAAGAACATAATTTACAAGGCCCTATCAAACACTGCGGGGTGGTTTTAAATTACCAATTACAGGTTTAGTACGAAGGCGAAGCGTACGTGTTATATTTCTTAAATTAAAAAGATTGAAAAAAGAATTAATCGAAGCTTATCGTGAATGAGTTGGTAACATTATTTTTTAAATATAAATTACATTCAATCGCCTGGCTTTCATTTAATTATTATTTTATAGGTGCAAAAAATAGTGTACTCGATGGTATTAGAGTTAGATTGGCAACATTAGCAACAGTGTTGCCAATAGGCATTCACGAAAAGGCATTAAAAGCAGAAAATTAGACTGGAAACAAGTGCCGAAAAAATCGAGCTATTTTCACTTTATTAAATAATATTGAATGCTTCTGTCAAAATAAATAAATAAATTTGAGTTAAACGTCAGAAGTACTAGTGACATTTTGTATAGACTTTAAACGTCAAAAATATTCAAATATTAAAGTGAGGTTTGTACAAATGATGTGCCCGGGGCCGAATTCTTGAAATCACTCGACAAATGTCGTATGCGACATGACGTCAAAATGACGTAGACTCTGATACAAAACTATACAAATTGTTCGAGAATTACGTCATTTTGACGTCATGTTGCATACGACATGATGTAGAATGATTTCAAGAATTGGGCCCCCGGATTTTAATTGTCCGCTATACGGTACCTCAGTCAGTAGTCAGTACCACGTCACTACTAGAGTGCCTTTAAAAGAGAGGCGCCATGTTTGTTCTAAATTAAGGAGGCAAGTTCAAAATGACGTAGTGGTTGTATGTTATTTTCTGGGAGTGATGATTACCTTCACTGCATTCAAATAAAGAAAAACATATCAGCTTTATTTTTACGTATATTTATAGTACATTTTTATTTAGTTTTTATGAGGTTATTAGTGTTAGTCAAGATTGTGGTTATGTAATTATTTCCGAAAAATTTTGTGCAAATCGGTTTTGATTACAGCAGATTCCTCGAGCATGCTCTGTACAGCCGTTTGAGGCTTAATTGGGTCTTCGTCAGCAGAACCGTAGCTCGAGAAATCCACTGCAAACCAAACCGATCTGTCCTAGGTTATTCGCCCTTGCGAGGTGAAAGTAATGAACAATTTAAGTAGCGACATCTTGCGATCGCTTTTTGACCTGACATCGCAGTAGGATTGACAAATTGAAGCCAGTTCGCTACATAATAGGTCATAATTTGTCAATCCTACTGCGATGTCAAGTCAAAAAGCGATCGCAAGATGTCGCTACTTAAATTGAAGACCCTGCTGCAACAAGGATGTATCTGTTTTTATAAATTTTACAGGAGACATAAAATATTAATGTCTTTTTTATGTATTTGAAAAAGTTAGAAAGTTTTGAAGGGCTGTAGTAAATCTACCCTTAAAAATATTTCAGTTAGAATTCTCACTGTTGCGCCAAACGATAAAGGACTACTTCTTGGGTTGATTACTGCAGATAACTCATTTCGGCCAAAAAATGCAGATACCTCCTTATTGCAGCAGGATCTTCATTTGTTCATTACTTTCACCTCGCAAGGGCGAATAACCTAGGACAGATCGGTTTGGTTTGCAGTGGATTTCTCGAGCTACGGTTCTGCTGACGAAGGCCCAATTAGGCCTGAAACAGCTGTACAGAGCATGCTCGAGGAATCTGCTGTAATCAAAACCGATTTGCACAAAATTTTTCTAAAATTCTCATATGCTTTGACAGCAAGCATGGCCGCCTCGCATGGGATGACTTATTATGTAGCGAACTGGCTTCAATTTGTCAATCCTACTGCGATGTCAGGTCAAAAACCGATCGCAAGATGTCGCTACTTAAATTGTTCAGTAATTATTTCCGTTTAAAAAATGCCAAAATTAACAATAACTCAACAACGTACATATATAATATCAAAAATTATTCACCTGAATAATCAAGTTAGCACTGTAGAAATCGTCACAATTTAAGTTAATTTTGAATAACTTCTCGCAGGAACACATTTAGAACAAACATGGCTACCGACCTTGGTATATAAAGTCGAAAATCGCCTGCGACCAATAGAAATCGACTTCACTTTGACCACACTCTTCTTTTAAGGCACTCTAGTCAGTACCAATAAAACAGTTGGCAGAACTGCAGCAGCACTACATTTTTGACAATAGCATTGATCGAGAGGTTATTGGGAGTTTTTTTTTTTTGTTTAAAATTGATTGGAGGGAACATATAGGGTGATTTTTAATGACCGAGAATGATTTGATTAATTTGAATTTACCGCCACACAAAAATATTGCTATAGCTCCGTTCAAATTGATTGGCATCGCAGTAAGCGAGGGCTGAGTGAATCGGTCTTTATCCCATGTCAAAAAAGTTACTAGAATATATTGTGAAACTACCATTAAATCATTTTGAGGTTATGTCACGTAAAAATAAAAGAACTTTTACAAGTTAGTTAAAGGCGATGGAATAGCTTGTTTCTGTACGAAAATGCATTGACAAGGAGAAGAATATTAAATATTACGAGATTCCTACTGTTTCTACGATTAAAACTAAACAATTTGAAATTTTTTGTGTTGACACCAGAAGCACGCAGAAGTTAGGGATGTTTATTTATTATCAAGGATGCATTGCTGCAAACATAAATTTGAATTTCCAACGCCTACCGAGATGCCATTCTTTTTGAAACAAAAATATCCGTTCACTCGGTTTCCTCGTCAGAGTAGGCGAGTTAAGGGTGACATTTTTGTTGGTATCACAATGAAATATAGACGTCAGATGAAACGGTTTTTATTTTTCATTTCATGGTTATGATTTTAGAAAAAAATAGCACACTGACGGAGACACTGTTGTCAGCTCGACTGTAATGCATAAGGGCAAAACAAACAGATCGAAACAGACTCCTTCGTATTTGGCAACATAGTCAGATCGGTGGTGTGGAATTGTCATAATATTTTTCGTGTCAGATTCTGGCATCTATCAAAATTCATGGCAGTAACTTGACGAAACGAGAACACGGCCTGCTCTGACGAGGAAACCGAGTGAACGGATAATATGTTGATTTTTTTTTATCAGTGGCGTCCCGATTGCAGATATTTTCCAGTAATAGATGAAAATGTTCTAAGATGAAATTTTTTTGGGCATAATACGGTGCCTTCAAACGAATTCCTGATTAAAGTAAGCTCTATCTTTTTAAATAAAGTTGGCAACACGCAATACAAGACCACAGTATAAGAATCATACAATAGCGTCACTCGAGTATAACTGTCACATTTGTTCTTTTGTTTGATACCTACCCAGCTGTAAATTACATTGCATTTCCATAAGGGTATCAAATAGAATGGCCGCTTTTTTTGACACTGACGTTTAAGTGACGCTACTGGGTAATTACTTATACTGTGACAAGACTGAGAAGACAGTTGTCAATAAGTGTCAGTGTCAGTGTTGCCAGCTCTACATTTAGATGAGAGCTTGGAGTTAACCAAATAGAGTTAATTTGTGTGGTCCAGTAGTGCTGCCAACCAAGTTGTAAAATTTCCCTAAACTTCCCTCCAATCTAAGCTGCGTTGATGTTGGCGCGTTGCGTAGACCGTCAATTGTCGCTATTCCAATTTCAGTCGAGCGGGGGTGTAGGGGGCGAGTTGCCTACACTGGTCAGTGCCATAATATCTCATGATGACATCACATAGAAAATATGTAAAGCAAACGCAAAATTGAGAGAAGCACTTAATTAATTCACTTCAAGACAACATTAATAACCTTACAGCAGATGCTGAAAATACTGTCCTCAGCTTGTATGCACAAACGTACCCTGCGCTTCATGTTTTCAAACGTGTTTGCCAAGTCTTGGGGGTTATGTTAGCACAAAACAAATAATTGGACTGCTGTTAGTGGTGTTGGACTGCTGTTACTGGTGTTAGTGTAATTACACCTGTCACCTGTGTTTACCTGTGCTCCGTATCCAAACGGTCTAAAAAGTGTTTGAAAGTGGATCATAGTTAGCTAACGTAGCATCATCGAGTGTCTACTGTTGCGGTAAATCAAAATTACAAATTTTAATCTAAATAACAGACTTTAATCTAATCAATCATTAATTCAACGAACTCCGAGGAGCGTGAACTTCATGGTCAGCAACTTTTTTCGCACTCTTTACATTTGAAATTGAAGGAACTAGAGCCAGCCCGAGTTCCGAAACAATGTCTACAACACGATCCGGTTTGTTAAGAAACAAACTGCAAGAAAAGAAGTCGCAAATTACAACAAAAAGAATACAAGATACAACAAAGAATAACAGTTACATAAGCTTAATACACCAGGACAAGGACGAAAACGAAAAAGAAGTTTGTGACCCGAACGAAATTATTATTACTCTAAGGAACAAACTCGCGGAGAGCGACAATACAAAAATAATGCTGCAAGAAGAAAATGAAACATTAAAACCCAAATTAGAATTTGCTCACCCAAATTGACAGTTACAAAACAACTTTGGAAAATCAAACAGCATTGATAGAGAAAATAATTCCCCGAAATTTAATTCGAACCACAACAGCAACACAAACAAGAGGACCACAAGCAGTTCAAAATCAGACTCAAACAACGGAAGCGCACTCAAAAAGAAACTTTGTCGAAAATTACACAAACCGAGTTCAATACATCAATAAGTCCTAATTCGCACCAATTACACCCGTGGAATCTGCAAAAGCTAGCACCGCTAGCACGATGTCATGCAACAAGAAGATACCCGCGGCCGCCTGCACAGTCAACGATGCGAAGAATGAGCTACCGTTTCAAGAGC
The DNA here is from genome assembly GCA_033060865.1 of Dorcus hopei. NCBI lineage: Eukaryota > Metazoa > Arthropoda > Insecta > Coleoptera > Lucanidae > Dorcus > Dorcus hopei. The sequence continues at coordinate 6,057,872 of CM065425.1, read as the reverse complement.
TCGAACCATCACGCCTCTCCAATGCCACTTTTTCCAACGTTAAATCCAGAGTGTTAATCCTTGGTGATAGCCATGCTAGGCATTCTAGTAAATTTGTAAGTCCTTACCTTAATGAAAATTTTGAAATTACTACAATTTGCAAACCAAATGCTTTGTTGATAGTGTTTTAGATGACGAGGTAACTTATGTAAGGATTACACAAAAAATGATTTTGTAATTTTCATGGGGGTTGTAATGATCTTTGAAAGGTACTACGCGTTCCTACAAGTGTATTTAAAAAATTGAGCTGCTTTATAATAAATGCAAATTGTATATATCTCAGTCCCCCTATTGACAGGTCGTCATGTATTAAAATGAACTAATTTATAAGTTTAATTGTAAAATGTGTACGTTCCTAAACAAGCTTGATAAAAGTGGCAACAGTTATGTAGAGATAAACACCCTCGTGCAAAATCATGAAAAAACAAATCATGGTCTCCATTTAAGATTTAGTGGTAAGGACAAAGTATTTTCATACGTTGGGCAACTCGTCCTAAATGTGTATAACGTTAACCTAAACCCTAGATGTAGTAATATAAAATATGTCGACTGTAATAATGATTTAAATTTTACCACAACAAATGTAATAACAACAGCGTAGTTAACATCGACCATATACTAGTAAACGCTCCTGTTGGTAGTAATAGTGGCATAACTGCTGGCAGGGTAAGTGTTACCTCGCCAAAGTATTTTACTAATAAGCTAACGATACTTCATTATAATATACAGGGTCTGCGTAACAAAACATATGAACTTGAAAGCTTTCTTAAAGACAAAAATTTCGATATGATTAGCTTCAACGAGCACTGGTTAAAGAGGGACGAATTATTTGCTATCAAAATATGTAATTATTTAAACGTTTCTGAATTCTGTAGATCCTCCCATATTAGAGGTGGCACTGCACTTTTTATAAAGAACGATGATACCTCTTACCGACCTCTGCCGTTTGACTTGTATGATCTCTCATGTGAGGTTGATATCGAAATTGCGGGTATAATTTACAACAACATTCAAATCTTAACAATATACAGATCGCCAAGTGGTAATTTTGACCTTTCTTGAATAAACTTGAGTTAGTGCTTAGCAAACTGGAATTACAAAAAGGGTATTGTATTGACCGGTGACTTTAATGTTCACTTTCACTTAAGCTCTAAAGCAAGCTGCTTCCTTGTGTTACCTATGCGAATCTTTTGGCCTGGTAAAATGTAATACTCAAAGCACGAGAGGTGAGGCGTGTTTAGATAACATCTTTACGAATTTAGACCTTAGCTCATGTACCACTAGTGTCACTGATCCCTGCCTCTCCGATCACCTAGCTATCTCCTTTTCACATGATCTAATAACAGATATTGCTCTTGCCAAAAAGAGAATTACCTATCGACCGATCACCGACGGTATGTTTGAATTTTATAATGCTGTAGCTGCTACTGATTTCACTTTTGTTGATGACACTACCATGGACGTTAATGAAAAATTTTCCAATTTCGTTCAGTTAATAATCAAAGCTTTTGAAGAATGTTTCCAACTAAAATCTAAACTGGTTACTGACAAAGGTAACACGGTGGCGAAAAATTAAATGGTTTAACAATGAAGTAAGGGAAGCCAGGAACATATTGCAACTGACTACTCATCTTTATAAACGTTACCCTGATATAATTAGCAAAGAAACATTAATTTCGCAACGCAAACATTACAGAAATATTATCCTTAAGAATAAAATGAGTGCTAATGCTAAATTTATAAGTGAATCAAAAAATAAACAACTGGCCTCTTGGAAAGTAATAAAAATAATTACCCCCAAATAAAATTTCTCATTCAAACTCATTAAGTGCTGATGACTTTAACGCGTTTTTTCCAAGATTGCAAGCAATATTATTTCCACCATCCCGTCACCTAGCTCAATGGTCTCAAACAACAGTCAAGCTATGAAGATAATATGTCCACACAATTCAATTTCAGAGATATAAGTTTCAATGAATTGCGAGATATCATCACCACTATGAATAATAGTATGAGCTTAGACGCGTTCTCATTAAACTCTAAGATTATCAAAAGAATAAAAAATCTAATTTTAATACCACTTGGTAAAATGATTAATGAATGTATCTCCAAGAATACTTTTCCTGCCTGTCTAAAAAATTGGGAGGGTTGTTCCGGTATTTAAAAAGGTTGTAGTGAAGATATTTCTAACTACAGACCGATTTCTATCATACCAGTATTTGGTAAAATATTCGAAATAGTGCTTAAAGTTCAAATTACGACATACTTGGAGCAGCAAAATTTACTTGATAGCTCACAGTTTGGATTTAGGAAAACAAATCTACTTCTTCAGCTGTTTGCAAGCTTGGTGGACTACATTCAAGATTCTTTTGAAGGAAAATATTATGCGCAAGCTTCATTCTACGACCTCACCAAAGCATTCGACTGCGTGTCCCATGACTTATTACTGCGCAAATTACAGTTCTTAAATTTTAGTGAGGAGAGTATAAATCTAATTAAATCGTATTTGGTGGGACGTTTACAATTTGTTACATATAACAACATATCCTCTGCAAGTCTGCCTATTAAATTCGGAGTGCCGCAAGGATCCGTTCTTGGTCCAATTTTATTTTTAACTTTTATTAATGATTTACCGGCGCAAATAACTAATAATACTAAAGCTAGTTTGACGGTGCAGATGATACCTGCACACTAAGTAAGAGCAAAACCCTCATTGATCTGGAGGCGCAAGTAAAGAACACACATGCCACCGTTACGGACTGGTTTCGTTCTAATTTGCTATGCACTAACTCAACTAAAACTCAAAAACTGATTTTCACCCTTCGTCCATTGGACACTCATTCCAAGCCTGTTAAATACCTAGGGATTTATTTAGATTCCAAATTAACATGGGAAGAGCACATCTCGCAACTTTTAAAAAAACTCAATACCGGTATCTTCATGTTACGTAACTTAATTAACATTGTCCCATTTGATACTTTAGTTAAGGCGTATTACGCGAACTTTTACTCTCATATGTCATATGCCGTCTTGTGTTGGGGTGGCTCTTCTCATGCCTTGCAAGTTTTTTCGCATACAGAGACGATGTATCAGGGTGATTGCAGGGTTGCGACCTGCAAATTGTTGTAAAGAAAAGTTCATAGAATATAAATTTTTAACATTTCCTTCGTTATATATATTAACCTGTCTGTTACATATAAAAATAATTTACCACTGTACAAAAAGAAATGACGACTTTCATAGCTACAATACCCGTAACAAGAATGATTTGTTAATAAATCACAGTCGAACGCAAAGGTCGAGATGGTGTTAATTATTTTGGAATCAAACTCTATAACGTTTTACCCACCTATATTCAAAATTTAGACATATTGCAATTTAAAAATATCATAAAAAATTACCTCTTACGGAAAGCGTTTTATAATATTCATGAATTCCTGGATAATGACTTTAATGACTTAATTCTGCCTACTTGTCCCTCACAGCAGGCTTGCCACTAGTTGCCAACAATCATTATATGTTTTATGTCTGTTTGTAATTCCTATCACTGTTTGTCCTTTACCCTGCTGACTTTTCCTAATATTAGTACTACTAGTACACTATTGTATACTGTGCCTTATGACATTTTGTTTGACATGTGAAAATTCCTTTGGAATGTACATCACAATAAATATTATTATTATTATTATTATTATTATAAACCTTTAGGAGAAGAAACTCTGACATCATAGCCCACTTTAATTAGGAATTTAATTGAATGCACGGTAGTAAAGTATAAAGTGGTCAAGAAAAACTGTTTGAGTTGGCAATACAATTAAGAGCATTTTATTATTCGGCTATTTGTAACACTGCAACCGGGTATATGTTTTGTTGGCTTACTTGACGTAACCTGAACAGTGACAAGGTTGTAGGTTATGCGAATAAAAATTTGATTTGCGTTTTAATTTGAATTTGAAATGTCAAATGACGTTTATAAAGTAACGGCTGTCAGTGTCAAGCCGTCAACAACCGGCAGTTACTCCTGTTGTATCCTTCAAAATAAAATTCAGCACTGCCAACTCACACAGTTACCATTTTGTAAAAATAAAAGACTAGAATATACAACTGAATAAATGATGGTAACGAAGGTGTTGCCAACTTGGCTATTGCAACACCTTTTCAAATTTCTGCAGCAAGACTTCCTATTTGTCCTATTAGCATATTTGAGGTTTCGTGCTTTCCTTTTTTTGCAAAAAAATTCTGGTCTCGATTACTTTTTCTTTATGTAATTGGATCTTGGGTTCTTCATGCCACGTCCCCCTTTTTCTTCTTCTTCTTTTTTCCTTATTGCCTTCGTCCTTAGCTCATGCTTTCTTTTTCTTCTTTTTGTCTTTGGCGACTTCTTGAAATTGCAAATGCTTTCAGTTCGAATTCAAAAAGAAGCGAAGCTATTGACATTCCTAGTACGTGCTGCTTCGTTTATCAACCTCATCGGTAGTTAGCGCTTAGATCAGATTACCTAATGAAAAAACGCGCCGAAGACCGTCGTGTAAGAAGATAAAGGAAATATTTTCGGTAATCGCCTTCGTTACAAGAAGACGACGACGCGCTAGGTGCCCGAAATAAATTCCGTGTCGTTGATTAGGAGGACGAGCGCGGAGAATACAAATTAACCGAAGATTCCCTCCTTATTTACCCAACAAGAACCCAAGCCCAAGAAGTCGCAGTAGGTACGAAATTACGCAAACCACAGTTTCACAAACAACGGTGATTAGGCGTCTAATCTAAATATCACGTAGTCCGAGCACGTAATTGCTTCGGTTACATCGGCAATCCTTCTCGTAAGCGGTAATTATAATTCCCGGCTGTTTGTTCTTATTTCGTATCCATCGACGCCGGTGTTCTCCCAGAATGATTGATCAACGCGGGGGTTTAACGCACCCGAAAAGTAAAAGTTATATTAAAGTATATTTTCGAAGTTTGTTTTGATGTTCCCAGGTAATTCGCTTGTTTACTTATCGACCGTCTGTGACGACTTTTTTTTTTAGCAAACTTTGCAAACGTGACTCGCGAATCTTTCTCTTTCCCCGAAAAAACATTTGCACTTCGATGACCGTTTAAAGTAAACACCCTTCGGACAAAATCATAAACCACATAACCAATTTTGTACAAGTTGAGTATTTACTTAACGCAGCCTTAGCATCCGATGGAGGCTCAAATTTTCAAACTAGAGAATCAAAAAAAATGGGGGCCCCATTAAAACGATTCCGCTTACCACCAGTAAGCGACACGGCAATATTTTATCGTGCGTGCGATCATTAAGGTTAATGTTGCGGAACAGATCGGGTTTCCCCGGCGTAAATACGGGAATAAAATCGATCGGTTCCGCGCTGGAAATTGCCGTTTTCTGGGGCGGACCTTCACACAGTTGCGTAAATGGAGTTTTTCGAAATTATATCTCGCGCCGCCATTTGATACCAGACACGTGCTGTCGACATTTTCTCTTTTAGTTTACGCAGACGTCAGTCAAGATAACGAGCGCCTTAAATGAAATCGATACTTGCGATTTTATTTCGCGCAGATCGCTTTCGCCTTGTGCAGATTCATTTTTAATGATTCGAGATATGTAGTTTGAATTTGCCGCCGTAATTTTTAGTGCATTTCGCCTATTCAGTGTGGCTAGACTGAAAAAAATAGCACAGTATAAGAAATTACCCCGTAGTGACACCTAACCAGGGTCAGTGTCAAAAAAAGCGGCCATACTGTTTGATGCCCTTATGGAAATGTAATGTAATTTGCAAATCGGTAGGTATCAAACAAGATGGCAAATATGACAATTAGACTCGAGTGACGCTACTGTGTACAAAATAGCAGAGTTAAGGGGGTGCGTTCAGAAACTATTCACTCTTACAGCCCGATATCACCAACAATTTAAATTAAACTCATATTTTAGAATATGATATTTTATTTAGGTTCAATCACATTCTAATTGACATTTATATTGAAGTTCTAGTGTCAGTTAGAATGTGATTGATATTAAATACGGATCAAGCATAAATGTTACAACATAAACACGACTTCACTTAAGCTCTCCTTAAATTGTCGGCAATACCGGCCGTTACAGAATATTTTAAACCCGTAAAAATCGGCAAATAAGTATCCCGATTACAAGCGAGGTATAAAAAAGAATACGCTCGTTAGTATGGAAACAAAATAAAGCATGAAATTCGTGAAATGTTTTTAGGACCATGAGTGACAAGTTGCACTCGAGAGTGAAGTTTCTGAACGCAACCTCGTTTTAATTTGAATTTGAAGTGTCAAATGACACTTGTCAAGTTTAGTGATGGGATGGCGTTCAGTGTCACGCCGTCAACAAACGAAAGTTACGTACAGTGGTACATACATATCATTTAAAAATAAAATTCAGTATTGCCAACTCAAACTGTGATTGTTTTTATTTATTTTCTGGTTTTTCCCGCTTTTATTTCTATTACATATTTGCTTCGCTTCTAGATCGAAGACTTATTCTGAACTTCTACGGTACGCATTTAATAAATGAAATATTTCTAATCGATGTGTTGCCAACACAATTTTGTTTGGCGATAAACAAATGACGAAAATGAGAAAATTAATGCTAAGAACTGATCAAATAAAAAACGAATTGGAGTTGGCGATGCAACCAAACACGCACGTGTGCATTATTTTAGTTCATCGAACGTTCCTTCCAGGGTTGCCAATGTGCGGGCAATTATCCGAATTACGGGTAATTTAAGCAACCTTGCGGGTAAAAGAAATACGTGGGTAAAAATGGGTATTTTCAAGGAAGAAAAAAAAAAACAGATACATTTTTAAATTTTTGATTGATGACTTGTTAGTGATGTTTCAGCTTTGCTACTGGCAACAAAGAAATCACTAGAGCCGGAAGCCGACAAAAACTAAAGTAACTAACTAACAGCCAAATCCACATTGTCGATCAGTGCTGCCAACTCTACCGATAATTCGGCAGATCTACCGATTTTGAATTCAACTTTTTTTTTAATTTTAATTTTTTTGTAATTTTATCAATTTTCTTCATTTCTAGATCGTCTTTTGTTTTATTTTACGTCAAAAATTGCACAAATTTCAAATCTTAATTTTAGAAAGTTTTGCTTATTTAATGAGAATTTTTTAATTTTCGTTGTTTTTTCGTAATTTTATAAATTTCTTTTGTTTCTCGATCGTCTTTTGTTTTATTTTATGTCAAAAATTGCACAAATTTCAAATCTTAATTTTAGAAAATTTTGTTTATTTAATGCGAATTTTTTAATTTTTATAATTTTTTGTAATTTTATTTAGTTTTTTTTTTTTTTGTAAATTTTTTTCTAATTTTATTCAATGAGATTTTTTTAATTTTATAAATTTGTCGACTGTCTTTTATTTTACGCCAAAAATTGCCTAAAGTTCTAATCCTTATTTTAGAAAGTTTTGTTTATTTAATGAGAATTTTGTAATTTTTATAATATTTTGTAACTTTATAGAAAGTGGAAAGTACATATTGTTTATTAATAGGAATTTTTTAATTTTTATTTTTTGTAATTTTATTTAACGAGATTCTTTAAAAAAATTTTTCAAATTTTATTCAATGAGATTTTTTTATACATATTTATTGTTTTAAATTTTATAAATTTGTCGATCGTCTTTTGTTTTATTTTACGTCAAAAATTGCACAAATGTCAAATCTTAATTTTAGAAAGTTTTGTTTATTTAATAAAAAAATTTAAGTTTTATAATTTTTTAAAATTTTTATGATTTTTTGTAATTTTTATAATTTTTTGTAATTTTATAGAAAGTAGAAAGTATTGTTTATTTAATGAGAATTTTTTAATTTTTATTTTTTTGTAATTTTATTTAATGAGATTTTTTTAAAATTTTTTTCTAATTTTATTCGATGAGATTTTCTTTATATATATTTATTCTTTTTAATTTTATAAATTTGTCGATCGTCTTTTGTTTTATTTTACGTCAAAAATTGCACAAATGTCAATTCTTAATTTTAGAAAGTTTTGTTTATTTAATAAAAAAAATTCGTTCTATAATTTTTTAAAATTTTTATGATTTTTTGTAATTTTTATAATTTTTTGTAATTTTATAGAAAGTAGAAAGTATTGTTTATTTCATTAGAATTTTTTAATTTTTATTTTTTTGTAATTTTATTTAATGAGATTTTAAAATTTTTTTTTTCTAATTTTATTCAATGAGATTTTTTTTATACATATTTATTTTTTTTAATTTTATAAATTTGTCGATCGTCTTTTGTTTTATTTTACGTCAAAAATTACACAAATGTCAATTCTTAATTTTAGAAAGTTTTGTTTATTTAATAAAAAAAAATTTGTTTTATAATTTTTTAAAATTTTTATGATTTTTTGTAATTTTTATAATTTTTTGTAATTTTATAGAAAGTAGAAAGTATTGTTTATTTAATTAGAATTTTTTAATTTTTATTTTTTTGTAATTTTATTTAATGAGATTTGTTTCATTTTCATTTTTTTAAATTTTATAATAATAATAATAATAATAATTTTATAAATTTTCTTTATTTCTCGATCGTCTTTTGCTTTACGTAAAAATTGCACAAATGTCAAATCTTAATTTTAGAAAGTTTTGTTTATTTACTAAGAATTTTTTAATTTTATAAATTTTCTTTATTTCTCGATCGTCTTTTGTTTTATTTAGCGTCAAAAATTGCACAATAACTGTCAAATTTTAAAAGAGTAATCGGCTTAGAGTGGATTGGCAACACTGACCCTGGGGGCGACAAACTATTAAAGAACAAAACAGTTTGTTTCGAAGTTATTTTCGACTTCAACGGTTGTTTGAAGTTTTTGTTTTATTTCTTCTTCTTGTTCTTCTTATTTTCTCCTAGCTATGGCTGAACAACGATAACTGTGAAGTTGCTCGACACTGTTTACAACTTAAAGTAAATAAATTCTGCCAACATACATATTTAGTACCTAACTTTATTTAACTTGATTAAGAAAAATAACTACAATAGGGGGGAAGCCTCCACCCTTCATTAATATGAACATGAACATGCATCTGTACAGAAAATAAGACACACAATGTTGCCAAGCATGTGGGACATTCCCGTTTTAGCGGGAAATTTCAAGTTGAGGGAAAAATAGCTCGTGAGCTTTTGGGATTTTTTTATGTAAGTTTAAAAATGACCTGGCAACGTGAAAGTCAAATTAAGCTGAGCTCGTTTATTCAACCCCCTCCACTCTATTTATTCTTTTCGCACTTTTACATTTAACGAAATAGCAATTCGGAACGCACTTTTAATATACAGTATGTTCTTTAAAAAAAATGGACAGTTACACAACATTCATTTAATTTCCTCGTGAAATTTGATAGACGCTTTTTTCCCGCGTTCACCAAAAAAGAAAGAACTACGTTTGATTGACGGAATTAATAAAGAGATTGCGAGATAAGCCCCAAGACGTCGACGTATCAATGCAAATGAGGAGGAGATTCGCCGATATTCACCCGCTTCAGATAATCATCTGTAACACGAAGCCGCTTCCCGAACGCCGCAAGAAACCGCCGTTTGTTCGAATTCAGTTCACGTCAAGCTCATGCTGTTGCGGTTTCTTTTGGCGCCGGGCGAAATTCGAAACGCACTCGCTGCGGCCGTCCCGAGAGTGAAAGTCGCCCCGACCAAAAAACCAAGAGCGCAGGAACGTCTCGAATATAATCGCAGCTTTTAAGAGAGACGACGAGTTCGAATGAGCACGTATTTACATAAATCTATTCTATGTGGGCCAAAGTCGTAAAATTCTCACTTGATTACAATGTTTTAAATAAAAGAGTGACTCTCGAAATGTGCTGTTACAAGAACCACCAAAAGGATCGTCAACGTAATTGCTCTCTGCTCGACAATGAGGAATACTTCGTTGTTGTGCATTAGTCTCGTTAAGAGTACGCTACGTAATTACCCCCTTTGTTAATTAGCGCGGCTTCTATGACGGATCTAATAAACGAACGCGGATACTTTATCTCAATTCCGCAAGTTAGTTGCATGTATGTGTTACATGGGGTACAATTACGAATGATGCAATTCTCCAGTAGACAATTGGGCTATTGGATGTGACCTACTTTGACTTGGGAATATTAGGTTTGTTCGTTTTGTCTGCACTTTCTACACTTTTAACACCTTTACTCTATTTCTCTCACTCCTACTTATGTTATGTCATATACATCGCACTCTCTCAGAAGCGGTTGGTGCAAAAAGTGTAGAAAAGTGCAGACCTATCGAACAGACCTATTGTTGCCAGGAAAAGTGTAAACTTTGTAAGAGACAGATGTCTCTCCTGTTCAGTTTCCTAATAGATTTTCATATTTTAGTAATAGATGGCGCCACTTTCCTGTTACCCTCCCTCCCCCCATTTTGTACTAGCTTCTTTTGTTTATTTTCATATCTGAATCGATTTTTACGATTTCTAAGCTGTGCTTTTCTTCCTCAGTTCATTTTTTCCTTCATTATTTATTTCTTACGGAATTCATTGAATCTCTTTTTTCTTCGTCAATTTAATACTTTTCTTTTTCATTTTAGATTCGTTTTTTTTTTTCTTTTAGTCGATTATTACTTCAATTTTTTTATTATTATTAGATATTATTATTATTTTTTGTAAATTCATTTACTTCTTTTGGTTGTTTTCCTTGTTACCCAGTGATCAATATAAAAACGAATTAGAGTAGGCGTTGGAATTTAAATGCAAGTCTTGGATGACGTCATATTTAGTAATTGTCAATCAATTGTGACATAAATAACACGCCGGAAATGTTGTTCAACGTTAGTCACGCGGTTATTCGTAGAGTTTAAAAGTAACAAACGATCAATATAAAAATGAATTGGGGGTAGGCGTTGGAATTTAAATGCATCTCTTGGATAACGTCATATTAATACTACATGATTGTCAATCAATTGTAACACAAATAACACACCGGAAATGTTCTTTGACGTTACTCACGCAGTTATTCGTAGAGTTCAAACGTGTCTTGATACAGCAGGCAGCGGTCATCTTACGCATCTGCTTTAATTTTTTCTTTTTTTTTCAATAAAACTGTTTTTTTGCTTTGTAGAAACATCGAGGTGACTAAGGTCGGGTTTCTGAAACGTTTCATATAGTTAACTAATAGATAAAACAAAATATTCCTATAGTTCTAACATGTGTAGCCATAGCAACGTTTACTTTATGTAACGTTCCAGAAACCGGGCATGAATGAACGTTCGATGAATTAAATGCACACGTGCGTGTTTGGTTGCATCGCCAACTCTAATTCGTTTTTCATTTGATCAGTTATTATTCATTCCTTATCTATTTGTTATCGGGGTAGGCCGTGATTTTAAGCGAGTAAGTTGGCTATCCTGTAACTGTTTCGATGTCGAAATCTTGCATTGCTTTTCAATGAAATACTTCGATATCGAAACAGTTTTCGAGTCGAAATCTTGAATTAGAATAGACGTTCAGATTTACACTTATTTTTCGCTTGGACACATAAATAAATAAATAAATAAAACTGGAATGTTAGGGCGCGGCGTGACGATTCGTTCATTTCGTTCAATTGAATCAAATCAATCGAATGAATCTGAATCATCTCGTTCGAAAAGACTCGTTCGTTCACGAACGACACTACAACGAACGAAATGAACGAATCTTTACTCAAAAGATTCGTTCGAATTGACTCAATGATTCGTGAACGACCATCAACTCTAGTACCATCGAAAGGGCGAACAACATTTCACGGATTGTTTAACGTTGAAAACATCAGAAAACAGAAAACTTCGCAACTGCATTTTGCGGCCATTTTGCGATTAACAGAGACCTCTCGCGTTGACAATTAAGTCGCGAATTAATTTTATACCATTAGATTTGTCAGTCAATCCGTCATGAAATCACTAAATCTTCGACATCTTAAAGTTATTTGAAATTCCAACAAGAAATCACCAGATCTAGTGACGTAATTAGCAGCCACATGTTATTCGTTCGACCTGGGTTGGGTTGGCAACGATGACTTCCCCCCTCTCCTTTTTTCAGTCTGGCCACACAGAATACGTGAAATATACTAAAGCTATGGCGCCAATTTCAAACCATCCCCGACCATTAAAAAGAAAAATAATTTTTTTTAACTGACAGGCGCTAATTATTATATTAACGCTTATCCCGACGGCGAAATATGTTTTGCAAAGCAGTCACATGTTATTCGTTCAATCTGAAGTTGCATTCGATTCATCGATTTGGATCGATTTAAATCGATTCAAAAAGAATTTATGCGTTCAATTCGTGTGGAATTGACTATAAGCGAAACGTAACGAAACTGATCCAGATCATCTCTAAGTGATCCACAATTAACGTTCGGATGTTTCATCGCGGCGTTGTTTAAAATCTCTTCCCCTGTTTGCGGAGCGAGGCAATAAGGAAACGCTTAGTCGAGAAATTCACGTGAAATTAAAATTCCCACGTGCGGAACTCAATAATTGATGAGGAGCTTCACGGATTACGCCGTTTCTAAAATAGGTACATACCCGCTTATAGGTAACGAGGTACTTAAGATTCCTTCCAATTGAGAAGGTCTCGGTAGGCGGAAGAGCGAACCTTGAATTACGCTCAATTTCAGCTTGGGATATACTTTAATCTTTTCATCAAGGGGGGAAAAGTGCACATACACACACACACACTGCAAACTAATTATATATTGTTCAGATCTTAGATAAATGCAGCGCGTGGGCGCGGAATCTACTCGAGCAATTTTTTCTAATTAGTCTAAAGGTCACTCGATCTTTTTTCACCTAACAGATTTGCGTTTGGTTACGACGACGACAACGAATTATGCAGAAATTAATTATTTATTACATCAAACTTAACAACAGTAAATAATATAGTGTGTTAAACTGTTATGGAGTTATCCTTATTATATTTGCTCTTTAGAATTATAATCACGTCTTGATTAAATTAAACATAATGTCGGGGCATTTATGATCAATTTGCAACATCAGTGATGGCAAATTCGGTACAAATAAAAATAGAAGTTCTCTACATAGACTTTCATATTATAATATTAGATGTCGCCATCATAATGCAATTCATTTGATTGAAATCGTCTGGAGATGAACGTTTACGGTACTTTGATTAATACACCCTACACTTGTAAGCATTGTTTAATGCATGTTCAAGCCTAGTCCCGGCAGTTCAAGATTGGCGTGTACTTGGGCGTGGTTCAAAGTGTAAGGCATGTGATCTTTTCTTTTAGGTTTATCTTCTTTTTTTGTGTGTTTATTTGGTTCTACGTTTTGCTTTCTTTCACCCTTCGATTTATTACGATTACTACAAACATCGCATCTGTGGCTACCTGAACCGTTGGAGTTGATTTCGTGGGCCTCTCCATCTTTAAGTTGCCGCAAGGTCCGTCTGTCCGTACTTGGACTCACCTAAACGCTGTTTGGTGAGTTACGTCGTCAGAGATCGCTGGGAATTGCGATACGCCGTCTGGGCTTCAGTGGTCCTCCCCTGGATCGATACTCTATGGGCATTGACGACGATAGCTGCCGTTCGAAGCGCGAGGATGTAACCAAGTAACCAAGGTCGGATGATTTTGATTTAAACTGCGGTAACGCACGCTTCTAAATTCTTTCGTAAATTAAGCAACCGTTGGTTTCCAATTTTTGCTTTGACTTTTGTAACGGAAAGTCGGTACCGAGTTTTCGTGCGTTTAGTTGCGTTTCTTTATTTTGATTTCTATTTTATAGCGTGCTTTTTATTTTTATAAATAAAAACAATTAAGCCGTATTGGGGAATTTTTATTTTATTAATTATTTGATCTTGTACTCCTGGATTTTAATGAGGGCCCGAAAACCGACATTTTGACACTTTGTCGAAAATTTCTCGAAAACGTGATCTCAGAATTTTTTTAAACTCTCTCACGCTAGAAGACCCTCCCATGTAATTAACCTATGGGGCCTATATCCCAGGAAAATGCGTCGTTTCGAGATATGATTTTTTGATATTTATCAAATTTGTAAGCTCATTTTCCGTAATTTTTTACGGTACCTCAGGGGCCTCGAATCGAATCGAGCCGCACGTCAGCGTATGGCAGAAAATGACGAGGAACGCGATGCCAGAGGGGGTTCGTGCATGTGGTTAGACGGCGCCCGCTCAGAATCTCCTAGGACGCACCGTTTGGCCGCTACGGGGCGTCGAAGTTCCCGTGTATTCTTATGGGAGATTAAATATTTTTCGAAACGTTTGCACGTTTCTCGAAAACGTGATCTCGGAATTTCTTTAAACTTGACGCCGGTTAGATTAGTCCTTCACGAGTCTTTCGAGGCCCCGCCCGTTCCGGTAAGACGCTCAGGGGCGGCTCCGCGACTCCGGTCAGGTGACGCTCCGGAAAGAAAAATTATCTCTCCGTAACCGGAAGAGATATCGTCGAGGTGTTTCAACTGGAGGATAGCCCCCCCTCTCCCTTCGCGACGACACCGGTTTCGACCCGATCGCACCATGAACATCGGAACGGCGAATTTTTTAAATCGAAAATGCACTTCAGGGGCTTTTGTTTGAAATTCATTCGTCGCAGCGCAGCGCCGGTCAAAGTATAAACAGTCCCGGTGAAGTTAGGCCGTACACACACTGGCGGTTTCGCGTCCTGGCTTTCCCGCTGTGTTCGAGGAGACAAACCCTTCGTGTCGCACATCAAATGAAAGGTCTCGACGAGAGGAACTCGCCTGTCATACCGACGCCGTTTTGGAGTCAAAGATGGCGGCGCTGTAATCGAAAATTACCGCGTGAGAGATAAACTCTTCGTGTCGCATATCAAATCAAAGGTCTCGACGGGACGAACTCGACTGTCGTAGCGATGCCATCTTGCAATCAAAGATGGCGGCGCTGTGATCGAAAATCGCCGCGTGAGAGATAAACCCATCTTGTCGCATATCAAATTAAACGTGCGAGACGAACTCGACTGTCATGCCGACGCCATCTTGGAATCAAAGGCGATTTCGTAAATTCGATCGGTGCGCCATTTTTCTCCTCACTCTTACGTGCACTAAGTCTCTAAAAGTTCTCTCTCACATTTCTACTCGGAGCGAATTTTCGAAAACGCCTTTAAACGATCGAAAAGCTTTCCTTTAGGAGATAAGTAGGTCGTGCGACCACTCAACTAAAGGCGCTCAACGAGCGCAACACGACGGAAGCAGTTTCCTAGCTGCCGCGAGCCCCTCGACGGCGAGTGGCCCTTAACGCGCGAAGCGCTTTCTTCAAAACATTTTTTTTGTCATCACCCTTTTGTCATCATCCTCTCAAAAATGACAACGTCGAAACAAATGCCAGCGCGGAGCGCTGGTTAAGAATTATGAGAATAATAATAATCAACAGTTTAGGTCGTGACATCTTGCGGCCGATTTTTGACCTAAAATTGTATTGTTAAGTGCCTTGACTTCCGGTTTCTCTTGCGTCTTTCTTTGTATTTAATTCGATAACTTAACATTGACATTTAATATTAAGGGTGCGTTCAGAAACTATATTCTCAGCTTACTTTATTTTTCTTTTATAAATTAACTTTCTCCGGCAAGCAAACGCTATTTTGTTCAAAGTAGAAAAAAAAAAATTGAAAGAAATTGATCGCTTTGCTTGTATCATAGCACGAATAATTTTGCATTCGCCTTTAAAAAAAAAAAATTGTACCAGGATGTGGCGGCGCAATTTACTATTTAAATAATGCCATGCGAAGTAACGGCTTGAATAAGTAATTCGCGCGATTTTACTTCGGCATGCGGTACATGTAGCAGCATCAATATTTACGTTCGTATTTATCATCGATGCAGATTACATAATCGGCGGCGGCGTTGTTTATTAATCGCACGCAAACGCGCGCGTTCGCCGCGTGGCATAATTAACGCGCGACCAAAGAACGAGAACGGAGGATCCGGATAAACAGCGCGAACGCCCCCTGGAAGGACTCGCTCTCGTTAGCCTAATTAAAGCGGCAATTCCTTTCCAAAAAAAGAAGAAACATCGTAAAATTATCGATTCAGTTTGCTCTGGTAGGCGCCTCGGACGCGACAAATTCCTAACTCGGATGTTTGACATTGTTTATCGTAGGAATGAGGAATTTCACGAAGCGCTTACGCAATCTAGGATTTAAAATTAATGTGTAATTGTGCGTCTTGCTTTCGCATTGTAAACATCACGACGTATTTGGCAAGTAAAAGGTGATACACGTCGGCGTGTGTTTCGATCTTATTAAATCTCATTAGGACAGTGCAACTAATTAGTTATTTAGTCATACAGTATCTCTCCATTTCACTCTGTCGCCCGACTAAAACTGATTTCATCCCGTAACGACCCCGCTCAGCGCATAGCGAAAGAGAACGCAGCCCTCGGCTTCGCGCTCATTATTTCAACAGCGCTCCTGACGTGCTGACCTTTTACTTGTTGGTGATTACAATCTTTGTGCTTCTCTCATGTGAGTGCTGTGATTGAAACGGAATCTACTCCGAGATTTGTCAAAAGCACGCCGAGTGAATTCAAGCTCATTATTAAGCTTTTCTAAAGCCTGTTTCTGGACAAGGAACAGGTAGGTCTCCTTGGCAATTTTGTGCGTATGTTCTGTTGGTAACGTGTATCTCTCTCTTCTAGGCCTAGGCCTTTAGTGGTGGTTTTATCTGCGTTGAATTAATCGACCTATGTGTGGGTGAAACTGAAAGGAAGCGAATAAGTGCCCCCGGCAGCACCGCCTCCCCCTGCCCGTGAAAGTGGACCTGACCTTTAGACACGACGCCACTTGGTGACGTAACACCTTTGCCGAATTACGTCATTGGCAATGCTTACCGCCGTTGGAGGGCGCTCTCTCCCCAGACAGCTGTTTGCCTTTACGCCGGATTTTGCTCACAAGGTCGGAAATATTATTAATTACATACTTTCAATTACCTTTGTGGTCGACTCACTTAAACGCGGCGTTGTCACATTATTTTTACTTGCTTTCATTTTATTCGTCAGTGATTCGTTTTAAATACTTTAAGCTTTATTTGTGAACGTAGAGCAGATCTGCTTAACGTTTGCTTGAAAACAAAGTTTACTTATTGTTAGTTTGATATCTTGTTCGATTCACTGGAATTACTTCTGGATCGTATTCGATATGTGTAAATTGTTCATTTTCTTATTCGTTATTTATTTTCGAGCATTTTTAAATAAAAACAAGTGTGCTCAGGTGGTGACTTTTATTTTATTCAACTTGTCCTTCCTTTGCCTTTGGGGTTTCGTCGGACCCTCCCTTCTCCAAGAGCTTTGCCGGCGGTGCTGGAGAAACGTCAAAGTCGCTCGCACAATTTGCTGTCCTTCGGGTAGGTAGCACTTTATTTATTTGTTCCATTTTGTTCGCGGTCTTCTTTTGTTTCGATTCTTTAGTAGTTCTTTAATTTTTTTTAGCACCGCCAGAGAATTGTCGCGTTTCTTTTGTTTTTTGTTCGTCTTATTTTTCGCATTTCGTCGTTGTTTCTTTACTTCAAGTTTTGTTTCTCTTTATCGAGTTCTTTTCCTGCTCCACGTGAGTCTTTCAATTTTTTAATCAGGACAGTGTCACCAACTTGACGCAACTCGAGGGGAATTACAATCTTACCAACAACCTCTTACTTTCCTTAATTTCTTCTTCTCTTTTTTTTAAGCTTTGGTACATTTCGTTTTTACTTTAACGTTTTCATTTTCCGTTGATTCTAAGTTTTGGCTTCAGTGATCGCTCTATTTGTTTACAAACTCTAAGGTCCTTTTTTTTTCTTGCGTGTGGATTGGCTATTTTTGAATTTGGAGCGAAAATGGGCGATTTCAGGCTTGCACAAAAGATCAACGTCGTTCCGGGTCGCCGGATTATTAATTCACGGCATTTCATGGGCGTTGGCCGCTTTTTTCCGTCGCAGAAAACAATAAAATTATGTAACTTGTGTTTGAGTCTCGCCACCTAATAAATTTTGGGGATTTTTCTTCGCTCGCGAACGTTTGTTGGAAGCATGATCCAGTGCTGTAATAGCAGTTAAAACCTGTGCCACGAATTTCGTCTAAGTTTACCACGTGTTCGAACAGACGCGTCGCAGTTACTTATCGCTTCAGGCCCTCGTCTTAAAAAGGGCGAAAACTGCGGAGGATCGAAAACTCATGAAAAATCCGTGTCACTTGACGTAATCGTTTGGATTCCTCGTACGAGTTTCGACGCAGATATCACCAGTCCGAGAGCCTGCTTTACTTTCACAATCATAGTTCGTCGTTGGAGCCCTTGAGGGAGCTGCCGATCTGGATCGAGCCAACGTCGTAAGCTGCAGCCCCCCGAACTTAACGTAGAGTTGGTGGGACACGAGTGTGGTATTGTACAAACCCTCTGTCTTTTAATTATATGCTCCTCTCCCTTCGCGACGACACCGGTTTCGACCCGATCGCACCATAAACAACGGAACGGCGAATTTTTTTAAATCGAAAAAGCACTTCAGGGGCTCTTGTTCGAAATTCATTCGTCGCAGCGCCGGTCAAAGTACATATAAACAGCCCCGGTGAAGTTAGGCCGTACACACCCTGGCGTTTCGCATCCTGGCTTTCACGTTGTGTTCGAGGGGACGAACAGACGCGTCGCAGTTATTTACCGCTTCGGGCCCTTATCTTAAAAAGGGCAAAAACTGCGGAGGATCGAAAACTCATGAAAAATCCGTGTCACTTTTCGTGACCCCTGACGCAATCGTTTGCATTCCCCGTACGAGTTTCGACGCAGATATCACCAGTCCGAGAGTCTGCTTTACTTTAACAATCATAGTTCGTCGTTGGAGCCGTTGAGGGAGCTGCCGATCTGGATCGAGCCAGCGTCGTAAGCTGTAGCCCACCCCCCAGATTGTCCAAACTTAATGTAGAGTTGGTGGGACGAGTGTGGTATTGTACAAACCCTCTGTCTTTTAATTATATGCTCCTCTCCCTTCGCGACGACACCGATTTCGACCCGATCGCACCATAAACAACGGAACGGCGAATTTTTTAATATTCTTTTTCTTTATTTGAATCATCTTTGGTCTTTTATTATTGTCGCGTTTTTTTTTTGTTTCAGTTTTTTAACATCTCCAGAGAATTGTCGAATTTCTTTTACTTTTTTTTTGTTTCTTTTTATTGCATTTTTCTTTTGCTCTACGTCACTCTTTTAATTACTTTCTGGCGCTATTCTTTTATTGTTTGTTATTAGTTAATCCTTGGACTTGGTTGCAATGCAGGGTGTTCCTAAAATGTATGATGGTCTCAACAAATGTATAGGCGATCTCCTGGACCCATTTGATCTATGTATAAGTTGTGTCCACTTTGCTCCATGGTTGTGCTCTACCCTGATGAGGTCTAATAAGGCCGAAACGTATGTCGTCGTCAGTTGCCACATGTTTACAAATTACCTAATTATCTAAAATTCTGAAGCATTTTTTGTTTTATCTGCGATTCGAGGAGATTCAACCGAAACATCTTCGGTCGGCTTTTCAAGGCCACGCGGTTCGAGAACGAATTCGTTACGCGCAAGTAAAACAAAGCGTGCTATTTTTAACTCGTCGAAGAACGAGTGAACGGCGGCGGCAGTAAAAACGCAAATAACGTAACTCGAACGCGCGCTCTTTCCAGAAAACAGCGTCGTTTATTTTCGTCGTTTCGAAACGATTGTTTTGGCCCGGCGCAACGCGACGTAAAATTAAAGGTAAATTTATTCACGTGACGTAAATTTCACACGTTCAGCGAAACCGATTACTTCTTACAACTGTGACCGTGCTCGTGAAAAATCAGTGGCAGATAGGCAACCCAAATTACAGTCGCCCCTCGTTCAGAGTGTTGTGACGGATGACGCGCGCCTGCAACCACCAATCCAAGGCGTCGCCGTTCTTTACCGGTGACGACGAGGCCACGCCCCTCAATTCGCGACGAATCAACCGAGTATTTGGAAACGCGACGATATAAAAGGGCACCAGAGTCGACCAATGTGTCAGTTCTTCCTTAACACCCGGAAATAACTTGTTTATTTTTGTTTTTTGCATAAAAAAATAACCAATTAAATATGTTTTTTAAATACAATTATTGTTATAATCTAAAGTATAGGCAACTCTACTAACAAACAGGCATTGTGATGATCTGCATGTAATCTAGAAAAGTCTAGAGAGCATTCGAGCAAAGTCTAGATATTATGCTCAGTGAATTTAGTTAGTCTGTGAAACACGCTGCACACAATGTTTAACATTCCCTCCATTAAGTGAGTCCTGATTAATCGCGGACGTAATTAACGGATGCGTGGCGTACAGGGACAGGCTATCATTAGCAATTTATCGCCGCTCTGCGGTGGTCGTTTAATCGACTTTCTTTACAAATCCAGCGCCGCTTTTATCGAGTGAGACGGAATCTCGTTATTCCGAGACAAAAGGCAGTGTGTTAAGCGCAGAAGGACGGCCGGCGAATTATACAAACACGTCCATAAATTAAATTAAGTTTAAAAAGAAAACTCTCGTAAAAGTTTCTCCCTCCGCTGTATAACAAACAAGTTTGAAGTCCGATTAAGGCCCATTTTTACAATCATGGAATAAGGACGGGATAAATATTCGCTGAATATCTTCGTCACGCCTACGTCACGTTATCCTAAGAATAATTATCCGACGATTGTAAAATCGGGCCTGAACTGAACTGTAGGCAAATTAAATAGCAAGGAGGAAATTGGGTTGCCTATACCTTACGCCTTAATCTGCTTGAGAGAAATGGTCAATCAATTCTTGTCTTTTGATGTAACTGAGTTAGCTTCTTCTCCCTCTTGCTTCTTTCTCTTTGGTTTACTTTTCGCTGCTTGCGTTGAAGACAACTTGTTGATAGCTATAAAAAACTTGTGACGGGTCGTCTTTCTCTTTTTCTCTTGGTGTTCTCGTTGCTCTCTCTCGACGTCGGTCTGGTATCCTTGTAGATGCTCCTCGACGTCGATCTATGTCCGGGTTTGCTCGCCGATGTCCAGGTTCAGCCCAACAAAATACGTTGAGCACTTTTGCAACCCAACTTTATTTACAGTAAACGTCTTCATTTACAACAACTTGAAGTGATATCCCGGACGGCTTAACTATCGACACCTTTCTACTGACGATACGGTTGGGGCTCCAGGAATCGGACGGTAGTGATTAGGACACCTACTCAAGGACTGGTACACGAGACACCCGTGTCAGGTTGGTATGAATGAGACACCCACTCAGGGACAGGTACACTAGACCCTCGTGTCAGCTTGGTATGAGTCAAACACCCACTCAGAGACAGATATTTTCCGTTTACTTAACATCTGCACTGTCAAAATGATAGATTTTCGGAGTCTTTTTCAAATTTTCACACTGACAGTGCAGGTGTCAAGTAAACGGACTATACACGAGAAACCAGTGTCAGGTTGGTATGAATGAGACACCCACTCAGGGCCAGGTAGGGGGAATAGGGGCACTTTGAAACACGGGGACACTTTGATACAAGGGTAATTCAAAAGTACCTAAATAGTTTACGAAATTCTACCTCAACAGAGTGCGAAACACCTTTATAGCACTATTTGATAGTCACGTTCAGAATTTCGTAGACTATTTAGGTACTGGCGAAACAACCCTGGCATTAAAGTGCCCCGTGTTTCAAAGTGCCGCTACTCCCTCTACACGAGACACTCGTGTCAGCTTGCTATGAGTGAGACACCCACTCAGAGACAGGTATTGTCCGTTTACTTAACAAGTACACTGTCAAAATGATAGTATATTGGCATCACTGCACACTTGTGACATTTAACAGTATTTTAAATCCATTCATAATAATTAACACATTTTGTAGATGGGCGTTGTTAATTTTGAAAGCAAGCAAATAATTTCCAACGTTAATTATACGTCATACCATACCTGATATGGGTTTTATCCACTGACGTGTTAGTGATTGAATGTACAAAGACACTCAAAATCATGAATTTTTCTCAAATGTTGACACTGACGGTGCAGATCTCAAGTAAACTAACTATACGCGAGATACCCGTGTCAGGATGGCATGAGTGAGACACCCACTCAGGGACAGGTACACGAGACACTCGTGCCAGCTTGCTATGAGTGAGACACCCACTCAGAGACAGGTATTGTCCGTTTACTTAACAAGTACACTGTCAAAATAATAGTATGTTGGCATCACTGCACACTTGTGACATTTAACAGTATTTTAAATCCATTCATAATAATTAACACATTTTATAGATGGGCGTTATTAATTTTGAAAGCAAACAAATAATTTCCAACGTTAATTATACGTCATACCATACCTGATATGGGTTTTATCCACTGACGTGTTAGTGATTGAATGTACAAAGACACTCAAAATCATGAATTTTTCTCAAATGTTGACACTGACGGTGCAGATCTCAAGTAAACTGACTATACGCGAGATACCCATGTCAGGATGGCATGAGTGAGACACCCACTCAGGGACAGGTACACGAGACACTCGTGTCAGCTTGCTATGAGTGAGACACCCACTCAGGGCCAGGTATTGTCCGTTTACTTAACATCTGCACTGTCAAAATGATAGTATGTTGGCATCACTGCACACTTGTGACATTTAAC
Source organism: Dorcus hopei (assembly GCA_033060865.1). Taxonomy (NCBI): domain Eukaryota; kingdom Metazoa; phylum Arthropoda; class Insecta; order Coleoptera; family Lucanidae; genus Dorcus; species Dorcus hopei. The sequence goes on along the minus strand of CM065425.1, from coordinate 6,035,215 downwards.
AGTATTTTAAATCTGTTCATAATAATTAACACATTTTATAGATGGGCGTTGTTAATTTTGAGAGCAAACAAATAGTTTCCAACGTTAATTATACGTCATAACATACCTCATATGGGTTTTATCCACTGACGTGTTAGTGATTGAATGTACAAAGACACTCAAAATCATGCATTTTTCTCAAATGTTGACACTGACGGTGCAAATCTCAAGTAAACTGACTATACGCGAGATACCCGTGTCAGGATGGCATGAGTGAGACACCCACTCAGGGGACAGGTACACGAGACACTCGTCTCAGCTTGCTATGAGTGAGACACCCACTCAGAGACAGGTATTGTGCGTTTACTTAACATCTGCACTGTTGAAATTATAGTGTGTTGGCATCACTGCACACTTGTGACATTTAACAGTATTTTAAATTTATTCATAATAATTATCACATTTTAGATAGGCGTTGTTAATTTTGAGAGCAAAACGTTAATTATACGCCATACCATACCTGCTCTGGCTTTTATCCACTGGCATGTTAGTGACTGAAGGTACAAGTACACTCAAAATCACGTTTTATTTTTCAAATTTCGACACTGACAGTGCAGATGTTAAGTAAACGGACTATACGCGAGATACGCGTGTGAGGTTGGTACGAGTGAGACACCCACTCAGGGACAGGTACACGAGACACCCGTGTAACGTTGGTATCACAGGAGGCACCCACTCAGGGACAGACGCAAGAGACACTCTAAAGTTAGGGTAAAATTAGCCTAGAATTATAGGCAATTCAAATAGCGGGGAGCAAGTTGGGTTGCCTGTACCATACGCGTCAATGTGCTTGAAAGAAATGGCCAATCAATTCTTCCTTTTTGATGTAAAAATACCCACTAAACGTCAGATGTTTTCTTTGTGTAAGTCTTGATGATGATTTCTTCTTGCTAGAGTTCTGGTGGCAACAGAAAACTCACGCTAAAGCCTTCGCTTGCATTAGTAAATAATTTTCAAAGCACCAGTTTCTTAAACTTAAATTAGCTTGGAACTATAGGCAATTTAAATAGCGGAGAGTAAGTCGGGTTGCCTATACCTTACGCCTTAATCCGCTTGAAGGAAATGGCCAATCGGTTCTTCTGTTTATGTAATGAAGCTAACTGGACGTCAGATGTTTTGTTTAGTTCCTTCTCTCTCTTCTTTTTCCTCGATCTAACGTGATGAAGGTGACTTTTTGTTGTTCATATTGAAGATAACCATCTGACAGCAACAGAAAAGCTTTCGTTTGTATTAATAATTTTTCAATAATCAGTTTTTTTTTTTAATTAGCCTAGAACTACGTATAGGCAATTTAAATAGCGGAGAGTAAGTTGGGTTGCCTATACGTTACGCCTTAATCTGCTTTAAGGGAATGGTCAAATAGTGTCATCAGAAGGTTTGTATAGTTTCTTCTCTCCGTCATTACTTTTTCGTTGGCCTACGTTAAGAAGATGACTCGTTTTTGTTTGTGTTGTAGCCAACCTTCTGGTAGCAATAAAAACACAGAACAGAATCAGTTTCTTTTAGAAAAATTGACTAGGACTGTAGGCAATGTAAACAGCGGAGAGTAAGTTGGGTTGCCTATACCTTACGCCAATCAATTTTCCTTTCGATGTAATAATGGTAACTAAGCGCCAGATGTTCAGCTTAGTTTCTTGTTTCTCTTAGATCTCCGTCATGAAGGCGACTTGTCGTTGCTTGCGTTGAAGACAATCTTCTGGTAGCAACAGGAAACTCCATCCAGAGTTTGTCCTTTCATTAATAATTTGATTTCCATCTGCAACTAGCAAGAGATAACGATCATCTCTTGGTGTTGTTGATAATGGTCGATCTTGTCTTAGTTTGCGCCAAAAATCTTCAGCTTCTAAAGTGGAAAAATTACTTCGGCCTCATTCAACCCTCGTAGGCAACAGTTTACTTATATTGGGTCTGTCTTCCAGGTGCTCTCTGAACCCCTAATTCAAGCAGATCTTGATGCCCTCCTCACAATGTGTTCTGCTTTTGGTACAACAACGAAGAGGTCAAGATTGCTCATTGGAAACAGACCTTAGTACAACCAAGGTCATGGCCATAACTTTTCGGGATTCAGAAGAAATTCTGATATAACCTAATTCAATCAGAGCTGGATGCCCTTCCATTTTTAAGCGAAACTGACGCCTGCCCACAATGTTTCCTGGTTTTGTTACAACAACGGAGGGGTAAAAACCATTTCAGTGGAAACAACCTTGTCCTCCAAGACCAAGAAATTTTGGCCTTAGCACAATCAAGGTTATGACCATAAGCCATAACTTTTCGACTTCCACCCCTTGCAAAACCTCAATCGCTCTGGTTGCTTCGAAATTGTCCTTGAACAGGAATAAAAGAGGAATGCAACGTTACGTCAAATCCGATGACGTCGTGTGCAAGTTATTAGCACGGAGGTAGAAATAGTAATTTAACTATGAGTTATTGCGGCGTAATGGCATAACTCTCGGACTCTCAATTGGGGGTAGGATGCGTTTTTCATCGCCTCCGGTCGGTCGTAACTGTCTTGTTGTTCGTTCCATCAAGCAACGAGCGACGCGGGAGCAATTTGTTCTGCCCCGACTAATCGCATGCAAGGCATTATGCAATCGCAAATCTGCATTCGCGAAGCGCCATGAAATGCGAAGCGGCTTAGGCGTGAGGTAATTTGTACACGGCGCGTAGCCCCGCAATAAATTATCCATTAAGAGAATTACTTCACCGCGTGCGCATTTATTATCTATTCCGTGCAATATGAATAATGGAAGTTATTTGTCATCTTCAGCTAGCGTACAGTGTGAAAAAGTTGGTAGGTAACATTTACATCTCATCGCATACAAGAAGTCAAATAATGTCAACGTGACATTAGAGGCGGGCCACAATCTGTATACGTATTAATAAAATAAAACGCAGCGCAATTTGATTTTTCTTTTTTTGGAGTCACCTGGCAATCGTTGCCAACTTAATAAGCGTGACCCGAATTTCAAATTCTACATTCCGTTGTTTATGTATGTATGTATACCGAGACGAACAAAGTATTTGTAAAGGGTCGCGGTTGGAACGTGAAAGGACGGGGCGGATTTAATTTTCAGCCCCATAAATTTCGATCTGTAAAAGGCAGGAGCTTTTGTGTGACGAGCAAAGCACGTCGTGACGTGGGGGGTCCGTGTGTGTTTCGTAAGCAACGTGAAACGCGCACGATGATTCGTGACCGTGCGAAAATATCGTTGTTGGAGAAAATGTATTAAATCATCGACGTGGAAATAATCGAACGAATAAACGTCGACGTCATTAGTAGGAAATGTTAAAAAATAAGAAACTAGACAAAAAAACGAAAAAGACAAATGGACGTCCAAGACTTCAAAAGCTTTTGTCTTTTCCCTCTATCCCTTCCATTTATTTGTCAGCATTACTTTGCTTTTCTGCTCCTCTTGGTGTTTCTGGCATCCTCCATCCTTACTCTAAGTGTCGGGCTTCAAACGCTTTCATCATTTCCCTCTACCCCTCCCAGTTTTTCACTCTCCTCAGGTCGTATTCCTCTTAGCTTTGCCTTTACTGCTGCCATCTACTGTTGCTCAGGTCTATCTCTTCGCTTTTTCCTTTTTTTTATCCTCCATCCTTACTGTAAGTCTAGGGCTTCAAACGCTTCCATCAGTTCCCTCTACTCCTTCCAGTTTCTCACTCTCCTCCGTCAGTCCTCAGGTCTTATTCCTCTTAGGTCTCCCTTCATTGCTGCCATCTAACCGTTTTTCAGGTCTACCTCTTCACTTTTTCCTTTTTTTAATCCTCCATCTTTACTGTAAGTCTCGGGATTCAAACGCTTCCATCATTTCCTTCTACTTCTTCCTGTTTTTCACTCTCCTCAGGTCGTATTCCTCTTAGGTTTACCTTTACTGCTGCCATCTACTGTTGCTCAGGTCTATCTCTTCGCTTTTTCCTTTTTTTTTATTCTCCATCCTTACTGTAAGTCTTGGGCTTCAAACGTTTCCATCATTTCCCTCTACCTCTTCCAGTTTCTCAGTCTCCTCCGTCAGTCCCCAGGTCTTATTTCTCTTAGGTCTCCATTCATTGCTGCCATCTAACCGTTTTTCAGGTCTACCTCTTCACTTTTTCCTTTTTTTAATCCTTCATCTTTACTGTAAGTCTCGGGATTCAAACGCTTCCATCATTTCCTTCTACTTCTTCCTGTTTTTCACTCTCCTCAGGTCGTATTCCTCTTAGGTTTGCCTTTACTGCTGCCATCTACTGTTGCTCAGGTCTATCTCTTCGCTTTCTCCTTTTTTTATTCTCCATCCTTACTGTAAGTCTTGGGCTTCAAACGTTTCCATCATTTCCCTCTACCTCTTCCTGTTTTTCGCTCTCCTCCGTCAGTCCCCAGGTCTTATTTCTCTTAGGTCTCCCTTCATTGCTGCCATCTAACCGTTTTTCAGGTCTACCTCTTCACTTTTTCCTTTTTTTAATCCTCCATCTTTACTGTAAGTCTCGGGATTCAAACGCTTCCGTCATTTCCTTCTACTTCTTCCTGTTTTTCACTCTCCTCAGGTCGTATTCCTCTTAGGTTTGCCTTTACTGCTGCCATCTACTGTTGTTCAGGTCTATCTCTTCGCTTTTTCCTTTTTTTATCCTCCATCCTTACTGTAAGTCTTGGGCTTCAAACGTTTCCATCATTTCCCTTTACCTCTTCCTGTTTTTCGCTCTCCTCCGTCAGTCCCTAGGTCTTATTTCGCTTAGGTCTCCCTTCCTTGCTGCCATCTAACCGTTTTTCAGGTCTACCTCTTCACTTTTCCCTTTTTTTAATCCTCCATCTTTACTGTAAGTCTCGGGATTCAAACGTTTCCATCATTTCCTTCTCTGTTTTGCGCTCTCCTCAGGTATATTCCTCTTAGGTTTGCCTTCACTGCTGCCACCTACCGTTTTTTTTTCCTGATGTAAGTACTTCCTTGGTGTTTATGATATCCTCCATACGTCTCATACCTTTGAGGTTCTACAAACGGGGACATACGGAACTCTCTATTTGTTTTCCTTCTCCAACCCTACTCTCTTACTTTTTACAGCTCCGAGGATTTTCTTTAATTTTTTTTCCTCGCACTTCATCAGCTCATTTTATAATTTGTTTAAAACCTAAAGGGTCCCATTCATTATCGGATTGATCTGATGGATTGGTCCGTCCTGACTTGTCCGCCGACCGATCCGCTCATGAATGGTAATGGGGGACAAGACATAGATCGGTCAGGGTCGGATTGTGAGTTCGCTAGCTTGACAACCGAACCTACGACACGACCCGACCGGGACCAATCCGTGCTAGTTTTATAATGTGTGTGTGATCTGTCAAGACTTGTCCAGCAGCTCCAGGCAACAGTTCTACAGTTCAACGTCAAAATCAAGAAGTTAAAATGAATTTGAAGACATCAAATCTTTTTGGGAGGAATTTATCTTCCTATGTCAAGAAAATCCGTATCTATAGAACTTCAACCACTCTTTTAACCCAACACGTTCTTCCTTTTTTCTTTTTCGAATAACATGATTGTACCAACTTTTGCCTTTTTGGAGAATATGGGAGACAATATGTATCTAGGCTCACCACGTTCAGTGTACGAATGAGTTCTTTTGCAGGGTTCGTGTCATGTCCGTGTAATTTGTTGACAAACGTGGATGAGTCGCATGTCGGGTTTCGGTTGGGAGTCGAGTCTGGGCTCGTATAGTGAGTGGCTCGCTTAAGTGTGTCGCAAAGTATGTCGCTTGTAAGTTCTGAACTTTGCTTGTTTAGTCTCCTACTGCATGAAATGGTGCAATCTGGGTTTGTTTGTTCGTTTGATGGCAACATTTGAAAATTTCTGCTAATTTAGACTTGTGGCAACCCTAACTTCCCCGGGGCTCGAAATTAATCCATTGCCGAGTCCTTATATGGGCAAGGGGATAACTAACGATTTCTATTGGTCGGCGCTGACTTAATCTGCGATCACTCCGTGGCAACCTGTTTCGTTTTGTTTCAAGGCGTCACTTACTCGTTCAACGTCGGCGGTGCTGCGTCGTGTGTTCCAATTTATCGGGGTTTTTGCTAAGAAAATTTAGGAGAACTCATCTTCGACGTTGTCGGAATCTCCTGGAGCACAATGGAACGAATTTTGGATATTTCTTACTATCCTGCCAAGCTTGGAAATTATCGAAATCCGGATAATTCTAGGCTAAAGGTTTTACGCCATCTTGTTTACTAATAGCGTGTTTCTTTCAATTGAGACTTTCGGTGTTTCTGGGGGTGTCCTCCATTCTTACTTTAAGTGTAGGGCTTCAAACGGTTCTATCATTTGCAACTATCCCTTCTCTTTTTCGCTCTCCTCAGTTCTTATTTGTCTTAGCTCTATCTTCACCGCTGCCATCAGAACTATCTCTTCGCTTTTTTCTGACGTCCTCGTCTTTCTGATATCCTCCATACGTCCATACCTTTGAGGTTCTATAAATGGGGGACGTATGGACCTCTCTATTCGTTCTCCGTCTCCAAACCTTACTCCCCTACTTGTTACACCTTCGAGGATTTTCCTCGATTTTCCGCGTACATACTTCGACTCGTTTTATAGTTTGTTTAAAACCTAGGTCTGTCACATAGTATCCCGTCTGTAAGCTTTAAAGTTCTGTCCAATTCAAGGCAGATTCTCGAATTGGAACTGTTTTAGAAAGGCTCCTATTAAGTTACTAGACCTGCACGAAATGGTGCAATCTGAAGGATTTCCCTTAATTTTTTTTCCTCGTACTTCATTCAAGGCCGTTTTCATAATAGAACTTTAAATTTAAAGTGACTTTAACCTATGAAAACACATTAGTTTTCCTATGCTTAAAGTGACTTTAAATTAAAGTCTCCTTTAGCACTATTATGAAAACGGCCCTCAGACTCGTTTTATAATTTATTTAAAACCTAGGTCTGTCACACAGTATGTCGTTTATAAGCTCTAAAGTTCCGTCCAATTCAAGGCAGACTCTTGATTTGGAATTGTTTTAGAAAGGCTCCTGCCGAGTTACTAGACCTGTACGAAATGGTGCAATCTGAAATAAGTGACTTCTCCGAGCGCAGCGGCGCAGGCTCGAAACTATCGTTCATCGAATGGGGATAACTAACGATTTCTATTGGTCGGCGCTGACTTCATCTGCTATCACTCCGCGACAAGCCGTTTCGTTTTGTTACAACGCGTCGCTCACTCGTTCAACGTTGTCGGAATCTCCTGGAGCACCACGGAACGAATTTTGGATATTTCTTACAATCCTGCCAAGTTTGCGGTAAAGGTTTGACGCCATCTTGTTTACTAAGTGCATGTTTCTTTCAATTTAGGCTTTCGGTGTGCGTTCTCGTGTACCCTTTTTGCGTAGGTACAATTTTCTTGACGCCCTGGTACATTCACCCGTGGAATTCCCATTTTAGCCCTCAGTTAATAAATCGACCTACTTGGAAGCAGTTGCGTGTCTGACCGAAGGACGTCCAAGAGGCACGTTGGAAAATTACAAGCGACCTACGACCTACAGGACATGTTTAGGACGTCGCGTCGTGAGTTTACTAATTGCTTCGACACGCTGTATTTTATCAAAGAGCGAATTTCGACTAATCTTGCGTTTAATTAACCGATGTACTCTTGTTTTGTTTATATTAAAAGGTGACTTAAGTTTTGAAGTCTTAAACAGAGTGCACTCAGGTGCAATATTTCTGAGTTGCTTTAGTCGTAGTGTATTCGGCGACCTACAGTTGGATGTGTAGCGTAATGTAAATTTTATCGTGACTTTCTTTCTTTATTTAATTTAAAGCGGCTGTTTATTATTACCATTTGTGTACTTGTGTTTATACCTTCAGCGTACAATCTCCCGAACTTATTGCAAGACTTTGACGAATGTGTTTCACATCAACTTCATCGTGTGGGTATTTGTTCACCCTGGCGCCTTTATAACACCTTTTAAACCAAGCCCTGTCTCCATTGAGCTACCTGGGCAACAGCTGGTGAAGAACAGCGCCTGTTTAATGTAAGTAAATATCAGGAATAATCGTTTCAGTGTTTTTGTGGTAGCAAGTTCTTTCTTCATTGCACTTAGATATATGACATGCAGGTTGACGCCTGATACATTCTGCTATTAGCTGTAACAATGAGCGTGTCTTGGGGCAATGACTTGTTAAAGTTATCTCTAACTATTTGAGGCGCAGGACCTTTTGCTTTTTTAAATCTTAATTTATTCTGCCCCTCTTACTGTCACTGTCTTCTCTCGCAAATATTTTATCGTCTTCTCCTCGTAAGCTTGCACTCGCGTATTCTATTTTCTAAAACCCGGGCCCCGGCATTTAGAAGGCCGGCCTTGCATCTCTTTCATGCCCAACGAGTCATTATGTTCCACGAAAACGATTTCAAGATCAATCACACCGTGTTACCACAATATAAATTATGAAGGCGACATCTATTAGCGTAACGTGGAAACCTGTTACGTAAATGTAACGACATCTGTTACCACTTTTATGCTCTTCAATGCACTGTGCATGGCCAGCACCATTAACATTCACTGACGTGTATGTATGGCCGTTTCAATTCGCCTAAAATTCGGTTCCGGAAAGCATGCCGTGGAGTACTCCCCTCAGCGCTCTCTATTAAAGATACTACAGAACTACTCATAGTAACGTAATGACAACTGCAATTACTTAAAAACTCACAAGAGGCGCTGAGTGGAGTACCCGTCAAATTTTTAAAAGTCAAATTGAAACGGCCATACATACACGTCAGTGAATGTTAATGTAGCTGGCCATGCACTGTGTTACTACGACATAATTATGAAGGCGAGAGGCGACATCTATTAGTGCAATTTGAAAATGAAACGACATCTGTTACCTATTTTATGCGCTTTCTGGTCCATCATCTATCATCATATTTTGTTTAGCCCCATTTCTATTACGTGCTTGCCTTGCCCAATGGGTCACTATGTTCCGCGAAAACTATTTCAAGATCAATCACACTGCGACACTGTATCAATGCACTGTGTTACTACGACATAATTATGAAGGCGAGAGGCGACATCTATTAGTGCAATTTGAAAATGAAACGACATCTGTTACCTATTTTATGCTCTTTCTGGTCCATCATCTATCATCATATTTTGTTTAGCCCCATCTCTATCACGTGCTTGCCTTGCCCAATGGGTCATTATGTTCCGCGAAACCGATTTCAAGATCAATCACACTGCGACACTCTATCAATGCACTGTGTTACTACGACATAATTATGAAGGCGAGAGGCGACATCTATTAGTGCAATGTGAAAATGAAACGACATCTGTTACCAATTTTATGCCTTTTCTGGCAACGCTGGCTCATCATCTCATTTAAAGAGGCGAGACGCAAGACGTCCGGACAAACAAATAATAAATTCCAGAAATTAAACAAATTATCACACAAAGGCCCCCATTCAGATCTGTACGTATATAGTCCAAACAAAGAGGGCCTTGAAGCGATTCGATTAGAATTCCATTTATTTAAAAGACAAAAAAAAATTGGTGCGTTTAAAACGATCGTGTTGCACTTTCGTGCTTACTTATTAAAAGCGAAAACACAGAGGCGTACGTAACTAGAGTATGCGTGTCACGCTCGAGTTGATCCTGCAGTATTATAACAAACAAAACGGAACGAATTTAATCGCCCACGTTTTGATGTGTGTTCTAATTCAATTTTGTTTGATGTTAGAGGAGCTCGGGGGAATTTAATTGCAAGCGCAATAACTAATTAAAAAAAAGAAAAAAAACAGCGTTCGAGTTATCTCTTCATGTTTGTGGGACGTCGCCGCGGCGCTTGTACCCCGATAAGGCCGAATGGAAATCGTTTTGTTTCCAGATAAATTATCTCACCTAATGATAATTTTATACGCGCCTCGTTAAGATGCGAGAGCCATTCGTTAACCTTCAGGTCACACGTGAATCGAAAGCTTCACGAACTCCTCAACCACCACCGTGAGTGGTATGTACGAGTATATCTACATACATACTTACATACAAGACATTGTATCACGTAGGTACACGTACCTTCCAAAAGATATTCATGTGTATTTATGCATAAGCACCGGGGTTGGTGTAATTCCGGATTTAAAATGAAAACCGGAATTCGTAGTACAATTTTTTCTTTAAAGCAGAAACTAAAATTAGATTCTGGAAATCGTCTCTCACCTTGAGCGCGTTTCTCATTTTTCCGGTTGGGCATATCTTCACGTGCGTGTATGCTAATTTTTTCAAAAGTATTTAGCATACGCCTCGTAAACACGAAACGCACACGGGCGTGTTAAATATTCGCCATTAAAAAATTCGATCCCTTCCAGATTGAATACAAATGCGTTCCTTTTATTAATAGAAACAGAATCCGAAACGTGGGCGCGCTTAAACGCTACGTGGGAAACACAATTAAATTCCTGATTAAAGTAGGCCGTGATTTCAATGTTTTTCTTCCTAAAGGTTTGCAACACTGACAATAACTTGTTTGTGCTAACGCTAAGATGACGCCCCCCCAAACACTTGGCAAACGCGTTTGAAAACATGAAGCGCAGGGTACGTTTGTGCAATCGGAATTTTCGGCGCTTTGATGACGTTTTGAAGTATAATTATTAAAGTATTTCTCTGAATTTTTCGTTTACTCTACGCATGATCAGGCGAAAAACATAAAAATCATCAGATTTACAGCAAAAAAGTTGCCACATAGCCGCGACACCGCACGACTGTTTTCTGACCTACAATTGTGCGTCTTTTTTTCCATAATACCTGTCAAATGTTTCTGATGTTGGCACCCGTTACCTGAATGTTAGGAAATTTCAAAAGTTCTGTTCTCAATTTAGTGATAAAAGCAGTGTTCCAACAGAAACCCTAGAATTTTGACACTGACAGATATTATAGTAAAAAAGACAAACAAACTATAGCAAAGTCGCAACGATACTGCTGCGTCAATGAGCTACCAAGCACGAGATGGCCAGTGCGGGCGAAAAAGTTGCCACTTTTTTCTCCTAACAGTTAGTTTGATTTTTTTCGGGGAATACAATAACTGCTTCTCGTTAGTCGTTGAGACTAATCTAACCTTGACTTTACTTAGGGGAGGGTCTGGCCCTAGAGCTAGAGGCCAGCCCTGGCTCGTAGAGTCACTCGCTTGGGTTTGTCTTTTGCGCGCACTTGACTTCACTATCACTTTTAACATGACCACCTAATTACTACTACATTTTCTCTGCTTCACTGCTTGACTATCTACCTGCGGGTTGGTCTCTCACCTTTTACACATTTCTAAATCTACGTCACAATCGGTTCTTTTGTCCTGGTGGCTGGGGTTCGGTCCAAGGTACAAAGTTCTAAAGGTGTCAGCATCAATTAACCCTTGCCAAATTTGTTTTCTTAAAGCGTTCTAATTGCCTCAATCTTAATTGGCACTTGTAAACATACACGCTTACATTCCGCAGAGCTCGTATAAGTGAAATGCGAGCATGTGTAATGCGGCCGTCCTACTAATTGTTAATGGGTGCTGATCCTGCATAATTTTGAAATGCACACAATCGCAATAATTACGAAACGAATCTTAATTTACTCATATTTTCCCAGATAATGACATCGTGACAATATGGCGAAACAACGAAATGCAGAATTAGATAAATAGAAAACAAAAGAAGATCGTCGGTTGGGGGCGACTGAAAATCAAACGACTCTCGGTGAGGACAAATGAGATATCGACGATTTACGGGGCGAAAATCAAACTTTCATTTGTTTCTTTGTTTTTTTCTGTGACAGTAGTTTTTCGTATCGCTTCGTACGGTTTCATCTTTTGTTTTCAGTAGGCGTTTCGACTTTCTTATACTCCCCTGCAGGAAACGTCGATCTTCTTTCTGTTTAGCAGATAAAAGTTTGCCAAAAAAAAAATAATAATAAACGATAGAGTGTAATACAAGTGACAGGTGAAAATAATAGAAGCAAAATTGAATCGATGACAGAAACTGACAGAATATTTCAAACGTCAAACTTGTAGATTCAAAAAATATCGACAACTTTGACGACAAACAAATAAACGTCAAATAAGTCAATAAAAGCAACGAGTACCTCTTATTTAACAAAACCTAAAGTTTGTATAAATTTTACAAACTCAACCTGTCAAAGTTGTCACTTTAACAGATAGAAATAATCCTGAATTCTGATAAGTCTAGAGGAAACAAGTTTGACAAATAAATATGCCAGTCATTATATGGAAGGCATGACTAAGGAAAGTATTGACTGGTGAAGATATTGTACAAGTAAAATGTTTGACAGGCAAGTAGGTACGGAAAAAATTAATAAACAAAACAAAAGAAAACAACGTACATATTTGATTGAAAAGAATCGTGAGATAGAAGTCACGAAATATTTGCCTTTGAGATTGACGGACTGCAAGCGCAATCATGTTTGACAGATAAATCAAGAAGTTCGATTTTGACAGGTACCTACATTCCGAGCTCAGGACCGGCGCAAGCTTTTGCGAGGCCGGGTTCAAAAATTGCGCGGGGCCAAAAAAAAAAACAGTTTATAAAAGTGGATTTATAACTGCAACGACAGCACAAAGTTTAAGCGCGGGGCCGGGTTCCGGAGAACGCGCAGAACCCGCCTCGCGCCGGCCCTGTCCGAGCTAAAAACCTTGACACACGAAAACAGACGAAGACGGCAAATAAGAAAGAGAAGTTCCAATGTAAAATAAATTTTCAATCTGAACAGACGAGCTTTGACAGGTAAACAACGGCGATCAATTCTGACAGACAGAATTTCAAAATGAGAATCGCGTTTAATTTGAACGCAAACTAACGAGCAAATACGGAATGCAAAAAAGAGAAATAGAGATAATTCGCTTATCAAAGCAACGTCAATGACTTTGACAAGCAAAAAACTTTAATACATAAAGGTAAACGAAAATAACAAATGCTGACAGGCGTTTTTCACACAAACATAAAACAAGTGACTGTCATCTTTTTGACAGTGTGACATAGAAAAACAGTTGAAAACTATGGACAAAAGAAAGATGACAAAATGCCAACAATTTTGACAGATAAACCAAGTCGCTTTTTAAAATCAAATAACCCGACAGTGAAATGTAAAACTGTAAATGCCAACAACTTTGACAGGTAAACAGATAGACGTTGATTTCTTTCACACGTGCATTTTGTGACAAATGACAGTCGTTTTTGACAGGTTTGATGCACAAAAACAATCGACAACTACAGACAAGAGAAAGACGACAAAATGCCAACAATTTTGACAGATAAACCAAGTCGCTTTTTAAAATCAAATAACTCGACAGTGAAACGTGAAATTGTAAATGCCAACAACTTTGACAGGTAAACAGATAGACGTTGATGTCTTTCACACGTGCATTTTGTGACAAGTGACAGTCGTTTTTTGACAGGTTTGATGCACAAAAACAATCGACAACTACAGACAAGAGAAATATGACAAAATGCCAACAATTTTGACAGATAAACCAAGTCGCTTTTTAAAATCTAATAATTCGACAGTGAAATGTAAAACTGTAAATGCCAACAACTTTGACAGGTAAACAGATAGACATTGATGTCTTTCACACATGCATTTTGTGACAAGTGACAGTCGTTTTTGTCCACTTTCGTCAACTTCAGTGACCATTTTCATCAATTCAGTGACCACTTTGGTCAATTTCAGTGACCACTTTGGTCGACTCCAGTGATCACTTTGGTCAACTTTGGTGACCATTTTCATTCATATGCTTAATGCGTAAAATAAAGAAAACGTTTTTGCACTAAATAATAAAAGTATCGAGTGTGTCGTCGTTAGGGTTAGATGTTTAAATATCCCGCCAATATTTTGCACTAAAATGGCGGCTGATTGCGGTACTGTAATTATTTAGTGACGGTACTGAAGTCCATCATCAAGCGCCATCTACGAACCAACAGACTAACGTTTTTATTTTTACTTAGCACACAGTTTTTTTTTTTGTTTTTTTAACGCCGCCAGTTCGTTGGAAGTCTAGTGAACTGAAGCATCGCGCAATCCTACGTTTGCCTGAGACTTATCTTAAGCGCCATCTGTGGACCAATAAAGTAATGATTTTAATTTTATTTAGCACACAGCTTTTTTGTTTTTTTTTTTTTAACACGGCGCACCGCCAGAGATTTTATTTTTTCCCATCGATCGAATCGAAGCATCGCGCAATCCTACGTTGAACGATGAACAAAAGCAAAGAAAATTTGACAACTCTCTAAGAAAAACTAAAACAAAAGACGATCGCAAAAAGATTGTTTCGATAATTAAAAAAAAAGGTTAACGAAAAAACAGGAATAAACAAAAGACGATCGACGACTTTTCTGCGGGACGTCAGAAAATCATTTTATCACAGACCAACGTAAGGCAAAGGAAGAATTCGACAAAAAGGAACAAAGAAACTGAAGTGAAAAGCAACAAATGACAGAAAAAAACAAAAGAAGTTCGACGACTTTCTTGTGGGGCGTCAGAAAATAATTAAAGACTATGTAACGTAAAACAACCGAAGAATTCGCTTAAAAAAAAATTAAAGAAGAACGAGAAGATGAACGAAAAACAAAAGAAGATCGACGATGTTCGTTATAAAAGTCGTAGGGTCGTTTAAAAAATTAGAAAAAGATAATAAAAATAATCGCTTTATTCATAGACTTCGCAAAATTTGCGGACTTCATCAAAATTATAGACTATATGAAATTCATGGACTCTTCTAGTAAAACGATAGGCTATATGAAATCCATGGACTTTACCAAAAAGATAATCTTAAATACTGAAAAAACAATTTAATTTATAATTAAATTTTTTAATCGACGATCTACTGGATAGGACATTCATAAACTGAATGGAACCGATGTTCAATCAGTAAAAAATACAAAATTCCTTGGAATAATGAGCGACGAGGATCTGACTTGAAGCAGTCATGTGGAGTATGTAAGCTTACGCATAAATAAAGCGTATTTTGCTTTACGGCAACTCAAAGATGTATCGCCAGGTGACAGGTTACTCTCGGTCTACTATGCAATGGTCCATAGTAACGTGCGTTCAAAAAAATCCGTTATCGAGAAGGCTCTGAACTTGGTTCTGTTTTATGACGGCACGTCGTAGCTCAGTACGTATGTTGCGACCTTGAATAACTGCGAGCTGTCAACAGCGTCAACTGTCAAAGGCTTGGTTTGCATTTTCGAGGCATTTCTAATAAAATAAATAGTGAATTCAAGCATCGCGCAATCCTATGTTTGCCTGAGACTTATCTTAAGCGCCATCTATGGACCAATGAAGTAATGATTTTACTTTTATTTAGCACACACTTTTTCTTCGTTTTTTTTTTAACACCGCGCACCGCCTAAAGATTTTATTTTTTTCAATCGATCGATGAAAGTGCAGTGAATTGAAGTAACACGCAATCCTACGTTTGCTTGAGACTTATCTTCAGCGCCATCTATGGACCAATAAAGTAATGATTTTACTTTTATTTAGCACACAGTTTTTTTTTGCTTCTTTTTAACACCGCGCACCGCCAGAGACTTTACTTTTTTCAATCGATCGATGAAAGTGCAGTGAATTTTGAAGTATCACGCAATCCTATGTTTGCCTGAGACTTACCTTAAGCGGTTGCAAGCATGTCAACAATACACATAGCGGCTAATGTTGTTACAACTACTGCCTATAGTAATTATGTCCATGACGTATTTCCTGAGGCTAAATGACAAATAATGTAATTGATTAATACACGTATTATCATTACGTTCATACTTCCTACAAATTGTGCCAATGCGACGAATGAAATGGGTCTTAGTATCGTGCCTTGAGGTACACTTCCGTTTGTCAGCGTGATGATAGACATAGTCTGCCGCTACTAGTGCCTATAGTAATTATGTCAATGACGTCTAAAAAAAAAAAAACAAAAATAATTTATCGATGTATACAAGTAGTTCCGTTATACACATGCATGGTCTGGTCGAACTGTTTGATATAATGGAAGATGGACGCCGAATAATCTCCAGAAGTATTCGAGTGTATTAACATATCTTGGTGTCATCGCACGTCACTCCTCGGCGATTATGTAAAACTACCAAACAAATAATGATTTTAATTGGCGTGGGTATAACGTGCTCCCGTAATTTTATCTCCGGGGCGATCGAAAGCAATAGTAAACAGTTTGTAGCTCATTTGCATGCCGGATGGTGTTCCGAGGCGATTAATCATAAATAAATTAATTAAGAGGCGCGCAACCATTATTAATGGTCGAGCTTTCAGATGAGCGTAATTACGTTGCGTGATTGAATAACACAGAGTTCGCTTGATAATTCGAACTGCTTAAGTTCATTCACAAAAAAAAAGAAAAACTAAAAGATTTCGTCTCTCGATGCCATTGTTCACAATGACCCAGTTTCGCCGGCCCGAAGATAAATTTAATTTACGGCGACGCGACGTTTCGAAATGAAGAATACACAAACTCCGTCGAGATTCGCCTTTTATCTTATTGTTTTAGTTGCGCGCGCGGGCCATAAACTACTTTAAAGCGTTTGATATTTATACATGTGTATCTACGACTCCCGAGTTGTTACTTCACGCCGCCGAGGCCGTAAAAGAAGAGGAAGAAGAAAGTGAATGCTTCGAGGGTGACGTCAGTTTTAATTGATTTGCGATAAGGCGACGGGCCTGGACCACCAGTGGGAGGACACATTAAGGAATCCGTCACAAATGGACTCGGATGATACAAAAACAATAAATTTAAATGCTACAGCGATTTCGGCTTGAAGTGAAAAAAAGTTACTTTGATGGCCCATAGATGGCGCTTAAGATAAGTTTCAGGCAAACATAGGATTGCGCGATACTTCAATTCAACAGATTCCCATCGATAGATAGTAAAAATAAAATCTCTGGCGGTGAAAAAAAGAATAATAAGAAAAGACTGTGTGCCAAGTAAAAATAAAACCGTTAGTCCATAGATGGAGCTGTTTCAGGTACAGTCACTAAATAAATACAATACCGCAATCCATATGCTTAATGTGTAAGATAAAGAAACCACGTTTTTGCATTAAAATGGCCGACATTCAACTTTCGTCAACTTTAGGACCACTTTCGTCAATTCAGTGACCACTTTGGTCAACTACAGTGACACTTTGGTCAACTTCAGTGACCACTTTGGTCAACTTCAGTGACCACTTTGGTCAACTTCAGTGACCACTTTGGTCAACTTCAGTGACCACTTTGGTCAACTTCAGTGACCACTTTCGTCAACTTCAGTAACTACTTTCGTCAACTCCAGTGACCATTTTGTCAACTTCAGTAACTACTTTCGTCAAATCCAGTGACCACTTTCGTCAACTTTAGTGACCATTTTCGCTCATGTGCTTAATGTGTAAAACAAAGAAAACGTTTTTGCACTTCTAGTTATTTTCTTTCCGGCAAGTTTAAATTGACGACTTTTCTAGTAATTTTCTTTCAACGCCTGTCAAATAAAAATTTTAAATGCCCGAGTGTGTCGTTGTTAGGGTTAGATGTTTAAATTTCCCGCCAATATTTTGCACTAAAATGATGGCTGATTGCGGTGCTGTAATTATTTAGTGACAGTAGTTTCAGGATTGCGATATACTTCAATTTCACCACACTTCCATCGATCAACTGATCGATTAAAAAAACAAAAAACTGTGTGCTAGGTAAAAGTAAAATCGTTACTTTATTGGTTTGGTCCATAGATGGCGTTTAAGATAAGTTTCAGGCAAACTAGGATTGCGCGATACTTCAATTTCGCCACACTTCCATCGGTCGATGGAAAAAAATAAAATCCCTGGCAGTGTTAAAAAAAAACAAAAAAAACTGTGTGCCAAGTTAAAATAAAATCGTTAGTTTATTGGTCCATAGATGGCGCTTAAGATAAGTTTCTGACAAACATAGGATTGCGCGATTCTTCAATTTCACCACATTTCCATCGATCGATGGAAAAATATAAAATCTCTGGCGGTGCGCGGTGTTAAAAAAAACAAGAAAACTGTGTGCTAAATAAAAGTAAAATCGTTACTTTATTGGTCCATAGATGGCGTTTAAGATAAGTTTCAGGCAAACAAGCTTTCGCGATACTTCAATTCACCGGACTTCCATCGATCGATGGAACAAAATAAAATCGCTGGCGGTGTTAAATTTAAAAAAAAAACTGTGTGCTAAGTAAAAGTAAAAACGTTAGTTTGTTGGTCCATAGATGGCGCTTGATGATGGATGACACGAAGTTATTTCTGATTTGATCGATTGGTTGCCTAAATTCTAATCTTTAGGGGTCGCCATTTAGAATGGGCGGCACCCCGTAGAAAGTCATCTTTACGTCAGAAACAAATGTCGTAACTTAAAAAATAAATCTGATCTAATGCAGTCCTCCAGCATTAGAAGGTGGCATATCGAAGTAAGTATCTACAAATTAAAGTAGCGGCAAAGACACAGTCATTACTGATCGCATTGTATATGCTGCTGTCAAGTGTCACTTGTTCCAAACATGACGCGCTTGTGCGCTCTGCGATCGCCCGTTTCTAAATCAAAATTTGTGACTTTGTTTTTTCTTTTTCTCAAATTCCAATACGTTTTCTAAAAATTTTCTCTAAAGGGCCTTAAAATTCTCTAAAAATAGGGAATTTCCCTACAGTTGACAACACTGTATGAGTAGAGTTTTTTGATTTAACTTTACTAGTATGCACTAGTGTGCATTCGGACAGTGTTTCCAACTCTATTATATTTAGATGAGAGCTTGGCGTTAACCAAATAGAAATAAATTTGTGCGGTCCAGCAGTGCTGCCAACCGAGTTGTAAAATTTCCCTAAATCCCCCTACAATCCAAGCTGCCTTGACGCTGGTGCGTCGCGTAGACCGTCAATTGCCGCTATTCCAATTTCAGTTGAGCAGAGTTTTAGGCGGCGAGTTGGCTACACTGACTCGGAGTATCTTCAACCCTTATTATTACATGAGGATGAGGTTACAGCAAATACTCTGAATTCAGACAGTGCATGTGAATCGAGAACGCTGTAAGACACATTTGACGGATGACAGTCGAATCATGCAGGGGCACTGTTGCCAATTTAGTGACTTTGTCACTAGTTCCGGAGACTAAATTCAGACATTTCTGAAATGTAGTAACTTTGTGGCCGGTCTAGTGATATATCTGGTGATATCTTTTTTCATTTAATAATAACTTTGTGGTAACTTTTGTCATAAAATGATTAGCCACGTTCGCCAAGCATAAAAATCGCATTCTTCTTTATCAACAATATGCGCAAACAAAAGAATAACGTCGTTTTGCAATTTGCAGACGTAGAATGAAGACAATGAAGAAAAAACGAGTGACAATCGATTCTTTATTTTTAGCAAAAAATAATAATCGAAAGTTTTTCTCTTCTGCCACTCTTCTAATACTGAAAGCAGTGTTGCCAAACCCAATACCCTTATTAAATAGAATATTGAAATATTTAATGTTTCGGCATTTGTTAAACAATCGATCGCTTTTGTTTGTTTCTGATCATCAGTTCTACTTTTTTGTAATTTTAGCAGTCTTCTAATACTGAAAGCAGTGTTGCCAAACCCAATACGTCTAAATGGAATATTGAAATATTTAATTTTGCGGCATTCGTTCCTTAATGAATTGTTATGTGCTTTTAGTGACATTGTTTGAGCTAAATATTCAAACTTTTTGCAAAGGTCTGTTGGCAACACTGGACAGATAGACGAGTGAAAGTGAAATAGAGCGTTTCTGACTAGCGCAGCTTGTGTCTCTTGTCTTATTGTGTGATATTTTAAAATCGCGCGATACAAAAAGAAAACTTTGGTTCCCATACAACACACGTGCACCGAAATACTGTGGTTTACGTATACAGGGTGTTAGGAATTTGACTGCAATCATTTTACACGGTGCTAGCTTGTCTCAAAGCAGTCAAAAAATTCGATTTCCAAATTCTAACCGTTTTCGAGTTGTGAAGAAGAACATTTTCTGGAAACTTAACAGCAACCCCTGTATTACGCAATTCCATTGACTTTGCCTAATATTTATACGTAGGTAGTAAAGATGTCGTCTTGTCGATGGTGTGATTGGAAAGTTTTAAGACAGGTGGCGCCACTGCTCAACAGGTGGGGCTAGGTTTGCCCGCAGGTGTGGAAGGGGGGTGGGGTGCTTGTTTCGTCCTTGAAACATTTTCAAAAGATCACCGCCATATCCTTTGTTCAGTGGAAAGTGACGTCCTGGTGAGTGAAGACGTGTTTTAGGGTCCTGGCGGATTTTTGGTTTAGCAAAATGGATGATAAAATGGAGCAACGTGTTTGTTTCAAGTTTCGTTTTAAAACCGGGAAATCAGCTTCGGAAACTCGTGATCGTTAAAAACAGCTTTCGGGGACAAATGTCTGAGCCGTTTTCATCTGGTTCAACGGATTCAAAGATGGCCGCGAATCAGTCGTCCGGCCGGCCCTCTACTTCAAAAATCAAGACAATGTTTGTGGTTTTTTTTTTCGATTCCACGGGTACCGTACCATCATGAGTCAACCAACAAAAGTGTCATTCAGCGTTTGCGCGAAAATGGCGAGATAAGAGTTGGGTCCTCCATCACGACAACGCACCGACTCATCGTGCGTTCTCGATCACAGAGTTTTTGGCCAAATTCAACATTCCTGTGCTTCCACCACAACCCGCCTATATTCCCCTGATATAGCTCCTGCCGACTTTTACCTGTTTCCTAAATTGAGATTTTCCTTGAAAGGAAAGAGATTTGACTCAATTGAAGACATCCAGGCAAATACTGCAACGCGCCCCAGTAATTACTGCTATTAATCAATACTTACAAGTAAACAGACAAATAATTTACATAAGTAAATAATAAATATGGGTCAACGGAATTCCAACTGAGATTTATGACCGAGGACGGTCGGCCTGTCCCTTTACCTGCGTTGCGCCCGTCGACTCTAACAGTGCAATCCCCCAGATGTTATTACAGGGTGAATGACCCGTCGGAATTCGCCCTGTGCTGAGCTACTTTCGATATTATATAATTATGACACAATTATCGAAAGTAAATGGCCCTACGTTGTGATTTCCCAGATTCTTTGTTTGGTGCGATAGTACAATTAGCTTCTAACAAGGAAATTGGCAAGTTGATAATGAAACGCAACAATTAAATTTAAATAATTATTTATTGCAAAGAACTCCTACTCTCCGCTTCTGTGGAAACTGAGAATTTGAGCGTAAAAAAACCCTGTTGTTAAAAATCACTACAAATAATAAAAAATTTGCAATTTCAGGAAATATATTGTGACTCGCGTAACAAGTTTCGCCTTCGGTTATCGGCACGAACTAAAATTCCCCGATCCGCACCGTTGGTGGTGGAATGTTACACAGATGTTTTACTGGAGAACTTCGCTTCCTACTTATCAATAATTTATGTTTAATTATAAATGCGTTCGAGCCTTAGTACAGCGTCCTTAATTCGGCCGGTATTCAAAGACTTGTTCGATTCAGTAAACCAACGTACAAAGTGTCTCTGTGGGACGACAGTGTACTTAATTAATGGAGTCAGGTGTTTTGGGGCGAAGTATGTGATTTCTGCTGCCTTCAGCGATCAATCTGCAGGCAAATCGGTAGCAATCACCCGTTTTTCACGGACTCCCTTTTGGGAGGTGTTTTATTAACCATATCTCTAATCAACCTAATTAATGGATACGTGCCGTGAGCCGTTACTACTTCTGCTACGCGATCCAGAGCTTAATGTTATTTGTTGAGAGCAGCGCCTGTGCCAGTTTCAGGACTCTCTGTATATTGCTCTTTCGCCGGCTAGCTAACTAATCAATTTAAAAGGCGCGAGGTCCCAGGTCGACTGGTTTCGGTATTACACTATGGGTGTTTACGACCTTCCAGTCTCTGTGCAATTGCTTCTAATTTACCGACAAATCTCTCAGCCAAGCCAACAGTTTTACCCTCCCACATGTACAGGGTGTGAAAACCTTTGTCAAGAAAAGTGGCCAGGAACGTATTGCAAATTGTTTAGTTACCAATATGCGTTAATCCGTGAAACATTCCCGCACTAAGCACACTCCTTGTTTAATCACACGCGACGCGCGCGACGCCCATGTGTTATTTTAATTGCTCTTTTTCACTAAACTTAATCGTGCCGCTAGAAATGATTGAACAAACAACCGAGTTATATAAGGATACAAATTTGATTTGAAAGACTACAAGCGCCTAAGAAAACTGCGGAATCAAAACTAAAAAGATTCAATTCGACCGTTCTAGTCTAAGCGTAAATGTCATCTGTCTTCCTCCGCGTCTTTTTACCTAACACGAAAACAATTAAGCCCCGCCCTCGGACTTGCAGCGAAAATTCAAAATCACCTCAGCCAATCCCGTTCGTGGCATTTGGTTCACGCGCTGCCTTTGCAGATGTCAGAAAAATTAAGGGCACTCTCTTACTACATGGGAATGTTCCTTGTTCATGTCTCACGAACATCTATAAATTATACCTATGCGAGTGGGTAAGTTGACGTTTTCAAAAGGTCTGTTTTCGGACTGACACAAGGCAGAGACTGTGATTACGCTTAAACTCACAATGTAACGTGATATCCTCGCCCATTTGGCTCGCACGTTTGCGCAGTTTTGACGCCACAATCTATACATAAGAGTTTCGAAAAACAATTTGAAGTGTCAAATAGATTAGTTTATGGTGTTACGTCGCCAGTTTCAACACGGAACTGACAGCGAGACATGTTTTCAAATGACTGGAATTTAATCTTCGCGATCCCGGGCTAATACTTAAATTTTAGAAAACACTAAAACACATGCGGCGATGATCTATTTAGTGTGCCCTTGGGTGGGCAGAAACATACAGCCCGTCGGTCCCGGTGGCGCCTACGGTCAACAAATCAATGCTGCAAGTTCGAGAACGAACGTGTGTCTTATTGAAATCAAACATGCAGTAATCGCTTTTTATTTTTAAAACAAATTATCGAAACATTTCATCACGGAGAAGATCCTTAATAGGTACTCTTAAGAAAGAAGATTTTCAAGAATGCTTCCAATCAGAGGAGGACTACTTTGAAGACAACTGTTTCAGCAAAGCTTTAACTTTATCTTTTTTTTTATAATTTTAATCTCAAGATTAAAGTTGAACGCAGCAACACATCTTATTTTACAACAACTGCATCCCCGAAATTATTATTTTTTTACTACTTTAATAGCAAAGAAAGCACTGACGACGTTGTCATCGATTGAGTTTTATGAAATGTACTCGTACATGTAAGCTTTAACGAGATTGAAATGGAGTATGGGTTTCCTAAAAACTCTTCCGAATTAAAAAACAGTATATAGTCGTCTCAGTTAGCTAGCGGTTTTATGGCCTTGCCAAAAAAAGCGACAGAAAGGCGACCGCAGGCCGGTTTCCTTGAAACCGTTTTTTATAGCAAGATCATAAAACCGATACAGAACTTGGACGACTATATAGACATGTATTATAGGAGCAATTAAAAATTGTGACTTTGTTTTTTCTCAAATTCGAAATTTAAGGTGGACTGGTCTAATTATGATCGTAGCTTCTCGAGAATGCTCGATGACTTTAGAAGTGATGCTGGAAAATTCCAGACCACTTCTAAACAGAGGGACCAAACTATAGTCGATTTAACAAACACCACCAGCGATCTACTGCAAATAGTGCAGTGCCAAAAAAAAAAAAGTTTGGGAAACGCCGACTTAATGACATAATCAATTGAGACGTCGCTTTTTGTTGCCTTTTTTAATATGGAAAAGCGATTTCGTTGGGCCGATCAAAACAAACTCACACACCAGGCGACAACTTAATCCTCTTAATTAAACAAGAACAAAAAAAAATAATAATAACAAGGGACATGTGTGAGGACGGCCGCGGCCTAATCCTGGGAAATAAACGGGATTAGGGCGTGACGATGGAAGTAAATCCGCGACTGATGGGCACCTGCGAGTCCCCATTCACTTTTTCGGGCTTCTTTAATCCGTGTCGAAGTCGAAGGCGACAGCTGGCAATGACCAGGCGGTCAAGATGAAGCAAGTGCCTATTTATGTACGTATTTTCAAAATAGCTCAAGAAGTACATAGGTACAGCAAGGATTAAGCTGTTATCTTTATTAGATCTCCTTCCTAATCGTCGTGTTCGCTGTGTCATCTTGTCATGTCTTTATTAAAGCGTTGACAAGAGAAAAACGCATTTTATTACCTACTAGGCCTACTAGTTACGCGCGCGTTCATGATTATGACAATTTACGACAGGTTGCGATGATTACACGTTAGTGCATACGCAAGTTCTTCTAGTAGGTAATGGGCGTGTGCTAATGGTGATGGAGCAAATTGGATAAAAACAAAAACTAACTTTCCGACTTCCGTCATAATTTTATGTGTGGTCATTGGTTTTTGTGGGTGCGCGCAAATACTCGCGAGTTCATTACAGACAAGTTATGTGATGTGATGTGATGTGGGGGTTTTCGTTTTCTTCTTCCACATTCCCATTTTAATAACATCTCACTTGTGTCGCCGTCGATCAAGATCGTTGACTTTCCCATCTCACACTTAGCGCGCCACTTGTAAACTTAATTAGCTCTCAGCAGCAATTAGTTTCAACTTCTTGTAATAGTGCATGCCAGCGCTTCCCAAACAACTTCTGACTACATTACGAAACGCAAAACAGAAACAGAAGGCGACGTGCTTCGCCTCTGAAGGCCCCCGAAATTTTCTCATTGCAATTTCTTTTTGGGGCGCTTTGCGAAATAGGCAACCAAGTTAGCGCAGGTGTAAGTTTGGTTGCCGGTTATTTCGAAAAAGTTTGGCGTCGCTGTCTGTTCAGTAAGTGCTACCAGCTTTACACGCGTTGCAACTGCACTTCTAAATAAAAGCAGGAGCGTCGCCTTTTTTAATCATAACTCATTAATTATGGTCCTGAAACACTGGCAGGATAGGCGCTGATTCTTTTCGACGTCGCACGTTTTAATAAGTCAACGAATGAAGCACGAAGAGTCGCTTAAATTGAAAACACGTCAAGCAGGGTTGCCAGTAGGCTTTCACAAAAAGTCTCAATGCCATTAAAAACTGTCAAAGAAAATTCACTAAAAAAACAAATAACGAAAATACCAACAGTCTCAGGAAGTGTTGCCAATTAAGCGAATTAGAAGTTGCCAAATATTTAATTAAAAAATTGTGATTTCCAACTTAAGAAATTCAGCTAGAAGAGTTGGCAACACTGATTCTAGCATAAACACAAAGAGAATGAAAGTTTCAACTTTTTGTGATCGAAAAATTCGACGAAAAGAGAAAGTAAAACAAACAACGCGTAAAATACGATGAACGAAAACAAAAGAAACTTGACAGTTCTTAAAAAAAAAGCTAAAACAAAAGAAGATCGCAAGAAGATTATTTCGAGGATAAAAAAAAAAACAAAGACGGCTCAAATAGATACAAAGAAAAAAGGTTAACGAAAAATACAAAAGAGAGGAATAAACAAAGGACGATCGACGACTTTTCTGCGGGACGTGTAATTTTATTACAGACCAACGTAAGGCAAAGGAAGAATTCGACGAAAAGGAACAAGAAAAAAAACCGAAGTGAAAAACAATGAATGACACAAAAAACAAAAGAAGATCCACGTCTTTTCTGTGTTTCGTGAAAAACAATGAATGACAGAAAAAACAAAAGAAGGTCGACGTCTTTTTTGTGGGGCGTGAGAAAAAAAGGTTATTTTATTTTGGCAAAAGAAAAATTCCTTGAAAAGAAAAAGAAAAAATAAAATAAACAACGCGTACAGCATGATGACAAAAACAAGAGAAGCTTGACAATTATCTGGCGATATTGAAAAAAAAAACTAAAACAAAAGATCGCAAAAAAATTATTTGGACGATAAAAAAAAAAACTACAAACGACTCAAATAGACACAAAAAAAATTGACAAAAACACGAAAGAAGATCGACGTCTTTTTTGTGGGGCGCAGAAAATAATTAAAGACTATTTAACGTAAAACAAACGAAGAATTCGACAAAAAAAAATTAAAGAAGAACGAGAAGATGAACGAAAAGCAAAAGATCGACAATGTTCGTTCTCTGGCGGAGTATTTCAAAATCAATACAGCGCGGCAACTGTATAACCTGAAGTTAGAATATCTGGAGGACTCTCCAGCAGAAAGCAGAATATACAAGTGCCGACGTTTCATTCTCCATTGCAGAAGAACTTCCTCCGGGCTGCTGCTGCTGGTGATGTTGTTGACTTTATTCATAGACTTCGCAAAATTTGCGGACTTCATCAAAATTATAGACTACATGAAATTCATGGACTCTAGTAAAACGATAGGCTATATGAAATCCATGGACTTTAGTAAAACGATAGACTATACGAAATCCATGGACTTTACCAAAACGATAGACAATAAAAAAATTCATAGACTCTCCAGCAGAGAGCAGAATGTAGGTATATAAAGGTTGCAGGGTCGTGGTCGTTTAAAAAATTGGAAAAAGATGATAAAATTCATTAACTTAATTAAAATCACACACTTCGCAAAATTTACGGATTTCAACAAAACGATAGGCCACTCGTATATGAAATCCATGGTCTTTACTAGAATGATAGACTATATGAAAGTCATGGACTTTACTAAAACGATATACTATATGGAATCCATGGACTTTACTAAAACGATGCACTATCAAATTCATGCCAACACGATACGTATAATATCCACCGGCGTTTCAGCAAAGAGTAGAATATAAAAGTCGTAGGATCGTTTAGAAGAAGATGAATAAAATTAATCGACCTTATTAGAACCATACACTTCGCAAAATATACGAACTTCATCAAAACTATAGACTATATGAAATCCATGGACTTTACTAAAACGATACACTATAGGCCCCTAGTTTGTGCCCCTAGCGAGCTAGCTGGTGGCGCCGCCTGGTGGTGGTTGCGACAAAGATTGTAGGACGCAACTTGAAACCGTTATATCCATTTATATCATTTCGAAGAAGATTCGAATGTGTTTGCTGGTATTTTCTCGATTTGTTTTAAAGTACGGAAGGTAAAGATCGCCCTCGTAATTCCAGTGACAGTACTGACAGTCAACTGACAGCAGTGTTGCCAACCCTGATACGACCGTTTTCTCTTTTCAAGTGGTTCAAAACGATCCTATATAGTCTTGCCACATTGGCCGCTAGTGGCGCTCGTGATGCCGTTTGCTACCCGCCTGCGCCTGTATGAAATCCATGAACTTTACTAAAACGATACACTATATCAAATTCATGGACTTTACCAACACGATACGTATAATATCCACCGACTTTTCAGCAGAGACTAGAATATAAAAGTCGTAGGTTCGTTTAGAAGAAGCTGAATAAAATTAATCGACTTTATTAAAACCATACACTTCGCAAAATATACGAACTTCATCAAAACTATAGACTATATGAAATTCATGCACTCTAGTAAGACGATAGACTATATGAAATCCAAGGACTTTAAAAAACTGTAGAAGGATCGAAAGAGAAGAAACATAAATGTTGTCGTGGCCCAATCACCATTGAAGTTACTAGTGTCCCAGGAAGTGTTGCTAAGGCTCGGTTTTTCGATCTCAGTTTAACTTTAAAATCCTTCCCTCCTATAGAAGCAATGAGAATAAACTGAAGTTTAAAGTTAAACTGAGATCGAAAAACCGGGCCTTCGCTCTTAAACTCTTTGAGCCAGATAATTAAAAAAATGGTTTAAAAAAGATATCATCGAATTTTCAGAGAAAGCAGAACGTAAAAGTTGTGAAATCGTTAAGAAAAAAAATCATCGACTCTATCGAAACCGTAGACTTCGGAAAATGTACAAAATCTACCAAAAACTGAAAGACTTATGAAATTCATGGACTTTATTAAAACGATAGAGTGTACAAAATCCATGGACTTTACCAAAAGGATAGACTATATAAAATCCATGGACTTTATCAACTCGCAGACTTTGCATAGACTTTGGGTTTTAAAATCATAAGCTGGGTTGCACAAAAGATTAAATTCAAATGTCAAATTATTACCCGACGTGACGACGGAAAAATAAAGTTTCTCAAATTAGCACCGAAGTCATCTCTAAGGCTTTATCTATTTATCTCTATCACACGTTGTGTGGTCATTCGAAGACGCAGCAAAAAAGGACGGTTTCAAAGTGTATTTAGAGTTCAGTCCGTGAAGCACGCCGTACACGAACCGAAAACAAAATAGAGCGACCTGGCCAATCGCTTTGAATGGTTTTTCAAATTCACGTTTTGCCTATCACCTAAATAACTGGCCGGGCCGTTGAAACTTCTTCACTACGATTAAATTAACGGTGGAAAGCAGAAATAAAAGAAGATTGCTTACTTCAGTAGTTAATTTTCTTTCTAGAAAACGGCGTCTCAAAGCTAAATTCATTCTAGTTTCGGTCCGTGCACAGGTTTAAATGCTTAAAAAAACTTACGCGCGAACCGAGATCGAAATGCAACCGTACAAGATTGTTTTCTTTATTTTCTTTTAGAGCTCAGTCCGTGCGTGCTTCTTAACGCCCCAATCATATTGTACACGAGAAAAAGGTCTTGTACACTAATGTCCGAGTGCCTTTTGTTTTCAAGTTACAGGATGTTAAAGTTTTTTTAGAAATTTTATTTCTCTTCAATATCTCATAAATAATAAAAAAAATCGCTACTTGGTCGCAATGAGCTTTAAAAAAATAACATTTCGCCCTCGTTTCCGAATGCACCCCGATAAACCTCTTTCTTGACCCTTTTCAAGTGTTTTTTCGATACTGAGGACGACAGAAAATTTTCTGTGGAAATCCGTATATACGACTTCTAGAATGATCCTTGGGATGATTTTTAGTGGCGCCCGTCGCTGTGGGGAGCCAGGAGGCGAAACGTAAGGGGATGCACTTTTGTAGACCTCTTTTCGGGAATTTTTTTCGACCCTTTCATGTGGTCGGATCGAGACGAGCCTTTCGGCATCGTAAGCTAAAAAGACCAAAAAAACCGACGGCGGCGTCCGTTTTGCGATCGGACGCCCGGGGGGGGAGGTTTTGTATGGGAGTTTCCAAAAATTGCAGTTTTCGACCCTTCAAAAAATTCTACGGCCCTTATTTACCGACCGAATTGGACCAAACTCGGAACGTAGACGTAATACGAGTAACTGTTCATATCTTCGGACGCTCGGCCCCGAGTCCGGTCCTGGATCTGAGTTAGGGCCCGAAAACTGACGTTTTTATACATTGTCGAAAATTTCTCGAAAACGTGACCTCATAATTTTTTAAAACGCTCTCACACGCCAGAAGACCCTCGCATGTAACTAACCTATGGGGCCTATATCCCAGGAAAATGCGTTTTTTCGAGATATGATTTTTTGAAAATTACCGAATTTGTACGATACCTCGGGGGGCTCGGATTGAATCGAGCTGCACGTCATCGTATGGCAGAAAGTGACGAGGAACGCGATGCCGCCGCGCGTTTGAAGATCGGAATACCCGGAGCGCCGCTACAGCACCGGACTCCCGGAAAAGGGTGGGGCGACTTTCGGGGGCCGTCTCCGCCAAAATTACCAACGGATCTGGCTGAGGACACGTTTCCGTTTAGCCCCGTTTTGCCTCTTGCCGCTTCCGTCCGCCACTTCCCCCTCGCCCGCACCGTAACCCGACGCTATGCGCTAGAGCGGCGCGGTACGTCCAATGTATTTTAAATGAGACCGTCACAAGTCTAGAGGTTTTTTCGATCTGGACGGTGCCCTATTAAACCCAGGCGGACTCGCTTTTGACGACGGTTAGATTAGTCGCCGACGAGCCTTTTGAGGCCCCGCGCGTTCCGGTAGGACGCTCAGGGCCGGCTCCACACGGTTTAGAATTCGGCTCCGGTCGGGTGACGCTCCGGAACCGGAAGAGATATCGTCGAGGCGTTTTAACCGGAGGATAGAGTCATCCTCCTCCTTAGCGACGCCACAGGTTTCGATGCAATCTCACCATAAATAACCGAACGGCGAATTTTTTAAATCGAACATGTACTTAAGGCACTTTTGCTTACACGTTCGAAAAACTTTCCTTTAAGAGATAAGTAGGTCGTGCGACCACTCAACACGACGGAAGCAGTTCCCTAGCTGCCGCGAGCCCACCGACGGTGAGCGGCCCTTAACGCGCGGAGCGCTCTTAAAAAAAAATTTTGTCACCATTTTTTCTCATCATACAACTCAAAAAAAAAACAACGTCGAAACAAACAAATGCCGGTGCCGGTGCGTTTGGCAAATTAAGAAAAAAACAAGTGACTATTCAAATATTAAACGTTTCAAATGAATTTAAAATTGAAACGAAACCGATTTAACTCTAAAGTTGTCGTCATCTTTTGAGAATTTTCTTGAAGATTTTTGATGAATTTCGCGCTGTTTTACATATCGCATTTCATTTGTTTTTTACTCTACTGGCGTACCGGCAAATTACAGAAAAAAAAAACAAGTGACGGTTCAGGTATTAAAAAGAAGTGCAGACGAATTAAAACTGAAACAAAAACGAATTATTTTGAAGCTGGCATCTCCCGAGTATTTTTTGTACATTTTGATTTTACTAACAAATTAAAAAAACAAACAAACAAAAGACGATCCAGAAATTAAAAATTCCGAATGAATTGAAATTTAAACAAAAATGAATTATTTTAAAGCAGCCATCTCTCCGGAGACCTTTTGTAAGTTTTAATTGAATTGTGTGAAATTTGGAGTACCACGGTGGAATTTTTTTTTTTTTCAATATAATAATGACCTGGCAACACTGGGCCTTCTTCTTAATCTGTGCGTGCGTACCTCTGCCGAATAATCTGGTCGTAAAAAAAATTATCATCGGCATATTTTCGAACGTATTTTAACACGGTCGGTTTATCGGGGGGGGTCAAGAGTTCGCGGTTTAATCACACTATAAAAAAATAAATAAATAATAAAAACGGACGTTATTACATAACAACTTTGTTCAATTCTGAATGCGAAAGGATGAATCTTGGGGGGGGGGGCAGTGCCCAATTAACCTGGATCGTTTAAAAATTGAACCAAAGCAAAAAAAAAATTATTTTTTGTAGCTACCGTTATGATTCCTTAATAGACTATTTGGGAATGTCTGTGTTTTACGTTTTCCTTTCTTTCTCGCTTCGTGATTTAATTTCTTTCTCAAAAAAAAAAGAAAAAACGACATACCCTCCCGTGGCCACGGGTTGCAGTCCATTCTCGTTTTCACCACCTATCCTCGACGGAGAAGAGGGCGAAGGCGACGGGGAAGGCTCGGCTTTGACGTTGGAAAGCAACCACAAGAAGATGGCATATCGAGATGCACGTCCGCCAGTCATTCTCACTCGTTTCGCACTATCTGAAAGCGAAAAGGTTTGTAAAACATAATTTCAAAAAAAAGAAAAAAAAAACCTGATGAATAGATCACCAGCAAAACAAAAACGAACCGTCACACTTTTTTTCGTAGGGTGTCATAGGGTGCATTCGACATCACGCTCGGAGCGCTCGAGGACTTCCTTTGTCTCACTCTTACGTACACTGAAACTCATTCGCTCTCCCTCACACTTCTGTTCAGAGCAGAGGAACGGAGGGACCAAATCGTAGAAGTCGAAGTGAGCGCGAAGATTGAACAGTTTTTTCTTAAGACGCGACTAATATACCGAATACTTGGAGAACTATTTTCAGAGGGACGGCTCGGAATTAATTAGGAAATTAGAAAAGCGCTCAACAAATCGTATGCGGTCATCTTAAGTTCCGAGAAGTCCGTTTTAAGGCACGGTAATGAAGTGAGAACAAAAGTCAAGCAAACTTCTAAATCATCCTGAACGCGGCGATACCACGGATTATAGGCTTTTTTCTCTTCTTCTTCTTCTTCATTGTTATTCACGAACACGCGTAAATACGTACTGCATTATAACGTGAATAACAATGACATAAGTTTTGTGATGGTTCTCCGAAAATTGCGCGCGTTGTAGAGGAAAAATTAATTATTGTACGCACATATTATACAGGGTCTCTCAAGATATTATACAGGATCTCTCAAGATAAGTTTTATACAGGGTGATTCAAAATCGCAGGGCGCAAGTTTAATTTAACCTTACTCAGCCGCGCTGTAGCGTTTTCGCTGGTTTTGAAAGCTTCTTTTCAGGCTTTTCCTTTTATATGTCACTACCTCAGTTTCTCGGAGCAATCCCCAGCAGTAGTCTTCAGCAGTAGTCCGCTATCATACTAGTGTTCCAGCGTCCCTGGTATCTCTTTCACATCTTGGTAGAAACGCTCGCCTTGCTCCTCGCTAACGGCTCCTAGATTCTCTGGGAAGTTTCCTTGAATGACAGCCAAGCTATCTTTTCCTTGACATTCATTTTCGTCTCAAACTGTGGATCTTTCACTAGTTTGCGAAAGTCAGGGCCCTCAAATACCCCCTCTTTGATTTGATTGTCTCAGACAATGCAGGGAATTTGTCACACAGGTATATGAAACATTCCCCTTCTTTAGAGAGAGCTTTCACAAACTGCTTCATTATTCCAAAATTGATGTTAGGTGAAGGCAGGGGTGCGTTCTTTGGGTCCACAAGGTTTTCCTTCACGACGTTCTTTATCCCAATTTCCTACCCAGATCTCCTCGTCCACTGCCTTTTTATCCAGTGCTGGGTTCTGTTTCGACTGTCCCACTCGCACAAGAAACAGAGGTATTTGGCGTACCCTCCTTGCTGTCCCAGAAGCATGGAAAGCACTTTCAAATCTCCACATATGGTCCACTCAAGGTCCTTCGACAAAATCATACTCAAGTTCTGGTAGCGTTCTTTTAAGTGAACAGAATGACCAACTGGTATTGAGGCGAACTTATTGCCATTATGAAGGAGAACTGCCTTTAGGCTTCGTTTTGAAGAATCAATAAACAATCTCCATTCCTTGACCATCATAGTTCACATTGAACACATTTAACGCCCAGGGACATCATTGCAGAACACTAGTTCATCCTCTCGAGAAAAGCATGGAAGAAAATCTTTTTCTCTTTTTCTGTACCATGAAAATGATGCCACCTGTACCTGGTGCCAATAAATTTTTTTCCTTCAACCTAGAGCCTAACAATTCGGTTGACTCCTTTGGTAGATCTAAATCTCTCACAAGATCATTTAATTCTGCTTGTGTGAACAGTTGAGGGTCTAAATTCTTCACTTTCATTGTCAGTATCATTATGTGTCGCCATATCTTCTAACGAACTTGGTGGAGTTGGTACAGGGATGTCAGGACCATGGGCAACAGGACGCATTGAGGATGGGAGATTTGGATACGAAATTTACATCTTGTCTGAACATCCGACAACACTGTAAACCGCGCCGGAAACGTCTATTTGAACTCTCGCTTTCGTATTGGTTCTTTTATTCAAAACTCTTAGCGTCATAATCATTCTATTGGCTACCGCTTATGACATAGTGGTAATTTCGGCGTCCTTCCGTTTCACGTTAGTGCCTTTGTTCAGTCTTCATTACGCTCTCTTGGTGTGCAGTTGCGTGATAGTTGCTCGTGACGGTTGTTCGTAAAGTGAGGGGAATTTAGCAACGGCCCTGCCGGAATAGAACATACACACCAACGAGCGAGTTTTGGGGTATTTTCAGCCCCATTCCAAGCTTGGGATTCCCACAAATCTCATGTAAAATATTGAGCAAATTGTCTGACGCCATTTTGGACGCTAACGGTTTTCCTTTCTTTCTATTCAGGCATTTACGTTTGGGTTCTACTACGGACTTGCGACGTTGGACAGGAACAGTAGAGGGCGTGGTGACCGCCAACTTCGCCTGACGTTACCAACTGTGGTCGACAGAAAAGATTCGTCAGTTCGATTGATTGACTTAATATCAATTTATAAATTACATATCTTTGCAGAAATACTGCATATATTTTTTTTTTTTTTTGGAGAGCGAATTTTCGGTAGAATGCAGAGACTTTCTCAGCCCTCTTTCAGGGTTTATAACTCCCTTATTATTAATAGTAAAATTAATTAATACCCAAAAGATGGCGCTGTAGATTTGAATGAAGAAATAGTGTTTTCTTCAAAGGCGGTTTTTTTTTGTAAATTCGGAAAATGTATTTTTATCGTTTTATGCATGCAGAAGTTATTTTGCTTGCCGTTAGATGGCGCCCAAATTTTCTCAATGCATCGTTGTCTTCTGAACTTGCACTCGGACATAGATGGATCATGTCACCTAGAAACCAAAGTTTCATCAAATTCATTTGATGAAAATATTGAGCAAATTGTCTGACACCATTTTGGACGCTTACGGTTTTCCTTTCTTTCTATTCAGGCTTTTACGTTTGGGTTCTACTTGATGCGGTTGCCCTACCTCTAACTAACTCACGGTTTACGTATTGCCGTGCTTTCCGGAGTTCGATTCGAGCCGAGTTGACTCAATCCTCGCGGCCGAGCGTATTTTCCCTACGCCTAATCTGGTACGCCGACCCGCCATCTTAGCAGTTTTGTCCACCGGTTCCATCCGGACTTACGACGTTGGATAGGAACAGTAGAGGGCGTGGTGACCGCCAACTTCGCCTGACGTTACCAACTGTGGTCGACAGAAAAGATTCGTGAGTTCGATTGATTGACTTAATATCAATTTATAAATACGTATCTTTGCAGAAATATTGCATATTTTTTTTTGGAGAGCGAATTTTCGCTAGAATGCAGAGACTTTCTCACCCCTCTTTCAGGGTTTATAACTCCCTTATTATTAATAGTAATATTAATTAATACCCGAAAGATGGCGCTGTAGATCTGAATGAAGGAAGAAATAGTGTTTTCTTCAAAAGCTATTTGAGTTTTTTTTTTGTAAATTCGCAAAATTTCTGTATTTTCATCGTTTTATGCATGCAGAAGTTATTTTGCTTGCCGTTAGATGGCGCCCAAATTTTCTCAATGCATCGTTGTCTTCTGAACTTGCACTCGGACATAGATGGATCATGCCACCTAGAAACCAAAGTTTCATCAAAAGAATTTGAAAAGAAATTAAATACACGTGGTCGCCTAGAAGAACCTATGTACTTAAACGAACTGAAATGGCCATTAATAAACATGACAACACTGTTGACCGGTAGATGGCGCCACGCCAAGTTAATTAATAGCCGAGAGGCGGCGCTGAACATCACGGTGAAGGCAGCACTAAGTACATATAAAAGCGACTTGTTCTTGTAAATTCCCAAAATTTCTGGATTTTCATCGTTTTATTGCATGAAGAAGTTCTTCCGCTTGCCGTTAGGTGGCGCCCGGAATTTCTCAGTGCATCATCGGTTTCCGAACTTGCACTTCAACATAAGATAGATGAAGCCGCCTAGAAAGACCTGATTTAAAGAGAATTGAGACGAACGGATATAAACGAAGTTGGCCATGATTTAGGCGTCAGCTAAAAGTATTCACGCGAGATAGTGGCGCCATCTACTCAAAGGTCAATGAAATGAATTTGAAAAGAAATTTGAAACACGTCGCTCGTCACGTAGGTGGACCCGTATGTACTTAAACGAACTGAACGGCCAATAACAAATCAACCTTCATTGTTGACTGATAGATGGCGCTACGCCAATTTAATTATGTAATAGCCAAGAGGCGGCGGCGTTGAACATCATGATGAAGACAGGCTCTACAAAAGCGACTTGTTTTTTGTAAATTCGCAAAATTTCTGGATTTTCATCGTTTGATTGCATGAAGAAGTTCTTTCGCTTGTCGTTAGGTGGCGCCCGGAATTTCTCAGTGCATCGTTGGTTTACGAACTTGCACTCCGACATAGATAGATGAAGCCGCCTAGAAAGACCTGATTTAAAGAGAATTGAGACGAACGGATATAAGCGAAGTTGGCCATGATTTAGGCGTCAGCTAAAAGTATTCACGCAAGATAGTGGCGCCATCTACTTAAAGGTCAATGAAATGAATTTGAAAAGAAATTAAAAGCACGTCGCTCGTCACGTAGGTGGACCCGTATATATGTACTTAAACGAACTGAATGGCCAATAACAAATCAACCTTCATTGTTGACTGATAGATGGCGCCGCACCAATTTAATTAATAGCCAAGAGGCGGCGCTGAACATCACGACGAAAGACAGGCTCTACAAAAGCGACTTGTTTTCTTGTAAATTCGCAAAATTTCTGGATTTTCATCGTTTTATCGCACGTTGAAGTTCGTTTGCTTGCCGTTAGGTGGCGCCTGGAATTTCTCTTAGTTTCTGAACTTGCACTCGGACGTCACCTAGAAAGACGTTTTGAAAACCTAATTTTAAAACGATTGAGACGAACGGATATAACATATCGGGAGACAGTTCTGGATCACCGTGTACATAAATTATACAGGGTTCCCCCAAGATGATTCGCATGCATATATTATACAGGGTCCCTCAAGATAAATTTTATGTATATGTATGTTATACAGCGTCCCTCAAAATAAGTTTCATGCATCTATTATGCAGGGTTCCCCCAAAATGATCCGTATAATGTATTATATAGAGTCCCCCAAGTTCCAAATGAAACATCTCACATTAAAATTGACCTTAAGAGTCAACTAATCAATGACTAATCAATGACTTACTGACTTTTTTTTGTTTATTGGTGAATATCAAACACTACTTAGAAAGTCGGACGTTTCGTATTCATTTTTTACAAAATATAAAAGTCACAGTTTAATGTATTACAAAATTATACGTTTCCTACCAACTGTAAGAAATAAAAAATTCTAATTCAAATGTAACGAAGGCCTAATACATAAATATCTAATAAGTTTCCTTATTTACTGTTTCCGTACGACCCGTTCTCGTTAGGCCGTAGGTGCAAGCGAGATTAAACCTCATTAGGGCCGCGGATTAATGACGGGCGATGTAATTACGCCGGTAATTACCCGCTTTATTCGAGATTGGAGACGCAAATAAAAATCCTCCGTGCGGTTAGACACCACAACTTGATCATATTTTACCGGACTCTCGTTTATACAGGGTCGTTTACGGTAACTCCGTGATTTCGAATTCGTTCGATCGAATTAATTCGCGTTTACTTCATTTACGGCGCAACGAATTAAAATATTAAAACTGAATTTGATTAACATGACGGTTTTAGATTGTTCTAAACAATAAATAAACTACGTAGCGCCATCTATGTAAACATGTGTCACCAAATTTTAAATTTAATTTACTTGCCTCTTACTTACCACTGACAGATGACAAGCTTCTGCTGACGAAACGTATCAGCCGTTCCCCAAACTAGCAACAGTGAAGAAAGGGGCGGGTTGATTAAGGCAGTAAAATTATTAAGGGCGCCAGAAGACAATTCTTCAGCTAAAAACGTAATCGACCAGTCGACGCCTTCAATCGATCAGATCGGGCAGAAAATGAAACAACAATAAATACAGAGGCGAGACTTTACTCACTGGTGTGCAGCGCAACACGTAGTTCGAAATTCTTACTCACGATTTAATTATTCACGAGCAAAGAATAAAATATAAACCGATCGGTCCGCAAAACGTCAGCTTAAATTAAGTTGGAAAACCTAACCTTTTGACAGCGCATCCAGTCATGCGTCAGGGTCAACGTTACCAACCGAAGCGCGGTGGTCGGTGGGTAGTTACGACGCCCTCTGTCGATTGCGGGAAGCGTCGACAATCTGGTCCAAACTGGATACGCTGGGATCGTCAAGATGGCTGATCAGGTTTCCACGATCGGGTCAGGGTACATTCACAGGGCAGAAGCGCCACCGGAGAACTAGGCCTAGAAGCCTGGACTAAAAGCCTGCGCCAGAAAACTGCGCCCAAACAGAAAAGCCTGAATGTAAAGGGAAAAGGTTTCGTTAGCAGCCATTTTGATATACGCCATTGCACTTTTTACATTACCTGGGGCTAATAAGTTCCCAGGCCTGGAATTGGAGTTAAAATTATCCCCAAATGTGTTCGATGGTGTCACGAAAACTTCCGGCACAGCCGCAAATGAGTTACTCCTCCCAAAGAGCAAGAACTCCGATAGTTTTATTATGCACGTAAAACACGTCTGACTTGTAACACACTTCGAACAAGAAAGGACCTCAACGAGGCGAAATTGTAGCAGGCGAAGGTTGCTAGGATACGAAACCGAAGACAGTCACGTGGTGCGTCATCCACCAATGAGCTTCGAAGAAGCAAAGTAGGGGTACAGGCTTGCCAACTGTATCGACAGCGGGTCAGATATCGTCTAGATTCCGCGTTTTCTTTGGCGGGAAATTTGAAACGTAACACATGCTGGACTACATTTGTTTGGGCGCGAAATTTGAAATATCTAAAGTAACGTCAATAAAAATAGACGGTTTAAATGTTTTCCTTTCTTTTTTTTAAATAAACTGCATCGTATTCAGGTTTCAGTTTTAGACTGTCATTAAGAAAACAATTCTGAATTTTATACAATTGCGTTGGGTCGGTGGTGCCATCTACGTAAGGTTTGTTGAGTCACGATTTTTTTTTCGGCGCAAAATTTGCGGTGGAGAAGAATCATTGATCTCTTTTTGTTTTTTTGTTGTTGGAAATGAAACTTAAATTTAAATTTACTGGTACTTTTAGGTTACGTCATTAAAAAAAAGAAAAAAACAGGAGAAGAAATAATGTGGTGCCATCTATGAATATCTTATCGGACTACAATTTTTTGGCGTGAAATTTGAATCAGGCCCAGTTTTACAATCGCGGAATAAGCTCTATTCGTCGAATAATAACTATTCGCCGAATATCCCTTAACATTCTTCCGTATTTAGTTTTTCAACTCTTCTTCGTAACTGATCAATGTGACGTTTAATAACTTTCCCATTTGACGTCTGAATTCTGTAAGAAACTGGTCCTATACAATCCTTAACATACCCCCTTCTGACCATTTAGGTCCCAATTGGTGATAATTTCGAAAATATACCAAATCTCTATTTTCGAATGAACGTAATTTTCTCTTCGGTTCTTCATTTCTTCTTGCCTTCAGTGCATATGGATGCATTTTATCAAGCACTGTTCTTAACCTCCTTCCCATCAATAATTCGGCAGGTGTTTTATTTGTACCGGAGTGTACAGTAGTGTATTAACGAAACAACAATCTCTGAATTTGCAATTCAACGTTTTGTTACGTTCAGATCTCGCGCCACAACATCGTGGCGATACAGCATCATTCTACTGCGTTTTAACACAGTTGGGTACACTGTCCCTTCCCCTCATTTACATCGCTATAGGGGAAACCTGCGTGAGGTGAACGCTTAACATTCATAGGCTATGAAGGCACCATGTCATGTGACTCCCAGGTCGCCTGTAATTGGTTATCGTCGGTAATTCCCGCGCGTCGAAGCGACCTTCTCCATCTTCAATCTCGTCGCGTCCTTTCTTGTTCGGAGCGTTGTGCCAGTGAGACGTGTTTTACGTGTGCGTTAAATCTAACGGAGTACTTGCTCATTTGGAGAAGTAACTCAACTGCGGCTTTGCTGGAAGGTCCACTGACACCGCCGAACATCGATTGGAGATAGTTTTTAATCTCCTTACCAAGCCTGGGACCCCAGTTCTCTCAGGTAAAACATGACGACGTATTGCTAACGAAAAATCATTTCTTCTATGTAGGCTTTTCTGTTTGGGCGCAAGTTTCAGCGCAGGCTTGTGTAATCCCAGCACGCTTTCACGCGATGGTTTCCCGTTTGTATTGAGTTTTGCTGCCGCGACGAACTCCAGCTGTAGTCTGCCATTCTGCGAGTAGCGTGGGTCCGCCATTTTGCTGCAAACTAGTCACCGGCTCAGACAGGACCACTAGATTTCGTGGTGACGGCCAACTTCACGGCAAAGACGGTACACTGCATGCATTTTAAGAGCGAATTAAGGCCTCTTCATGCGGATTTAAGTAACAGATCGCTTTATTAGTGAATAAGCAACCTTTTATAATTGTGTAACGTGTCGTGTGTTCGAATTGTTTAATTAAACGCTTATAATTCATGTTGTGTGTTCTTGTTTAAACTTTCACGTACACCAGTGGGTAAAGTCTCGCCTCTGATTATTATTGATTCATTTTCTGTCTGGTCGATTGGAGACGTCCACTGATCGAATTACGTTTAGCTGAAGATCAATTGTCTTCTGGCGCCCTTAATAAGTTTACCACCTTCAATTAACCCGCCCCTTTCTTCACTGTTGCTAGCTGGGGCTCAGCTGATCGTTAGCATCGGCAGAAGCTTGTCATCCGAACCGTGGTAAGTAAGAGGCAAGTAAATTAAATTTAAAATTTGGTGACAGTTTCCCTCTTCTAATTTCGAAAGAATTTTCTTCGCAGTCTGTACGATACGTTCTGCTTGTCCATTACTACGTAGATGGATGATATGGTGAGATCATACTGAACTCAATTAATTTTTTTCTGTAAAATACGTGTAATTCATTCGAATCTAATCTAGCAAACACCTTCCGAAAACTTCAAAATGACTTCTCTTGATCCCATTGATCTGACAACGTCTACTTCAAGCCATTTTGACATTGTATCCACCACAATTAAATAAATGTGTCTCTTGTAAGGACCTGCAAAATTTATACGCAATGTAGACCAGGGATTGACGTGGTCCCTTTGGTGAATCATTCGCATAAATTTGCTACACAGTCTTCTATGTCCTTGGGCCACCATACGTAACTCCGAGCACATGCCTTCATCGCAACAATTCCTGGATGATTCGCGTGTAATAATTCCAAGAATTTCTTTCTTGTTACTTCAGGTGTGATCAGTCAATTTCCCCAAAGTAAACATTG
The DNA here is from genome assembly GCA_033060865.1 of Dorcus hopei. Lineage (NCBI taxonomy): Eukaryota > Metazoa > Arthropoda > Insecta > Coleoptera > Lucanidae > Dorcus > Dorcus hopei. The sequence goes on along the minus strand of CM065425.1, from coordinate 5,994,439 downwards.
TTTCTGTACTGAAATTTCAGTTCTTCTCCGATGAAAAGGATTAAATTTCTCTGGAATTTCTGTGTTCGGCCAAGTCCAATTTTTCAAATTTTCATCTTTTCAAGGTATACTGTTGGGTATGCACAATGAAAGTTTACAGTAGGTAATCAAACTTAATTACAATATTGAACAAATCGATGTACAGAATAAATTACAATCTGCATAATTCGTGACAGTAAAATCAATAATTATAAATCATCATAGCGAGGCGATGACTCGAAGCACTCTATGTTCTAACATATACTTCTGATTTTTTGGATTGGAATGGGATTATTTTGTGATTCTAATAGTAACACATCTCCTAGGGAAAATGTTTCATCTTCATTTACGAGTATAACTTGTGGCAATCGACGATTTTCCTCTTCGAAAACGAATTACGAATTATTCTTCAGTGCCTTATTTACTGTACTTCGATAATCTCTACACGATCTTATTTGCCCAATCCGATTACCGTTAAAAAATGGCTTTTGTTTGACGTTTATTGATGCAAGAGACACTCGATAAACATTTTAAAAAGACAAGTATAGCTTTCGCTGTATACCAAGAGATGGCGCTCAGAAACTCACTGAAGCAAGGTGAAATTCGATTATTTTTGTTTTTGCATTTTTGACGTTTAGCTTCTTTTCTTTGCGCTTTTTTAAATATTACACGTGCATAAAAAGAAGCTTTTGATATCGTTCTGCATAAAAGACGGATAAAGTTTTTGGTATTGACTAAGAGATGGCACTAAAACCGAGGTAGCACTAATTTAGCTTCGTTCTTTGCGTTAGAAGTTAGCTTTTGTTTACGTTTATTAGCACAAAGAACATTTGAAATCGTTCTGTATAAAATTTAAAAATTGTAGGTAAAGTTGCTGGTATTGATCAAGAGGTGGCGCTTAGAAGTTCAGTAAAACCAAGCCAGCATTCGTTTATCTTTGTGCTTTGCGTTAAAATATACCTTTTGTTTGACGTTTATTGGTGTAAAAAACAATTGAAATTTTCTGCAAAACTTTTCAAGAAGATGGATAAAGCTTTTGGTGTTAACCAAGAGATGACGCTCAGACACTTACTAAAACTTTTCTTCGCATTTGGCTTTTGTTTGACGTTCGTTATTGTTCAGAAACTAACTAAAGCCGAGAACGCATTTATTTGTTTTTGATTCTTTCATTAACGCATAGTTTCTGTTGCTTGATAAGAGATGGCATTGATAAGTTCTTCCTGTTTACAACGAAACGAATTTATTTTTTCAATTTTTGTGCCCGATGAACATTTTAAAATGGACGAAGCTTTTCGAATTGATCCAGAGATGACGCTGAGGAACTCAGTCAAACGGGCTTTGATCTTTACATTAATAAAAAATTGTTTGGCATTTGTAAAAGCGTAAATTGATTGTTTGTTACGTGGCGACATCTGTGTAAATCTTGCCGGACTACTTAAACATTTTTTTGGGCGCGAAATTAAAAAAAATTACTAAAGTAAGTTTCCATTGTTTTTTTTTCGTCCGTCTTATTTATTTTGATTTCTATTTTTTTTTTCATTTTGTGTGCTTCTTGTTTTTTTTTCTCATGACAAAAAGAATAAAGGATTATTTTTTACCAAACAGGTAAAATGTCAAATGTATTGACTGGGTATGAGTAGCATGATTTTGTGGGTTATTTCAGTCCAAAAAGTTGGCAACACTGAATGCCAAACAATTTAACAAGACGTAGGCGTAAAAATAATCTCATTTCTTCACTCGAAAGACTCGTACCAGAAAAGAATAATAATAATAATAATACTTAATAAAGAAAGAAAGAAATAGAGTGCGATCGATGATAGAAAAGAAAAATAACAGTTTCGAATATCAGTTTCTTTTTTGTCCAAAAAACGGGCAACAATCGATCGCCTTTAACTTTTTCTCGTTTCTTTTTTTGAAAGAAAAACGTTTTTGCAGAATGTAAAAAAATTACACGTGACGTATTGTTGGTAAAGAAGAACTCGATTTTTATACCTGGCGCACAGTGTTGCCAACTCTCCCTCTCCCTAAATTTAACCCTTGTTTATATACATTACATAGGTCTGTTTGTTATCCTGCACTGGTGTACAACAATGCGTACTTTTTCTCAAAATACGCTTTATTAATCTGTTGATTCTAGGATACCCTGTTGAACTAATTTATTCAATTCTTCTTCCACATCGAAACCTAAAGCAAACGGGACCTGTCTGCTTTTTAGAAAGACAGAGAAATTTTTGCATATTTTCTTGTATTGAATTTCCACAACAGACAACAGTCTCTCCCAAATTACTAATTTTTTAATGTGTCCAGGTCTGTAAATTCCAAGAAGCTTTCTGTAGTCCTGATGATTCCGTTCGAATTTTTTCCCCATGTTTCCTTCTTGATGATTGAGCATACTGCACCTGAATCTACTTCCATCAGACATCGAATTCCATTAAATTTAACATTAGCCATTATTTTCTCATTTCCCGTGGTAGCATGAATTGAATTAAGTGTACACAAATCAAGTTCTATCCAGTTACAATTCTCCTTTTTGAATTTATTCGTCGATTTTTTATTTATGGATGTATATGATTCCTGACCTATTTCTTCCTTCTTCCTTTTAAAACACGCCCTTTGAATGTGTCCTTTTTTATGACAGTAATGACAAACAGCGTCTCTGAATCTGCATTTTATCCCATCGCGTACAGTATGAGCATAAATGTTTGAGGACAAGTTGAATTTCCCGCCTTTCAATATTTTTCTTAAGTTGGTCAAATGCATAGGTTACAAAAAAAAATAGGCAAGTAATTTGTTTATTTTAAATACAAGAAGCGGCAATAACTACTGACAGGTACATTAGGCAAACGCGCCCCATTTTGTCTTATGAATTTTTGGAGCCGGCTGCAAAATTTACACAGGCGACACCGAACAAAAATTAATTTCTCAGGACGGCCACACACAAAGAGTAAAAATTACTAGATAGAGACGCGGGAAATTCAACTTGTCCTCAATCATTTATGCTCATACTGTAGTTGGTCGCAGTGATGACATGGCTTAAATTTTCTTGGTTCACTCTGTTTACATTTCTGTTTATTAATAAATTAGTGAAATTGAATTTCCTGAAGATATTCGGACATCTTCCACATTCTTCCTTGCTCTTTCAGCTGCAATTGCTAACTCTAAAGCACGCTCAATTCGAAAAATAATTTCTTCTGTAATCCCTCATCTGCGACCCCGCATACAATTCGGTCTCTATGCACGCTATTTATAGTCGTCCAAGTTTTGTATCGGTTTTATGATCTTGCTATAAAAAACAGCTTCAAAGAGACCGGCCTGCGGTCGCCTTTCTGTCGCTTTTTTTTTGGCAAGGCTATACTGACTATACTGCCCTAAAACTATAAAATTTGCTTCATTTTCGAAGATCTGTGACGAAATCAGCGATGGACTCGTCCTTCCTTTGAACTCTCTTATTGAAATTGAATCTCTCAACAATCTCATTCGGCGTTAGATTAAAATGCGCCTTTAATTTATTAACTATGTCAGTGTAGGAGTTTGTGGAGTCACCAAAGCTCTTAAAATTTCATACGCTGAAGCGTCGAACTGTGCCAAACGAATGGCTCGCTTTTTACTATCGTCTACGATGTCATTTGCTTCGAGAAAAAATTCAAGTCGTCTACATACGTAAATTTGCGGACAATATACAGGGTGGTCCTTAAATATTCCGACAGAATTAAGAATCACCGTGCATAGCCAAAATGTTTTCATTTGCCACTTGACCACGTTAAACTCGTGGACGATCTACAGGGTGATCCTTAAACACTCCGACAAAAAAAAATCCGAAACTCCTTTGCTTATCACATGCAAACTAGCGGACGATGTACAGGGTGAACCTCAAGTACTCCGATAAGAATTAAAAACTACCCTTAGAACAAAAATATATATGGTTTGGTGTAGAGTTTCATTAAATCCTAATATGTAGGTCACCTAACACGTTTTCAAAAGCCAAGTCGGCGCTTAGATCGTACGAGACGAACAATTACATCCTGTGCTTAAAACTCCCCACAAATTTCTAGAACTTTTGCGAGGTATCTAGTCGATACCGGACCGTCTGCGACAACCTAATTTAAGTACAATTAGTTTACGTCGTGTACATATAATTTTACGGAGTATTTCAAAAAGATTGGGCTCGCTATGATCGAAAAAAACTAAGAGATTTTTGACAACTAAAAAGTGTCTTCCTAAGGGGCTTTAAAAACCCTTAATTTTCTGATTCGTTCGTTCAGTGAAACGAAAACGACGAGTAGTGTGGAAAAGAGAACCTAATTATACATAGATTAGTAGGATGTGTACCATACGAAGATCTCGGCGTTATCGCCGGCTCGCTTCCGGATATTTTGCAGTCCTCGTTTATCTTGAGCGTGCTTCCGCTTGGATTCCATTCTCACACGCGACAAAAACCGAGGGGGAAAAAAAAGACGGCCCCGAAATAGCACCGTCGAGCGTTTTTCGGTCGTGTGACGAGTAATGCCGTTTTGTTAATCACCCGAGAGGGAAGCGTCGACTAATTAAGTCCGGGAACGTCACGTGTCAATGAGGCGTAAATAACTTGAAAGGCATCGGGTAATTAAACAAAGTTTTAAGAAAATTAACAAATTGCTACAAAATACAGAGTCTCCCAAAACTGGGTGGTCTCTAAATGCCGAATTTCAACGCTGGACGAATAAATGACATGTCAACCGTACTTTTCGATTACAGATTTCTGTAATCGAAAAGTACGGTCACATAGCTAGATTTTGGACATGGGCCATTTTCTATGCTCACCCCCGTACTTCAGTGCTGCTGCCTCGGCGAGTCAGTAATAGCCATGAAGAAATTTTTCGGTATCGACAGCAAAGCTCGAAACGTCGCTCGCCAATAGAAAAAATGAGTGACTTTCGCCTCAATAGATGGCGCTGTAGACGGCGATTTTATTTTATTTTATTTTTTTGGACGAGCCAATATTTTTTTTCTCTCAGACTTAATTATCGATTATAAGACCCGCCTCGAAAAAATCCTTGAGACGCGCGCGCATATTTTATCGCGTCCGTCCTCTCATCATCAATATGAATGAAGAAGAAAATGTGAACTTTCCGGTTGCCGCCGCCGCGCCGCCGCGAATGTTTGCGATTCCTCGCCGGTGTTTTCAGGCCTTGAGCGTCAAATCTCTTTGGCGAAACAACTGATTTGCATCGGAATGCTCGGAGGAGACCTCCATATCGATTTTGCAAATTCTGGCGCGGCCTCACAATAAAAAAAAAAAAATCATCGTCATCCTGCGTTCACACATTCACACGCAACTTATGCAAATTTAATGAAAATTTTAATACTACTGCGACCTCGTCAGAAACGAATTTTTTCTTAAACCTTCAGTTTCATTCGTACTTTTTTTTTGAAGCGAATGATATTTATAGTTTATAGGCAAAGAACTACAACAAAAAAAAATTGAATGTGTAATTGGTTTTTGTTAGAAACTTGGTGGCATCGTTTTTCAACGCGATTTTTTCTTTCGGTAATTAATCACGCCCCGGACTTGTTAACCAGCTTTCGAACGAGAGCGACTTTAATTGTTTGTTTTTCAGCCAGAGCGATGATTACACTATCTCGTAAAACGCCGTTTAAAAATATCAAATTACACATGTATGTACACACAATACTATTAACAAAAGGCAGGCAATTACAGCAAGTTACAGTCGACTCGAGTAAATAAATACTTTCGCGGCGCGCTCGGAAATTACTTCTGGGGCGCTTCTCTGAATTACGAAAAACGAAAAAAATTAAGGATATACTTACGAAAATTCTCTGAATTAATCCTTCCCTTATCACAATGGTCCTCGACGATCACTACACATCGCGTCTTCGCCTTAATATTTCGTGGGTGCGTGCGTCACGAAAAGCAAGTGCGTATGTGAGCGCACACGCACGGTCAGTCGAACAAGAACGTTTCTCTTGCAGCACCAAGATGCGACTGTGGTACAGAGCCTGTCCGATGTCGATTTCATATGTCGTTTATAATGTATGCATGTGGATCTGTTTGCTGGCCGAAGTCGCGTGTTCGCGCTCCTATCTGGCCGGCCGAAGCTCGCCAGGAATTGAATAATTGTATGACATAAGCGCTTAACTATAATTGAACTTGTTAATTTATTTTACCTACAGGCGGAATTGCCGAGAGCCGCTCGCATACTCACAACCGTGGATGTGTGTTTGATTGAATAATTAGCGGCGGCGAGATTAGCGAATTTTATTATTTGTTAAGTCTGTGAGCGTCTACGCCATCTAAATAACAAAAAAAATACACGTACAGAAATTTGCCTAATTTGTTCCTAAATTACATAAATTAAGTTGTGTAACTAACTTCGCTTTTGATTTCATTGCGTTACCAACCGTTGCGTACTGCCAACCTTCCGGTTTGTATGAAACTCTTCGGTGCGAAAGTCTATTTCATCTACGGCTAGAGCCACTGGCATAGTTCCTATGAACTTGCCTAATAAGTGAAGAAAAGCGAAACAAAAACCACAATGAAACAAGTTGCGCAACGACATCGATTTTCCCACATGAAATCAATGGGTGCGTTCAGCCGCCAGAAGAGCGGTGAGACAGCAATTGCTTTTTGCTAAGTTACAGCAGCTGTGAGCGGCTGAACGACTTATGTCCGTATTCATAGTGCTTCCTCGAGGCTTCCTTGAATGAGGAACCCCTTAGAAGGGGTTTGCAGTACGGCAGTTGCATTATAACAGCTCACAATCTAAGGGGTTCCTTACTGAAGGAAGCCTCGAGGAAGCACTATGAATATGGACATTAGACTCTCTAATTGACAGTTTGACAGATGTAGCATCAGAAGCGGCATCGTGTGCTGGCTGTGTTTACAATCAAAAGCGGCAAAAATGCGTTGTCTTTAACAATTTGTATTTTTGTGATTTTTGTAACAAGATGGAACAAATCGCTTAGTACTGGAGATTGTACAAGATGTAATGGAAATTCATCCAGTAGTAGATGTATTTCCACTAGCAAAAAACAACGAAGACATTTTGCAGTTGTTAATTTGGACGCAGGAGACAAAGAGGTCAGCATGGTAGTTTCAGTATCCATAGCTATTGAAAAAATTCGCATTTTCTGGCTTTTGTTTACGATATAGTTTATGATTTCAAAATTACCACAGCGCAAATAATTTTGCTGAGGAAAATGGCGACCGCTGTCACAGCAAAGCCACAACGCTATAAGTCTACAAGGCGTTCAAAGCGATCGTTCAGCGCTGTCCTGGCTGAACGTACCCAATTGCTCTTGGCATGAGACATGAGGCACAGAATACCGGAAGCGATACTCGTCTTCCCGCGCGGAACCGATTTTCTTTGCGCATGTGCTGGTTTTGGTGGATCTTCTGTCAACCTCAAAACTTCTTATGTGATTAATGTCATCGCTTGATGCAATTTGTGAACGGTTTGTAAAGTTTAAAGCTTTGCTTTTAATTTGTTTAGTGTTTGCAATCATTTTGCAATTCCCACCTGCTTTCTATAACTTTCACAAATAATCACGTTTCAGATTCTTTCATTCTATGTTTACAAATTCATATTTCGCGCCTTCTTTTGACGTCTAATCCACCGAAACAATGGCGTCAAGGACAAAAATTCGGGACCCAAAAACATCAAAGGTTCCGACACAAGTGTCGCTTCTGGTATTCTGTACATGAGGCACGATCAGTGTTGCCAACTGCTTGGAGTCAAACATCGCTACAATTAGAAACGAAATTCGCTCATTTCGCTACCAATACTTTAAAGAGTCGCTAAATTGTAGCTACTTAACTTAAATAATAAAAATCCACAAGCGATGGTTTTTAACGATTTTCTTAAATATATTTTTGCCTAAGTATTTAACGCATTTAAAACTATTTATTGCGTCATCGTAAGATTCAACAGCGCCATCTGTTGAAGCTTGCCGATAGTCTTCTTTTCATTTGTTTCTGTGAGGGTGATTCACCGGTTATTGACGGGTTATGTTAGGGATCCGCAATTCGTCGAGTTTCAACGGACGGTCGCAAAAAATTATTGCGTTCTTATAAGATATTCAACAGCGCCATCTGTTGAAACATGTCACAAGTTTTCTTTGCTTTTTCAAATTTCTTTTATTAAAAAAAATATTAATCTATTAAATATTTTGTAAGATGCATTATTTTTTTTTGTTTTTATTATTAAAAATTCGGTTGCAATGTCCGGACAAAAAGCGATCGTCTTTATTATTACATATTCTTTTAAATTTGATTATTTTCGAATTTTTGAACGTTTCACTTGATTGCGACCCGATTTTTAATTAATTTTAAACAGATTCGTAAAAAGTCGCAAGTTTTGGTTTATTTCGCGGCAGACGTCGCTTCCGGCTTAAAAATGTCGCCATTGTAACGATGCTTATAATCGCTACGATTGGCAACACTGGGCACGATTCTTATGCGAAGTTAACTTCATTGCATTACCAACCGTTGCGTATTCATCGAACTTCTTTCTTTCTCTTTGCTTTGCGCCGCAATGCTGCTTGTCTTACGGCCGCAAGCCATTCCAGAGAATTACGAAGTATATGTTTAAACTGAGTCTTAACCTTTAAACAGCACAAACACCCATGGCTAATGGTGGGATTCGAACCAAGGCCAACGCCGCCGAGCGACATGACTTTCCAAGTAGGCTAGGCTAGACCGCTAAGCCACTCGGCGACCCTTCATCGAACTTCACAAAACCAATCGCTTTTGAGACGAGGCAATTTTCATATTAAGCGCTAATTTCCTTGCGTTACCAACCGTTGCGTACTGCAAACCTTCCGGTTTGTATTAAATCCTTCGGTGTGAAAATCCCTATTTCATCTGCAGGTAGACCCGCCGGCATAGTTCCAACTACGAATTTCTCTAATAAGTAATAAGTAAAGAAAATCGAAAGAAAAAGAGCAAGAACTACAATAAGACAAGTTGCGCAACCAACTTCGTAACGTTGGTTTTTCCACAGAACCAATCACTCTTGACATGAGAGACTTGAGGCACGATTCTCACGCGAAGTTAACTTCATTGCGTTACCAACCGTTGCGTACCTACTTATGGCCACTTGCACCAAACACTTAGGCCCAGTTTCATAAAACGTAGTTAACCATTCGATCAAGTTAATCGTGTGATTAAGCAATATCATTGGAGGACAGTTTAAATTTCCACCAATGATATTGCTTAATCACACGATTAACTTGATTGAGTGGTTAACTACGTTTTATGAAACTGGGCCTTAAACCGAACTTAAATTTAAGCAGCGTTTATAATGTGACAGTTGAGGTTACACAACATTGTAAAAGTCATATTCTAAGTGACGCTTAAAGTTAAGCGGAGCTTAAGAGTTTGATGAAACTGGCCCTTATCGAACTTCACAAAACCAATCGCTTCTAAAACGAGACAATTTTCATAATAAGCGATAATTTCATTGCGTTACCATTACCAACCGTTGTAAACTGCCAACCTTCCGATTTGTACAAAACTCTTCGGTATGAAAGTCTCAAATTTCATTTGTAGGTAGAGCCGCTGGTATAGTTCCAACTATGAATTCGTCCTACAAGTGAAGAAAAGCGAAAGAAATAGAGGAAGAACCTCTATCAAACGAGTTGCGCAACTGACTTCATGACATGAGACATGAAGCACGATTCTTATGCGTTGCCAACGCATACGCGTTACCAACCGTTGCGTACTCCATCGATCTTCCGGCCTGCAAAACTACTTCTTAGTAAAAATTTAAAATCCCAATTTATTTCATCTGTGTCATGAGATGGTCATGAATGTAGGCATACGTCATACATGTGTAATTATTAAAATTAGACGGTACAGTAGCGGACAATAAAATCCGAGGTAAAAATTTGACATGTCGTGCATATTTAAGGCGATTTCGTTAATTCGATCGGAGCGCCATTTTTCTCACTCTTACGTGCATTAAAGGCAAGCGTTCACAGGCTAGCATCGCATAAATGATCTTTTCTATAGTTTTATATGACGCTGCGTTAACCAGGCCGCATAGAGCAGCGATCGCATTTTGCTATCATTCTCGAGAGAGCAACTTCTGCGATTCTTGCGATTCGTGCGTGCGATGCGAGCCTGTGAACGCTTGCCTTAAGTCTCTAAATGTTCTCTCTCACATTTCTACTCGGAGCGAATTTTCGAGAACGTCTTTAGACGAATTGGGCTTTTATTGAGGTTATGTTTCTGTCAAGAGAATTTTCAAATGTCAAACTTGACAAACTGGACATTTCGCAGGAACTACAACGTTTACCTAGCAATGTCATTACTCTTACTTTTTGAAGGGAGCTTAAATTTTATCAAAATCGAGGATAAACAAACGGTATCGTTCTACTAGCTCCATCTAGTGGATTGTCACCGCAGTTTTAGAGCGTTCACAAAAAGAAAAAGACTCCTAAATTTTACAATTACTACGGTACTATACTGCAGGCGCCATCTAGTGACTTCAAGCAGAATCAAATACACTTTAATTTCCAGTTTTTTTTTGAGCAAGCACAGCAGGCACACATCTAAATTAAAATTCCTTTTTTCCTTGTTCTATGAATGACAAGTATTCAACGCCCTCTGTTGATACTTAGGTAAATCGGGAGCTGCAAATTTCATTTAAAGAAAAATCTTGGTTGCGTTTTCAGCTGTGTTAAAAATTTCTCCTTTCGTTAAAGAGAAACCGGTAAAAATGAAAGGGAATTAAGTTCCTTAGATTTTCAATTTGAAGCTGGCGCCATCTAGTATCAACTAATCGAACTACTTTCTCTGCAATTCAAAGAGACGTTAAAAATAAAAAAAGAAGCATGTCGTTTATATTTATCAGATAATATAGTTTGTCGGTCCATATAGACAATAAACAAAAAAATAAATTCGAATTATTTGTATTAAACGTCAAAATTACTGACATTTTGTACGTATACGAACTAAATGTCAAAAATATTATAGTTGCGCAAATGACGTGCAGGGATTTTATTGTCCGTACATTCCATTATGGGGCACAAGCATGAATGAATTTTTTAACAGTCCGTTCATCGAACAAGACTCGACCGTAGTTATTTTTTTCATAATTCAATCGCTCTTGACATGACACATGAAGCACGTTTTTCATGCAAAACTAACTTCATTGCGTTACCAACCGTAGCTTACTGTCAACCTTCCAGTCTGTAAACTCTGTGTGAGAGGTTGAATTTCATCTCTGAGCACATCAGTTCCACCCATGAATTTGTCTAATAAACGAAGAAAAATAAAAGTGAAAAAAGAAGAAGAATAGTAAAAGAAGTCGGTTATAAATTAAGTTTTTCTCTTAACATGAGACACAATTCTTATACGAAGCTAATTTCATTGCATTACCAACCGTTGCTTACTGTCAAGACTGTCGACCTTACGCTGGCATAACGCATCCATGATTTTGTCTAATAAATGAATTAAAAGAAAAGAAAAAGAAGAAGAACAATACTAAAGGAAGTCAGCCATAAATTAAGTTGCGTAACTGACTTCATGACGTTGGTTCTTCCGCGCCTCAACGTACGGTGCTTTCAACTATTCCCGAGTCCCACGTGATCACCCAGTTTTGGCAGTCAAGTTAATATTTTTAGTAATAGGATTATCAGTGGCGTAACAGAATTAATTTTGTCAGAAAATGTCGAAAAAAGTCTGAAAATGAATTACGCAAGAATCTAGACAAGTACTTCATATTTACGAAATAATTTAATGTTTCTTACAAAATAATTCATAAATAAAACCGAAGTTAATAACTGCGCAAGCTCATATTGACTTCTTCTTCTTCTTCTTCTTCTTAGTATAAGGTTTTTGGCGTTTGAGTTACAAACTCCTTTCATGCACCAGTCACAGAATGTATTAAAAATGTGCCTTGTGGTTTAGGAAGGAGAAAAACATGTTGACTTTTGTTACTCGTTTAATATCTTACAGTGTCGCCAATCTGTGCGAAACAAATTTTCCGAGAAACGAGGGATTCGGGAATTATTGAGAGCACGGTATACTGTGATCGACAATGCCTGCGTTCAGCCTGGCAGAAAGCTACGTAGCGCTTCGCGTGTGCCACGTAGCATGACGTCATATATGTGTTCAGGCCAAAGCCAAACTTCTGCTAACGGAGAGCAATAAACCTAGCGGCCGCCATGTTTTAAATCGCTTTACGGAGTAAAACAAAGAATTCGTTCAGCCAGTTCTCAATTAGCTAATACGCTGCAAATTAGCGCTCTGCTATGTAGCAATAGCGAAATGTAAGCGCTATCTTTGGCAGAACGCAGCCAATGACTCACGGTGTAAAAAAGTCTAATTACTTATGGTGCCTGTATCTGTCAAATTATACCAGTCAGAAATGATGTTTTTCTTTTTTTATCAACAATTGGCGACATTGAATAGTTGCAAATAAAAATAATTCAGCTCCACCAGCGATGACTCTAGAGTGTTTCTTTTTCTCACCGAAGAGGACGTACGAGATTAAATTGCGAAAGATAGCGAAATTTTGAAGCGCCCCCTTTTGGTTAGCAACGTGAAGAAAAAAAAACGAGTAATTTTCAACGACAGACTACGCAAGCGAGACAGACAATTTAAGTATTCTTCCGGCGACGTCACATTTGACAAGCACGTTCTCATTTTGTTTTAACTACGAACTTTACGTAAAACCCACGTATTTGACAGGAGACTCAGCGTTGCCAACTCCAGGAAAATCATCCTTTCCTTTATAACTCTTCAAGGACAAACAGAATATTATAAGCAGATACATTTGTTAAACAGAAAAAAATATTTAGGTGATCCTAGTATCAGTAATGACTGGACTTCTAAAAAGAAAAAGAAAAATAACAGCGCCATCTACCAGAGGAAACAAACACTAATATAAAAATCTGTCGTTGTAAGATCGTTATCTACTATTTAGCTACATTTTTTTGATATTCAACGAGTTGGGGGCGGGGGGGTTAAAATTACTGAAACAAAATATAGTTCCACCCCGAGACAATTATACGTGAACCGATGGTGTAAATATACCTGATTGCAGTTGAATGTAAAATAGGGGAAAATGGATAAAACTAGGCACACCTTTAATCCATAATGCGTAGCTGATTTCTTTGTGTTACCAACTGCTGCGACTGTCAACTGTAAAATCAATCGATCTGTAAAATTATTTTGGCAAGAGCAGCGATTTTTAATTTTTAATTTGAATTTGGCGCCGCCGTAATTTTTAGTATATTTCGGGTGCATTTGACATAACGCTCGGAGCGCTCGGAGTGTCACCTTCGTCACACTCTTACATGCACTGAAACGCATTCGCTCTGCCTCACACTTATGCTCAGGGGCCTTAGTCTCGAAACGAGGGAGAGGGTTCGTTTTGCGGGAGTGACGTCAAAATGACGTATGCTCTCGTATAAAACTATACAAACCTTTCGAGAAATGCGTCATTTTGACGTCATTTTCGGGAGCGATCACTTCTCTCCAGTTCGAGAATAACCCCCCAGAACGTACCCCGAGCGTAATGTCAAACGCACCCTTCGTGTACTGAGCGTGGCCGAAAAAAATAGCAACCGTAATTCGCACGCATAATGCAGGATGTCCAGTTGAACATTTACCGAATCTGTATGTAGTTATTTGTATCTAGGCCTAATTTTTGTATACAGCAAGAAATAGTCCTGATCTATGGCCCCCCAATAAAAGCTGCTGCTTTCTTGTGGCCCCTCTAGATTAAGTTTGTTTGCTTTCGGAGAGATAAAACGGCTTTAATTACCTACCTACGGCGAACCCCTTCAGATACGAGGCGCTACTTCCTTCCGTTTTCGTCGTTCACGTCGTTCATGGGAAAGTTCGTGGGTTTATTGCGTTCCGTGATAATTAGATTTCGCCGTGGAAAAAGGCGCAAAGAACTAACTTTCACGGTATAGGGCCGAAGCGTGCAATTATTTTCTTGCGTCTTTACGGCGCACGTGTACTTTCTCTGTGCCAAACGAGCACCTACAAATCCACTGATTACTGTAATTGTTTAATTTCTTCGTTATTAATCATCGCGGAGACGTTTCTTTCGCTGTTTGCGGAAACAATTTGCTACTGCGTTTATGAAAGAATCAATCGAATGTTGATTTGCAAAGTGCAACGTTTGGACTTCTTCAGGATTGATAAAACACGCCTAAAGAAGCCTTCAGTAAATCTTCTTTGTATAGTACCCGAGTTACATACCAATGCTTTCATCGAAACTCGAAAAATGGGGGGGAGACATGACAAAAATAAAACAAGTAGAACAAGCATGACACATATCGCTATACAAAACGTATAACAATCATAACCATTTCATAATACAACACTTGTCATTAAGTCAAGGAATGTCATTGACGATCAAATCATTTTTCTCGCGACTGTACGAACTTATTAATCCTTGAAGGAAGACGAAAGAAAAAGTAAAATAAAACTAATGCTCATATAGGCAACACAACATACATCTCTCTGCGTGTATGTGCTAGTTGGGTTGCCTATATTAAACATTGTTGTTTTCGCAACGCAGTTTTGCGTGGAACAATTTTAAAAACGTTTCTGGATCTAAAGGCCATCAAACGTAAACAAAATCAACTGAACTCTGAAAGGGCTAAAAATAATTATTTCTATCTGGAACGGATCGGTCCCGGTTATTATGCAACTGTTCGCGAACGATAAGACTTAGAATTTGAACCGCACTTCGATAATGAACGAATAAATAAACGTAGCACTTCTTGACCTCGGCGCGAAGCCGTCAACAGGCGCGAAAAGGCTTCTAGAAGAAACCAATTTCCATCCGCCAATAATAATAAATTATGGTAAAAGCGGACCCGCTAATAAAAATGTTGTTTACATCGAAGATAGACGCACATGTGTGCGTGTGTTGGATAACACGTGTTTGCTAATTCAGCGAGAATTCGCATTCGGTAGTCGGCATCGAAAAATTCCGGGCAACAAATTTCGTACGGAGCAGAAACCTTCAAAGGAATTTATTGAAGACGAGGCCGCTTTCAATGTGTCAATGTCTTTTGATAATTTCAGTGTCATTTCGTTACCAAATTATGAATTATTTATGGAGACCTTGAACCAATTTTTTGAATGCGACGCGCCGTTTGTTTACACAATTTAAAAAAAGTGTCACGCAGGCTGACGCACTAAAGTCTAATAAGAACATTCGATCTATAATTATCTCTTTTTATTTGTTGTCTGTTATGTGATAAAAATGTGCGATCAGAACCCCCCTCAAAAAATATAAAATAAATCTCTCCTAATGTAGGCAACCCAATTATCGAGTTGTAATTTCGGTTGCCTACTCTTAGGCGTATTTGTTGAAATTGAAAAGCAAAAGATTCAATGTAATTTATAATTACGATTATAGTTGCTTTGAGAATAAAAAAAAAACAGAGTTTTGTATCTGACGAATAAACAAGTTAGAATTTTCCAAGATTCATTCTTTGTAAAGGACACTCCTAGTCAATTTTCTCTTGTAAATAAATACATAGAAGCAACCGCAACAGTATTCAATAAAAGTGTTGGTGTGGTTTTCATTTAATTCATGGAGGAATTTCAAGCTAATTATAGTCTATGAGTTTATGAATAAAACACTGCAAATTACTGCGACTAAACAATAAACGGGGAAAGTCATACTAAAAGCAGTTCTTGTCCAAAGTGGTAATTAAATATGGGCGCTGCATGTCATAGGCGTACACAAGCATTTCTGGAACGTCCGCTGTTCACTATTGGTTTAAATGCACTTAACGTCGGTCTTTCCATCTCTTGATAAACTAACTGGAGGATAACTACCATGGAAACAATTCATAAAAATCATTAATAAATCAAGTTGTTCGCAGGATGGAAAGGCCGGCCCTAAATTTAACGAAATAAGATCCTAGAAATGCCAATTGTATTCTAGACACTGGAGTTCTATTGCTAAAAGTACTTGGAAGGAACTTACTTACATTCATAATACTTGCTGCGCCACTGAACACCAAGAGATAACCTATGTGTCGTTCGCTTTCAACTGAAGTCCTTAATACCTCATCAATGTATTGTTTGTGTACACTACTAATCACAGTTGCTAAATAAACACATAAATTCATTCTAAGCTCAAAGATAAACACAAAATGAGACTAATTTTTCCAACAACGGTCATCAACTAACCGCCGTATTGCAGATACTGATCTCCCACAAAGGCACAAAGTGGTAACTTCCGTCAACATAAACTGCATTCCCCCAGTGCCATGGGTTGCCTTTACTCGTTATTACTTTAATTATATTACATCTCTTCAATGTTACAATCCAAAAATTAGAATAAGTTTCGTATTTACCGCCAAACTGACAGATGGTCGGAGGTATTACTACTCAAAGTGGATTGGTGACACTGCCTGCCTATTCAAATAGCTTTTAAAATAAAACTCGCACGCGAAAATAACCCGTACAAGCGAATTTTAATTAAATTTGTCACAAGTTAACGTCAAGAATACGAGAAGTTTCAAAATTGCCACCAAGGTGACGGTTGGCACTAATAAATAAAGTTGATTGGTGGCACTGCATTTTATGCGAACCTAACCTCTTTCCGTGCGTTTAAAAGTTTGCTGCGTAGCTAAGTGTTAATGATGTGAATGGAGCTGGCCAGTAGAGAATAAAGGAGCGAATTTGCAAAGGTGGTTGTTCCGGCTCACTTAAACATCAGTTAGTGGTAGGTACCTAATCATTTTTTTTTCTCTTGTTTGCGTTTAGTAATAGCGTTTTCCACTGGCTGCACTAGTGCACACTCGTTATATTTTCATCTCATTTTAACCTCATGTAGTCATGTAATAGTAAGAGATGAAGATACACTGAGTGTGCACTAGTGCAGCCAGTGGAAAACGCTATAAGTTTTCAGTGTTACACGTTTACGTATGAACTATGAACCGCGATATTGAAATCGTTTGATAAAATGCGCTTGATCAATACATCCGGTCCATTAAATTTGTGCCAATTGGCTGCGTTCACAATCACAACTCCGAGAGCGTCTTGGGATGAGCGAGACGCAAAATATGTTAAAATTCGTGAGTGAGAAAGACGCGATTACATGCCCAAGACACTCTCGGAGCTGTGATTGTGAACGCAGCCGTTAAATTTGATCCGAAACTCCGCAAACGATAACAAATTTCAAATTTGCCGCCCAGTAAATGACTTGGCTTCACCACAATGGTCGCATTCACCAGAACTAATTGCTTGCAAACGGTTGGCCAACTGTTGGTAATTTTTCTGATGAACGGGCGTTTATATTGCAAACATGTTTGGTTTGTGACTGCAATCAGACGCCATTTTTTTAAGTGTAAAATTTTAACGCTGAAGTAGCGCTGTTAGCAGCAAACGAAATAATCGTTCACCAGAAAGGCAACAGCAATCAGAAACGCATCACAAGGTGATTTGTTCTGGTGAATGCGACCATTAACCCTGCGTTTAGAACTATCAAAGTTCATCGAGTTTAGTCCGACTGTCTTCTAAACGGAACTGACACCATCGTGGTTACCTAATGGTCGCATTTCAAATCACGACCACTGTGACCACTCAGCTGATTAGTCAGACAACGTAAAATAACTACGGACTGAACGAAATCGACAACGTCGCCCACGAACTAAACGCAGGGTAAATTTCATACCTAACCTTTTCTGCGCCTTTGAAAATTCGTTATCGCCAGTTTCACAATGAACGATGGGAATAGATCAATTCGTTCCAACGATTTCAAATTTGCCGCCAAGTTGACAGGTGATAACGGTGGTTGATGTAAATTGGCAACGCTGCGTTGTATAAAATTTTAATCTTCTTCGGCGTATTTAAAAGATTATTGTTGTTAATTGGTGCAATGATGATGGGAATAAACCGAAAGAACGATAATATGCTTCAACATAGAGCGCACTAGCGAAGGATAAAGCTGGAAAATTGGGATTATTACATATCGCATCGGCTCACGGCAGGTATTTCTTTTATCCCTTTTTTACCACACGGTGGCTTTGCTTTAGGCGATATTGGATGATCTAAATTAAAAATATCAAACACTAAAGTCACAGCTACTGAGAATTTACGCGTATAATTATCGCCGATGTTGGTAACACAACGATGCATTAGGAGCGTTCAATAAGATCAGCAGAACTCAGCGAGCGTGTATTCACTGTCAGCGAAAATCAGCGGCGATTTATTTCTCTTTATTGCGCTGGTAGCATAAATTACGTGTTATTTTCAATTTGATAATCTTGTTTTCATCGTGAGTTTCGCCAAGCATGTACAGTTGCGAGCAATAAATTTTGGTCGTCGTTGCTGTCAAAGATTTGTACCTGACTCGTATATCATCAAAAATAAAGAGGTTGATGTCTTAATTTTGACTATTGGGCATAATTTCTTAAAAATTTAATTTATTTTCGACACTTTTGTGACAAATTTTCACGAGTGCATGCTTTTGACGGGGTACCAATAAGGGAAAAAAGTTGAATGTTGTTTTTGTTGCAATGTTTGTTGTAATGATAAAAGTGACGGCAGAATTAAATTCCTTGTAAAAAAGTTCTTTAAAAATATTATAAAATTATAAAAAATCCCCGAAAGGGGGTAAAATCCTCCCATCTGGCAACACCGCCCGTACTCATACGCGTACTCGTTTTTCGATTTGCGGTGGATCAGTTCCACCAATCCCAGTGTTAAAACCTGTTCCATTGGATCAGTTCCAGTATTGGGTTTACCATCCCTAGCCAATAATGTCAATACGACAGTGTCATATCTTGTCAGAAAAGTGTCAAAGAGCATTACGACAACGACGAATCTAACCCAAAATTTCGCCATTTACCTTTCTCCCTACAAAATTACTAAATTTGACCGCTCCAAGTCGCTAATCATCAATTCGTGCACAGTCCCTATAACGATATTTTTTTTTTGTCTAGAATTCGTTTAATTATGACTAATTTTAATAATTATACAAACTATTGATTATGGATCTAAAAATCACTGGGCACGTTCAGCCGGTGTCAGCAGCTGTTGAGATGCTGTATGTTAGCGTTACCGATCCGTCTGAACGATCTGCTGAGATGCAACGATGTAACCTCAAAAACATAGTCGACAATTTTCATCAAAATTTTATTTTGTGCGAAATTCCGGACGACGACTTTAATTTTAATGTTTTATTTGAAGAAGTTGAACGGTTAATACGAAATCAAATGAAGCAAGCTACACAGTTTGATGAGTTCACAATTTACAAATGAAAACATAACCTAGAATTATATCCGCAGCCAAAACAAAGCGAACTTATTTACGCTGAGATCATTTCACAACAATTGAGGTACAGTAGCGGACAATAAAATCCGGGCACATTATTTGTACAATGTAAACCTCATTTTAACATTTTTGACGTTTAATACATACACCTATACAAAATGTCACTAGTAATTTCGACGTTTAATACAAATTTTGACAGAAATATAACCTCAATAAAAGCCTGATTTACCAAATTTGTCTAAATACGAACGACATGTCAAATCCTTGCCCGGATTTTATTGTCCGCTACTGTACAGCGCACACTCAGCGTATCGTTCAGCTGACTCAAGTTCTCAGCTGCTGACGCCGGCTGAACGTGCCCCTTGTGTATCGAGGGCTTTCTTTTGTCTTTTCTGAATGGCACGTCCCGAAAATCGGGGTGCATCAAATAATTTTTATTATAACATATTTTTTTGTCAAGAGGACTCATTTTAATAATTCTAAAATTTATTGGTTTTGTACTTAAAAATCAAATTGTTCTGAACGGGCCCATATAGTAGTTTATTAATATCGAAAACAAACAAAAATTTTGTTTATTCATGTCACAACACTCGCAACTCACAATCAGAAAAGAGATTGGAAAACTGTCGAACAAGGGGCACGTTCAGCTAGAACAGCGCTGAGACAATTGCTTTTTGCTAAGTTACAGCAGCTGTGAGCGGCTGGATCACCTACTCCTTCTAATTGACAGATGTAAGTTAGAAACGGCATTTACAAACAAAAGCGACATAAGTGTGTTGCCTTTAACAATTTGTATTTTTCTGATTTGTGACATGGAACAAACCACATTCGCTAATTTTGCTGAGAAAAATGGCGACTGCTGCCACAGTAAAGCGCTATAAGTCAGCAAGGCGTTCAAAGCGATCTCTGTCTCAGCGCTGTCCCGGCTGAACGCGCCCAATTTCAAGATGTGTCGGCAACGCCTGACCAGCGAAACTGAGCAAACGCTGCGCTTATTGAACGCACTCCTAAATATTTATTGATAGAAGTCCTTGTAATATTCTTCTTTTTGCAATTTAAATACGTATATGCAGATAACAGTAATTATTTTTTGAAGTACTTTGGAGCGCGATATACCAAACAAAAAGCACTTCACTAAAAACGGTTCGATCGTGGGCGTACACCCACGAAACGGGTTGGTGGCAGCTGTAAGCTGTAATCATTCGGAACACCGAAGCGGTCCTTTCGCACGTGCAGCGATTTATAATAAAGATAGGAAGGCGCGGGTAATTTGTTGCTTTCATCTGACTTGAAACGCTTACAATCTTATCATTCATCTTCAGATTATGTTCATGATTATAATTTGTTGATTAGCGCGCCAAAATTTGTGAATTACTACATAGGTGCGTTATGCCGTCGTGTTGCCCTTTTTTAAATCACACGTTATTTTCGCTTGCACTAAATCGTCGTCATTTTCATAATTTTTTAATGGTTTTGAATATGCTTTCAGAATTTTCTGTTTGTTTTAAGTAAAACTGCAAATATATTTTTTTTTATTTGTATAATTTAGCACAATTTCTACATCTTTGTTAAAAACGTACCAATAATATCATTAAATCGATACACTGCTCCTCCTGCTAAATATTTACAATTGCGTTATTACAACAAAAAGAAACGAAACGGGTTTTAATCAATTTCTGTTATTATTGTTATCATCAATAATAATACATTGTTAGTAAATGATATTGTTTCTGCGTTTAAAAAAAAAAAGTAAAATAAAATAAACATAAATAACGGCGAAATACCTAAGATTTGTCCGACAATTATTTACATTCACAATGCAATCAATGAGTACGCGAAACGCAAAGAGAAAAAGAAGAAAAAAATTGAAAGAAACATGATTGAGGAATCAGAACGGAATCGTACGCGCTCAAATCAACCCCGTCGAAAATCTTACTTTATAAATCGCGCGCAGCCAACCGACTTATAAAGTAACAAAGGCACAAAACAGGTAAATCGCGGCACATACAACCCAAAATTAATTCTGCAACATGGTACGATCGAGGCGGAAAAACTACAACATCCCGAAACCCTGATAGTAATTGATTGCTTTGACGAGACGGTCCTTGAGCTTCTCCTTCGACGAATACTCGGGCAGGAGTAAAACGTTAAAACACGTGTGGGCCGTCGGTAACCTATCGGAATCGGGTCCATTCCGGGCGATCACCAACTTCAATTTACTAAGACCCCCAAGCGGAACCCTATCCGAGCCCGTCGTGAACTGAAGCAGCTTCCTCTTTTCATCGGTGCTGAACGCATGAACCACGGACCAGAAATTCTTTATCGTCGGTGTGTCATTCGTGTAACCCCCATCGTATTCCGTTGCACCCTCCAGTTCATCGAAATCGAAATTCTACAACACAAACGGATAGGCCCCAAGTTTTTTTTTTTTTTTTCACCACATACTTTGCTTCCACATATCAACAGCTCCACTTCTTCTGGACGGAACAGTAACTCGAGCGGAGATTCATCGGTGACCATCTGGAAGCCTTTATAAAAGGCCCTAAACTGTTTCTCCACGGATTTATTCAACAAGAAATCCGCGTATAAATCTACGAATTCCTGCAATCGTAAATCACTTACCAAAATTACTTTTGTTTGCCTGAGGGGACTTACGTGTTTATTTTCTTGTGTCACGCTGATATGATCGCCGTCCTCTTTCAAATCGTGATGTATCAAAGTGCCGAACACATCCTGATAACCTATTCTAAAAGTCTGCATGAACACGTCTTCCAAATCAGGCTCGTTATACTCTAACATTTGTTTCAGACTGTTATAGAGAGTCTGCAACAAACGCTCGTTAACATTTAGAGGTGACGATGTTGGCTCGGTTAACTCACAGGGTTCCACTCCAGTAGATCCTCGAATGACCCCCGTTTGCCCATCAGTTTCCTGTATAAAACCATGGGGAAGTTTACGGCTAAGATGATGTTGTTGTAAATCGCAAGCCCCAGCACGATCCCGATCAGGGTGAATTGAGCGTCGCTCTCGAAACTTGTGGGGTTAAACCAGACGGTTTGTGACTCGCTCTGGTAGGTGAACATCGCATAATCCGGATTGAAAATCTCTTCTATGACTAGTTGGAAAAACTCCTTCGAAACGCCGCCCTCATCTATGCCCTGTTCGTTCTCGAACTCGACTACCAATTGCTTCTTTAAATCGATCGGGTTTTCCATGGCGATCATTTCAAGCTAAACACCAAAAAGTGAAATCGAAGAGAACGAAAAGTGGATGAGTGCGACTCACTTCAACTAAGGCATCGTCGATGATGTGGTCCCTCCTGACCTTCAGTCTTAAATACGGGTTAGACGGTTGTCCGGCAACGGCCTGTATGAAGCTGATCCTCCTCTCCGAGTACATTCGTATCCGGTTATCGAAGTAAAGGCCCAGGGTCTTGGTCGCCGGGGTTAGGATGAAGGCGTAATTCATAAAACTGAATTTTCCCACTGAAAGTGAAAGCGCAAGCCGTTTTAACTTTTAAACCCCCCCGAGCACATGACCTACCTAATTCGCTTTTAAAATTCGCAAAGTCCCTGTCCATTTCCACGACATCACTCAAAGGCTCGTTGTAGAACTCAGAGAACGGAAGGTAGGGCTTCCGACAATCCAAGACGTTTATTCCCAGAGCCAAAGCTGAAAGTAGAAGTTTCTTTTTAGAGTTAACAGATGCGAGTGCGTACGATAGGAGACAGACCTAATGGGTCCGGTGGTAGATGTGTCCTGTGCAATTTTATTCCTAGATATGAATCCTCGATGGTATCGTCTTCGCGTAAGTCAGGTGACTCCATTATACCGGCTAGTATATTGGCATAGTAGACCACCTACAAAAGAAGGCGTCGAATAAAAAAGACTTGCAAGGTAATCCTCACCTTCATTAATTTTGTTGCCGAGGTAACGACCGTGTCATCTTGTATGTCTTGTTGGTACTGCGTGAGGATGACCCGCAAGGTAATCAACTGCTGCAGGTTCTCCAGTATAGTGCGAAGGCTAGTCCGTCCGGGTACGGACCAGGCCATCGCTAGTTTCGCTTGGACATCCACGGATAAGTAGTTGGTGGCTTTGCACAGGGCCGGAAGGGCCGTCTCTAAAAAATCCCCTGAGCCTACCGGAGAAACAATTCATAAAATGCTGTCGCTCAAAGCCACACCAACATACCAAGCGCCGGTATCTCGAAAATAATTAATAAAATATTCACTACGTCTTCATTGGTGTAAGTATCGTGCTTGCGCTGTAGTTCTATCTGCAAGTACCCGGCGAGAGTCACCAGCGCATTCACCAGAGCGCTCTCTATAATCGTGTTCTTGACTTTAAACAGAGCCGTATACGCTCGCCTCACCGCAGGCAAATCCACGGGCAGTTTAGGCCTGTTGGGGTTACCGCTGGGGGACGGTATACAACTATCCTCGTCTTTGTCTTTTTCACCTTCTAAAGACCGTACGTCTTCTTTTTTTAATCTAGTGAGATCACCTGCGGTAACACTGAGTTATAAACCGAGTTGCCCCAAGAGAACATCTTACTTACCACCGGCTCGATCCAGCATGACTTCGATCGGTGAATTCAGCTCGCTTTGCAAGAAACTCCTGGTCAGAGAGCTCATGTTGCTGAACACTTCCCCGAGGGTCCTAATCAGGGGCGAGTAGCGGTTCTTTTCCTCGCACTCATCGATGATTTCGTACAGTTTCTCCTCGGTTAAGTAAGCCACGGTTTCATCTGTGTGAAACGAGACAAAGAAAAATGCTGAGTAATGAATAGGAAGGTGGACGACTGACAATCAATTACGATCGTTAATAAAAGGCAGACGTTTCTTTCAACAATTACAAAGAAGGAACGAATGCGAGATTCTTTTTTGATCGATCAAGTTAAGAGTAACAAAGGATTTTTGGTTATGCCCGTCGTGTGAAACACGTCGGTGACTTTTAATATGTTTGAATCACGCATTTTCGAATTTAAATAAAATATATTTAACTGATTTATAAACGAGCGTACTTACACAAGCCCATTGTGATTTAGACACTGCATAAATTGGAGTTAAAAAGGGTACTTGGACGGGTTCCAGAAAAACATCAACATCATGTGTTTTGTTAAAACACAAAAATACTACGTCTCAAACTTTACCTATATTCATACTTATTGTGTCCGTCTCTTTCAAGGCTAATAATAAACACCGTGGCTTTGATTTTTTTTTTAGGTGACAAGTCAATAAACTATTACGTTTAATTCTAAATATAATTTTAATGTGACTTAGGTCCAGTTTAACTTTAAGCTAAAGCTTAAACCCTTAGGGCCAATTGTACAATGTTAGTTTAAATTTAAGCTGAAGCTTAAAGCTTTAATAACAATTATTTCAACGATTGTTGTTAAGGATTTAAGCTTTAGCTTAAAATTAAGCTGAAATTGTACAACTTGGCCTTAGTTGTTGAAATAATCATTGTTATGGGTTTAAACTTCAGCTTAAATTTAAACTGGTATTGTACAGCTGGGCCTTAGGGCCAGTCTTTTCATCTGCCCATTAAAGTTATTCGTTATAACTTGATCTTTATGAATTGTTTCCATAGTAGTTATAACTGTTAGTGAGTTGATTAAGAGATGGAAAGACTGGGCCTTATAGGAATTAAAACTGCTCACCGCTTTTTGGTTCTTTCGAATTATTTTTGCTACTGGATTCAGTGCCCAATGGGAGACTGACATCGTTGCTTGGTGTATCGGGTGTTCCGTCCGGTAAAGTTTTATGTGAGTCGCTTTCGTTCTGCTCGTCGCTTTCCGGAAACACCCTCTGATTCTGCGTCCTCGGCATTTTATTTGGATGCCTCTCGCACAGCCTCGCGTCTTGAGAGAACAGTTGTATTGCTTGCGCAGCCGCTTCGTTCGGCGTCAAATTATTAACCTTAAATAAAAACTGATAAAAGAACCCTTAGTGTTTGGTGCGCGTTCATGAGCCGCGTACCGACTTGCTGGACGCACAGTATACGTTATTGCAGTTGGAGTTGCCACAGCCATCGGTTAGTTGGTAGAAGTATCGCTCGATCAACTTCTTGGCCGCTGCACGTTTCATTTCGTCCTCCTTATTGTCTAGGTTATTTTGTTCGATGTTATCAACGGTCGCCGTGCTCGACGATGCCTCTTGGTTGATCCTGCCAAATTTCAGTCAAGAGTATTTACCAACAAAGAACCGCACAGTGCTGGACGACATCCTGATGACATTTCACATTTGACGTTTCTATCATAACCTAAAAGTGGACCGTCTCGCTCGGCCCCAAAAAACAAACAAATCGAGCCGCGAGCCCCCCAGATTCCCACGTGAATTACGCAATATTTACCTTGAAGCGTCGTCTTGAACAGTATCTTTATCTGTAGCGCTCATAGAATTTGCTGCTGCGAAAATTAAGGTGTACACATAAAAGAAAGGATAAAGGGGCGAATTTTGCGCGAAGCCGATCGGTCTCGCTCACTTAAGCATCAGCTCGCTGCAGGTGATCGTCAGTTTCCCGTAAAAATATTTTTACGCGGTGGACTTTTTTTTTCTTGATGCACTATGTTGTTTGCGTTTGGTGACTTTCACTGGTTTTTGTTCTCATGTTGCACACCTGTGCGCCGCGTTATTTAAGTCAAAAAACTCGTACCGCGTAATTTACAGAGCACAAGCGATTTAAATTACATTTCATGTAGATCAATGTCAAATGATACATGAAATTTCGTATTCTATCAGCCCCCCCCCAATAATAATAGTAATAAATAAATAGGTAGCATTAATTATTAACGTGGATTAGTACCACTGCATTTTCTACTTCAAATCATTTTTAAAATAAAACGGAAATAGCCAGGGCGTATTCGAAAATACAGGGAGTAAGAGTTATACTAACAGAGTGAATAAAGGGAAAAGCGAAATATACAAAATGATTTATATGAGAGAGAAAGAATATTACCCAAGAGTAACGCTTTGAGTTTTCGAACACGCCCCCATACTGCACGCGATACGAGCGTTTGATGCAAAAATACAAGAAATTTCAAAATTGCCGCCAAAACAACCGTCGATCGGTAACATCGCATTCTGCTCAAACCTAACCTCTTTTTGTGCGTTTAAAAATTTGCTGTGCGGTTAAGTGTTAATAAAGAAAATGGAGCCAGCTAGCCAAGAATAAAGGGGCGAATTTGCAAAGTTGGTCGATTTCGCTCACTTAAACATCAGTTCGTGGCAGGTACCTAATCATTTTATTTATTGTTTGCATTTGGCGATTTACACATTTACAACATAACGCGTTATTGAAATCGCATAATTTATGCAGCATAAACGATTTAAATTACATTTCACGTAGATCAATGTCAAATGATACATAAAATTTCGCATTTCTATCGCCCCCGCCCTCTCCTCTCCTAATAATAATAATAATAATAATAATAATAAATTGGCGGCATTGGTTATTAAAGTTGATTGGTACCATTGCATTTCATACTTCAAACCTAAACATTAATCGTTTTTAAAATTAAACACGCACACGGAAATAACCATAATGTATACGCGATACGAGCATTTGATGCAAAAATACAAGAAATTTTAAAATTACCGCCAAAACGATCGTTGATCGGTAATATCGCATTCTACTCAAACCTAACCTCTTTTTGTGCGTTTAAAAGTTTGCTGCGCAGTTAAGTGTTAACGAAGAAAATGGAGCCAGCCTATCTTTATCCATGCAGTCGAGGACAAAGAGGCGAATTTGCAAAGTTGGTCGATTCCGCTCGCTTAAACATCAGTCGTGGCAGGTACCTAATCATTTTATTTATTGTTTGCATTTAACGATTTTTTTCAACGTTGCACTTTTACATATCGCGTTATTGAAATCGTTTAATAAAATTTAAAATTTAAACCCGCACGATCAAGTAACGTCAATGCACCCGGTCCGTTGAACGTGTTTCGATTAAATTGCGACGCGAAATACAAATTTCAAATTTGCCATCTAAAATAGTGGTTTGACTGCACATTTTATATAATTGATGAAGTTATTCTTGCTGTTTGTAGCCATAATTTAATATTGGTAAATCAAGTTTTTTATTTTAATGACCAGTTTCGCCTCTTTATAAAGGCATTTTCAAGTTATTATATAAAATTATACCTAAAAATAATAATTGTCTTAAATATGTAAATATTAAAAATTACTCACTTAAAAACTATATAATAATTTATAATATTAGATTATATATATAATACAAAATATTTTAAAGAATTTGACGTAATTTTTTTGTAAAATTTGATGTATGTATGAGGGGTTGTTAATAAACAAATTTTTTTATTTTATTATAGGCGCCATGCACATCTCTGCGTTCAGCGCCGCCTGGCGTGGTAATTTGTCAATTAGTGATATTGAAAATATTTCTTGAGACTCATAGCGTTTTCGATTCACTTGCACCGTTTGCACTCAGTGTATTTGCATCTTCTTTTAACCTCATGTAATAACACGAGATGAAGATATTCTGAGTGCGCACTAGTGCGGTCAATCGAAAACGCTATCATATTGCATGGGAATAATGTCACTCTTATGACAATTTACGATTGTAGTACATCATACTTGAACTTCCTGCCACTGAAATATGTACATTACAATATTCAAGTTCAAATGCACATTAATAATTTGAAACAACTCGTATTTTCATACCACTAATGCAGAATTTGGTCATTGGTGGCACTGGGTTCGCATGTGCATGGTCTCTATATCATAGGCCCGTGTGACACCATGCAAGATTCGTAACACGAAAGTTTGACGTGTGCTTTCTTATACCATTTACGTTGGCCAATGTAAATGGTATCATAAGAAAGCATACGTCAAGCTTTCATGTTACGAATTCGTGCTGGCACGAAATCGAATGTAAATGTAGCCTTATGGCCGTTTTACACTATAACATTTTTAATCTAAAATTTGATACAAAGTGAGTGAGAAGTACCAATTCAACCAATCAGAATTCACTGTGGTAGCTTATCTCTCTCACTTTGTACCAAAAAATGTTATAATGTAAAACAGCCTTTAAATTAGTCTATGATTTCAATGTTTATTCTGCTGAAGGTTTGCAACACTGACATATGTCTAATTATTTGCTTGTGCCAGTGTTGCCAGAGGTGATGCTTTATCACCAGATGTAGTGATTTTTGTTGTTGAATTATTACGTGGTGATTATTTTTAAAGAATCGGGATATTCTGGTGCTTTTTCGCAAAATCTAGATTTTATTTAACATTTAGTAACTTTTATTTATTTTTATCTTGTAAATTGTAAACTGCTTTATATAAATTCATATATTTTTTATTTTACTTAGCGCTAAGATTTGGAAAATTGGTGCAGATATTTCTTTTCTGAAAGCATGTAAATCAAGAAACGTTTTTCCCAAATTTATTAATTTAAAATTTAATAGTAAATCCAAATTTCAAATTGCAAAATGCAATTATGCAAGGCGCAAAATTGAAGTGGCTCAATTTGGAATTACATTGGCCAATGTAAATGGTATCATAAGAAAGCACACGTCAAATTTTCGTGTTATGAATTAATGCTGGCACGAAATTGAATGTAAATGTAAGCTTTAATCAAACTTAACACCTGTCAAATAAAAGGTTAAAACGCCCAAGTGTCATTGTTAGCGTTAGACATTTGAATTTCCCGCCAACATTTTGCACTAAAATGGCGGCTGATTGCGGTACTGATATTATTTAGGGTGCGTTTCATTTGCGCGCTTACATGCTTTGAGCGCTCATAAGCAGTGCTTAAACCATTCCCTTTGGCTTTGCAAACGCTTACAAAGCTCCAGCTGACGAAATGGTAACGTCATTATAACGTCATAGTCTTCGCTCACAATCGCTTATTCCATCGAGGTAGGGCAGCAAAAGCGTAAGCGCTTATGTTCCAAACGGAATGTATGAGATGCGTACGAGGAGCTCAGCTGATCATAGTCAGGTTATAAACAAAGATTACACTTTAAAAATAGCTGCAGCAGCTATGCTTGGATTAATTTCACTCTTGAAGTTATATTTTTAAGGTTATGAATTCGTTGTGCAAACAATAGTCAAAAGAAACACCTCTGTGCATAATGACTTAAGCGACTGAACGCCAAATGAAACAATAGAAAATAGCGCTTGTAAGCGTGAGTGCTTAAAGCGTGTGAGCGTGCAAACGAAACGCACCCTTATGGCGTTTTCGATTGACTGCTCCGAGCAGCTCCAGATCAAATTGCACATGCGCATATAGAGCGAGCACTTGCAGTGGCGTATTCGGATGGCTGTTGCTCTTTTAGGGATCAAAAATTGGCGGATTCGATTGAACTGGATTGCACGTAAAGTATCTGTGGAGCGGATCAATCACCGTTCATCCGAGCACATTTAATCCGATCAAGTGCAATTCTGTCATGAACTGATCGGGATGGGTGTTGCACTAGAGCGGATTAGGACTGATCTCAACCGAAAACGCCATTAGTGGCAGTAAAATTATTGGCGATTGTAGCGCCGCCGTCGGAAAATTACTAATCTAACTTTTTATTTTATTTGTACCCAAAAAACGCAATAAATTAAACAAATTTTGTACAAAAGAGTAATATAGTAATTTAGTATATTAATTGTGTCAATTAATAATTTCAAATATTCCGCCAAACTGACAGTAGATCGGCCGGCACTAGTCGAAGCGTATTGGCAACACTGCTTTCTTTAAAAACTTAACCTGTTTTCGCGCGTTTAAAAATTTCTTATCTTCAAGTGCGCCGTGATGATGGAAGTAGACCAAGAAAACGAAAACTCGGACCAAAATAGGTCGAGCCAGCAACGGAAACTCAGATATCGCAACCTTTTGAACAGATTAGAAGACTTACGTGAGTATCTACGCTTCGGAAAAACTAATTCTCACCGCTGAGAACTTGCAGAAGAAACTGAAGATTTGGGTAATTTACGCGCGGTCAACGAGCTCGGCCGAATCTTAAAAAGCGCCAACAGGATAAACAGCGAGTGTGATATAACAGAGCGGGTGGCAAACGCCGATGAGACTTTACTCGATGCGAGCGTGTTATCTGCGACTGGCAGTCTCCTGGTCAAGTGCCTGGAGACCGTCGATATCTTCGTATCCACCTATGATGCCAGTGACTTTTCTGCGAAGCTTGTACGTTACTTACACTTTGTGAATCAGAAAAAATAAATTAGTTTATGTTAGAGGGAAACCATTCAGGGTTCTGAGGATGAAGAGATGGAACCAGCAAACGTGTTGATGCTGATGGATACGGCCCGTGGTATCATATCCGAAATGCCGTCTTGTAGCTTTTTGTATGGCACATATGATTTCACGAAGATGCCGAAACCCAAAGAGAAAAAGCAGGGCAAAAGAGAAGTCCAAGAGAAAGTGGAGACGAAAAAACTGAAGCAAGTCGCCAACGTCGAGAAAGATGAGGAGGGCATTCTGAATATAATGAATTTTTTAAGCAAAGTACTGCAAGAGGAATACAAAAATAATAACGAGCAACCTCTCAGTTATTATGAATTCATCAGTGACAGTGGCAGTTACACGGCGACGGTCGAGAACATGTTTTATTGTTCGTTTCTTTTACGCGACGGCAAAGCGAAATATGATGTCGGTAAGGACTCCCGGTGACTAGTCCCTTTCAGATTAATTTAGGGGGTGTTTTTAGATGAAAATGATGTTTTGACGATAGCACCGACGACCAAGAAAGATTTAAAGCGATTCAGAAATACGCAAGGAGCTAACACCCAAGTAATAATGTCGATTACTATGGATGAATGGCAGGTAAGTTTTTGTATCGCGTTGATTTAAAAAAAGAGAAAAAAAATTATGAATTTTGTGTTTAGAAGCTGAAAGTGAAAGAAGGCATTATCCAAAGACACAAGAAAAAGTAGTATTTATTTCTTAACAGTCCTTAAGATGTAATTCTTGTTTTGTATCTGTTTCGTATTATACAAAGAAGTTCCTCAATATTAAAGAAAGTAAGGAAAAGTTTTCTAAAATTTTATTCAGATCCTAGTGCTTTTTTTAATTAATAAATTAAGAATCATCGAAAGTCATTCTACCTATCCCATGGTTTTTAATGTACCTCCTGTACTGTTTAAACTTTGCACTGTCGGCCAACTGCTTCTTCATGCTCTCCTCCTCTTCCTTCCTCCACGCTTCGAATTTCTCCCTCATCCACAGTTCCTTCCGTAAGTACTCGTCTTTCTTTTCATCTTCCAGCGAATCGAACTGGTGCTTGCCCAATTTTAGGTACTTCCGAATCAAGTACAGCTTTTCTTCTTCGTCGTACGGTTGCTGAAGTATCGTGTGTCTCCAGAACCACGACACGTACCAGTAGATGTACTTTGCAAGCGTGTAAGGGAATATAAGTAATTGCACCCACAACACGTCGAACAAACTGGGCTTAGCGTAAGCCCCTTTTATATCCATTTTGTCTTCTATTACTTTCTGGATGATCCTATCCAGTTCATCCTTCTGTTCAGTCTTGCTTTTTCTGCTCTTTTTCTCGGGATGCACCAGCCCGTCCTGTTTAGCAATATCCAAAGCCCTATTACGGTACTTGGGCACGTTCATAAAATATTTGATGGCAGTATTGTAACGTTGCCAGGCGCTGTAATACTGGATAATCGATATTATGGATATTGTCACAAATATAACGATTCGGACGTCCACTTTCGGAGCAACTCGCCTCCTGTAATACCTATAATAATGCGCGTAGTATGCGTCTGGATTATCAAGCATGTAATCGTAGTCAACCCTGGATTCATCGTCCTTTAATATCTCGTAAGCCGTCGCCACTATCTTGAACTGCTCCTCGGCCTCCTTTTTAGCATCGACGTCCCTTTGTAAATCCGGGTGGTACTTCTTGGCCAGCCTGCGATAACTCCTTGCGATCTCATTCTTGCTGGAGTCTCTGGCGACCCCCAACACCTCGTAGCAATTCTCCTTTCCGCAGTAGAGACCCTCGAGTAGCTCGGCTTGCAGTGAACATATCACGGTCGCGAAGTAGATTACGCCCAGCGCGTTCTTGTACATCCTGGCGGCGCTTCGTTCGCGAATCGGGACGAAGCCACGTTTCAATTAATTCGTCGGCCGCATTTTGAACATGTTGACGGTAAATGTCAAGTTCACAGATAACCCTAAAAGCAGATAATTAAGCGCGCAAAAGAACGTCACGGTATTTTTCGTCGGGTTCCGTCCCGCAAATTTTGCAGAAACGTTTTGGAATGAACCAATTTCTAAATACGTGTTTGATTTTCATCGGTTTAGTGATTTTCAAATTCATTGGTTGGCGTTACCAATATTAACGGTTGCTTATAAAAGATGGCGCTGAGCAAACTCGAATTAAATCGAGTTTATAAATTAGAAATTTTAAATTCTTTAATTTAATGCAATGAAATGAATTGCAAAATATGATTATCGTTTTGCTTTTCAGTAAATCGGCGGTTGGAATTAAAATCCACGCATCCACGGATAACTAGATTGAGTGGACGGCACTGAACTGTTTTGAGTTGGTAGCACTGAGCTGCTTTAATTTTGAGGTTATGTGCATGTTTGTTTGGGGTTTGGGATTCTATTGAGAAGAATTTTTAAATAATGAGTTATCTAGAAGAGTTGCTGGTGGTTCTTTATAAATATTTAACCGGGAAGGACGTTTCTAACAGCAACATAATCAGAAGACACACCAGAGAGTTGGAACGCTTGGGTGATCTGAGTTTTCCACTCGGTTTAAGCAACTGGCACGCTCAGATTGATCCAAATCGCCTAACAAGCGGCGTTAAAACAATTTTTGAATACGCGTCGGTCGAGTTTTCCGCAGATGTCTTGGTGGAGGAAAGTAAAAAGTGGCCCCTACACATTTTAAAGTGTTCCGTGCACAGCGACAACGTTCAGATTTATTTGGACCGCGCTCAAGCTTTCAGGGAAGCCGTTGCAACCGTGCACTTGGAAAAGGAGAGTTACGGGCATTGCAACCTGGGCTTACCCGAAGAAATACTCATCGAAAGTACCTGCGAACACAACGAATACAACAACATGAACCTCAGTGAATTACGAGTGACCCTGTTGAAAAACGCGGCCGTTAATTTACTTCGCCTGTGCAACGTAAACGTAGTGAACGGTGAAAAACAGGGGCACAGCGCCAAAGTGACTTTTACTCTGAAGGGTGTTGATGATGGTGGCGCAATTATATTATGCGGTGCGGTCTTAAACGAAAGAGGACTCAAAGACACGGGCACCACAGCAGAGCAACTTTTCCAGTATGTGGCGTGAGCTGAAAATTATAAGTAACTATTCAGTTCACGTTTTTTAGAAAGCGCACGGTCGACATGAGGCTAATCGCAGAGCACAAGTACGGCTTGAGGGTGACGTCTCGACCGGGCTGGAAGGAATTCTTTGATAAACTCGGCGAAGCCGCCGTCATCATCGAACTACTGCAGAACAAGCCGAGCCACAGCACGAAAGTTTACATGAATAACGCAGTATCAAACAATAAAGGCAAGGCTAATTCACTATAATCCATCAATACCATCGCATCAAGAATGAATCACATTCTAGGTGCCTCGTTTATTTTGTATAACTGTGCCAGACTTGCGACGTTGTTTAAAGAATTCGACAGGAAGGTGTCATCAGGTACTTACCCCAACTTACCGGCAATAGAAGACGCAGACTTTACCCTTTTAATCCAACCAGTAAGACAACCTTTTTTTTCTTCTTTTTACTTCAGCTCAACGATTCGATTTTAGGAAGAATGGGAGTTGCTTTACGTATACGTCCTTCAGTTTCCACTCACCATAAAGAGCTGCATTAAGGACATTTTGGACCTCAGATTTAATCCTCACCACCTGATATCTACGCTGTCGGGATTGGCTCAGATCTTTAGCGTTTATTACAGAAGAGTTAAGATATTGACGGTGAGTTTTTCCCTTTTCAGTAAAACTTTAAAGTCAGAGAGGTTTTTGTACTTTGTAAATGCAGGAGCCGAGGCAGCACCTGTTTGCCCTGTTACACGCGAGGATACATTTGTTGAAGGCGTTGGAACAGGTCATGCACAACGGCTTACGATTGTTAAACATTCAACCCGTCAGACAGATGTAAACTTTTCTTTAAAATACAAAGATATTTTCTAAATTTGTTGTTTGTTAAATTCCTTTAATAAAAAAAAAATGTTACGTGAGTTTTCTAACCTTCAAATTAATTTGAAAGCGACATCTGTCAACGGCGTGTGAATTCAATGTTGTAAACGTTGAGGAAGAAATCCACCAGAATTTAAATTCTTGCGAATTGTAGGTTGCGTTCAGCCAAAGATAGCAATTACTTTAAGTTTGGCTTGGTTGAACGTAGTTATTTGTTAACGACAAAATTTAAAGCCTTGTGAAGTGAACTGCTGATGTGTTCACTGTTATTAAAGTCAAGAAA
Organism: Dorcus hopei; assembly: GCA_033060865.1. Classification (NCBI taxonomy): domain Eukaryota; kingdom Metazoa; phylum Arthropoda; class Insecta; order Coleoptera; family Lucanidae; genus Dorcus; species Dorcus hopei. Next base: position 5,959,722 of record CM065425.1, on the reverse strand, counting down.
ATCACTTACATATTTGGCAGTCTTAAACGTAACTTTCAAAATTGCACAAATAACCTCAAACAACAAAGCTTTTATCTTCACAGCTTTTTTGATCATACTACGGTGTGATCGAATAAAACATTAGTCAAAGTTGGCCATGAACCTAAATCCGTACCTACGTCTCATCTTAAAATTATAGGTTTGTTCTAGCAAACAATTTCTGATAGTTTGTGTACTTTTCTTATGCGCATGAGTAATCCATAATTGTTGTCGAATTAGTTTCGAACTTTTCTTTGCCAGAACGTTTCCCTGACTGTATGTAGGATTCAATACGACATTTCGCGCTAAGGGCCGTATGCACCGAATACTTAAGCTGAGTTTAAATTTGAGTGACGTTTATAATATGATATTCGACGTTTCACAATATAGTGTAAGTCACATTCTAAGTGATGCTTAAAGTTAAACTGAATTAATTGGTTCGGTGCATATGGCCATAAGTCAGTTAAATCCGTATCTCTAAATTGTTGTTCTTGTTCATTAAAGGCCCAAGAAGAATGCAACGCCGTTATGCGCCGTTATCTGTCAAATGAATGTTAAATATAAAGGTTCAAATGTCATTGCACAAAATGAACGATGTCAAGGAGCGTTGCACGCAAAAAGTTGGTCAACTTCCAACTTTAACGGCGTCAAACGTCATAATGCATAACCAAATATAACTCCCATCATCGCATTTCCATCCGGTAATTTTTTGTATGTGAATAATACAACATACAATACATCAGGTGTAACATATACATATAACCTGTGAGCAACTAAAAATCAGATTAGGGCAGGCGGTGCAAAGAAAAAGTATGTCTGTGATTAAATGAAAAGTCAATAAATTTGACAGTCCATGAATGTATTACATTAATTAATTCAGTTAATCACAGACATACATTTTCTTTGCACCGCCTACTCTAATCTGATTTTTATTTGCTCACTTTTTATAATAATATAAATACTTGAAATTTATCTATTTTTGGCACAAGTTATTTCTACTTTTCGGTTAGATTGACGACGTTCCACGCCGCTTTATCTGTGCATGTCTTTTGAAGTGACAGTTGGCGTCGTTGCAACGGCGCGTAACGGCGTTGTATTCTGTTTGACCCTTTAGCCAAGTAATAACCTCGTTTGATAAATTGCTAAGGAAAGAGGTATGTAATAAATATTTTCCGCTGTTTTGGTGCTCTAACTTAGTAATATATTTACTTCAACATAATTTGATTTTTCGTCGCTGTCTCTCCTCAAATAACTTATCACTTTCACTGGTAGTAAATAAAATACTGTGTACTAGATGCATCAGATATATTCATTACATCAGATTCAACACAAATAGTAGGTCTAAAATTTCCAGGAATTAATTAATATAAATATTTTTACCGCGCGGCCGTGCACGGTGATGATTCGATGTGCGCATGTCACCATTAGAAATTCGCAAAGAATACGTGGAATTGTTTGGACTGTCAGCAAACTACAGTCCACAGCTGCTAGAACATCAAACTGGTAACAAGAAACTTAAAATTTTCACTGCTAGAACGCTAAAGTATTACTGCGCATGTTCAATACAATTTCTAACAGTTATGTACTCTTGCTAGAACAAACCTTATTTAACAAATGTCAAACCGACCAATAAACTTCGTAGTAGATGTCACTTCTGTTTTGTAATTGATTTTTACGTTATAGTAATTAGATGTCACTATCACAATCATGATTATGACGTGTCACTTATCAATCAATTTACAGTTTCCCCCCCTGCGTTGCATAAATGTTATTTTAAACTTTTATCAACCAAATTTTTTTGACGTTTATTTGCTTTAGTGTCAATTTTAAATAATAGATGACACTAAATCAACCAAGCTTGTCGAAGTGTATTTGCGAAAGTAACTAAAAAAAAAATGCAAAATTCTAAGCATTCTAAAGAAATTAAATCAAATGAAATATTTTGTTTAAATAATTGATCATCATAAAATCCAATAACAGTAGTAATAAACAAATTCTTCTTTTGAGTTTACTTTTTACAAAAAAAAAATTGAATATTTTTGAATATTCTTTTTGATGTCAGATGTCGATAGATGGCGCGCTTTTTTTTTGGAGGTTTACACAATTTAATTAATAAAATACAGTATCCCGGAAACCAAATAAATTGAAAGTATCGTAGTAGTTTCAATTAAAAAAAAAAAGATGATAAAATTCGATGGTTCTCGAAACCAGCTTTTGGTTTAATTCAATGCCGACAGATCGCGCTGCTTATTTATTTCAAATTGCCGTCATAGTGCCGCAATCAGCCGCTATTTTAGTGCAAAATATTGGCCGGAAATTTAAATTTAAATTTCGTTTTCCAGGAAAAAATTCAAACAAAAATCGATAAAAATTGTTTGGAAACCACTGATTTTCTTATTTCTTGTTACACCCACGTGCCGAACGCCATCCGGGCGGGCGATCCCCTGCCATAAATTCCCAGATGGTTTGTTGTTTTACGACATGCAAATAACGCACGTTCAGTGTCTCAACAGACTTCGGAGTGTTTAGGTCAGTGTGAGGTCAGGGTCAGCTTACACAAATAACGAAATTGTTGACATTATTCTAACGTACTGAGAATATAGATACAATGCACGTGCTACAGAGCGTAAATATCGGCGGCTATGGCCCCAGCGTCGTACACCGAATCACCGACACTGCACGAGTCATCTGCTTTAATAGGCGCTCGCTACGTAAGTACTATCAGCGGTCCTCAATAGTTCGCTCTTCTTGCATTTTTTCAAAATGTTCCGAAAATCCATCATGTCTAGGTGCTTTCTGATCCCATTTGACACCCTTAATCTAGAGTTTTAATTTGTCCAAGCAATAACCTAACACCCTGTATATGTATTTTGTTTTTGCCACCTTTTTTTCCAATTTTTTTAAAATTTATTATAAATCTGTTGATTTGTGATATAAAAACTCGTCTTTTGTTTTCTTTCACTTTATGCATTTTTAATGATTTTTAAGTTTTTTAAAAATTTATTTGTTTTATCTATAAAAATGTCTTTATAATACAGTGTGTATACCGTGCGATTCGTAGAAAGTCGCTACTTTTGATTCAGCGGCAGGCACCGCTACGTCACTTGGGGGCTTAAAAATATCGCTACGGTTGGCAACACTGCGTGTGCTGGAGATGTGACGGAAACTGTTTTACCGATAATCCACATTTCTTCCTCCGCATTATTAATGATCTTGTTCATACGTGGTTTAATTTTTCCCAAATGACATAATAATAATAATTGTAAATTAATAATTTATTAATCTATCGAAGGTCCGGTCTTTCCATCTTGTAGTTAAAGTTGTCCGGCGAATAACTTGATTTTTATGAATGGTCGATTGATTTTTATGAATTATTTCCATGGTAGTTGTCCGTCAGTTAGTTTATGAAGAGATGGAAAGACCGACCCTAACATAAATTAGCATGAGGTATTTTTTTTTTGGAAGATTTGAAAATACGCGCCATTGCAACGAACCAATCAAAACGTGAGGTTCCATGCATTGTGCCATTATTGGACTTTCTTGCTATTAGCCGTCCTCCATTTACAACTTATTTGAACGCGAATCGATTCAAATTTATTTAAAAATCACTGATTGCATTCCATTTGCAGTTACTCATTTGGCGATCAGTGATGACGAAGTGATTGAGTTTCCCCTCCCGCACCCCGTACTGATCAAGTTAGTTTTCTAATGCCCGGTTGCACCAACTTTTTAAACAGAGCTTAAATTTAAGTTATGTTATGTTAGAATGTGACATTTACGTATGGTCAGTATAATGTCAAATACATTCTGATTGACATTTAGACTTCAACTTAAGTATCAATTAGAATGTAACTAACATTTTGTTAAATCTATAAATAATTTCATAGTCTAAACACCACTTAAATTTAAGCTCTGCTTAAAAAGTTGGTGCAACCGGGCATAAATCAGTTATCAGTTTCATGTGATTTCATATGTATTTTGAGGTTATGTTAATTTTAGTTCCAAAACATCATTCCTTCAAGAGTCTCTCTGTTCACTTTAAAATCAGTTCAGCTCAAAATCAAATTGATTTGATTTTGGGTGAAATGAATGTAAATGGAGGACGGCTATTGTCACAGTATAAGAATCACACAGTAGCGTCGCTCGAGTATAACTGTCACATTTGCCATTTTGTTTGATACCTACCGATTTGCAAATTATTACATTACATTTCCATAAGGGTATCAAACAGTATGGCGGCTTTTTTTGACACTGACGTTTAAGTGACGCTACTGGATAATTACTTATACTGTGCTATCGTTTTCAGTTTGACCACACTTAAAACGTGAAATACACTAAAAACTTGCGGCGTCAAATTCGAATTGTCCTTAGTGGTTATTGTTTAAGAAGCACTGTGTATTAAGATGAATCCCTTGCTTGCGCGAAGAGTTATTAACTTTTAATTGTCTTCGGTGATGATGATGATGACCGTAACAGCGTGTTTACAGTATCGTCGTAAACACGGCCAGCTGTTCGTCGTCGCGATTGTGTGCGCCAAGTTATTTTCGGTTCGTGTAGTGTGCTGTGTAACCAATGTAATATACCTTGCGCATCGGTCTTGTGCGCAAGTGTTCGCTGGCGAGCACGAGCCCATCGATAAATACTTCGTCAGTGTGTTTCGGTTGTGTGCGGGGCGTGTTGTGCTGCTGGTTCGGACGTGTTACCACCTTTGTCTTATTTACCAACCCTCAAATTTTCATAAATATGAGCATTGCTGCACTCATCGAAGCCGCAGAATACCTTGAAAGAAGAGAAAGAGGTCAGTACGACGCCTTGCGCTCTCGATTTATCTCCGCATTCTATTTATATCCGTCAGCTGTTTTTCACGTTATCTCTGTTTTTGTTTTTGTGTAGAAGCCGAACATGGTTACGCCTCTACATTACCGATGCCAGAAGATGTCAGGAGTTCATCTAAAAGGCCAAAGACGAAGAAAACTCAGGGAAACAGGTGTGTTACGCAAACAAACAAAAAAAAATGAATCTCACCTTCAAGTTTTTCCCACCGCGAATAGAAACGTTGTGTCTTTAACCCTAACACTCTCTTTTCGTACCAACCAACCAATTCTAACTGGTTTTCACTTACAGGACGTCCCATAACGAACTGGAGAAAAATAGGTGAGTCAATCTCCTGAGTGTGTGTCGGTGGTGTATAGTGAGTGCTCGGTGGCGACGGCGATTTCTTCTTCTTCTCGTCGAAATCTCTTCCGGTGCGACGGATCGAATTAAATTTAAAGAAAAGTGTGCGCGCTTATGTGTGTGTGGTGTGTACGGTGTGTAATTTGTTAGTGTGCAAAGTTCAATTCAAGGTGACGCGGTGCAGTCTAGTGCATTGAAACAAGGCCATGCCCGCTTGGCAACAACACAGCCGTCCTCTGTTATGGCAATCATATTATTACACTTTATAAATGGTCGACGCAGAAGCACTCTCTTGTCTAGCTACTAGTTAGTTAATCCTTCTACAACGGATTTATGTCTCTTTGTGCGCCCGTCCGTTATCACGCTAATTGAGCTGCGCGCGGAACAATTTGCACGGCGAATTGGGGGCCATCCTGCCATCTAACTTTTTTTTTTTTTGTTTACGTTACGCGAACCAATCACGTGCTTGTAATTTCAAATTACACGAAATGAGCGCGAGCATATCTTCGGGCGCGTTAATACGTGACGTTTTGGTTGTCATTATTCTGACGGCGACCGCCACGTGACGTTTCAAATAAATGACTCTCGCATGTCAAAACGAGTCGCCAGTGGTCGTGATTGTTACAAGCTTCGTACAGCGACGTGTGGCGTGTGTTCTATTTGTCAAAATTATTAATAAATAGTCTGACGGGAAAATATTTTTAATCAGTGATTTCGTCGAATTTTTGAATGACAGTTGCGGACACGATTGTCATTTCACTAAGAACAAATAACCTCACTTTTGGCTTCAGTCATATTCATGCCTGTCATTTTGACAGCGACGGCAAGAATTTAAATCCGTTCAAACGTCGATCAAAATGACAGTGGCCCGTATTCTCATCCCGTGATTAATCTGTTTCCGACGGCAACGCTCGTCCGTCACGACTTTAGTTAAATATGACTTTAATCATAAGATCAGAATACGGGCCGTTGACAACAAAGACCGGTTTACATCAAGGAATGTTTCTCATTCACACTTTCGTCAGTTGAATGATAGAATGATTGATAGTGGTGTCCGAAATTTTCTGTTCGCAACTGTACATGTGATGGTTGCGTTCAGAAACTGTGTTTTCGAACATCCACACCTTTTGTGTGTAAATGCATTTATCTCGCTCATTTCTTTCAATGATTCGTGTTAATATCGACCGTTTAAGTTGCTATTATTAAGTATGATATCATTGACAGTCGTGACTTTTAAAACAAATGGCTTTTTCATTGTCGGAAAGTACGAGTCAAGGCCGCGTTCAGAAACTATAGCCTTCAGTGACGTTTTATAACATCGTGATTAATTTCGCTCAATTCTTTGAAAAATTCGCGTTAACGCTTTAACACCGAAGATTCAAAGTGACGTCGTGACATCTATCGGTGTTCGTCAACAGTCGTGACGTTTCTTTCAGTTGTCAAAAATTACTTGCCGACGTCGCGTTCAGAAACCGTACACTTTGAGTACAATTGTAGGTGTAAATCAATTTTTTTCATTCGCGTTTTTTCCACCATCTTTTGTATTTCGCCAATCCTCTAATAAATTATCGTTAAAAGTGACATGTTACCTATGAGACACTTCGCCATTCGTCGACTGTCATGGCGTTTAGAACGAACGGTTTAAACGAATTGTCAAAAATTACTTGTCAAGCTCACTGTGTAGAATGAGTAAGGTGCATGCATCTTTCTCACTCGTGTTAATTTAACTTGTTTTGTATTTCGTTCATTTCGTTAAAAATTTTGCCGTATTTCCGTTATGGGGGGTTGCGTTCAGAAACTGTAACTTCGAACGCGTCTTTGTCGCTTTTGTTTCTCAAGAGACATTTTTATTTATTAAAACTTGAAAAAAAAAATCGAATTTATCAAAAATTTGCAATTTGTGTTTACCTTATGCAAAATAATCACGTGCTTGTAATTTCACATGACGTGAAACAAATGAACATATTAGGGGCTCGTTAACACTGAACGTTTCAAAGAAATGACTCGCTTGCATCTTTCTCACTCATGTTTCTTAGTGTATTCGCTCACTCGGGACTTATATTTAAGTTCAGTATAGAAAAAGAAAAAGTGTTTTATGACAATCGTGTCTGAATTATTTTCTTTTATTTTCTAAAATTCTGAGATTTAAAACTGATTGTGCAAAATCATTTCTACGAGAAAGACTGCGATACTATTCAAGCGTGAATCCGCATAGTTTGTGAACGTACCCCATTGTCAAAAAACTGACGCTTTTATTGTCAAAATTAAAACTCTAATTATCAAAAATTATATGCAGGAGTGCGTTCAGAATCTTTACCTACGAGAGCGTTGGGGTGTGTAATCGCGTCTTTCTCACTCGCGATTTTTAACATAGTTTTCGTTTCGCTCATCCGGACGCACTTTTCATATCCCATTTGTAAGTAGGGCGCTTAGTGTGCTTGTTGTCATGGAAACAGTGTAAACACAAGTCGTTTTAAAACGGATGAGCAAAACGAAAAATGTGTAAAAAATCGCGAGTGAGAAAGACGCGATTACACACCCAAGACGCTCTCGGAGGTAAAGATTCTGAACGCACTCCCGCAGTTTTTTTTTTTCGTTTACGTTACGTGAAACAACTACCTGCTTTTAATTCAAATTATACGAAACGAACGCGATTGATGGATCACATTAGGGCGCGTTAACATCGGACGTTCCGCTGTCAAAGTGACGTTTCATTTGTCTTACTGGCGTTTCCATTTAACTGAAAGGGATGTATAAGCGAATGAATTTTAATTGGTCAATGCTTAGGGTCACGTTCAGAAAGTATACGTTTGCATCATCTTTTCCACTGCTGCTTTTTTTCCATAATAACGAGTTGCGTTCAGAAACTAGGTACAGCCTTTTTTTTAAAAATATTTTGCACCCTATTTAGAGGCTACATTTTAGGAGCTGGAGAAAAACTTTAAGTACAAAAGTTGTAGGGTTTTATACGAGTTATCATAAAAAAAAACAAAGGCGCATCGTAAAGCACAAAAAAGTACAATTTGCAATGTATCGCTGATTTCATGTTGGTATTTGGTTGAGCCGTTTGTGTTCTACGTAAAAAGAACGAAAATTGTGTTTTTACTCCACTTTGCGATGCTCAATTGTTTTTTGTGTTATCTCTAAAAGATAGTGCGCAGAAAGCCCTGCAATTTTTGTATTCGAAGTTTTTCTCTAGCATCCAAAATAAAGCCTCTAGATGGGATGCAAAACATAAAAGAAACCCTGTACGTATTAGGGTCACGTTCAGAAACTACATACATCTTTGAGTGTGTAATTGAATTTTCCCACTCATGTTTAAAAAAAATATTTTGCATTTCGTTTGTCTCTTTCGAAAAGCCGCCTTATTATTTCCATAACAGAGTTGCGTTCAGAAACTACATATCGGCGTCACGTTCAGAAACTAATATTACACATCCGAGTGTATAATTGTAAACTGCATTAAAAAAAAAAACATCAAGTCAAATACAAATTTTACAAAGTCACGCCATAACTCTACGATTATTATAAACATAACCTAACTTTTTATAACCATTTAATTACGATTTTCTGCAAAACATTAGTTTTTTTACAAATACTTCGAAGATGTAAATAAAAACTTTGACTCTTGACGCTGTTGACAGCTCACAGTTATTCAAGGTTGCAACATACGTACTAAGCTACGACGTGCCGACATAAAATAAAAGCAAGTTCAGAGCCTTCTCGATAGCTGATTTTTTTTAACGCACTTTATCTTTTCCACTCATGTTTTCATATCTTTTCCACTCGTGCATTTCGTTCATCCCTTTGGAAAAATTGCTGTATTATATTTACGTAACAGAGTTGCGTTCAGACACTCCATATTAGGGTTACGTTCAAAAACTACGTCTTCCGAGTGTGTATTTGCTTCTTTCTCACTCATGTTTCAGAAAAAGATATTTTGCGTTCCACTCATCTCTTTCGAAAAGTCGACTTATTATTTTTATAACGTTCAAAAACTACATAAAGGTTGCGTTCAGAAACTACTAAAGGATTACGTTGAGAAATTGCATAATGGTTGCGTTCAGAAAGTACACCTTCACATTTAGCTTATTTTTTAATTTCATAACAAGTTGCTTTCAGAGTTTATAGTTATTCATTTTTTTGCTTTCTTTTTTAAAATATTTTATGTTTTTTCGGCCTTTTCTTTTTTTTTTTAGAAACTCGTACAGTTCTATGATAAATGGAACAAAAAAATGTTTATTTTTTTTGTAATTCTAAGATGAAACGCGCCGCACTTCGCCTAAAAGTGCGGCCAGCCTTAAACTCTCCCCAATTAATAAAAATGTAGAATCCATCGGCGTTGGCATCTCGGTTTTATATAAGAATATTTTTTGTAGGAACAAATTCATTAAAAAAAAAGAAAACAAATTTGAAAATTGAATGTTGCCAAGTGTTCTCCAAGTTTGTTTGGAATTTGCCAGAAATACAAAGACAATTTGTGATTTAGAATCAAGGCCAAATATTAGAGTAAATAAAGTATTTTTTGCATAATAATAGATACTGCGAAGAACAAAAATAATCCGTCTCTTGAATCGTACGCGTTCACAGCATGACTCAAGCTTTATTTATAACAAACAAGAAACGTCGAAAAGCCGACGTGTTTGCGTTGGAAACTCGAACTCGAAAAGTGTGTTGACAACACATCGCGGGAGGGAAGAAACCACAGCGAGTGTCCCAATTAATGATTTCATTGTGTCGTCCGGTAATCAGGGCGATTATGTTTTGCAATGCCAGCGAAATTTATCGTCGTGGCTTGTTGTCGTCCGCTGGGGAAAGAAAAAAAAACGTTGCGAAACGAGGAAGCCTTGCGAAACGTTTCCATCTAATCAAATGCAATCGTTCTAAAAACGCATCGCTTGATAATCGCTATTTCGATTGAAATAGCCTAATCAGACTTTTTTTTAAATTTAAATTTTTGCTTTAGTCTTCAAGCCGTTCCAAATTTGCGACATTTTACGTCAATTCCCTCAAATTTGGTTTGCGTTGAAAGTTTCGAAATTCTTTTACACAAATTGATTCCCGTCTCTTCGGCGGAATGCGAAATGCGAAACAATTACAAGCGTGTACGACGTGACATTAGTAATTAGGCGAAATTACCCGACGGATCTCGCGTTATTTTCCGTAATTTCACGGCAATTATTAAGCTGCGAGCACGCAAATGCCAACTTATGCGGAGGAACGTCGAGCAAACAAAGACTTCTCGCGCGCTGAACTCGCTTGCAAAACAAAGAAATAAATGTCGATGCCAGCAAGAAGTTCCGTGAAACTTATGCGAAATTACATACAAAAAAGAGAAGAATGGTGAAGTAACTCGGTGCAGCCGACAATGCGCGTTTTACTGAAGCGCCAGTTTCAATAAAAAATAAATCGAGGAAACGCTACGGTGAATGACAACGAACAGAAAGCAAGAAATCAGGAGGGGGATTACTAAAACGCACCGAAACATTTCAAACATTACGGGATTTCTCTTACTGTAGGAGACACTTGAAGGTGTCGAACTGACTATTGTCAGTTAAAAGTATTTAAATTTTCTAGATACAAAGTAGTTCAATTTCTATCCCAGCACATATTTATATTACTTGTGCTTTTGTTGGTTGGCTGCCCGCTTTTAAAAACGGCAAAAAGTTGCTTCCCCGCGCTTAAGTGTGCGCCAGGCTTTAAACGTAGTTATCTTTGTGTTTGCAGTTGAGAGGCGTTTCATGGTCTGTAATTTCAAGCTTCATTTAAAGAATCTTCAGGACACGAGCAGATAGGCCAAAACTCAAATGAAAAAAGTCAATGTAATGTCTTGAAGAAACTTATTTGTTTGTTTTCCTGGTGCGAAAAGCATTTCGCCTATTCACTCATTCTACTAATCACTTAAATAATGAAAGGTTTGCATAACATGGAAATAGATAACGCATAGATAACAGCCAATGTCAACAGTGATTGTTCAATAGTTTATTGCATTACATTACGGCGGGATTTAGCGGCTTACGCGTTTCGCAATACAAAATTCCGGTGAATTCCGTTGCTTCATTTTTTCCCCTAGTTTCTGATAGCGTTTAAGTAACTGGCAACGACCCATCCCCCACATCACCTGCAAAGAATTAGAAGAAAGCGGAAGGGTCGCTCGCCGAATATGAGGCTCGCGGCCTTGTCTCGCAAAACGTTTTTCCGTTTTGCGTAACCAATTGCCATCGTAAGTCAGCTATCTTTGTTTTCAAAATGGCGACGGCATTGCAATTTCGAATTTCATAATGATAGTTTCTCGTATCGTTGATAGATGGCGTTACTTACTCTTTCTTAATTTCAAAATCTTAAGACTTCGTAGCCATGTTCGATATTGTTTCATTTCTATAAGTATTTTAAAAAAAACATCCTGAAATAATTTCAAATTTTATGAAGATAGTTCCTCGTGTCATTGATAGATGGCGCATCGTTGATTTCCATTACTTATTATAGTTTTCAATTTCAAAATCTTAATAGGGCAGCTCGTTTTTTTTTTTAAATTTGATTCTTCAGTTTCCTTATCGATCAAAAACATTCATGGCGGATTTCACAAACGTTACTTAAATTTAATCGTTCGTTAAAAGTAAACGTTACCATGGTTACATGTGTTGAAGGTATAGGAATGATTATTCTTAATCGATGATTAAAGTTAAGTGACGTTTGTGAAATCCAGCTTAAGTCTTATTAAAAAATTTAAAAGAAAAATGCACAAATAGAATCGATTTAGAAGTGACAGTTCCCTAACTCGTCGACAGATGCTGCTCGAATAATTTTCAATTTCTCTTTTTATTTCGAAATCTTTAAAGCCGATGGTCGACCTTGATTTTGTTTAACCCCTTCTTTCTGTATATAAAATTGCAATGCAAGATCATTTAAGTCACAATTTTAAAAATGTTAATTCCTCGTGTCGCTGATAGATGGCGCTCCGCTGATTATCTTTTTTTCTCTAATTTCAAACTCTGACATTCTTTAACATCACTTTTCAATATCACAGTTTTTTTTTTTTGATCAGACAGTTAATTTAAAGTTGTTATCATAAAATTATTATTCTGTCAAACAAAAATATGTTTTTTCAAATTTCTGTAATCGCAGATCGTTGCTTATTACTAGATGGCGCTGTAACGGAATATCAATCCATATGCTTAATGTGTGAGAGACTTTTCTAGTGAAAAGCGTTTCGCGAGACGAGGCCGCGAGCTTTATCTCGCGTTTTCGGCAACCAATTGCCATCATATGTCAGCCATCTTTGATTTCAAGATGGCGACGAAATGACGTTCGAATTCATCCTTTGGAGACCTTTCATTTGATGGGTCATACGACGGGCCTTTCTTTTTCTATTATGCCTCAATTTCCTTTACTTTCTGATATTGTTTAATTTAACTAATAACATCCTCGTTGAATGGCAGGGGGGGGTGCTCTCCTCGGCCAAAATGTGATATTCGATCTCGTCTCGCGAAGCGCTTTCCTTTGATAGGCCACGCGACGTTCGTGTTCGTCCCTTTGAGACCTTTCATTTGATGGGTCACATGACGTTTGTCGATAACCTATTTCCATTATGAGTAGGCCATCTTTGATTTCAAGATGGCGTCGGCGTGTCACTTGCGTTTGTTTTTCCAAGTCCTTTGATTTGACAGGTCAAACGACGGTTTTTTTCTCGGAAACGTTTCCTGTTACTTGATTTTTGACTCCAAGGTGGCGTCGCTTTGACATTCTCTTTATGACATCTGTCATTTGAGGAGTTTTCAACTCAAAATGAAACACGTGGTATCTGTAATCGAAAATTCCTATAAGACCAAGCATTTACGCGTATAACTTCTATAACTTTCGAAATTTCGAGTACTTACAAATGTTTTAATTGTTAGTAATTAATCCGAATTAATTTAACAACGAATGCAATTTTTAATTAACTGATTCCCTCTGTGTTCACAATTGTTTTTTGGTACTGTCACTTCATCACTTTAACAGTGAAGGCAATTTTAAATTAATTACTTAATTAAACATTGTCATTTTTTTTATCTGTGGTGGTTGCCCAACGGGGTCCTAAGTCAAAGACTTGTCTGGACTTCAGGAGAGGGAGTGTATTTGAGTGTGTGTAAAGTGTTCCATGGCTTTGTTACTTCCAACCTTCTCGCCGTTTAAGGGGAAGCAGTGTCGAATTTTATCCCCAACACTGAAGGGTGCCTAAAGTCGATACCGACCACCCCCGAGAAAAATCCTGAGTGCGGTTCGAACCGACGACCATGCGTTTGCAAGGCCGGTCCTCTTACCACTGGACCGTTTAGGCGTTTGATTAATTATTTAAAAATTGTTTTGTTTAATTAATTAAAAATTGCTTTCGCTGTTAAAGCTGTTAAATGACTGTGAAAGTGTCAAAAGCGGTTGTGAAAACACAGGGGAATTTTAATTTTAGCAAAGCATAGCGGAAACCATAAATTTGATATTTTCTATAATACAGGGTGTTACTATACTTGAGTCATTAATCGAAATAGTAGATTCGCCGTCATGCAGATAATTAATTTACAAAATCTCAACAATCTACTTCAAGACATGTGAGCGCGTTTATCTTAAAACCTCCGCTCGATTGAAATTACGCATGAATTAATTAAACAAAATGTAGTATTAGCCTAATTTCAATCGAGCGGACAACGGAGCTCTGCTCCCTTGAAGCAAATTGTTGAGATGTGGGAAATCAATTCCTCGCATGGTGGGGGACCCTACATTATCAATTAATGACTCAAGTATAGTAGCACCCTGTATAGTAAAAATTGTTACGCTGTTATTTATTTCTTTTTTTTTTTTGATCGAAAACTACGCTGCTGGATTTAACACATTTTAATAAAATTCGTAACGGAGCATTTATTTCCTCATTCCTATCGTTTTAATTAATTATGGAGGCGACACGGTACAAATGCAGCTTTATCGATGTGAAGTTCCAGCTGCGCCGACACGTTACTAAATCGAATGCAGACACGTAGTACTTCCGCTAAAACCGTGCATTTTAAACAATTTCATAAATTACTGGAAACAGCGCGATTATTTTCAGAAAAAATAAAATGAAATAACACTCGACGGCGTTGCCAGCTGACGACCCCCTCCCCGTCGTTATTTTCCAATCAATTCATAACGCGTCAGAAAGTAACTCCCGCCGATCGACGCTAATGGAATTTATTAACTTGTTCAAACAGGAGCGGACGGAGAAGAAGAAAAAAATAAATAAGAAACGCAAAACGCAGTAATCATTCCATTAGTACGCACTCATTTGTTTGAGGAAAGCATTACTTTTAATCCGGGCACTTTCCGAGGACTTTATTTGTTAAGTCTTCAAGACGGGGCGGGAGCCGCGATGATCCATCTCTGTCAGTGCTGATTCGCCCCCTCCGACCCTCGGGAACGCGCGCGCCCTCTACGCCAAATCCCATGGTCAGGCTGCGATAAAAAGCGAATCTAAATTTGTTAAAGAAATCGGGGCACGCTCCCAAAGCTTCGGATGCCCATTGTTGCCGGGGCACGTCCGTCTTCTTGTGTTGCTATAAATTGATTTTTTTGTCCGATAATATTCTATCAGAAAGAAAAAAGAACGACGACGTAATCCGGATTTATGTACGTGATTTGAAATACTACCATTATACAGGGTGGGTATCACTAAAACTGTCATTTATTTTAAAAAAAAAAAAACAAGTAGTATTTAAAAAAGAGGTTTTTCATTTTACAAAAACCGTTTGAGCGAAAACTCAATTTAATGATTTAAATGTCCCAGTTGAGCGAAGCTTATAGTTGGAGATAGCTGCGACATCGCGTGGCCCATCTTTGATCTGAAGTAATGGTTCAGTGTTGCCAACCGGATTGTCAAAATTCTGCTCCAATCTAAGCTGCGTTGCGTAGACCGTCAATTGCCGATTTTCCAATTTTAATCGAACGGAGGTGCAGCGAACGAGTGGCAACACTGACTATAAGCAATTTTCATGTTATGCACCCTCACGGTGAATTGAATACTAACAGTGGCAGTTTTCTCGCAAGTGAGATAGCGAACCGATACGTCACCGCATACCCGCTTCTCCTTTTACACAATATTAATCGTCAACCGTGACAGTTAATGATTGGTTGACAATTAATCTGTTAAAGTGAGAAGCGGGGATGCGTGTCACCAAATTTATAATTGAATTTGACTTGTCTCTTACTTACCACTGACAGATGACAAGCTTCTGCTGTCTAAATGTATCAGCTGTTCCTCGGATTAGCAACAGTGAAGAATGGGGCGGGTTAATTAAGTTGGTAAAAATTATTAAAGGGCGCCAGAAGACTGTTCTCTACAGCTAAAACGTAATCGACCAGTCGACGTCTCCAATCGATTAAATCGGGCAGAAATAAATCAACAATAAATAGAGGCGAGACTTTATTCACTGGTGTGCGTGAACGCAGAAATTAAACTCGAAGTTAAAGTTATCAGTAATGCAATTTATTTGCGGTTCTAACTTCGTACAAATGCAGGTTACTACATGAGTTCACCTAACTAGGCTAGGTTCATCTAGAGTTGACAAACTTCGAATTCAAACAAATCAACAAAAATAATTTAATAATGCAATGTCTGCATTTGGCCGAAGATAATAAACATGCGGTATTATCGCAATGATATACATATGACTTTGATTCGGTAATAAATGTCACAATAACATAAAAAAAAAACTCACGGATTTTGTTTCTGTCAGTCAGAGAAACGTCAAACGCATTTGTTGATCACCACGCCACCTACGGCTCCTGTCCCGCGATGTTAATCCGGGATGAACCGGTTCAATGCGGTTTCGGTAGGAAACGCCGGAACTAAATTCTTCACAGGGAAAGACGAGATGGTTCGAAATTATTCTCCAAACAAAATCCGCAAACGGATACTCGAAAGCCGCATAAAAAGCTTGTGCAAAAGCCGGAGCTAAAAGCCGGTACTAAAAGCCTAAAGAAGAATGAAAATGTTAGCGTCCATTTTGGGTACACGCCCTTGCACGTTTTACGTTACCTGGGATTTTGTAGATTTCCAGACTTAGCGTCCATTTTGGGTACACGCCCTTGCACATTTTACGTTACCTGGGATTTTGTAGATTTCCAGACTTAGTGTGGAGCTTAAAAATGCCCTAACTCGTTCGGAGGTGCAACCAGAAATTCCGACACAGTCGTTTGGTGAATTTTTCTCACACAGAGAGCAAGAATTTCGGGAACACACAAAACACGTTGCACCTGGTCGAAGGCCGAACGTAAAAAGAACGATTGAAAATGGTGGTCGGTACATCACACGTAAAAGTAATCACGTGGTACCCCATAGCCAATGAGCTTCGAGTTAGCGAAGGAGGGATACAAGATTGCCAACTGTATCGACGGCGGGTCAGATATCGTCTCAATTCCGCGTTTTCTTTGGCGGGAAATTTGAAACGTAACATGCGATGACGTAACGGTTCGCTGTCTCACTTCAATGCTGCCACCGTTGGTATTCAATTCACCGTGATGTACCCTAGCATGGGAGGGTGTGCTGTTGAGTTTGCGTTGGAGTTCGGTGAAAACGGGACGCAGCGCCCTCCATGGCAAATCCCTTGGTCAGGCTGCGATACAGAGTATCGTAAATTCGTTAAAAAAATCGGGGTTTATCGATGTTTTACCATAATACAGGATGTTACTGAAACCGATTCATTTATAGGAAATACAAGTATTACTAAAGACAGTTTTTTTTTCTTTTTTACAAAAATCGTTTGAGCGTTACCGGGAGCGATTTAAACGTTCCAGCTAAACGAAGTTAACAGTTGAGGTGTGTCATCGTTTATAAACTCATAAATTCATATAGATTTGACTGGTTGTGTGCCTTGAAGGTCACTTCCAGATAAGTCCTTCGGCTAAACATGTCTGAAAAACTTCCCTTTGCTGTTAAACTTGTTAAGTATTGTCAAAGTGCCTTAAAGAAAGAGTTAGTTTCACGTGAACCTGCCAAAATATAGAACGAGAGGATAGCAATAGCGTAGAAAAGGATAGTAGAGACAATTTTAATTTGTCTTAAAAAAAAGTTATCAAAACTATAGAACACTTGTTAAAAAATAATAAGTTTCAAGTAAACAATGATATAAAATAAAATAACCCGCAATTATTGATTTATGGAGATTTTAATTCTTTGTACAGTATTAATTTATTGATGACTTTAGCCTCATGACACCCTCTACTGGGTGTTAATTAAAAAAAAACCTGCACACGTTGACAGGTGATAGTAGAGATCCAGATCCAGATCCAATTCCCAATGGTTTTCGAGACTTTGAAATTTTGAAAGTCGCCGCACCCTTTTACGGAAGTACGGCCCTCCCGGTCGTCTTATCTTCAAACGCGCGGCGGCATCGCGTTCCTCGTCATTTTCTGTCGTACGATGACGTGCAGCTCGCTTCGATCCGAGCCCCCTAAGTTACCGTAAAAAATTCCGGAAGAAAAGCTTGCAAATTCGACAAATTCCAAAAAATCATATTTCGAAAAAACGCATTTTTCCGGGATATGGGCCCCATAGGTTAGGTACCCGGGGATGTCTTCTTGCGTGTGAGAGAGTTTCAAAAAATTTTAAAGTCACGTTTTCGAAAATGTGTAGAAATGGCGGTTTTCGGGTCATAATTAAAATCCAGGACCGGACTCGGGGCCGAGCGTCCGCAGATATAAAGATATTACTGCCTCATACCTACGTTCCGAGTTTGGTCTCAAATAAGGGCCGTAAATAAGGGCGGTAGGATTTTTTGAACGATCAAAAATGGCCATTTTTGGAAACCCCCATATAAAATCTTTTCCCTCCCGCGTCCGATCGCAAAATCGACACCGCCGTCGGTTTCTCGGATCTTTTCTGCCATACGTTGCCGAAAGGCTCGTCGCGATCCGATCACGTTTACGGGCCGAAAAAAATTCCCGAAAAGTGGTTTGCAAACGTGCACCCCCGAACGTTTCGTCCTGGCTCCAGACAGCGACGGGCGATCGCATCATGCAATCGCATCATGCATGCAACCTTGTATAATAAAAATTGACTTGAGTATCGTAAAACCTTGTATCATCGTAACATGGGTATAATGAAAATTGACTCGAATATCGTAAAACCTTGTATGTATAATAAGAATCGTCTGAAGTATCACAACACCCCATATTGTTAGGTAACTTTTGTCCGTTATTTCAATTACATATTTATAAATAATGGAAAACAGGCTTTTAAATAACGAAACGAAATTTGTTTTTCTTGAACGCTTCAGCTGTGCTCGTAGACATAACACAGAACTCGAACGACGTAATAAAATATTTACTTTGCGATAACGCCTCATCAAAACACATATTGTAATAATTAAGAGGTTTATCATTCGCGATATGTCGAGGCCGAAATACTTTTTTACGCGGTCGCTCCTTAAGCGTGGTCTACACGTAACGTTTTGTCGTCCGATTAAACTGACGCATGTCTTCATGCACTGACTTTTCTGCTTGTACCCAACCCATCAGTCGTTTGCGAGTTTTGTCAAATCTCAGTTCAATTTCCGTCTACACGTAATATTTTGTTTGACAAATCTGGCATGATTAGGCAAGACTGAAGACAAAACGTTATGTGTAGACCAGGCTTTACGTATTCTCCCCATGAAGTCAATCCATCATCGATATTTTTTTTTTAGTGTCGACTTTTAATCTCAATTATCTGGAGAATTACGCGGGGTTGAACTTGAGAGGGAAGCGAAAAAAAAAAGTAGTAGATACCTTGAATACATTTGCATAAATTTCTGCGCCCGCATTGACCCCCACATATTATTTCCCGGTGATTCACGGAATCGCCATGCGAACGGTGCCTCGGGTTTACTTACTACCTGCGCAACTCCGGAGCGAAAGGGTACGCGGAAAATCGACGATTTTACCTGGAATTGCCGCATAAAATTACAATTAAAAAAAAAAAAAGGAGAAATAGAGACTTACGTCATTGTTTACTCGCCGCAGAAACAAATGACTCATAAAATCGCTAAGGTTTATTTGTGCGAGCGTAAACGAGATCATTGTGTGTTTAGTTTTGTCTTACGCTTCCAAAATTTTGAATGGAACATCGTAAACTCTCCCTGTAGATACGATCATAATCTTTAAGAACAGTTTAAATTTGGCGCCGAAATTTATAGTTCCGCGACGCTGTCAAATGTGAATTCGTATTTCGTTAGATATGGATTTGCATTTCGTTAAATTTACGCAAGTCCTGTGTTTTCTTTTTATGAAACAGCAAATTCAATTAGAAAATTAAAAATTGACGTCGAAAGTCGTTTTTAGTTTTAATCGCCAATCGCTCCGTCTAGGTCGCCATCTGCTGACAAAAAAAGAAACGCAGGTGTGCGTTGATAAGTTTGCCAACCTGACGTGGCGGTAAATTCAAAATATTTCCGAATTCGATTGATTACACTGTAGTATGAAATTGAGGATGTGAGATATTTGAAGTGGATTACTTTTTTTTTAAGTTCAACGATGCTGCCGGCCTTACAAAAAAATAAAAATAAAATAAAGCAAGAAACAGGACGTTTTCTCTAGAACCTAATATTGTTCGTGGGGGTCGAAGAAATGATCGCGCTTCCTTCCTAAATCAAAACTAATTTAAATCTCGCGCCCCATTCCGCTTTTATAGAGGTCCCTTTCGCGAACATTCGCGCACGAATCCAACACCATCTGGCGGTCGTAACGAATCTTCTTAAATCATCATCGGGAAACTAGAGGGCGTGACAATTCATAAAAATAACGTATTTTTGTGATGCTGCTTCGGTTGGCAACTGTCTTGAAAATATTTATTGGGGCAATATTGTCCTGGGCGCTGGTTTTGGGGGGCGGCCATGCTGTGATACGTCAAATTTTGATTTAACCAGGTACCTATCTAAAGGCGGCCTAAACTGCCGTAAGTCTGAATTCAGTTGTCAGTTACTCCGGTTCTGAATGTTATTTTTTGCACCTGTTTCAATCTAGATTTTATAAGCACGTACTGTACCCTACTTCAAGGGACCGCATTAGTGTGACGTCAAAATAGGCGCGAAAATTCAAATCCGAGTCATTCCCATTTTGATGTGAAATAAGTTGCACCTTAAGGCATATGGCAATGAAGGTCACTTAACAAGGGTCACTTTTTGAGTCGCTCGTACGCAAGTATTAGAGATATTTAAGACATGAAGTGTCCCAAAATGAATAATTTGAAGTTTTAGCTAAACATCTGACAACATTTTGCCTAATGCGGTCCATTGTTACATCATTTTATTACTCGCGCGTTATTTAATGGAAATGGATCGCTGGATCTCGTCTCGTCTCGTCTCGTCTCGTCTCGTCTCGTCTCGTCTCGTCTCGTCTCGTCTCGTCTCGTCTCGTCTCGTCTCGTCTCGTCTCGTCTCGTCTCGTCTCGTCTCGTCTCGTCTCTCGAATTAAAAGACGAACTGCAGGTGGAAAGACAAATTTAAGAGAATGGTTTATTGTGATTTAGAACGGCAAGCGGGGAATTTGAAAATGCTGTGAAATGTCTGCGCAATTCGAAGAAGTCATGTTTGTTTGTTTTTTTGGTTTCGCTTCTGCGATTACCTGTTTCACCTTGCCTGTAATTTTATTATCTGCAATCAGTTTTATAGCGATGTGCCGCTGTTTGTGACGTCAGGTGACGCCTCTATAGCTCGGTAGCTTAAACCTGTATGTAAAGAGGGCGCCACCTAACGTCAACTTGTCGCCGTCAAGTCGTTCAAGTAGGTACCGCTAGGCCTACTCACCGGTACCGCTAGGCCTACTCACCAGTACCGCTAGGCCTACTCATGGTACCGCTAGGCGCTAGGCCTACTCACGATATTGAAAATAACTGGGTTATACCCTCATAACATAAGATTAACGGTCACCCTGTATAGTAATTTTATTATCTGCAGGCTGTTTTCTAGCGATGTGCTGCTGTTTGTGACATCACGTGACGCCTCGATTTAAAAAAAAAAAAACTTGACTATAAGTGGAGAAATAATCGGAAAAGAAACTGCCAGCGAGCGTTACGTGGCCTAGAACATCACGTAGACGTACAGGGGAGGTCCATAAGTTATTTTATGGCAATGCACTGCTGTTTGTGACATTACGCCACACCCTCGATTTAAGAAACGGACTGTAAGTAGAGAAACAATTGAAATAGACTGCTTGCGCGAGTGACGTGGCCTAAGAACATCACGTAGACGAACAGGGGAAGTCCGTAAGTTATTTTATGGCATTCCGCCGCCGTTTGTGACGTCACGTCACACCCTCCCATTAAAAGAAAACGGACTATAAGTGGAGAAACAATTGAAATGAACTGCCAGCGAGAGTGACGTGGCCTAGGCGAACAGGCTAAGTTCGCAACTGTTTCCAGACGGACGTTTGTGACGTCACGTAACATGTCGATTTAAAGAACGGACTATAAGTGGAGTAACAATTAAAGAAGACTGTTGACGAGGCTGACGCGGCCTAGAACGACACGTGAGCGAACTGGGGAAGTCCCCATATTGATTATGAAAACTGTTCCCAGACTACATGCACATTTTTTTTTAATGGCGGTGCGCTGTCACGTCACGACTTGAATTATAAGTGGAAAGACAATTGAGACAAAATTACCCAGAACCACATGTAAACAAGGAAGGAAATCCACACGTTGTTTTAAGATGGTGCGTCGGATTATAAGTGGCGGAACAATTAAAAAAAAAAAAGAATTGCCACCGAGACTGATGGCACGTGTAGTCGTCCCAGTTTGGTAGCGGTTTTATGGCCTTGCCAAAAAAAAGATAGAAAGGCGACCGCAGGCCGGTCTCTTTGAAGCTGTTTTTTATAGGAAGATCATAAAACCGATACAAAACTTGGACGACCATAAACGAACAGGGGAAGACCAATTGATTATTTATGAGAAATGTTCCCAGATGCACTTGTGTGTACATATTGCTGTGTTTTGCCCTTAATTTGGGTGACAATTTTATGCTTTGTTCTCAAGGTATTTTGCAAAGTTTCTAATTGCTTGTCATTTTATATTACTTTCCTCTTCTTCGATGATGAATTTTGCAGTGTATCTCGTAGACCAATTTCTTTCTTGTAAAGTGTATTTTTACGTGATAAATTTTGGATGTAGATGGCACTCGCGAACCTTCACATTCAAAATTATCTAATGTCAGTGTGTGTGTGTGTGTGTGGGTGAATAAAAAATGTCGTAGAATATAAACGTAAAACACAGTTTATTGCACCACTTTAAATAATTAATTTAAACAAATTAAGTATTATTCCGCAAGAAGAAGTTGAGATAATGTAATATTTAGCTCAGGTTTTTCACAAAACCTTCGCCAAAGTTTACTCGCTGGTCTTTACGATTCTCCGGTACGACTCTATTGCATTCCATTGCGTGAATCTGATTTCGCGCATCGGCGGTTTCATAGCGTGTCGGGTCGTAATATTTAGCTCAGGTTTTTCACAAAACCTTCGCCAAAGTTTACTCGCTGGTCTTTACGATGCTCCGGTACGACTCTATTGCATTCCATTGCGTGAATCTGAATCCGCGCATCGGCGGTTTCATAGCGTGTCGGGTCGTAGGCTCACGCGATCACTAACACAGCACCCTCATTCGTTTATTCTCCGAACTTCTTACTATGATCTACAGTTTCCTTTACACATGATTATTTTAATTATCCTAATATTTGCAATTCTAACTTAATTCCTACGTATTTGCATCTTAAAAAATCTAAATAATTTATCTATAATAAATACATAGTTAATTTTTAATTGATTATTTCTAAGAATATTTAGGAATATTAAGAAATTTGGAGAAACACTTAAATTAAATCATTTCTTAAATAAATCTGCTAAAATACGTTTAATACACTAATTTCAAAATTATTTCTTATGAAATTTTTGAAGAAACACATCTGTTCCTAAACACCGCAATATGACCTTGGAAATGTCAGAGAAATTTCGATAAAAGGAGGACCTTACATTCTTCCAATTGTTCTGTAGGTAATTGCCATGACATCTTACGCCTTTTTACTAAGTACACGTTATTTTATAGTGACGTCGTTTGTGATGTCACGTCTCGATTTAAAATGTGGACTATATACAGAATCGGAAATTTGTGTATTGGACATAGCAGGTTTACTTCGATTCGGCGGGTGGTAGCCGGCATCGAAAACAAGTGGGCGTGATTAGTCAAATTTCTTTCTTTTTCTAGTGCGTTCCCTGTCGCACGCATTATAACAGGATATTAAGTTGAAAGTTTACCGAATCTGTATGTAGAGCGAAAGTGAGGTGGTTTGGAGTAGTGCGTAAACAAACGGGGGAAGGCCACAGTTTGCAATATAGAAAAAAAAATAAACAATTAGTGATCAAACCAATCACGTTTCTTGTCGATTCGCGCGGTTAAATATGAAACCGTTCGTGCCCCATTATGTGATGGGATGGGAGGGGAGGGTGGGTTTATGCCATTCTTCCGTGACTCACGGTGCTACGCTCATCATATTTTGGTCGTTAAGTTTTCATGTAGACGTTTACCGCACACAAGTTCGAGACAATAAACCGCAACACTTGCCAACAACATGAGCGAAGCGAAACTTGGCTAGGTGCGACTTCTGTCTTTTACTGCGGTCACGTCCGACCTGAGCGGAATTAGAAACGAAGCCGAAGAGAACGGGAAGGAATTCGACGTGGAAAAAAAAAGAAAATGCGCGCGTCGCTTTCTTTTTTCTGTCGGCGTCAAGATCAACGCGAAAATGTTTGTTCGGTGAAGGAAGCTTCGACCAACTCACAGCTGACGAAAACAGAACGGGAACCAAGTTACAACATCGCGCGCGTATTCAAGGATACGTAACTCGTTCTCGTTCTCGTTCTCCTCTTTTCAACGATCTCCTCTTCGTCCCCCCGCTCGCCCTCTATCGACACCTACATTCCTAAATTGCTTCGAGTTCGTGAGCGCGCTCGTTCACGTTCCTCTTGGAGTAGAGAGAGAGAGAGATTTAAAAACTTTCGTTTTAATCCAATAACTTCCGAAACTGTTTATCTAAGTTTTTGGGGGGTAGGGCCAGGGCGCGCGCGCGCGCGTCTATTATATTTTGACGTTAACTTCCAAACAGAAGTTGTATTGAAATCGTGTTTGTCGGCTCTAATTTAATCTTCTCTCGTCTGCTGCTTTTCTACTACGCCAGGCGTAGACGTGGTGCTGTTGTTTTATTGGACGATCGATGATATAGTACTTTTTGCAATAAAATAAAAAACTGCCGAGTGATTGTATAGGCAACCATATTAACAGATGTGTAATCAATTGACCCGATTGCCTATTTATTAGACGTAATAGTTCCCTTTGTTCATGGAATTAAAATAAAGAAAGTTAGGATTATACGAAAGAGTAAAAGAAATTGCCCCCCCCCCATCGCTTCATGAGCGAGCGCACACCATCGCATCGCTGTAACCGAAAACAGGTTTCGATTTCTAGTTGACAGATGACATGACAGCACGATGGGGCTGTCAAAAATGCAACTCTGCTATTACTTCACCGCAATCTGTGTATGTAGGCGGGCGGCGTTGTCAAATTTCAAAGAAAATCCAAATCGCCTGGTATGAATCAACTCGATGTTTATCAGTGGCGAATTATAATGATTCTAAATGATTCGAGGAGGAAGCAGCTTAACCGCTAGGCTAGGCATAGTCGAGCGGTACAGTTTTGGAACAAAAACTCGCAAGAATGTGGCGAGCACATGTTTAATCCGGCGATTGTTTATCGTTATTTATAAAATCTCGGCGGAAGCGTTAATAGACGTTCGAACGCTTATTTCTGGAAACATCGGCCGAGGTCGAGTGCCTCGTTTGATGATGATGACGGCGGGGCGGCCGCTGATTAATGCGCTCGTAGCGGTGGTGGTGGTGGTGGCGCGGCACGGTTTGTTTGTTTTTCGTATGTTGGCGGAGCCTGTTTCATAATCGTGATCGAAATCGAATGGGAAAAAAAACTGATTTATTCGAGGAGCTTGTTACACAGCGTTGTCACGTCTTTAAAAGTCACATGCTTCCAATTTATTGCGATGAAAGAGTTAACATCAGATTATTTATAATACTTCTTTGTAGCTTTAGATTTAGATCATCTTTTTCCTTTCGTCATAACTAGATGCGGGATTTTAGATAAAATGCTTTTGTTTAGTTTTTAAAGATTTAAGCATCTCACCTAATCTGTTTGACCCTGTATACTGTTGCGAACGTTCGGGGAAAAATCGTTGATGTTAAAAAAACTCTATTTGGGAATATGCTCAGCTCAGTGGAGACGGGTGTGGACTACAAATAGTTTGTCGGTAGCTTAAACGTGGATGTAAAGAGGGCGCCACCTAGCGTAAAGTTGTCCAAGCAGGTATCGCTAGGCCAACTCACCGGTACCGCTAGGCCTAGTCATGGTACCGTCAGGCCTACTCACCATACGTTACTTACGCTCCTTCTATTATACAGGGTGTTAATAAAAAAACTGTACACCGTTTGGCAGGTGATAGTAGAGGTCAAAATAAGAAAAAAAGTCTAATAAACCCATATTCAATTCTCAATACAGGGTGTCCACGCCATGTGTTCACTCTTCTAGAATTTTTATTTTTTACATAAAATTCGGGAGCGATAAATTAAATAAAAAGCTGAATTTTCCGACATACCACTGGCCACCGTAGAACTTCCGGTTTCGCCGGAAGTGATATCAACTTTCTTATTTTAAATGAAATGCCCTGTAAATTTTTACATATTTGGAATCTACGGATCATTGTGAGTCCGAATATGTATAACTTGGTAATTTTGCTTTCCATGACAACGAACAATTTTTTTTTTGTTTTTCAGCATGCAAAGCTATATATGGTGTATTTTCGTTCTAATGTGATCAAGTAATTCGAGAAAGCAACTTCTTTGGTTGCACTTTGGTTTATTAACATTTTTACAGATTGAAATTTATAAATTTGAGCAGCCCATACGATCTTGAACAGGTACTATTGTGTTGCTATTTGCAGAAAAAAAAAAACAGAAACAAGGTTTCTTCTACTTTCCGGTAGATGGCGCGCGCGATATCTCTAGTAAATTGCTTGAACTTATAAAATTAAAGCCGCCGCGCCAGTTGACGAAAGCGTGACCTTGAGAGCAATGATTTCAACATTTTTATAATCCGAACGTTGTACATATTACATATTTACATACACCCATTTAGGGGAAAGAACAGGAGTTTTCTCCGCTGTACAGAAGATGGCGCTCGCTGAAATTAACGACTTTGAAAACGTAATGCTATTCTGATGGCGCTCGCGATAATATAATATGTAATTCCTTTGAATTTGTGCAAATACAGCTGGCTAAGGACTGTGCGACCTTGTAGGAAGTTCGCCCTGAACTGTTTCAACATTTCTCTACCGTACGGAAGATGGCGCTCGCGATAATTAATTGAAATTACGAAATCCAGGAGCCCAAGGCCTTGGCTAAGTGCTTCTGATGTTTACAGAAAAAAATACGTAAGCAGAAATTTTCCTATTTTCCAGTAGATGGCGCTAGCGATACCTCTAGCAGTTTCCTTGAATTTATGCAATTAAAATCAATTTGTGAAGGTGTGACCTTGGACAGGCCTCGTAGTAAACGATTTCAACACTTCTAGACTAAAATTAAATCAATTTAAGAAAAAAAAGCAGAGTTTTGTTTATGTTACGGAAGATGTCGCTCGCGAAATTTTATTAAACTGAAGGGTCCTTATGAATCCGCGACATTTCTCTACCGTACGGAAGATGGCACTCGCCATAATTAACTGAAATTACGAAATCCGGGAGCCCGAGGCCTTGGCTAAGTGCTTCTGATGTTTACAGAAAGAAATACGTAAACAGAAATTTTTCTATTTTCCAGTAGATGGCGCCAGCGATACCTCTAGCAGTTTCCTTGAATTTATGCAATTAAAATTAATTTGTGAAAGTGTGACCTTGGACAGGCCTCGCAGTAAACGATTTCAACACTTTTAGACTAAAATTAAATCAATTTAAGAAAAATTGTCGGAAGATGTCGCTTGGGAAATTTTATGAAACTGAAGGGTCTTTAAGAATCCGCGACCTTGAAAACGTTCTACTGTGATGCTATTCTGACTCTCGTAGAGAGAGAAAAAAAGTTTTTCTACTCGACGGTTAGATGGCGGTGGCGATAAGTCTAATATGCGATTAGCTTGAAATTATAAAATTCAAGCCTATTTGTGAACGTGTGACCTTGGACAGGCCCTACAGTAAACCGTTTCAACAGTTCTAGGCTAAAATTAAATCAATTTAAGAAAATAACTGAAATTCTCGCAGGGTTATACCCGCATGACATACACAGTTGGTCTGACTAAGACTAGGTATACGGTTAATTGTGAGTAAATGAAGGAGAGGCTCATTGAAACTTGTGTGGAAATGAAATAGAGATATTACAATGTTGCGTGCGAAGGTAGGAATGCCGCAGCCGGAGCGTGGCCCGCGTTATCAATCGGCAACGTCGATTGATGTAGCTATTTCGTTTACTCATGCGCTTTCTACTATTCTATCCTTCATTTACTCATGATAAACGCATAGCCAGTGGTGGTCAGGCCGACCCAGTACAAGTTTAACGGTCACCCTGTATAGTAACAAAAATATGTACATACAAATAAAATACCTAGAAGTACGCAACGAAAATGTACAGAAGACCACTCACAAGCAAAGTCAAAAGCTAATAGTAGGCGGAAAACTCCTCTCAAATATATATGTATATTTACAGACAGAATCATGCATGTGAGACGTACTATTTCATTGAACAGCGCGAAGTGAAACGCGTAAACACCGGCCAGGATATCCTTTTTGGTTTATATTAAAAGTACAATACTTTGTCCTCAAGACAGTAACTCGCAAACAACTGTACCTTAACTTCGTCGGGCAATTACACCTTGGCAGGTACAGATAAGTATCCAAAATTATCGTGTGGGAAAAAAGATGAAATTTTAACGAAACCAACATCAATCTACGAGTATTCGCGAGTTCATTCACGGAAGGGGTGTAACCCTCGGTGAGTGCTCTATGCGATTCGAACAGAGGTTCTTCTCTGCGAACACGTTGATGAAGTAGGCAGGATCTCAAGATTCGATGGCATCAACTCGTCCGGCAGGAACCAAACTTCTATTCTTATGGAATTTTGACTCGGAACGCCTCATTATTATTTTATTATTATTGCAACCATGAAAGTGATCAAATTTATTTTCTCCTAACCAAACGTAAAGTTGAAAGTGCCCCTGTCCCTTTCATTGTTCTCCTCCGCTTTCTTTTCCTTCCCCCCATCGTCGCTCTGCCATAAAAAGGAAACGTGTTAACCCGAAACTACAACAGCGTTATAAAATTTATAGTTGGACGGATTTGATTTATGCCGTACACATTTTTAAAGTGTTGCGCTCGCGATACATTTGCATACGTTTTATATTCGGGCGTAATTTATTCGCGCACTTTGTTTCTCTCTATCTTTCTCCCTCGCCTCGTGCGGGCGGCAACCCGATGCCTCTGATAAACATGCCCCAATAAAACCATAAATCTCTTATTTTCTTTCTTTCTTTATTTCTCGCCGACCCTTGCTCGCGTTACCTGCTGTCCGTCATCATTCGAGGAGGAAGTCGACTAATTGTAAGTAAAAGTTCCACGTTCCAAAATTGGTCAACTGTTACATCTCACCAACAAAATTGTCCCTGCATCTAATAGGTTCACGGGTAATCCCCGAAGATTCGTCGAGCCTTCCGAATATCCCCCAGGTGAAGTAAAAGCAGACGTGAGCGCGAAGTTTGAATGTGTTGTTCGGAAACGGTTTTAAATGTGCGAACATCCGAAGCTATTTAAATTTCTTTCGCAACGTTTCAGCTAATCGAGCGAATAAATTGTTTATTATTCCAGTAATTTGTTGGTAACGATGTAACAACATGATATAATGTAATCGTCGCGCGTTTCCAATTGAAACCCGCAGCAGCAGAGAGCAACCTTGGAAGTGCAACAGCGTTTCACGAATAACGACCCGTTTATTAGCTGAGTAACTTCTTTGTTCAATTGCTGTTATCACGGCTCACACATTTTAGTTTATTTTTAGCCTCGGTATCGTTGTTTATGCTTACACATGCACGCACGCACACACACACACACGCTTAAACGAACGAAACGATAGACGGTATCAACCTCGCAGCAATAAATTATAAAATACCGCGGCGTTTATTAATTAACGACGCAGAAGTAAGCTGTGAAAATTAGTGGTTCGATGACCAATTTGCCCGGAAGGGCTCCGGAATTAATTAAATCTGGAAAGCCGTCGCGCAAAAAATGCGACCGGATAATCTTCGCCGGGGCAAAATGGGGTATTGATTTTGGGCTTTGCCCCAATACGACCATCACATAAAAGGAAAATGTCGTCTTAGGACCACCTCCGCTTAATCTGATTGCGACCGCTCTATAATGCCAAAAAAAGTGCTGATTTCGTAACTAGTTTCTTGCCAAAAAACGGCTGCAGGAGTGTAAATATTAATCTAGATCACTCGGTGTAGTCTCCATTGTCTTGATTTATCCGGAGTCAATGAGAAAACCCGCAAGAAACCTCGAAGAACGGAGACTATTCTAGAGTAGACATACGTACGTGTAATGTGGGTGGCCTACACACCATACAGAGATGCCTCCGAGATTTAGTTCTAATACAGACACGGCAGATAGCAATCTAGATCACTCGGTGTAGTCCTAACTCTTGCATTCCGCCCCTACTGTCTTGAGCCACTGAGAATGCCCGCGAAAAATCTTGAAGAACCGAGACTACTCTAGAGTAGGTATACGTACGTGCAATGCGGACGGCCTACATATCAGGATGTGACGCCTCCATAATTTAGTTATAATCAATGAGAGGACAGACGGAGTTTTTACGGTTTACTATTGCAACGAAGCAGTGAGATGTTATAAATAGAATGTCTCACGACTTAACGTATTTGCCGCCGCTGCGCGACTTGCAGTAGTGAGCAATCCAGCGAGCCAAAGAAATAGTGCACTCGTCAAATCGAGGGTGATTCACAGTATTGTAGTGATTGACTGGATGCTTCGAGCAATGCGCGGTAACGAATTTGTGCTTCTAGCAGCGCAACGTGTTTTAAATACATTGTCGGGAAAAACATTTAATTCAAATTAACCAAATTATTGTTCCGAAATTCAAGAAAGAGCAATTATTATTTTCTGGAATTATATCTCAGTTTGTACTCTGACAATATTAGACTGATTAATTAACATTTACGTACAAGCGGACAACGTCTAGGATTCTCGTCTCGACCGTCGCGTCGCTGTCTCAAACTGAATGAAACCGGGAAAATCTTGTAGATCCTCTCACTGGTTATAATGTATACACGCAGTGGCAATGTCCGTCCATAATAGTCATAATTTGTGGTAACAAGATGGCGGAAGCCAATAAGAGGAAGAGCGATTAGAACACGGTCAGAGTGTAGAGTGTACACGGTCTGAGTTTACTCCGATTGTGTCAATTTATTATTTTTTATTATTTATTTATTTATTGATTATTATTTATTAGTTATACAGCATGAATTCTATATGTATTCCTTTCGTGCCAATCTTCAAGTTTTGATCTTTCCCCTTGCCTCTCCAAGACAAGCAATCGAGCTTTGGTTCCCATAACTGCGCGACGGTATGATATTTGCTTATTTATTAAAAATAAATACATAAAGCGCTTAGTGTGGCGCCATCACACGTATGCATGAATGTAGTTATAGCTTTGGATATTGATCAGAAGATGGCGCTCAGAAACTTGCTAAATCGAAGCTAGCATTCCTTTGTCTTTGCTCTTTGCATTAAAAAAATAGCTTTTATTTGACGTTCGTTACTTAAAGAACAGTCAAAATCGTTCTGGATGAACATTTCAAAAAGATAAGTGAAA
Source organism: Dorcus hopei (assembly GCA_033060865.1). Taxonomy (NCBI): domain Eukaryota; kingdom Metazoa; phylum Arthropoda; class Insecta; order Coleoptera; family Lucanidae; genus Dorcus; species Dorcus hopei. The sequence goes on along the minus strand of CM065425.1, from coordinate 5,928,579 downwards.
CTTTGGGTTTCTTTGACGTTAAGCAATGCAAAGAAAAACATTTATTTAATTTGTTTTTGCGTTGAAATTGTTTCACGTTTGTTACTGTAAATACATTTGAAATCGTTCGTCGGTTAAACATTTTAAAAAGATAGGTAGAACTTTCGGTGTTGACCAAGAGATGGCGCTCAGAAACTCGCCGAAAACCAAGCTAACAATTGTTTATCTTCGTCCTTTGCGTTAAGTGTAGCTTTTATGTGACGTTTGTTACTTAAAGAACAGTCGAAATCGTTCTGGATGAACATTTTTAAAAGACAAGTGAAGTTTTTAGTATTGACCACGAGGTGGCGCTCATAAACTCACTAAAACCAAGCCTAGCGTTCATTTATCTTTGTTTTCTGCGTTAAAATAGCTCTATTTGACATTTGCTGGCGTAAAAAACATTTGAAATTGATCGGAATGACATTTTAAAAAGGTATGTAGATAAAGCTTCTGGTATTGACTAAGAGGTGACGTTTAGTCTCTTAATAAAATAAACCAAGGTAGCATTCATTCGTTTTTTCTTCACATTTAAAAATAACTTTCGCTGTTGATCTTTGTCAGAAGTTTACTAAAACCAAATGCATTTGTTTTAAATTCTTCGTTGGCTGATAAGCGATGGCGTTGATAAGTTCTTATTCTAACTTCCTGGCTGGGTTCGGCATAACGCTCGAGGTACGCTCTGAGCAAAAGTGTGAGAGAGAACGAATGCGTTTCAGTATATGTAAGAGTGAGAAAAAGGAATATTCTGAGTGCTCGGAGCGTTATGTCGAATACACTCCCTATTGTTTCATATCGAAACCATTTTAAAAGTAGATAACTGTAAATATTTTAGTGACGAGTTTGCGAGAAAATCGTTGAGCTTTCCTTCTTAATATTTATTTCTTTTGTTTCTTTTCTTTTATTTTGTTCAATTACTTTTTGGTATTATATTGTCTTTCTTTTACAATTTTCTTTTGGTTAGTTTCGTAATTTTTAGATATTCGATCAATCTTCTTTTATTTTTGACGTTTTTATTATAGCTTTCTTTTGTTTTTAAACTGTCCTTGTTTTCCAAAAGCTTAGCAGAAAGCAACTTGAAAAAACTAAGCGAATCAACAGAGCAGCAGATTTTTTAAATGCCCTGTCGGAAAATCGTCGTTATTATTTTGTTTTTCGTTCATTATTTTAACAATCGTCTTTTGTTTTTGACGTTTTTATTACAGCTTTCTTTTGTTTTTTTTTTAACTGTCCCTGTTTTCCAAAAGCTTAGCAGAAAGCAACTTGAAAAAACTAAATGAGTCAACAGAGCAGCTGATTTTTTAAACGCCCTATCGGAAAATCGTCGATCTTATCAATCTTTCTTTTGTTTTTGACATTTTTATTACAGCTTTCTTTTGTTTTTTAATTCTCTGTTTTCCGAAAGCTTAGCAGAAAGCAACGTGATGTGAGGGACGGGTGGTTAAAAATATGATGATAGAAGAAAGGGGATTGTCCTTTACTTTCAACTTTATCAATTTTTAGTACAAGGCTTCATCGAAACACTACGAGTATGTCCGTCTAGATATCTCGACGAGAGTAAGAGAGAAGTTCTATTGTGATGCCCAAACTAGGTCTTAATTCCCAAAATTAATTACACCACAGTAATCAACAATTTCCACTTCTTCTCCTCACTCTTTTACTGAAACTCGAATCAAACCGTAAAGGACACAAATAGCAATTTCTTTGTTTGTAGGTATCTGATTTGAGCTTTTGAGCCAGATATTGCTATTAGCGCCCTCTTTATACGGAATGAGATTTCAGCCCTTGCCCGCCACTGCATACAATTTTCGGGATTGACGAAAAATTACGTTCTTTCTTTTAAGAACGACATTGACTTGAAAATAAGGAGAAAATTTATATAGATAATGTGAGAATGTGACTTTAATTTTAAAGTCTCCCTTTAAATTCCATTATGAAACTCGGAGTAAATATATTAAGAATAAGTAAGCAATTATAAATTGATTAAGACAATTTTTAAATTGATTACGTACATACAGCACTCTAGTTAAATTATTAGAGACCACAAACTCAGACAAATTCAAAATTTAAATGCGATTTCAGATAACTTCAGGACGCTATACGAGACAACATAAAACAAATTCAAAATAATTTTATAACGAGAAAAACAGCATTTCATAATTAAAATAAGCAAGTGTTAGTTTATAAAAACATAGCCAAAATACATAGTAAAATCAATAATTAAATTCTCACCCAACTATAGAACTAGATACAGAGACGAACGAACTTTTTGGAGACCAACCACACACTAAGACATTCTGTAAATGTCGATTATGCCTTCGGGCTTGCGAGATGCATTCTACAAGACGGGCACTAGCTCTCTGCCCGACCAAACTGCTAGAAGCTGTCTGATGCCTGTCGTGCTATGCCATTGCCATTTATACGATTTTTGCAAAGGTCATAACAGATAACGTCGTATTTCATATGTGTGCCAGTTTCTCTATGATTCAAGAGGTCGGCTTTATCAATGCCACTGCAGTTCTTCGAATTTGCAAATGCCAATCGTGTCTCATCTCGGCCAAGGCTTGATAAAGCGAACCGCTGTTATGTTCACTTACATAATCTTTAAGTGGGCGAATTTTTCCGCGGTCGCGTTGCATTGAATAATTTAATTTCCGCACTAAGGCCCCGTTGTGCAATTCGAGTTTAATTTAAGCGAAGCTTAAACCCATACCAACGTTCATTACAACCATGTTATTGTTAAGGGTTTAAGCTCTGGTTTAACGTTCAACTCGAATTGTACAACTAGGCCTAAGCTTGATAATTATTATGAGATGCTTGGATTTCTTATAGTGAAAAACTAAATGAATCATCAAAACAGCTCGTCGTTATTCTTTTGTTTTTCGTTCTTTATTTTCGTACATATTTCGATGTTTTTTTTTTTTGTTTCAGTCCTCTCTCCATTTTTCTGTCAAATCAATTTTCCCTTTGCTTAATTTATGTTTTCCAGAGAATTGAAAATCATCGATCGTGTTTTGTGTTTGGTTGTTGTTCGTCCAAGTTTTTTTTGTTTTGTTTTTCGAATCGAACCAATTTTCAAATTACAAAAAATACAATAAAATTTTGTCTTGGAAAAAAAAAAACGAAAACAAAATTGATTCTTTATTACATATGTGGCGGCATCTGTGCAAATTTGTTTCTGAATTTGAAATCGTCCACAAATGAATCGGTGATTTGAGAAACCCCATAAGTCACATGTTCGCAGAAATCGAGTTTTTGTCAAAAATCGATTGCTGTGGTGAGGACTTTGATGGAGAAATATCATCAGACCAGGGCACCACCAGCCAGCAGTTGGGAAGAGAATTGTATATTTATTTGAAAAGTCATATTAGTTAGTGACTAATGGAAAGACCCCAATCACTAAAAAAAAAGGCGAGGACATAGAGAAGCTGGTGAGCTACATTCCGGAAGATACGAACATCAGGGATTTCTATTTTTAAGCTTATTTTGGAAGTTTGTTAGTTTAGTTTTTTTTAAATTAACAATTGATAGTAAATTAAATAATATTTCAAAGAATGATCTTATTTTGTTACATTCTTCATAGTCCAAGATACAATGCGATCGAAAAACTTGTAGAAGACTCAATTAATAAACAAACCATGCACAACATAGGAACGCTATTGATTGTCACCTGACCTTGAGTATTCAAAAACGCGAAAATTCTCTAGGCCGAAGGTAGTTTTGATCACCTTTGGGTATTTATCTTCTCAAGGACGCTCAATCATTTTCGATCGCATTGTATATGTAGTCAATATCAATTAATTTGAGAAACCCCAAAAGTCAACGGTATTCGAAATTTATTATTTATTCATGAATATGCTATTCAGGTCAGAAGAAGAGGTTGAACGGTGATTTTGACATTGGACTAAGGAAATCTGTCGAAAAATTGTTGGTCCTGGACTCCTGACTTACGACTAACAGAGACCTAGTTTTTTTCAGTTTCCCAAAAGTTGCTGACAATTGACTTGTGGGATTTCTCAAATAACTGATTCAAATATTGCTGACAGGTTTTTGAAATTTTCTTCTTTGTTTTTGCTGTTATCGTTAGAAAGAATGTCTCACAGTAATAGGTTCAAATTATTAATCCTTTTTTATTTATTTTTCTTACTTTCTTTAGGATTTTTTACATTTCGATTGAGTTTCTGGAAGGTCCTTCGTTCCTTGTGCAATACATTCTACATCCAAATTATATTGAGAGTTAGACCTGAAGTGGACAGTCTGCGTCAAATATGTTTTTCTGTACGTTATAATACCGGGTGATTTTTCAATTTTTTTCTATCAACACTTGACATTAAATTTGCACGGCATGTCTTAAGCTTTACTGTAAAACAGCATTAAGGAGTGAAATCACTTAAGCTAAGACATGCCGTCAGAGTTGATAAAAATTTTTTAAAAAATCACTCGGTACATAAAATCAAAGAGTTTCTTTCCCGACAATTTCCATGCCATGCATTTATCGCAAGTCCTCCGCGCACAATAAACGTTATTTTTTATGCGTCCCGCAAGGATGCCACAAACTTACGATCTGGCGACTTGGCATGGCCAACAGCCCACTGCTGCCAACTCAATTATCGTTAAGTGTTTCATTTTAATATCGCCGCTGCGCCGGAAAACAATCGCGACGAGCTCCGGGCTTAGCAACGCCGTATTTTTCTCCGGATTTATGAAGTGGATGCGGTTTGCTGGCAGTTTCATAATCCCGAAGAATTTATCACTGCAGAGCTTTTTTTTTCTGGCCTGTTTTTCTTCATCACTCAGCCGTATGTATATACATAGAACAATAGTATTTCTCGTCTTAATTGGCCGACATTATAGACTTGCAGTCTGTATTTTTCCCTCCCCCCTTCTTGGTTTAATGCGCCGTAACTTCGCCTTAATTAATGGCCTATAAACGTCTTAATTTGTTTGCTCAGCTTCTATTAAATTAATTTGGGAGTATTTTCCGTAATGCCCCGGCGCGTTCCGCTACCAAATTATGGATATTTTCTGGGCCGGTGATGGATGTTGCCATTGTGTTTTTGTGAATTTCGAATGACCCCCATGAATATTTAGGCTCTCAAGTTTCACACGCTCTTTCTTTGTCTGGCGGTTTTCTTCGGCGCACACGTCACAAAAATTAATTGCGGCCTCTGTGCCTGTCAGATCGAAACCGCTGTCTCTGCAACGCAATTTGTCAGTCTGCGGCTGACAGGTCCTGTGCGTGTCACGTGTCCGTTTATGATAAAATGCCGGAAAATCGTCGGGCCGTAATTTCGGCGAGCTTTCGGTGACGCAACAGACATTGCGTGCGTGTTTCCGCTCGTCCGATGCATTACTTAATCTTTTTAACTCAAATCTCCGCAGGGTACGTCAATTTATTCATAAAAAATCACAAAAGATGGCGCTTTAATTTAATATTGTAGAAATAATTAAAATGACATATAGGCTGAGAGTTATAAGAAGTCCACGATCGGATTAAGTCTCCTGGCACTATTCTTAAGAGTTCGGAGAATACGTTTACCTGATGTCTTTATCTTAGAAACAAGTAAAACAGAGTGCTTCGTGTAAAACAGAGGCTCCGCCTCCCGGGACGAGTGATTACTCCGATCGTGGACTTCTTATATCTCGCAGTCTATACCTTAATTTCTTAAAAAACATTTGAAGTCGTAGCTTTTGGTATTGACCATGAGATGGCGCTCATAAACTCACTAAAACCAAGGTAGCAGCATTCGTTTGTCTTTGCTCTTTTTATTAAAAAATATCCTTTCTTTGATGTTTGTTACTTAAAGAACTGTTAATATCGTTGTGGATAAACATTTTAAAAAGATCGATGAAACTTTTAGTTTTGATCAACAGATGGCGCTTGGACACTCGCTAGAACCAAGCTATCATTCGTTCATTTTCGTTCTCTGCTTTAAAAAATAGCTTCTTTTTGACGTTTATTGGTGTAGAGAAATTGTTATGAATGAAATTTAAAAAAAAAGTAGACAAAGCTGACTATTAGATGGCGCTCAGAGATTCACCGAAACTAAAGTCGCTAGATAAATAAAGTACCGTAATTACCACCATTTTGAGTCAAACTAAACTCGCAAACTTAAAACTGAACGTAACAGGTAATGTGATTTCAAATTTGGCGCGCTTATTTTGACTCAAAATGGCGGTAATGCGGTATTTTATCTATCTAGGGACTTTACACTGAAACCAAGGTGGCATTCGTTTATCATTGATCTTTCCATTTGAAAAAGAAAACAGCCTTTGCTTGACTTTTATTAATGTAAAGAACATTTTGGAAGAAACTTTTGGTATTAACCAAGAGATGGCATTCGGACACGTAACAAAAATAAATACTAAAGCCCCGGTGGCAGTCTTTTGTCTTTGTGTGCTCTTTGCATTGAAAAATAGCTTCTCTTTGACGTTCCTCACTTAAAGAATATTTATGATACACATGTTTATACGAGAAGTAAAGCTTCTGGTACTGACCAAGAGATGCCGTTCAAAATCTCCTCAGAATCAACGCAACATTCTTTATCGTTAAAAAATAACTTTTGCTTGACGTTTATTAATGCAAAAGACACTTGCATTAATCTTGAAATCGTTCTGGATGAACATTTTAAAAAGATCGATGAAGTTTTTGGTGCTGATCGACAGATGGCGCTTGGAAACTCGCTAGAACCAAGCTCTAAATCGTTCATTTTCATTCTCTGCTTTAAAAAACGGCTTCTTGTCGTTTATTGGCGTAAAGAAATTGTGAATAAAATGTAAAAGAAAAAACAGATGCCTAGAGCTAGTGATGTTGACCAAGAGATGGCGCTTTAAAAAGTAACTATTCTTTGACGTTTATTCATGTAAAGAAATTGTTGTGAATAAAATTCTAAAAAAAAAAGATCAGATACCTAGAGCTAGTGATGTTGACCAGGAGATGGCGCTCAGAAATTCACTGAAGCTAAAGTCCCTAGATAGTATAAAGTACGGCAATAGGGAAGCCATTTTCTGGCCCATTATGCGCGGGAATTTTAAAATGAAAATTTTGGTTGATTTTCATGTCAACGGAAAATGAACGTAACTGTCAATTTTTTAGAGCCTTACTGCGCAAATCTGAGCATGTAAACTGTACTGTTTGTCGACTAGTAAAATTGTCCCATAATAAACTGTAATAACGTCCTTACAACCCTTTATCATGGCTAACCATTGTAAATCGATAAAAATAAACAAAATCCAATAACCGTCACAAACCACAAATGAACAAACCAGGAGCACCACGGGGCACGGACGAGCACCTTCGAGTTTCGAGCAAGCACAAATATTTTACACATAACTCAAAACTGCAATATTTCCGTTACCTGCAAAAACTACTCCATGTTTTTTCTATCAACGTCTTTAGATTAATACGGCTTATTTATTATGGTGTTTTTAATATGATTTATTTCGTATTTCTAATTTCTTTTGGGAGCTGACATTTATCAACTGCCAAAAAATCTAAAACTTCTTCGTTTCCATGACAAATATTTGTTTATTCAACTCAAATACACAAGTCTGTTTGTGTCACGTGACACAGACGCCATGTTCTGGCTAGTTTTTAAAATTTGATCCTAAACTGTGTATTGCCGTACTTTAGTAATCTAGGGACTTTACACTGAAGCCAAGGTGGCATTCATTTATCATTTTCTTTGTATTTGAAAAACAGCTTTTGTTTGACTTGTATTAGTGTCGAGAACATTTGAAGTCATTCCGGATGAAACTTTTGGTATCAACCGAGAGATGGCGCTCGGACACTTACTAAAACCCTGGTAGCATTATTTTGTCTTTGTTTGCTCTTTGAAATAGCTTTCCTTTGGTGTTTGTTACATAAAGAATACTTAACCTCGGTCGTGATACACATGTTTATACGAGAAATAAAGCTTCTGGCACGGACCGAGAGATGGCGTTCAGAAACTCCTTAAAATCAAGGCAGCATTCCGTATCGTTAAAAAGTTGCTTTTGTTGCTTGATATTTGATAAAAATAAATAAATAAAATAAAATGCAAAAGATACTTGAAATCGTTCTGGATAAACATTTTAAAAAGATCGATGAAGCTTTTGGTGTTGACCAACAGATGGCGCTTGGAACTTTCTAGAACCGAGCTATCATTCGTTCATTCTCGTTCACTACTTTAAAAATAGCTTTTCTTTGACGTTTATTCGTGTAAAGAAATTGTTGTGTGAATAAAATTAACAAAAAGAACAGATACCTAAAGCTATTGGTGTTGACCAAGAGGTGGCGCTCAGGAATTCACTGAAGCCAAGGTTGGATTCGCGTATCTTTGTATTTGAAGAACGGCTTTTGCGTGACTTTTATTAATGTAAAGAACATTTGAAGTCGTTCTGGTATCAACCAAGAGATGGCGCTCGGACATTTACTAAAACCCCGGTAGCACTCTTTTGTTTTTGTTTGTTCTTTGCATTGAAAAATAACTTTTCTCTGTCGTTTGTTACCTAAAGAATATTTAACATCTTTAAACGAGGCATAAAGCTTCTGGTACCGACCAAGAGATGGCGTTCAGAGACTCCTTAAAACGAAGGCAGCATTTTTTATCGTTAAAAAAGTAGCTTTTGTTTGACACTTATTAATGCAAGAGACACTTGAAATCGTCCTCGATAAACATTTTAAAAAGACAAGTAAAGCTTTTGCTGTTTAACAAGAGATGGCGCTCAGAAATTCACTAAAACAAGGTAGAATTCGTATATTTTTGTTTTTTGCATTCAGAAGTAATTTTCGTTTGACGTTTAGCTTCTTTTCTTTGCGCTTTTTTACGATATTACACGTGCATGAAAAAAAAAAACGATTTGAAATCGGTCTGAATAAAAGACGGGTTAAGTTTTTGGTATTGACTGGCGCTCAGAAAGCCACTAAAATCAAGGTAGCATTCGTTTATCTTCGTTCTTAGCGTTAGAAGATAGCTTTTGTTTGACGTTTTTAGCACAAGGAACATTTGGAATCGTTCTGAATAAAATTTTAAAAAGACGTTTAAAGTTTCTGGTATTGATCAAGAGATAGCGCTTAGGAATTCCCTAAAACCAAGGCTAGGGTTCGTCTGGTATTGATTAAGAGGTGGCGCTTAGAGATTCACTAAAACCAAGCCAGCGTTCGTTTATCTTTGTGATTTGCATTAAAATATAACTTTTGTTTGACGTTTATTGGTGTAAAAAACAATTGAAGTTGTTCTGATAAACTTCGCAAAGAAGTAGATGAAGTTTTTGGTGTTGACCAAGAGATGACGCTCAGACACTTACTAATCCTTTGCTTTTCTTCTCATTTGGCTTTTGTTTGACGTTCGTTATTGTTCAGAAACTCACTAAAGCCAAGAACGCATTTACATATTACTTGTTTTTGATTGTTGATTTAATTAACGAATAGTTTCTGTTGCTTGATAAGAGATGGCATTGATAAGTTCTTCCTGGTACTTCCTATTTATAACGAAACGAATTTTTCTTTTCATTTTTTGTGCCCGATAAACATTTTCAAACGGATGAAGCTTTTCGAATTGATCCAGAGATGACGCTGAGGAACTCATTCAAACGGTCTTTGATCTTTGCATTAAGGAAAATTTGTTTGACATTTGAAAAAGCGTAAATTGATTGTTTGTTACGTGGCGACATCTGTGTAAATCTTGCCGGACTACTTATACATATTTTTGGGCGCGAAATTTAAGAAAACCTAAAAATTGCTAAAGTTTTCGTTGTTTTTTTTTCCGTCCAACTTATTTATTTTTATTTCTAATTTTTTTTTTCATTTTGTGTGCTTCTTGTTCATCTTATCTTTTATGTGTCATCGTTTCTATTTCTGATTGTTTTTTTCTTTTTCATTTTTTGTACCGGACGAACATTTTTAAACGGATTAAGCTTTTGGTATCGATCAAGAGATGACACCGAGGGACTGAGTAAAGTTGTCTTTGATCTCCACATTAAAAAAATAATTTCTATTTGACATTAGTTAGCGTAAACAACATTTGTAGTTGTTCTGAATGAGTATTTTAAGACGGACAAGGTTTTTGCACATTAAGGTCCGATTTTACAATCATTATTCTTAGAATAACGTGACGTAGGTGTGACGTAGATAAGGAGGAACGTTAAAGGATATTCAGCGAACAGTTATTCCGTCCTTATTCCACGATTGTAAAACTGTAATCAAACGAAATTCAGATGTGTGTCAAGGTCACATTGTGCTGTAGTCAATAAAATACATAATAATTTTAAATGGAATTTATTACTGTATTTATAAAACGTAAATTTTTAATTAATTATAAACTGTACCGTAGAATTTTTTAAACATTTTCACCATAATCTATAATTTAAAATCTTTTAACCGGACACTAAATAGCGCACAGAACACTTAACGTTTCGCCGTCATTCGACAGCTTCGTCAGAAGTGAAAAATATGATACAATTTTCATCGGACAAGAACCAACTTTAAATAATCTATAACGTTGATTTTCTTACACTTTTTTTTTTAGCGGAACAATAGTCAGTCACCCTGTATAGTATTTATGTATGCACTACTTTGTTATTAATTGTTATGTTATATACCCAGGATATTTCAAAAATGAACAGCCAAATTAATAGATTTTATTCCTTGCAAAATATTTTAAAAAATGCACAAAGTAGAATTTCTTTGGTGGAATAATTGTCAGTCACCTATACAGGGTGACTGACAATTATTCCACCAAAGAAATTCTACTTTGTGCATTTTTTAAAATATTTTGGTAGGTATTTAAGTTTGTACTATTTATTTTACTAAAAAAAATTGTCTGCACCAAGGTGTACAACAACAAGTAGCCAACTGTAAAGTATTTTATTTCTTACAAAAAATTTAAAAAATGCAGCATGTAAAATTTTCTAAACATTTTCGTATTGATGCAGAGATGACGCTGAGGAACTCATTGTGAGTCAAACGGTCTTCGATCTTTGCATTAAAAAAAATAGTTTGACATTTGTAAGCATAAATTGATTGTTTGTTATGTGGCGACATCTATGTAAATCTTGCTATACTATAAATTTTGTTGAGCGCGATATTTAAGAAACCGTGAAAATTACTAAAATAATTTACTTAAGATTTTTCATCGTTTTTTTTTTTCGTCCATCTTATTTATTTTTATTTCCGATTTTTTTTTCATTTTGTGTGCTTCTTGTTCATCTTATTTTTTATGTCATCGTTTCTGTTTCTGATTTTTTTTTTCACTTTTTGTGCTGGACGAACATTTTTAAATGGGTTAGGCTTTTGGTATCGATCAAGAGATGACACCCAGGGTCAGTAAAGCTGTGTTTGTTTGACCTCTATATTAAAGAAATAATTTCTATTTGACATTTTTTAGCGTGACCAACATTTGTAGTTGTTCTGAATGAGTATTTTAAGTGTATGAGTATTAATCAAAAGGTGACGCTTAGAAACTCACTGAAACGCATTCATTTCTCTTTGATTTTTGCACGTCAAGGTCCGATTTTCCAATCGTTGGATAAGCGTTATTCTTAGAATAACGTGACGTAGGTGTACCGTAGATATGGAGGAACATTAAAGGATATTCGGCGAACAGTTATTCCGTCCTTATTCCACGATTGTAAAACTGGGCCTAAAAGTGGTTTCTGTTGGTTGATAGTAGATTGCGTTGAGAAGTTCTTACTCTAATTTCCTTTCACTTCATAACGAAACCATTTCATTCGTAATTTTAAATATGTTCGTAACGAGTTTGTTTCAGAAGAAAAAGTGACAGTTATTAATTAGCGCCTCCTACCTGCTTTTTGTTTGCGCGTTTAACACTTGTGTAAGAGGTTATGGTTGTGTTTGTATGTAAGTATGTGCCGAGCGAGAACGTAAAACGATGTGCAGACCTTGATGGCCGAAGAGGAACAGACAGTGCTATTGATCTACTGCGAGAGGTGTTCTACCTGGACGGCGCTTGCGCCCGCATCCTCTAAGGTCAAGGTCGCCAGTTTAGGCCGTGGAACCATTAATAACCAAGTTGGTGCGCTATCGAACCAGCACGTCCCCGCGTAACCTCGGCCGAAAATAGAGCTTCATCCCTCGGCCAACACCTCTCGCGAGTTAATCTCCAAGATTAAAACGAGAAGAACCACCTCTCACCCAGCTGGGCGTCGAGCGATGTTTAAATGTAATGCGATAGTCTTTCAATTTTTTTTTGTAACTTATTGTAACTTCGATACAACGTTGCCAAATCAGCTGATACATCTTCTTCTTTGTATTAAAATATTTTTGTTGCATAGGCAGTCACTTTATCATCAATACAACGTTGACAACTCAGCTGATATATCTTCCTCTTTGTTTGAAAATATTTTTGGTGTATAGGCATTAGGCAGTCACTTTATCATCAATACAAAGTTGCCAAAGTTGCGATTTTGGTGACGTGACAGCGCAATTTAATGATAGCACTAATTCGACCTCGACAACATCGCTTTTTCTATTTCCATTTAATTGAATTATTGGCGGAGGAGAAGGAGGCGGGAGTGGGAGCTAAAGAAGAAATGTCAGAATTATGTTACTTATTATTCGGATTATTCAGTCTCTTATTGCCGAAGCATTTTTGCATGTCAAGAATGTGGCTATCATAAAGAGAAAAATGTGGATTGACCCTTATCGGAGTTGTACTATTTGCAAACTGTCGTGAGAGAGCGGGCCAACGTCACAGAAGGGTCACCGCAAGAGTTTAGCAGTGATGGAAGCGTTTAAGCGCGGTGGTGGTTTTGTCCTGTGCTAATAGTGGTTCTGTTCCGTGCTAATTTTTCATTTAGGTACACATTGAAATGGGTAAGAAAGAAATAGACACTGAACGCGGTCGAAGGAAGACAGTTCCAAATGAATAGCGCTGACTGAGATGTCTGCACGGCGCTGGTTCTATTCCGTGCTAACGGCGGTAATAAGAAAAATAGATATCTGCTGAACTTGTTTGTAAAAAGTAGAGAGAGAGCGCGGCAACGTTGGAAAAGGGTCACCCCAAGTGTTGATCTACGGTAAAAGTTTTTAAGCGTGGTGGTGATTTGGCCCCGTGCTAACTGTGGTTCTGTTCCGTGCTAATTTTTAATTTACATATTTCAGTGAGTAAGAACGCTGATAAAGGAAGGCAGCTGCGAGTGAATAGCGAAGACAGAGGGAATTCTGAGTGGTGGTGGTTCTGTTCCGTGCTAACAGTGGTTCTGTTCCGCGCTAATTTTTTATGTACACATTTAAATGGGTGAGACAGAAATAGTCACTGAATGCGGTCGAAGGAAGACAGCTGCGAATGAATAGCACTGACTGAGATGACTCTGCATGGCGGTGGTTCTGTTCCGTGCTAGTGGCGGTAGTAAGAAAAATAGATGTCTGTTGAACTTGTTTGTAAACCGTAGTGAGAGAACGTGGCAACAACGTTGGAAAAGGGTCACCGCAAGTGTTGATCAACGATAGAAGTTTCTAAGCGTGGTGATGATTCGGCTCCGTGCTAACTGTGGTTCTGTTCCATGCTATTTTTTATTTACATATTTCAATGAGTAAGAACGCTGATAGAGGAAAACAGCTGCGAGTGAATTGCGATGACAGAGGAAATTCTGAGTGGTGGTGGTTCTGTTCCGTGATAACAGTGGTTCTGTTCCGTGCTAATTTTTCATTTAGGTACACATTGAAATGGGTAAGAAAGAAATAGACACTGAACGCGGTCGAAGGAAGACAGTTCCAAATGAATAGCGCTGACTGAGATGTCTGCATGGCGCTGGTTCTATTCTATGCTAACGGCGGTAATAAGAAAAGTAGATATCTGCTGAACTTGTTTGTAAAAAGTAGTGAGAGAACGTGGCAACAACGTTGGAAAAGGGTCACCGCAAGTGTTGATCAACGATAGAAGTTTCTAAGCGTGGTGATGATTCGGCTCCGTGCTAACTGTGGTTCTGTTCCATGCTATTTTTTATTTACATATTTCAATGAGTAAGAACGCTGATAGAGGAAAACAGCTGCGAGAGAATTGCGATGACAGAGGAAATTCTGAGTGGTGGTGGTTCTGTTCCGTGATAACAGTGGTTCTGTTCCGTGCTAATTTTTTATTTACACATTTAGATTGGTAAGACAGAAATAGACACCGAGTGTAATCGAAGTTGCGAATGAATAGCATTGATTGCGGTGATTCTGTTCCGTGCTAATGACGGTAGTAAGAAAAATAGATGTCTGCTGAACTTATTTGTAAATCGTAGTGAGATAGCGGGGCAAAGTTGGGAAAGGGTCATCGCAAGTGTTGAGCAACTGCAGAAGTATCTAAATGTGGTGGTGGTGGTTTGGTTCCGTGCTAGCTGTGGTTCTGTGTCGTGTTAATTTTTTATTTACAAGTTGTAAAGAGTAAGAACGCTAATGAATGAAGGCAGTTGCGAGTGAATAGCAATGACAGAGGGGATTCTGAGTGGTGGTGGTTCTGTTCTGTGCTAATGTTGGTAATAAGTAAAATAGACAACTGCTGAATTTGTTTGTAACTCAACTGTGAGAGAATGGGGCAACGTCGGATAAGCGTCACCGCAAGCGTGAAGTGATGATAGAAGCGCGTGGTGGTGGTTTTGTTCCGTGCTAGTATTGGTTTTGTTCCGTGCTAATTTTTTATTTACATATTTAAATGGGTAAGAAAGAAGTAGACATTGAACGCGATCGAAGGAAGACAACTGCGAATGTATAGTGTAACAAGGAAATTGTCTTCAAATATTTTTAATGCATAGATCGCTACTTTATCTTTAATATAGATCGCTACTTTATCTTTAATATAGATCGCTACTTTATCTTTAATATAGATCGCTACTTTATCTTCAATAGAACGTTGCCAAGTCAGCTGATTTATCTTCCTGTTTGCCTTCAGATATTTCTGGGGTTTAAGCAGTCACTTTATCTTCAATAAAAGTTGCCAAATCAACCGATTTATCTTCCCCTTTGTATTAAAATACTTTTGCTGTGCATGCAACTACTTTATTTTCAATACAACGTTGCCAAGTCCAGTTTGCATTAAAATATATTTGGTGCGTATGCAGCTACTTTATCTTCGATTCAACGTTGCCAAATCAACTGATTTATCCTCCAGTTTGCATTAAAATATTTTTTAATTATATTACGGGATTTGTAGTAGGAATTTCGTTACTCGCATGTAACAGATTACCGCTAATTAATACAGCGATTGAATCACCTACTTTAATGAATGCTAACGGTAAAACGCCCGTTGTTGTTATTGTACTACCATATGGATTTTAATTATCTGTCGTTAATCGTGCGCGTTTAGCACGTTTTCGTCGTCGCGTCGTTCCAGATCCGGACTCCGGGCAACTAATAAAAATCGATTTCCGCGACGCTTTTAAGGCCGTCGCTGTACCACCAGATCCAATCGTGGTGAATTACGGCGGAAAAAAGTTAAATTACATATAATTTACGCTTGTTAAGATGTCTGCACGGAGCGAAACACGAAACGTAGTAATAGCGCGATTATTAACGCAATAGAAAGGTTTGTCGTACAAATACCATAATTTCTGTACATTTGCTTCCATCCGTGGCTTAAAAACTGAATGACTTTCCTTACTCCACAAGTATGGAAACTTTCAGTATGGAGTTTCTGAAATGTGTTTAAACGTGAAGTCAAATTTATCTCCCGACTATATATTTATAGGAATCCAAACAGATCGATCGTTTACAAACACAGTAGCGATCAGCAAAATAAATGTACCGTGGAAGATACCTAATGCGTTTCTTTGGCCTTTTTCCGCCGAAATGCAACGCAATAATTCCCGGGCGGAGGGATATTACGGGCAGGAAGGAAGCCCGAATTTATCGTACTTGTCCTTTTCAAAGATGAGTTAGGGTCGGACGGATCCGGCGGGATGGTATTTGTACGGTTTCCCAATTTACCATCGCCGGGAATTCTTCTCCTTTTCCTCCGCCGCGTTGATATCGGCCCGGCCATTACGTTAATGTTTTGATCTGGAGCGGAATGAAAAATCGCCCTTTTCCCCGGCGGAATAATGTCGGAATTGCATCACGATTACGACCTTACTCGTGACTGCAAGAACTAATCGGCGGTTTTGATTTATATTTTCTTGAGAGCATAATGGATTCGGTTAAAAAAAATCGCCGATTTCGACGATAGATCGATAGATTTGGCTACATTGTCTCACGGTACTCGCTTAAGCTACTACTAGATGGCGCTTTGGATTCTTCATTATTAAAGTTACTGTATTTAGAAGGTACCACCATTCATTTTCGCGGCTATCGTCCTCCAAATTAAAAAGGACGCGATGAAGACGCCATGAAATGCTAAGAAGAAAAAGGGTAGATACATAACATGTTACTGTTGCTAGGGAGTTTCTGAATGAATTTGATTAGCCCCAAATTAAAAGAGATAGAAAGATGGCGCTACCCTATCAATACAGTAACCTTATTCATTATCAAGAAAATACTTATAGACACCATATACGATCAATATTATTGACTGTGTAAGGTGGATATATTAATGATTTGACGTATTGATGAATTGACGCAGATTCGAATTTCCAACACGGTTCGTGACAAGGTGAGTACTGAAAAGGAGATATTGTCGATAATATTGATCGTGTAAAGTTTAAGAATATTGATGCAGAAATTGAAGTAACAGCGTCAATAATGTTGATCGTGTAATGTGGCCTGAAAACGTAAAAGTAAATAAATATGAAAAATTAATCCCGCTGGAAAAATGAGAAAATGTTTGAAATATAAATAAAGCAAACATTAAACATTAATTTCGAATTTCGCGCCGTACAAAAACGATAGAATGAGATTGAAAGGTAAATATGAAAAATACATTTCAAATTTCCCGCCGAAAATCGGAGGAATGATTGAATTATAAATAAGGTAAATATGAAAGAACCAATTTCAAATTTCCCGCTAAAAAAAAACGGAAGTACTATTGAATTATAAACGATTATTAAATTATACATTTCGCACCGAAAATGGATGAAGTTCGACACAATTTATATAGAGAGCGGCAGCGTCGTACTATTTCGGTTTTTTTTTTGTTTTTAAGACCTCATTAAAAGACCTAATTAAAATTTTAAAAAATTCTTAAGAGATTTCGAATTTCGCACGCAAATAAACATAGTCCGAAGAGATTTGCATAAGTGGCACCACTGAAATTTCATTTTTTGTTTTTTTAATTTTTAAGTGTTT
Source organism: Dorcus hopei (assembly GCA_033060865.1). NCBI lineage: Eukaryota > Metazoa > Arthropoda > Insecta > Coleoptera > Lucanidae > Dorcus > Dorcus hopei. The sequence continues at coordinate 5,911,361 of CM065425.1, read as the reverse complement.
TAAGTTTCGTGCCCAAGAAAAGTAGTTCAATAATATTCACATAGTTGGCGCCACACATTCCATTTATTTAATAATTGGTTAATTTTTAAATATTTTATATTTCGCGCCAAAAAAATACAGCCCGATGAGATTTAAATGCATAGATGGCGTCCCTCAAATCCCATTTTTGGTTTATCATTAATTTATTAGTCCAAGGATATTTACCAAGGTGGCGCTAAACAAATTTCTTTTTCGACTTTTCATAAATTTTCAGATATTTCAAATTTCGCACCCAAAAAATATAGCCCGAGGAGATTTATATACATAGATGGCGCCCCACGATATCCAGTTTTGGTTTTTAATTAATTTCTAGGTATTTCAAATTGCGTCCAAAAAATGTAGACCTAGAAGATTTACACAGATGGCGCGAGTTTTCATTAATTTTCAGATATTTTAGATTTCGCGCCCAAAGAAATACACCCTGAAGATAATTACGTCTTGCTGTGTTATGGCCCCTAGTTTGGGTGTTGCATTGATGCTGTGTTAAATCGACACTTTGGGCGACAATTTAACTACTGCGTTTTTTATTTTTTTATTTTCTTACATTGTTGTTTTTCCTCTCGGAGGCTCTTCTTCGATGATGAATTTTTTGCAGTGTATCTCGTAGACCAATTTAGATGGCACTCGCGAGCCTCCACATTCAAAAATATCTAATGTCAGAGTTGAGTGTGTGTGTGGGTGTATGATAAAAAAAATGTCGTAGAAGAAGAACGTAAAACATAGTTTATTGTATCACTCCAAATACATTCCTTCTATCAACATAAGGAAATAAGGACTCTTCTTTCCTGGCCGAGGAAGAGGATTTAGGTTAAAATCGTATGTAATTAATTTTCACAAACTAATTATTCCGCATGACGAAGTTCGAGTATTTAAAAGAAAATTTATTAATATTAGGTCAGGTTTTTCACAAAACCTTCCCCCAAAGTTTTACTCACACTTCTTCCGTACGTTGACCCACAAATTCCGTTTTTAGTTTTTCATCAATTTTTAGGCCCCAAGAAAACGTGGCCCGAGTAGTTCTCATAGAAGGCGTCACAGAAATTTCATCTTTTTTTGTTTTCCATAGTTTTTAAATATTTTAAATTTCGCGCTAAAAAAATGTAGTTCGAGAAAGTTCACGTAGATGGCGCCACAAATTTAAATTTCGCGCTAAAAAACGTAGTTCGAGAAGATTTGCACAGATGGCGCCACAAAAATTCTTCATTTAAAAAAAAGGGTAATGTTTAGCTTTCTCTTGTTTTTGGATCATTGACGCTTATTTCAAGTTGCTGTTTTGTTTTTCATTGTTTTTAAATATTTTAAATTTCGCACTAAAAAGATGTAGTTCGAGAAGGTTTACATAGATGGCGCCACAATAATTCTTCGTTAAAGAAAAAGGTAATGTTTAGTTTTCTCTCTTTTTTTTTATTTATGACGCTTGTTTCACGTTGCTTTTTTTGTTTTTCATTGTTTTTAAATATTTTAAATTTAGCGCTAAAAAAAATGTGGTTCGAGAAGATCTACACAGAAAGCGCCACAGAAATTCTTTGTTTAAAAAAAGTAGTGTTTAGGTTTTTCCTTTTCTTTTTGGATTATTTACTGACGCTTATTTTAAGTTGCCTTTTTGTTTTTCGTTGATTTTAAATTTCGCTCTAAAAAAATGTAGTTCGAGAAAATTTACACAGTGGCGCCACAAAAATTCTTTGTTTCAAAAAAAAGTAATGTTTTTTGTTAATTTTAAATACATATTTAATAATTGGTTATTTTTTAAATATTTTATATTTCGCGCCAAAAAAGTATAGCCCGAGGAGATATATGTACATACAAAGATGGCGCCTTACATTTTCCATTATTGGTTTATAATTAATTTATTAGTCCAAGGATATTTACAAAGGTGTTGCTAAACAAATTTCTTTTTCGACTTTTTATTAATTTTCAGATATTTCAAATTTCGCGCCAAAAAAATACAGTCCGAAGAGATATACATGCATAGGTGGCGCCCCACAAATTCCATTTTTTTTGTTTCTAATTAAATGTTTAACTAGTGACATCCTGCGATCGCTTTTTGACCCGACATTGCATTAGGGTCGAAAAATTGAAGCCAGTTCGCTACATAATACATAAATCATCCCATACAAGGTGGCTATGCGTGCTGCCAAAGCATAATGAAATTTCTTAAAATTACTCGTACTTGCAACTAAATTTTTGAAAGTTCTTAATTAAATATTTCAAATTTCGCGTCCAAGAAATATAGTCCCAGAAGATTCACAAAGGTGGCGCTAAATAAATTCCTTTTTCGACTTTTCATTAATTTTGATGCCCAAAAAATACACCATGATGAGATTTACATATGTAGATGGCGCCCTACAAATTCCGTTTTTAGTTTTTCATAAATTTTTAGATATTTTAAATTTCGCGCCCCAAGAAAACGTGGCCCGAGTAGTTTACATAGATGGCGTCACAGAGAGCTCATTCTTTTTTGATTTACATAGATGGCGCCACAACAATTCTTTGTTTAAAAAAGTAATGTTTAGCATTCTCCTTTTTTTTTGGATTATTTACACTTATTTCAAGTTGCTTGTTTGTTTTTCTTTGTTTGTAAATACATATTTTAAATTTCGTGCTAAAAGAAATGTTGTTCGAGAAGATTTACATAAATGGCGTGTTGTTCGAGAAGATTTAAATAGATGGCGCCACAAAAATTCTTTGTTTTTTAAAAAAAGGTAATCTTTAGTTATCTCTTTTTTGTGGATTATTGACGCTTATATCAAGTTGCGTTTTTGTTTTTCATTGTTTTGAAATGTTTTAAATTTCGCGCAAAAAAAATGTAGTTCGAGAAGATTTACATAGATGGCGCCACAAAAATTCTTTGGTTAAAAAAATCTTGCTTTTTTGTTTTTCATTGTTTTTAAATATTTTAAATTTCGCACTGAAAAAATATATGTAGTTAAACAAAGTTTACATAGATGGTGGTTTAAAAAAAGAAATGTTTAGTTTTCTCTTTTTTTGGATTACTGACGCTTATTTCAAGTTGCTTCTTTGTTTTTCATTGTTCTTAAATATTTTAAATTTCGCACTGAAAAAATGTAGTTCGAGAAGGTTTACAGAGATGGCGCTACAAAAATTCTTTATTAAAAAAAAGTTATGTTTATTTTTCTCTCATATTGTTTTTGGATTATTGACGTTTATTTCAAGTTGCTCTTTTGTTTTTCATTATTTTTAAAAATTTTAAATTTCGCACTAAAGAAATGTAGTTCAAGAAGGTTTACATAGATGGCGCCACAAGAATTCTTTGTTTAAAAAAAAGTAATGTTTAGTTTTCTCTTTCTTTTGCATTATTGACGCTTATTTCATGTTACTTTTTTGTTTTTCATTGTTTTTAAATATTTTAAATTTTGCGCAAAAAAAATATAGTTCGAGAAGGTTTACATAGATGGCGCCACAAAAATTCTTTCTTAAAAAAAAAGTAATGTTTGGTTTTTTCCTTTTTTTGGATTCTTTATTGACGCTTATTTCAAGTTTCCTTTTTGTTTTTCGTTGATTTTAAATATTTTAAATTTTGCGCTAAAAAAAATGTAGTTCGAGAAGGTTTACATAGATGGCGCTACAAAAATTCTTTATTAAAAAAAAGTTATGTTTATTTTTCTCTCATCTTTTTGGATTATTGACGTTTATTTCAAGTTGCTCTTTTGTTTTTCATTATTTTTAAAAATTTTAAATTTCGCACTAAAAAAATGTAGTCCAAGAAGGTTTACATAGATGGCGCCACAAGAATTCTTTGTTTCAAAAAAAGTAATGTTTAGTTTTCTCTTTTTTTGCATTATTGACGCTTATTTCATGTTACTTTTTTGGTTTTCATTGTTTTTAAATATTTTAAATTTTGCGCTAGAAAAAATGTAGTTCGAGAAGGTTTACATAGATGGCGCTACAAAAATTCTTTATTAAGAAAAATGTTATGTTTATTTTTCTCTCATTTTTTTGGATTATTGACGTTTATTTTAAGTTGCTCTTTTGTTTTTCATTATTTTAAAAAAATTTAAATTTCGCACTAAAAAAATGTAGTTCAAGAAGGTTTACATAGATGGCGCCACAAGAATTCTTTGTTTAAAAAAAGTAATGTTTAGTTTTCTCTTTTTTTGCATTATTGACGCTTATTTCATGTTACTTTTTTGTTCTTCATTGTTTTTAGATATTTTAAATTTGGCACTAAAAAAATGTAGTTCGAGAAGGTTTACATAGATGGCGCCACAAAAATTTTGTGTAAAAGAAAAAATGTCTTTATTCTAGTAATTTTTAAATATTCCGCCAGAGTATGGTGGTCGATTTTTTTTTGTTTCAACTTCTTTTTATTACTTATCGACTTTCTCAATTTTTCGCTTATTTTTTGGTTCTGATTTCTTACAATCTTTCTTTTCTATTTTTATTTTTTCGTTTTTTTAACCTTTCTGCAGAACAATTTTTTTTATGCCTGCAGTTTCTTCTTTTGCTTTAATTTTTGGCTAAAGAATCATTGATTTTCTTTTGTTTTTCATTCATCTTATTCTTTGTTTTTCGCTTCATTACCTTTTTTTTTGTTCATTTTTTTTGTCACACACCAACGTTCTTTATTTGAGTTAGTTTTGTTTTCTTCCAACATTTGCCCTCCTTTTTGTTCACCTTTCTGTTTCCACACCATTGTTATTTATTTCCGTCGGAAAAGTGTCGTCGATCTTTTTTCGTTCTTCTAATTTTTAACTTCCATTATTTATTTTGAGTTTCTTTCGTTTCTTTTTTTTTCTTTCTTTTATCGAATTAATTTCTTGTGTATTCATTCGTTTTATTCTTCGTGTTTTATTTCATTTTCCTTTCGTTTCTGTTTGTCGAATAATTTTTTTTTGTATGTCGTATTTATTTTATAGTTGTTTTTTTTTTCTTCTCACACCGTCACTTTTAAGTCCAATCTTGACTTCCAGAGCATTTCGTATTTCATTTGAGCAAGAATCGCATTTTCTTTTGTTTCTCGTTCATCTTATTCTATGTCTTATTATTATTTCAAAGGATCAATGTATTTGATGTATGTATAGACACAAACCTTGAGTTATTGTTGATCTATAATAATCTATAATCTATAATCTTTATTTTCATACGTGGCCATTACAAGAAAAATGGATGTACATGTCAAGCGAGAAAAAGACTAATATTAACTAATTCAAGTACTTAGAACTAAGATAGCTAATTCTAGTACATAGAACACCGGAAATAAAAGAAAAATCATGAAAAGAAATTTTCCCTTACACTATCTTCAAGAAATTCTGATATCGAGTAATAAGCCTTTCGGGCAAAGAAGTATTTTACCGTACTTTTAAATGAGAGTGGCTTGTTTACAAATAATGAAGCGAAACGTAAACCAGGGAGGGGAATCCCTTATCCTGTTTACGCGTAATCCTAATCGACTTCCCGTTGCAACGCCGCGCGTGGGGTGTCACCGTCTCAGTTTGACAAAAAAAAATTCCGGTGCGTGACATTTGCCCGGGAAAATCAAGCGAAAACAAGTTCGAAGCGTCCACGTAGGGACAGGGGGAAGCCCACAATGTATGTACATATGTATTTTCATGAATGGGCGCGGACAGAGCAAAGTGTACCTACTTTAAATAGCGAAATAAATCAGCGACTAAAATAAAGTGTTACGCAAAGCGCTAATTAAGGCGACGACTTATCGCGAGTAAAAAAAAATATTGCGGATAAAATCAGCTCGTCGTGGTTATTTTTGCGTTATCGCGTACGTCTACCTAAACCGCTATTTTTGTTTTCACGACCGCTAATTACAGACCGCGTGTCAGATAACGCCAGAAGCTTACTTGCAAAATACGCGCGCCATCTATTAGCTGATAATTAAAATATCTCAATCCCGCCTTTAGCAAAATTACGTACTAATTGCATTTTTTTTTTAATTTAGAGTTTTTATACACTCGCTGTGATCAACAATGACTAAAGGTTTGCGTCAGAAATCATATTTAATGTAAAACATAACGAAAGCGAAACATAACTTCATCATCGGACGAGATTGAAGTTTGTCGTAATGGGTGAAGTCGTTGCGTGAAATTATTGATGAGATGGCGTTGGGTGGAGGACCTAATCGAAACGGATCGTGCTTTCTGATTATTTGCCGGCCCCAATTTCGCTTATCCAAACATGCAGAAGTGCAATCGCAGGGCGGGGGATTATTTTCGAGGGTAATTGTTGCACAGTGATTGCGTAAAATCGATATCCGGAGCCCGGTTTGAAGTGTTATTGCATTTACACAGCGAACGCGCAAGCCCCTCGCTTGGCGGCGCTAATGCCCAATAATTGCGCGCTCCCGAATTTGTAAAAATTGCAGCGAATTTACATCTCGTTTTTAATAATATCTCGAGCTGCGCCGCGCCGTCGAGGGTTAAACGTGATATCTTTACTCTTCGGATGATTGATGGCTTTTACAGTCGCTTAGTTCGCCCCGATTTATCATCACTCGTGATTTTAAATTGCGCCGCCGGTTTTCTTCATTTCTCGCCCGATGGCGCTCCGGAATCCCTCACTGCAACGCGCGCGCGCATGCATTATTTATACTGCGATAAATCATTGATATTTGCAGACGCTTGAGCCTCGCCAAACAATTCGGCATGATTTATTTGACGTGTTCGTGCGGGTTCATCTAATGTGTATTAATAGAATGGCGGTTGTCAGTTCCATTAGTTAATAATATTTATCGATTGCGTAAGGCAAAAATAAAAAATAAAAATCCGGGCGCTTAATTGCCGGTGGCGCGGCGCACTGAATTTCGTGAGGTTTTTCTTCTCCTGCCCGGCCGGAAATTAATGAAACGCGATTGCTTTCGCTTTGTTTGCGGTGCAATCATCGTTTAAAAATATTTCTCGGGGCCTCGTTAATGGCCGCGGTCACGAAAAAACGTTATTACGTGCCGTAAAAACTCGAACAGTCCGCCTAAAATCGAGTCGTTTGCTTTCACGTGTGAGCTACGCCATTTTTCAATTATTTATTCAAATGGGAGGAGATTTCTTGAATTTTTAACTCGTCGAGTAGGCGATGCACAAGTTCGCAGTGATAAGCGTAACGTATCAAGATAACACTTTGATGAAGATAATAACCAGGCTTACGAATTCAGTCCGCTTGGAGAGTCCGTACGATGTTAAGCGAGAAAATGTTTGCAAAGGGTCCAAGAAATAGCGTTGCGATTGAAATTTTGTTCATCAAACTTTCAAACTATTTGTCTAGTTTCGGTTTCGTTTGTACGCTCTTTATTTTTATACTCTAGAATTTCTCATTTTTCACGTTTGTTAAGTTGTCTTTGGTAACTTTTTGTAACACTTGGCAGCACTGTTTTTCCCGAAAGTTGTTCACGTTTGGTGAGTGGTGGTACGCATCGCAAACGTCGGGCGAATATTTTTGTACGCTTTGTGCTGTTGCTTGTAGTCAAGACCGCCCTGTGATAAGGGGTTTCATTAGCGTCTGCGAGAAGTTTATTGAAATTTTAGTTCCGACGTTTATTAGCGTTGCTCTAATCTCGACGCTCACGCTTCTACTGGGTCGGCCTGACCACCACTGGCTATGCGTTTATCATGAGTAAATGAAGGATAGAATAGTAGAAAGCGCATGAGTAAACGAAATAGCTACATCAATCGACGTTGCCGATTGATAACGCGGGCCACGCTCCGGCCGCAGCATTCCTACCTTCGCACGCAACATTGTAATATCTCTATTTCATTTCCACACAAGTTTCAATGAGCCTCTCCTTCATTTACTCACAATTAACCGTATACCTAGTCTTAGTCAGACCAACTGTGTATAGTAGGCCCGTTGTTAGTGGTCAATGGTGTAAGCACCGCGATACGGGAAAGGGTGATTTATATTTTGATAAAATGGCTTTTCAACATATACCCAAATTTTTATGATATACCCCTCTTAGACTTTTACCACCCTTTATTACCCAAAACTTTCACAAACCGAATCGAGACGCAAAAGGCGACTCCTTTGTTAGTAGCGTTTTTGGAATTAGCTGAAAAGTAGCCAGGAGTCGTTCCGTCCGCTCTTTTCGGACTCGGCATGAGTTTTGGCCCTTTCGACCCTCGGACCTACTATTTTGGAATTGTTGAATTTTTCTCCTCTCCTGGGTCGATATACTACTTAATAAAAAGGTTCTCTAAATTCTACTTTGAGCGATAAATGAAATTCGGAAAGTTTGACGAACACAATTATATTGAAAACAATTCGATGATAACATAAAATTTCACAAAACAAACAAAAAAAAGGACTTTATAATAACATTAATAAAGACAGATAATAAAAATTACAAAACAACCTGAAACTCGACCAGAAGGGAAAATCGTGCAAAACATTTAGAAAAATGCGTTTTGCTGATAATTGTCTAACGTTTTTAAGCAACAAAGACACTGAGCTTACCAGGGACGAATCTTAAATGATTTTTCTCGTATCCGAAACTCAGGAAAGCACAATCATTTTAAATTTACGAGTATTGATTCGTTAGCGAGCGAATTTATTTTAAAATAACTGACACACAAAAACTACCCCAAAAAAAAGCTTCTGCTTTTTCTAACCGAAACCGATATCAAACTCTGAAAAATTTAAATCAAGAATAAAACCGAACTTGGAACAAAAAAAAAATTAATTAAACTAAAATTTCGACGAGAATTACCGCGGTCAAAACTAAGGGAACCGGGAACTGTCGTTTTTTCGCTCGGCCCGTCTACTTAAGCCTTCGCCATCACCCTCGAACTTCGAAGTGGGACTTCTTTCAAATTCAGCAAGTTTTTGAAAAAAACCGTGGTTGATCCGGGCTTTTAGCGGCGAGCCGCTTTCCACTAGATGGCGTACATGTGTTGCTTTTCCTATTTTTAGCCACGTGTCGCGCGGTCAGTTGACAGAGAGGCTGGTCGCACGGCTTTTGCTGACTCTTTGAGAATTGAAAACAATTTTATCTCCGCAACTTAATATTGTCTCTGGTTTGAAAGCACGTTCTAGTCTACTGAAAATGATATGCTTTTCCTGCGTTCCGTTTTCGTGAAATCAAGTGGAGTTTTAAGAAAAATTAATAATAATAATTTTGAAATTTTCCTACGCATTTTTCGGGTCCTTACATTGGGGTAAGTTTCTTTAGAATCAGCTCTTTTCTCATTTTAAATTTACGAGTATTGATTCGTTAGCAAGCGAATTTATTTTAAAATAACTGACACAAAAACTACACGAAAAAAAAAGCTTTTGCTTTTCTAACCGAAACCGATATCAAACTCTGAAAAATTTAAATCAAGAATAAAACCGAACTTGGAACAAAAAAAATTCGTGTCGCGCGGCCAGTTGCCAGAGAGGCTGGTCGCACGGCTTTTGCTGACTCTTTGAGAATTGAAAACAATTTTATCTCCGCAACTTAATATTGTCTCTGGTTTGAAAGCACGTTCTAGTCTACTGAAAATGATATGCTTTTCCTGCGTTCCGATTTCGTGAAATCAAGTGGAGTTTTAAGAAAAATTAATAATAATAATTTTGAAATTTTCCTACGCATTTTTCGGGTCCTTACATTGGGGTAAGTTTCTTTAGAATCAGCTCTTTTCTCATTTTAAATTTACGAGTATTGATTCGTTAGCAAGCGAATTTATTTTAAAATAACTGACACAAAAACTACACGAAAAAAAAAGCTTTTGCTTTTCTAACCGAAACCGATATCAAACTCTGAAAAATTTAAATCAAGAATAAAACCGAACTTGGAACAAAAAAAATTAATTAAACTAAAATTTCGACGAGAATTACCGCGGACAAAACTAAGAGAACCGGGAACTGTCGTTTTTTCGCTCGGCGCGTCTACTTAAGCCCTCGCCATCACCCTCGAACTTCGAAGTGGGACTTTTTTCAAATTCAGCAAGTTTTTGAAAGAAACCGTGGTTGATTCGGGCTTTTAGCGACGAGCCGCTTTCCACTAGATGGCGTACATGTGTTGCTTTTCCCATTTTTAGCCACGTGTCGCGCGGCCAGTTGCCAGAGAGGCTGGTCGCACGGCTTTTGCTGACTCTTTGAGAATTGAAAACAATTTTATCTCCGCAACTTAATATTGTTTCTGGTTTGAAAGCACGTTCTCGACGTGGTGGTTGAATGGGAGGATACCCCCGACCTTTCCCTTCACAACGGAGGTCGTCCCGTCCGGCTCGCTCTTCATACGAAGGAGTTCGAATTTTTCCATGCTAACTTCCTATGATCCGGATTGAAAATGCTCGCTCGGTATATTTGCATCTTCACCTTCAACGTGCAAGCGAGCAAAGTAAAAATCTCCTGGATTTATTGTAAAAATATTGCGAACGCGAGATAATTTGGGAACTCTATTTCGCATTATCTTCTTCAGCTGGGAAATTGTTTACCCCGGCGCCTATATCAGCATCTTTAAAACACGCCCATCTCCGTTGAGTTTTCCTGGGGCGACAGCTGATGTAAAGCAGCGCAAACTTGCCACCTAGTTTAAAAGTAAGTAAGACGGGAGTAATTCATTCAGGATTTTTGTGATCCCACGCTGGTAGGTACCACTGGTTTGATTTCGTCGCAACAATTTCGTCGAATATTAATTTATTCACATCTGGATTTTTATTTTAAATTATTATCGGCTCAAGAACTGAAAGGTATGATAGTTTTTTTGTTCGGCATATTTAGGATTATAACTGCCGCGAGCGCTAGTCTGCGAGCGGCCCTGCACTTTTCAAAAGAAGACTTCTACTTACAATAGAAAGGATCAAGTCATATAATTCTAATTACATAATTCGAACGGGTCGTAACAATCGTTTTTGCTCGCTCTGTATTGCCGCGTACCGTCAGGTCGGACAAATGAGGGATGTTTTCTCACGAACCGAGTAAGTTTCCAAGAAGAAGTGTTAGCTTTTAATAAGACACAACAATTTTTCACGCCGCCCCTGCTTCGGCCTCCGGTTTGGATTTTAATTTGGAAAGTTCGCGGCGAGTTCCGCTTTTTAATTTGCGCGAGGGAGAGCCGCGCAACGATTTCCGAGCAGGGTAATTCCGCCCGACTCCACATAATTCTCAGATAATCGTGATTGATACGGCCGCGGCCGATTAAATTCCCGCTCGCCTAACGTGCAAACGATTTTCTTAAAATTGATAGTTTTAGAATTAGTTGTTGAAGTTCAGGTACAGTCGTGGACAGTTAAAAGAAAACAAAAAGCTTATGCGTATAAGCGCTAAGCAAATTTTCGAGCGTTCTCTTTTAACTGTCCGTGACTGTACAGGTACATCCAATTTCGGTCGTGATTGAGCAAAGTTGGAATTGCATGTAGTTTAATAGGCGAAGAAGGAGGAGCAATTTCAAACTTGCGATTACTACTGTAATGTGTTGCTTCAGTTACGTGAGTTCGCGTCAGGGTTTAATAATAAAAGGCGAGCGACGAAGATTCACATTCGCCCTTACGCAAACTAATAAAAGATCACGTGGTTTCCAATCGTTGTCGCTCACTCTGTGTATCGGTGTAATAACCAACTTTTTGATTTTAAGTTATTTAGGTTTATGCATGCGTATGACTTGAGCTATGATGTAATTGTTATGTTTAACTGTGGTGTTGTTGTTATTATTATTATGAAAAACGACCCGCATTTGTTAACCAAGCGGCGTATCGCAGCACACGCCTGTCGCGTGATACTCGTACACGTATGTATGTAAGTAAAATAATTTGCATACGAAGTGCGCGTGCAAATCCGCAGTTAGAAAAAAAAAGGACCCACGTGAGCTTCCGTGCGGAGCACGAAACGCAATACGTACGTTCGGGGGCGTGTCGTTCGTTAAAACCCGCGGTGGATTGATGAGACGTCGCAACTTCACACGCGACCCACCCTGTACATGTATGTCCCACACAAATAGATACTCTAGTGACACAAAACGATCTCATCTCCGCGAGCACGAGCCTCACGTCCCGAAGCTCCCGGAGCGCCCTCATGAATAATTCAAGCAGACGTGCGGCTTTTTTAAAGGGGTGGTAAATAAACAAAGAAAAACTCGGCGCTCCTCGACGACCGGTTACTTGACGTCGAGGATTTCGCTAATGTAACCCGATCGTTGTCTGCATAGATGGCGCCCAAGTAAAAACAATTGAAGAACGCCTCATCAAGATATACCCGCCGAACAGAGTAAACCAATCAACAAAAATCTCGAGAGTTCGAGCTCACCTCTGCTTTCATAAACGGATCCATTCGTGCGGTATTTACGAGGGGCCAATCAGAATGGCCAAAACACTCGGGAAATTTGCGGAAAGGTGGCAGCACTTAACAATAAATTGTTTTGCCGGTGACCTACTCACTACGATCTACAACTACTATCATAAATCATGTTTGTTTATTATACTATTTTGATACTCAGTGTTAACAAGCAATGACGTTTTTTTTTGTTTTTGTTTGGCAGTCCTTGAATTTGATACTCCGAATAATCTATTGAAAGAGAGTGTACACAAAAACATGTACATAGTCTTTCCCAAATTGCCCCCGGTGAGGTTTCCGAAACGATTGTGAAGGTAAGCCGAGCCCGAATGAAGTTCTTCCTCCCGGGGGAGGTCCGGATTCGCTGCAATATTTGCATCGTGCCGGCCGGGGGGGGGGAAGCGTGCTCGAAATACGTGAGCTATCGGCTTCACCCCATTTCAGGAAAGAAGAAGGAAAGCTCTCTTTCATTAAACACTTCAGAACTCCCGCCCGCGCAAGAAGTACGTACTTACGGGGGTGATTCTTGAATGGATCGACAAAAAAAAAATACTGACGAAAGAAGAATTAATTAAATGCGCGTTGCGCCCGTGCATAAGACGAGAAGCAAAAGTTGACGTCTTTAAAGGCGTGCAATAAATGTTTCTCGTGGAACGCAAATTATTATTCGTTTTCCGGTTCATCCTGTATATTGTGGGGATCGAAAATACGTTGCTGGTTTTCCGTAATTTCAAAAGATATTGCACAAGTAGACAAATGCAATGACTTCCGCCAAACGGAGTTGTTCTATCTCGCTCATTCTCCTGCGTAATTCTGCTGTCATCTCTTAGCAACTCCCCTTGCAGTGTTTATCCGTCAACCCCCACTCGTGAACGACCGCGCCAAGTTCGCTCAGCTTGTTGCTTAGCGTACGTCTCGTGTTTCTGGACTGTTTTGGATAAATTCACCAAACTTTCAAAACCTGATTTCCGCAGATAATCAAGTAGGACTTACATACATAAGCAACTAAGTGCGCAGTTCAGATCGGGACACGTGTTTCTCGATTATTCATCTAGGCTTTTTGTTCCGGACGCTTTACCGGAGGCTTTCAAACGAAGGTTCGTTCCTGGAGCCTAATTTCAAAAGATCGCAAAATCTTGCACAAGTAGACAAATCCAATAATCAAATAGCTCGCCCATTCTCCTGCGTAATTCTGCTGTCATCTCTTAGCAACCCCCTTGCAGTGTGTCAACCCCCACTCGTGAACGACCGCGCCAAGGTCGCTCAGCTTGTTGCTTAGCGTACGTCTCGTGTTTGTGGGCTCTTCAGCCGTTTTGGATAAATTCCCCAAACTGTTTTGTTTAAAGTGAAGTTCGAACGGAGCATATTACTCCGAGATTTGATTAAGTACCTGCTAAGCAACAGAAGGCTTTCTTCTAGGCCTTTCAGAGCCTAATTTCCGCAGACAATCGAGTAGGACTTACATATACAGGATGTTAAAAAATAAAAAAAAACCTGCATACGTTGACAGGTGATAGTAGAGACCAACATATAAAATTTTTTTTATAAGCCCAGGTCCAATTCTCACTCTTGGAGCAACCGCGCCCTTATTTGCAGGAATTTCAAAAAATGATCCGAGTAAATCCGACTATGAATGTTGATTGCCCATTTTCCTGTGAAATGGATCTTTCGACTTCGCCCCCGCTTCGGAATGCACCCCGAAAAACACTCTTTTTGCCCGTTTTTTTCGATATTGCGGCCGCTAGAAATTTTTTTATGGAAATCCGTAAATACGTGTTTAAGACACGTCCTTCGCATGATTTTTGATGGCGATTGCGAAGCGATCGCCCGTCGCTGTCGCGAGCCAGGGGACGAAACGTTCGGGGGTGCACGTTTGCAGACCATTTTTCGGGAATTTTTTTCGACCCTTAAACGTGATCGGATCGCGACGAGCCTTTCGGCATTTATGGCACAAAGGATCCGAGAAACCGACGGCGGTGTCGATTTTGCGATCGGACACGGGGGGGAAAAGATTTTGTATGGGGGTTTCCAAAAATGGCCGTTTTTGACCGTTCAAAAAATTCCACCGCCCTTATTTACGGACCGAATCGGACCAAACTCGGAACGTAGGTATGGGGCAGTAATATCTTTATATCTGCGGACGCTCGGCCCCGAGTCCGGTCCTGGATTTTAGTTATGGCCCGAAAACCGCCATTTTTACACATTTTCGAAAATTTCTCGAAAACGTGATCTTAGAATTTTTTTAAACTCTCTCACACGCAAGAAGACCTCCCCGGGTACCTAAACCTATGGGGCCTATATCCAGGAAAATTGCGTTTTTTCGAGGTATGATTTTTTTAGAAATTTGTCGAATTTGCAAGCTTTTCTTCCGGATTTTTTTACGGTACTTTAGAGGGTTCGGATCGAATCGAGCCGCACGTCATCTTATGGCAGAAAACGACGAGGAACGCGATGCCGCCGCGCGTTTGAAGATCGGACGACCGGGAGGACCGCTACAGGGCCGCACTCCCGGATAAGGATGGGGCGACATATCCCATATCTCGAAAACCATTGAGAATTGAATCTGGGTTTATTAGAATGTTTTCTTGTTTTGGTCTCTGTTATCACCTGTCAACGTGTGTAGGGTTTTTTTATTAACATCCAGTATAAAAGAAAACGAAAGAGTAGTTTTTCAAAGCATGAGTATTCACAAAGAGTAGCCAAGAGATGGGCTCTCTAGATCTCAGTGACACATTTATGTAAAAATAATAAAAAGAACAAACCTGAAAGAATAGTTTCTCGATGATTACTTTGACTGAAGTGCTAGAATGCTTTCACCGCGTCGAATGTGATCAGGTAGCAGACTACAAGCGCTCGTTACTTCTTGGACATACCGCGTAGAAGCGGAATTTTTTTTTTGTTTAAATTCGATGATGAAAACTTCTCGGATTGAAAGGACAATTACTTTAGAATAAAAGCTCGGCTCGCGCGAGCCGTTGTATATAAGGAAACGCCTTCGGGAATTGGGAGCAGATGTCCTCGGAGGAGAACAAGTCGGCCATTGTTTGAGCGCGGACCTCTTCGGAGCGAGAGGAACGTGATCGGTCAGTGATTCTTGCCTCGGGAGCTCGGGCTTGATTAACACCTTACTCAACTTTTACGGGGAACTTCGGCCTTGTTCTCCGCGACGGCGACGCCTCGGGAAATCGAAACGGGCTAAATAATACATCTCCTCTCGCAACGATGTTAATTAAAATGGAAACTTTAATTGCGACCGAGTCTCTCCGGGTGGCGCTCGATTGTGAATTATATTTGTTTGAGGGCGAGAGAAGGGGAAAGCACCGCAACTGAAAGCAAAACGCGATAAACAAAGTCTTAACAAAATTCAATACGAACGTTCGACGTGTTATTATTTTTTATACGCTTGTACGACGCATTCATCATCAGCTGTGCAACGACTCTGATTTGCTACGTACCTGGTTGCGCGAGCAAATTAAGTTACGAACCCAACTGCCGGCTATCTCATTGGGACGGATCGGGGTCGTGCGTAACCCTCAAAGCAAAGGTTGAATTTAAAAATAAAAATAAAAGTCACTCTTGTCTTTATTAATGTGACGATTGATTAACGACATAAATGAAACCAAACGGGTTTAAAAGTTTAACTAAATAAACGATTGACTAACGACAGGTTAAGTGAAATTGAAATACGAAGCACGGATCCGTTTTTCGCTCGCAACCAAAAAGATTTACTTATAATTATAAACGGCGTCCAAAGGTACAAGTGCATCAGCTGCGCCAACGTCCTTCGAATGTAGAACGTCCGGGAGGTAGCGTCTGGCAATTTTGTCGAGCAACGGGTTTACCAATTGCTAAATCGATTTACCGGAAATGGACGACGTAACGACAGCCACCGAAATGTTCTACCACGGCACAAGGACAACACAACCAGGTGATTCCTGGTCAAGGCTCCATTAGAACTTCAGTAAAAGTCCCGGAGCGAACTTCCGTTTGAAAGTCTACGGTAGAACGTCCGGGTAGACGGGGGAGTAATGGCGGTAAATGTAACCGTTATCGCACTGATATTGCGGCAACTTAGGTTCGATTTCTTCACCTCCTGTTAACTTTATCTGCGGATTAATTCCCATAGTAACGATTGTGACCACAATTGTTACTATGGGAATAAACCGACAGATAAAGTTAACAGGAGGTGAAAAAATCGGGCCTTAAAGATGGAAGGGCTCTCGAAATCTACTCCCAATGGTTCGGGTAGCCACAGGTGCGGTGTTCGTAGTAACCGTAAAAGAAAGAGCTACATGTAGCGCAAAACGTAGAGCTAATACAGACAGAAACAAAAGCCTAAAAGAAAAGTACGCATGCGTTACACTTTGAAGCACGCCCACGTACACGCCATATTTACCTAATCTGGAACTGCCGGGAGTAGGCTTGGACAAGCTTTAAACAATGCTTGCAGATGCAGGGGTGAGAATTTATAAAATCCGGTAATCAAAGTACCATAAACATTCATCTCCAGGCGATTTCAGCCAAATGAATTGCAACAACAACACGTCTACACCCTACAACGAGCCACGACGGACTGGCCAACGTGCAAGGTGCAAGCGTGTTAGCGCATGTAAAATATCAAGAGGGGGCTTGATAGGAAAACAGAAGTAACTCACTTCAGGACAGAGGGAGATGGCAACAATTCCGTATTACGCATTGCAGGCCATCGTTTAATCGGCGCACAAATGAAACGAGCACGGCAAAATAACGGAATGTTCATGTTATTTCACAATACAGGGTGTCTGACAATATTAAAATGATTTTAACGGGATTTTCAGCCGTAACAGTTCGTTCCAATAAAATAGACGACAAGGAAGGGAAACAAAAATAATCAGAAAATAAATCGTAAATAGACTTAAAAAATTAAAGGGTGCAAAAAAACGAAATAAATTGACGAAATTAAAAAAAAAACCAAATGACTATCGGCTAAGGAAAACAACGACGAATAGTGGAAACAATAGATAGTCAGGAAGCAAATGATAAGTTGAAATGAGCAAACTAAAAAAAAGTGAAGGTGTCAGATTTAGGGGGATCCCCAAAAAGAAGTTAAGAGAATTGACAGAAAAACAAAACGAAAACCATCAACCCTGTCACCAAATTTATAATTTAATTTACTTTGACTTGCCTCTCACGTACCACTGACAGATGACAAACTTCTGCTGACTAAACGTATCGGCTGTTC
Organism: Dorcus hopei; assembly: GCA_033060865.1. Classification (NCBI taxonomy): domain Eukaryota; kingdom Metazoa; phylum Arthropoda; class Insecta; order Coleoptera; family Lucanidae; genus Dorcus; species Dorcus hopei. The sequence continues at coordinate 5,893,888 of CM065425.1, read as the reverse complement.
CCCGGACTAGCAACAGTGAAGAATGGGGTAGGTCAATTAGATGGTAAAAATTATTAAAGGGCGCCAGAAGACTGCTTTCCAGCTAAAACGTAATCGACCAGTCGACGTCTCCAATCGACCAAATCGAGCAGAAAAATCAACAGCTACAAGAGGCGAGACTTTACTCACTGGTGTGTGAACGTGGAAATCAAACTCGACGTTAAAGTTACTTACCCATGACGAAACTTTCAGACTACCTACCCTCCACAAAAGATCACATCCCCTTACAATCCGAAGGTGTGTACCGAATTCCTTGTTCCTGTGGGCGTGTATACATCGGTGAAACAAAACGGTCTGTTAGTACTCGTGTTTCTGAACATGAACGCTGTACTAGACTACTACAAACAACTGGCTCGGCCCTAGCTGAACACAAACTAGAAACCGGTCACCAAATCCTATTCTCCGACACAAAACTTCTAGCCCGCTCCTCTCATTTTTTCAATCGTAAAATCCGTGATTCTATAGAAATTCTCAAACATCCCAATAACCTAAACCGTGATACTGGCTTTTACCTCCACAATGCCTGGAAACATCTCATTAACGATCCGTCACGCCCCAACAGACTAACCCCCGGTCACCGTTCCGACTCACTACCCCCACCGATCACTATAAATACCACGACAACAGACATACCCAGTCAGTCTCAACGACAAACAAGAAGCAGCAGCAACACCACCAGCAGCAGCAGCCCTGAGGAAGTTCTTCTGCAATGGAGAACGAAACGTCGGCAGTAGAAGAAGTCAACGTGACGCGGTTCCAACCGGAAGCCAATTCAAACATGGACGACGGCCGCGGAAGCCTTCAAGTTAAATCTCGACGTTAAAGTTAACACAAATCAGAACAAACAACACTTTACGCAATTACAAGTGGCTGCTTAATTTATGCTAAAATTAACTACGATAAACGCAGCGCAACACGTAGTTCGAAATTCTTCCTCGCGATTCAACTATTCACGAGAAATGAATAAAATATAAACCGATCGATCCGCGCAAAACGTCAGATTAAAGTAGAGTTGTAATACCTAACCTTTTGACAGCCCGTCCAGCCATGCGTCAGGGTCAACGTTACCAACCGAAGCGCGGTGGCCGGTGGGTAGTTACGACGCCCTCTGTCGTTCGCGGGTGGCGTCGACAATCTGGTTCAAACTGGATCCGCTGGGATCGTCAAGATGGCTGATCAGGTTTCCACGATCGGGCCACGGTACATCCACAGGGCAAAAGCGCCACCGGAGAACTAGGCCTAGAAGCCTGCGCCCAATCAGAAAAGCCTACATAGAAGAAACGATTTTTGTTAGCGGCCATGTTCGTCGGCGTATGTCGTCATATTTTACCTGAGAGAACTGGGGTCCCAGGCTTGGTAAGGGGGTTAAAAACTATCCCCAAGGATGTTCGGCGGTGTCACTAAATCTTCCGGCACGGCCGCTGGTGAATCACTTCTCCCAAAGAGCAAGAATTCCGATAATTTTCAATGCACGTAAAACACGTCTAGCTTGCACCACGATCCGAACAAGAAAGGACGCGACGAGATTGAAGATGGAGGAGGTCGTTGAGACGCGCGAAAATTACCGACGATAACCAATGATGAGCTATCAAGTAGTCACATGGTGCCTTCATAGCCTATGGATGTTGAGCGTTCGCATCACGCAGGTTTCCCCTATAGCGATGTAAATGAGGGGGAACAGTGTAGCCAACTGTGCTAAAACGCAGTTGAATGATACCGTATCGCCACGATGTTTTGGCGGCAAATTTGAAACGTAACAACCCATAATAAACTGTTGTTAAAAAGTATTACTATCAATGAAAAAAGAAAAAAAAAAACAAAAGACAGTTTGTTGATTATGAGAGACAACGAAGCGCAATTTCGATAATTCCTAATTTTGCCCCCCCCCCCCCAAAGAGAAACCAATATATTGAATTTCTCGGCTGGATAAAAGCAAATTGCGCGACAAGAATAGATATTTATTTTAAAAAATCACTAAATATCTATCATGTTGATCCAGGACCTAAGATGTCATCGATCTAAAGAGCCATCTCTCGACCGAAACTGAAACCCTTCTTCGCCTTGCTTTTACTTATTCATTCTTTAATCAGAAACTTTTTAAAACGGTTGCAACTTTAACGGGGGTGCACTTGTTTCTCGTCGTAAAGATTAAGGAAAGGGCGGGTGGGCGCCCCCGCTTGGATTTTTAATTCTGTAAAGAAAAAATCATCGAACGCCATCTCTCGGCTTAAAAAGAACACCTCCTTTCGTTTCTTTTTTGTTTTGCTTTACAACCCGATCTTGAGGCAGGAAATTAAGATTTTTTTACGGCGATTTAAAAATAACTCGCGAGATTTAAACTCGATTTGCACGGTTTAACGACGAGGGTGAGCTGAATCATCGTCGGTTTTAACGACGCCATCTAGTGCATTTTTGATCGTCCTTTTTTTTTTATTTCGGGGCAAAATTAAACGACTTTCCAACGGACGCCCCGTAATCTCTACGTAAGCTTCGAATTAGCCGGATTACGCGCGCAAAATCAACGACGGCGACGTTTCGTACGTAAAACGGTGATACATCGACGTGATCCTCTCATTTTATGCGCGAGAACGCTCACCGCCGGGGGGCGGCGGCGCGGCGTAAAGCGCAATCTGTTTATGTACGTCACGAACATTCCGAGAGGAAGTGCTCTTGCTCTTTAACTATTCGGGGCTTACGAACGAAGAGGAGGAGGAGGAGGACGAGGAGGAAGAGGAAATCGGGGCCGTAAAAAATTCATTCTCCTAATACACAAAGAGCTGTTTACTGGATGCCTCCTAAGAACTGACCCAGATGTCTTTGCCTGATCACTGTCTGCAATCAGATTGGATGAGTTTCGGCCGGCCATTACGTATTCAGTGCAGAAGAAGGACTGGAAGGATGAATGAACCTTCTTCTTAAAGTCGGAATTAAAATGGGCGCGATTGTGGTTGCTACTTACTTACGTCGGATTTCTAAGTGGCATCTTCATGAATCCTAGTGGTTAGGCCACCAGCAATGCAGAAAGGAATGACCTGTCATCGACACATTCTAGTACTTCATTTTATGGTTTCCTTTCTTACAAAAGGACATCCTGGAGGCTTGCTGCTCCGTGGGAACTAAACTTGAAGAAGGACCGTATTTCACTTTCAAATATTGAAGTGGATTCAACTCTATTAGATTAATAGTTAGTACGGCCCTGGTGTGTGGAAAAATCTGTCCGTTAGATAATGGTGGCGTGAGTTAAAGACTTTTCCCCCACTTGGGGGCTTTAGACTGAATTTGATTGTATTATTATCAACTATTATTATACCCTCTGAGTATCTCCGTCTTTTATTATTACGTGAAGTTAAAAGAATATGAGAATGCCCTGAGGGTGCTCTGGAGTGGCGAATCGGAAACGCAATGAGATTAGCAGCGATACGGCTCTGATTTGTGGAAGAATCTGTCATTAGGTAACGTCTGTTCTTTTCGTCGGCGCATTGTGCAAAGTGCGTTACCCCCATTTTCGCAATTTTCCATTACTTTCAACCGCCGCGCTATTACATCAACGACTCTAACAATTACGTTATGCAAGAAGGCGTTGCGCAAGCCGGCCGAGGTTTCTAAAGCCAATTTTTATATTCCGATTTCACCGAATATATCAGGCGTGAAGCGCGCGGAGAAGGAGAGGAGAGAAAGAGAAACGCGACGACGACGACGACGACGACGGCACGCGTACGCACGCTTCCGGTTTTCCTCTAACGCCAACCGTACGTGCCACCGGCTCAAAATTGTTCGGGGTAGAAAATAAAACACTTTAATCAAAGTCGCGTGTCTCATTGACAAACAAAATATTTCACAATTATTTAAAAAATTAATTTAATATTGATTCGATTCTATCTGTGATTGTTCACTAACACTTGTTTTTCTCAAAATTTGTAAATTCGCAAGTTGTTCGCAAGGGTTTAACACTTGGAAGTCGAACCGAGAAGTTTTCGTGTTTATTTATAGTCGAAGTAAGAATGTCACGAACGCGCTTTGCACCGGTATTTATACCGAAAAACCATTGAATCTATTTCTGATTTCTTTTTTAATGCGGCGGCACAACCTGAAAAGGAATCAATTCAATATGTATTACAAATCGATTTGAACTGTATTACAACAATAAATAACTCCCGTTTCCATTTGTGTCTGTTTAATTTAATTTTCTTCACTGACATGTTTGTTCTTTCAGAATTTAGAAATTCACAAATTGGGCGCAAAGGTTTCTCGCTTAAAGTCGAACTAAGAAGTTCTCGCGTTTATAGTCGGAAGTAAGAATGTCGCGGACGCACTTTGCACCGGTATTTATACTGAAAACAATTGAATCTGTTTTTGATTTTTGTTTATATGTGGAAGAGCCTGAACGCAAGAGCATTTCGAATAACAAGGCGGTTTGACCCACGCTTGCAGTCACCAGCTTATTTACTTAAACAAGTAAGAATGTCGCGGGCGCGCTTTACACCGGTATTTATACTGACAAACATTTAAATATTTCTGATTTTTTCTTATATTGTCACCAAATTTATAATTTAATTGACTAGCCTCGTACCTACCTTGATGGTGCACAAGATTTCCGCTGTCTCTTTCACCAGCTGATCCCCTCGGCTAGCTACAGTGTGAAGGGAGTTAGTAAGTTAGATGGTAAAATAATTAAAGGGCGCCGGTTCGGACTTGATAATCAACTGATCGAATAATAGAACAATCCTGTCGACCTCCCCGAATCGACAGAATAGATGCCCATACATTGACAGCATTTCTGAACGTCTTTGACTGTGCAGGGATTTGCCTGTTGATAATACTGCTGGTTAATGCGTAACGCGCACGCCACACTTTTCCATGCTGCTTATGGCCGACGAAGGGATTGGCGTGCTGGACCAGTACTGTCAGTCCAATTCCGTCAGCCCAAGCCCGTCAGTAATCCCGCTAATGTATGGGTAGCTGTTTGGGCAGAAAAATCAATTGTAAATCGAGGCTTATTTACTCACTGGTATGTGAAGGAGCAAACACAAACGCACGCTCAAGTTGTTAATAAAATTCAGACTTTATTATAAACTCAAGTATAACGTAAAAACTCACAAACAATTTACACAAGGTTCGGCGAGCGATTATTTATCACGAAACTTAATCTAAGCTGCGGATTTTAACACAACTAAAATTATCAGCTTAATTAGCGCTGCCATTTACTACAGTAGGCGCAGAACAACGAATACGCCGAAATTCGCGCTCTATTCGATCATGCAAGAGAATTAAAAAAATATGTATAAACCAACCGATCCACGAACTGTCACATTAGATTGAGAATACCTAACCTTATGACAGCGTCCAGTCGATGCGTCCGGTCAAAGTTACCAACCGAAGCGCGGTGGCCGGCGGGTAATTACAACGCCCTCTGCCGATCGCGGGCGGCGTCGACAATCCGGTTCAAACTGGACTCGCAGGGGTCGTCAAAATGGCTGGTCAGGTTTCCCCCTTATAGGAACAACGGTAGGTTCACAAACGATATGAGTTGACTCGGTCTGAGCCCGACTTACTACGGCACAACTCACAAGGCTGTAGCGCAGCCTACAGCTGGAACTAGAACTGGAAGTAGGAGTAGAAACGACGACATTAGCGACCACATTGGCTCTCGCCATTACTCGATACATTTTACCTGAGATTTTCAAAGCTCCCAGGCTTGGACCTGGGATTAAAATCCCCCCAAATCGTTCGGTGGTGTCAACAGGAATGCCGGCAGCGCCGTTATCGAATTCTCCTTACACAAAAAGCAAGAATTCCGAGATCACCAGCCGAACGACAATTGCAATAGGAACGTGAAGCCCAAGATGGGGTCGGTAAAGAACGCGCGAAAATTGCTGTCAGTAACCAATGATGGTCCGTAAAATGGCCACGTGGTGTCCCATAACCAATGAATGTTGCGCGTTCACATCAAGCAAGTTTCTCCTCTTGCGAGGTAAACGAGGAGGATCAATGCAGCCAACTGTGCTGAAACGCAGCTGAGATGATGCTGTATGGCCACGATTTCTTGGCGGCAAATTTGAAACGTAACAATACGTGGAAGAGCCCGAACGGAAGAGCCATTTGGAATAACAAGGCGGTTTGACCCACGCTTGGAGTCACCAGCTTATTTACTTAAACAAATGAGAATGTCGCGGACGCGCTTTACACCGGTATTTATACTGACAAACAAGTGAATCCGTTTTTGATTTCTTGTTATATGTGGAAGAGCCCGAACGGAAGGGTCATTTGGAATAACAAATAATAAACAAGTAAAAATGTTGCGGATGCGCTTTACGCTGGTATTTATACTGAAAAAAATTGAATCCATTTTTGATTTTTTTTTTTTAATATGTGACATCCTGAACGCAACGGCGCGGTGCGGCGATTTGGAATAGTTTTCTATTTGCTGTTTTAATTCCTGTCTGCTTTGCTGGTGGCCTATCCACTAGCACGTAAGTAAACATGAGGACGTCCTCCTCCGTTTTGTTGGTGGCCTATTCGCCAGGACGTTTCCAACCGAACCACAAAACAAATGGTCGAGGCTCTGGGATGGTTCAAATACGGTGGGGGGTCTAATTTATTTGTTTATTAACTTTCCATCGTTGACCGCCGCCCGGCCGAATTCGGGGTGGGGGGGCGCACCGGGGTGCCGCGAGATCATCCCCCGGGATTAGATTAGAGGCGATGGGATTAAACGATCGTCCGACTGCCAGCGGCGTAATTTACGCGTCGGCCATAAAACTAAGTAATTGTAATTTTGAAGCGGCGCTGCGGTCTGCGGCTACCATTTGTTAAGGTATATGCACCAAACGTTTACGGGCGTTATGCTTAATGGCGGGGGGCGAGGGCACAGTGCGCCCCCCCCGAAAATCTCGCTTCACAGGTAGAGCCGAATTCCGCTCATGCCACTTTCCAGTTTAACGGAACATCCTGTTGTAAGAGAGGCCCGGACACGTCGCGTCGCATCGCATCGGTCCTCTTCATATTGTTACGAATTCATGCGCAAAGTAAATCATTGTTAATTAAATTAAAATACTTCACAGTTCTCTATTCGCTGAATTAGTTCATACTCCCGCTTCTTCGGATGGGATGGGATGAACTGTTCAAGCCCTTCAAGAGAAACGTTTACAATCGACGTGTTGTGCTGCACCCTGTCGGTTGGGTGTCCCATAAATAATGGGCTATACGACAGCATGGATAGGTTTCCTTTAACAAAATCACGAGAACGGCATCGTTTGGGAGATATGCTAAAGCATAACACTAAGTACAAAGCTGCCTGTCCTGATCTGCGCGATGGAGGGCATTTCGAACACTTGCTGTTTACATCGCGATAAGTACTGACATAACAATCGGAGTATTTTATACTTAATTAATGTCTGCGTTGTTCCCTGAGTGGTGTTTGGTTTTTATTGATACTTAGCAGTCGACGCCCATATTAGAAAAAAAAACAAAAAAATCGGAGTCCAAAGACCCCAGTATTATGTTGAGCAGATCAGTTTTATTATCGTTTTACAATCGAATTATCTACGCTTTGAATCACGTCTGCGTGCCAATGGCGCGTGGTATTTATTTATTTATAAGCGAAACAGGACCGTATTCCGTACGTAATTTCTTCGAAAAATTTACCGAAGCAGACCATTTTCATTCATTCATTTACATTGGCGGACTTTATATGTATCAATGTGTTAGGGCCCCTTATTTGTGGGACAGCCTGTATTTTTTTCATGTCATGTGTTATGAAATACATACTTTAAATCAGTATTCGTAAATAATTCCGGATTCCGTTGGGCCCAAACAAAAACGGACGGCCGTAAATCTTGCCGCGCAAATATTTACATTCGCTTAATGTTGGGCGATGATTAAAATGACGAGATAACCTATCGCGACATATTGGGTAATATAACGCGCCGCTAATTATCACAATAAACTAATTACGCTCAGCTGGAGTTTATCGCGGGATAATGAGGAGAGAAAAAGAACCGAGCAGGTTTTGTTAAGTGAAAGTGTACCTCAGGGTTCTATTACAAGCCCTTCGTTCTTTGTCTTCCTTGTTCTCTTTTATTTTTTAATGGGATTCTATTTGAAGTCTTTTTTGTCATCGGCAGTTATTTCTTATGGAATATGGAATTTTATTTTAAGTCTTTTTTTGTCAATGGCAGTTATTTCTGTTTTAAATCTTTTTTGTTATAATTTTCAAACTCGTGCATCACATAAAGATAATTCCAATAGCCCCGTTCGGCTTCATCGAATAATAAAAGGGAAAGCGTCGGCTTTTCCCCCCCATAGCGTCGTCGCCGCCGCGATGACACACAAATTACCGTTTGTACAGCGTGCGTTTCATTCGGTTCTTTGGCACGGAACAGCAGGTGAGAGCAAATTAAAGGTGTTAGTGTCGCCATTACACCGATACAACGCGTACAATGGCCGGCGGCCGCCGCCACCACCTCCGCCCGAAGGGGGTGAAACGCGCGTCTAATTTATCACCGCCGCGGGAAGGCGACGCTTGCAATCGACACGGAAATAATTGTGTGCATTCGTCGAAATGAACCCCCTTTATGTTCGCTTTCTGCAACTTTTTATAGTCCACTGAGCACATGTCATCACCAGGCTTACGATTTCGGCCCACGTCGCACTTAAACATATTGAGAATTTGCTGTAGGCGTCTTCTTTACCACCATCTGTGATCATATATTGCGACTTAATATCACACCTTTTATTTAAACGACGATTCAAAAACGCAACTGATGCCGTGCAATTTTCGTCGACGAAGTACAGTCACCAAATTTATAATTTAATTGACTAGCCTCGTACCTACCTTGATGGTGTACAAGTTTTCCGCTGTCTCTTTCACCAGCTGATCCCCTCGTCTAGCTGCAGTGTGAAGAGAGTGAGTAACTTTAGATGGTAAAACAATTAAAGGGTGCCAGTTCAGACTTGATAATCAACTGATCGAATAACAATCCTGTCGACGTCCCCGAATCGACAGAATTGAGCAGAAAAATCAAATGTAAACAGAGGCTTTTCGCTCACTAGTACGTTAAGGTGGTGGATATAAACACAACAGCGAAGGTTAACAACTAAAAGCTTTATTACAAGTCCACTTGCAAATGTAACTACAAATAGATACCATGCGGATGCCGATTTTATTTACTTAGGCCCGGTCTATTCATCTCTCAGTAAGTGGCCAGTAAGATACTGGATAGATTAAAGAGAGGCAAATGCATTGCGCTAATCGTCAAGTAATAACTTGGCACTTTTCTGAGAGATGAACAAACCGGGCCTTAGTGTCCTAAATCTGTTAATCTAATTTGTGCCGACCGCAATCAGCCGAAAATTCGCTCTCCGATAATCATGCAATTAAATTCACGTTCGCAAAAAAAAAGAATTGACTAATAAAGTTAAACGTCAAACTCACGACCTTGTCGGTAGGACACGGCTGCGTTCAGCTGTCTGTTCAAACTTCGGGGTGAAGTTGGCGCTCACAACGCCACCTGTGGATTACTGCTAACAACGATGATCCGGTTCAAAGCGGTTTTGGAAGATGCGTCGTAGGAACGCCGGAACTAAATTCTTCACAGGAAAAGACGAGATGATTCAATAGGATGATACGAAATTATTTTCCAAAAATCCGTAAACGGATACTTGAAAGCCGCACTAAAAGCTTGTGCTAAAAGCCTACAGAAAAATGAAAATGTAGCACCCTTGCACGTTTTTATGTTACCTAGGGTTTTCTAAATTCCCAGGTTTAGCATGGAGCTTAAAAGTGCCCCAACTCGTTCGGTGGTGCAACCAGAAATTCCAACACAGTCGTTCGGTGAATTATCCTCACATGTAGAGCAAGAATTCCGAGAACACACAAAACACGTTGCACCTAGTAGAAGCCCGAACGTAAAAGAACAATTGAAGATGGTGGTCGCTACATTACGCGTGAGCATCGCAAGCGTTAACCTATGACGGACCAGAATACTGTCACGCGGTGTACCGCAACGGATAAGCTTCGAGAAAGCGAAGGAGGGATACAGGCTTGCCAACTGTATCGAAAGGCGGCTCAGATGTTGTCGTCTTGATTCCGCGTTTTCTTGGCGGGAAAATTGAAACGTAACAGTACTTCTGGAGGTAGAGCAGAAATCAGTCTTCCAGCGAAAACTAAGTACCAATCGGTGGTACCAGAACGGGATCAGCAGGAGGTGAAGTAAGTGTTGGGGTAAAGCGTATTGTGCGGTTTTAAAGTGTCGTTGCGCACATCTAAAAATCGAAAAATGATTAGAAAATAATTAAAACTCATCGAGGAAGTTAATTTACAGTAGATTTTTCAATTAGAAAATGAAGAAAATCCGTTTAGTGAAGCAGGATACATTTTAGGAAAGTTAAGGATGAAATGGTATTAAGAGAGAACTAAAAATTTCTGTTAAGACAACATTTAGCTACTTCTTTACAAGACAGGGCAATTTACGTTAATTTTGAGAATATGAAATTAGAAAGTTAGGTTATGCGAAGAGAGATTCGATTTTATGCGACGAATTAATGCACTTGCCGACTGAAATGTGGCTTAAAACTTGTAGAACAGGTGTTTCCAAATTACTCAATTTCGGTAGACGGAAATTTGAAAAATTGTGTGGAAACTCTTGTTTAGGTAAATAAGCTGGTGACAGCAGACGTGGGTCAAGCTGCCCTGTTATTCGAAATGACTCTTGCGTTCAGGCTCGTTCGTATATACAGGGTGAGTTTTTTCTTATCTTGAGACAACACATTATATCTCGAAAACTACGCATCGGATCAAAAAACGTTGTGAATACAATTTGCTCGACACGAAGGGGCCTATCCATTGATATCAAACGCGACACCCAACCCCTAGTGGATGGAGCTGGGGGAAACTTTCAAATCGCAAATAGGAACCACCATTTTTTATTGCAGATTCGGATTCTACGCCTCAAACTACGTAGAGTTTGTCCGAATCTTTGTTTTGGATTCCTGACTGATGGCGTTGAATTTTTGCAAGACCTACTTTTAGCGTTACCCAGGTACAACGACGTGGACGTAGTAGGTTTCTGTTCCCATCGGGGTGCTTATGAGTCCCCTCTCACCATCGGGATACTTGTTTTAAGTGAGTCCCCTCGCTTCTCACCATTGGGATGCTTGTTTGAGGTGAGTCCCCTCGCCTCTCACCATCGGGGTGCTTATTTTAGGTGAGTCCCTTCGCCTCTCACCATCGGGGTGCTTGATTTAGGTAAGTCCCCTCGCCTCTTACCATCGGGATGCTTGTTTTAGGTGAGTCCCCTCGCCTCTCACCATCGGGGTGCTTGTTTTAGGTGAGTCCCCTCGCCTCTCACCATCGGGGTGCTTGTTTGTAATATTTCGAGACGAGTTCCAAAGATATTGGCAGCTCGGCGTTCAAAAAGCGACAACTTTAATTTAATTTTAATAACTTGTCCTATTATTATTTTCATAAAATGTTTAATATATAAGTTACGCCTTTTTTCCCGTAGAATCCAAATCTGCAATAAAAAATGCGGGTTCTCATTTGAGATTCGAAAGTTGCCCCCAGCCCCACACGCTGGGGGTGGGGGTGGGGGCTCGCGATTGGTATCATTAGATAGACCCCTTCGGGTCGAACAAATTGTATTCACAACGTCTTTCGATCCGATGCGTAGTTATCGAGATTTGGCGTTGCCTCAAGATAAAAAACTCACCCTGTATAAAACAATCAAGAACAGATTCAATTGTTTTTCAGTATAAATACCGGTGTAAAGTGCGTCCGCGACATTGTTACTTCGACTATAAACACGAAAACTTCTTAGTTCGACTTTAAGCGCTAGACCTTGATGCCCAATAATTTGTGAATTTGTAAATTTTGAAAAAACAAGTGTCAGTGAAGAAAATTAAATTAAACAAACACAAATGGAACCGCGAGTTATTTATTTTTGTAATACAGTTCAAATCAGTTTGAAATAAATATTGGATTAATTTCTCTTCAGGCTGTGCTATATTAAAAAAAAAAATCAAAAATAGATTCAATGGTTATTCAGTATAAATACGGGTGCAAAGCGCGCCCGCGACATTCTTACTTGTTTAAGCTCGTCTTCATTTTATATAAAAATAAGGAAAGAAATACCAATTGTACCTGCTAATCCAAGCGTACCGGATATTTCTGATGAGGATTCCTGTGATCATGAACATGAAAAAAAATGGCTTATAACAGCAGCGATGATACAGACGAAGAAGTGCAAGCACCTGAAGGACATCAACTGTTTATACCTGAAACAGAGTATGAAGACAATAAAACTGATTCAAGTGAAGACGAAATGTTGAATCCCAGAAGAAAGAAGAAGACTGCTAATAAGAAGACTGATGCTTTCTGTTGGGAAGAAAATGATATACCAACATCTGTGATAACTACACCAAATTATCCTGTACCTGAAAATGTGTTGCTACCTCTACAATATTTTGAGGTAATGAACGATATTATTGACAATACCAATCTTTACAGTACTCATACAACAGGAAAGAGTATAAATACCAATCCAGCATCCATAATTTTGCTGATGGGTGTAATAAGTCTGCCAGCTCTGAAAGATTAATGGGCAGCACGTTCGTTTTTTCAACAAGTAGCAGAGATAATGCCTCTAAAAAGGTTTCAAGAACTTAGAAGATTCCTTCATTTCAATGATAATTCAAGAGTTACTGATGAGATCAAAGATAGATATTTCAGAATAAGACCTTTACTGGATAAAGTTAGAAGCAATTGCCAAAACCATCAGGTAGAGTATCAGTATTCTGTAGATGAAACAATGATCGCATACAAAGGAACATAATGCTGGTAACTTGAGACAGATATACAAATTTTTTTGTACGGGCTGGTGTGTCTGGTTATATAGCCGATTTTATATCTTATCGAGAATCTACAACATTTGGAGAACTCAGGGGTACTTACTACTAATGAATTTACTGTAGAAGAGGAATCGTTTGGTGTTGGAACTCTAAACGAAAAAGAAAAACGGCAATATTTTGCGATAACTGGTTTTCAAGTCCGAAGTTATTTACATACTTGAATGAAAAATTTGGTACTTATACTAAGTCTAGGGACAATAAGATCCAATCGAATCGCTGGCTGTTCGCTTGAAAATGACAAAATTTTATTGAAAAAAGGAAGGGGTGAATTTGCATCTAAGTCAGATTCTCATAATTATCCTAAAATGGGCAGACAACAGATGCGTACTCTTAGTCAGCACTCTCTGCGGAATTCAACCTATGTCTTCTGTGAAAAGATATTCAAAAATTGTGAAGAAAAAGGCTGATGTGTCTTGTCCTGCACTTATTACACAGTACAACAAACATATGAGTGGTGTCGATAAAGCAAATTCTTTACTTGGACTTTATCAGGGCCCTAGGCGAGCAGAGATGGTATTACTCCATTTTTACTTGGATATTGGACATATGTGTAATAAAGGCGTGGATTCTCTATAAAAACGATTGTAAAGCAAACAATCTGAAGAGTATGGCCCTAAAAATATTGTAACGTTCCGTCATTTTTCGGGGTCGTCTGGTGTTGCTGCCGATCGTTGCTCTGTTTGACGTCGGTTCGGCGGTTCGAGTGTGCTCGTCGGTGTCCGGGTTCAGCGGAGATAAAAGCGTCGATCACTTTATTTACAAACTTAGTCTATATTTACAGATGTTTACAAATTGTGTCTTACGGACACTAATCGCAGGACGGTAGTTTCGGAAACGGTGATATACGGTGTGTCTTACGGACACTAATCACAGGACGGTAGTTTCGGAAACGGTGTGTCTTACGGACACTAATCGTAGGACGGTAGTTTCGGAAACGGTGTGTCTTACGGACACTAATCGCAGGAGGGTAGTTTCGGAAACGGTGATATACGGTGTGTCTTATGGACACTAATGTCAACTAAACGACAACGCACTGTGCATACGTTCCGGTACAGGCTTCGGGGATCGGATCGGTAGTATGATTGTGAGCGAAACTCCCACTCAGGGTCAGGATGTGCGAGACACCCGCATCGAATAAGAGAGAGAATGAGACACCAACCCTAGGATGTGCGAGACACCCACTCTAGGATGTGCGAGACACCCGCACCGGGTAGGAGAGAGAGAGAGTGAGACATCCACTCTAGTATTGATGAGCGATATTTCACGAACTGTGATTTTTTCACTGATATCAAAATTTCACAGATAACGACCGTTCCTCGTTCGTGAAGAAAAGCGTGACGTGATCACAGTTTTCATATAAAATTCGATGCGCAAGCTCGACCAAATGCAGAATGTAATACATGTGATTAAGGTCGAATTTTGTTCACCGCTATCTGAAAAAGCATGTATTGTAAAGAGCTTCGCGCCTTCTACCAGCGAAAAAGCACTGTAGTCGAATTTTGCTTAAAACTAATTAATAAAGCATGTGTTGTAAGCGACTTCGTGCTCTACTGTTACTGTCGGGGCCTAGACTAATTGATGCGATAGCCGCGAAATCACGGCATCAGGTGCGAGCGTCCGACAGCGGTGGTTACGAAAGGCCACGATAGCAGCCGATATGCGAAATAATGAATGTCGTGATCACATCACGCTTTAAAATCACAGGTATGAAAAAGTCATATTCACGGTTCACGGCGATATTGTGAAATCACGATATCGCTCATCACTACACTTTCGGATGTGCGAGACACCCGCACTGGGTAAGAGAGAGTGAGACACCCACTCAGGATGTGCGTGACACCCGCACCGGGTAAGAGAGAGTGAGACACCCACTCAGGATCGGGATAAGAACAAGAGGAGCGGTTGCAGGTAACGCGAACGTAGCACAGGTTATTAAACGCGTTTGACGAACGAATGACTCCGCGGAAAATTGCATTCGAGCCACGACAGACGCGACGGCTCGGAATGCCCGGCGAATCACTGTCTTCAAGCCACGTCCGGTGGCTTGATAGCGCGACGGATGACTCCCTTGGAGCCACGACCGGCGACTCGACGAACCGGCGGATAACTGCCTAAAGCGTGCTCTCAGCGCGCTTAATAAAGGCTTGCGCGTGGTGGGGAGCCCTACTCATTTGGAACTCCCTCCTAAATTATGCTTTATAACTCCGCGCAAACACATCCTAAATATACAGGCTAATTAATATATACTAAACTTCTTAAGTAAATATGTACAAAAATAGTAACGGAGTGGTCACTTCGTTACAGACTTTCTATGACTGGCAAATTAGCTTCTAAGTTACAATCAAAATAACCATAACTTGGCAAATTCAAAAATCGCCTTTTCTATATTATGTATTTTCAAAAATGTTCTATATCAACATATTTCTGAGAATGTAAAACATCCGTGAGAGCTGTAACATATTTTTCATCATACTGCCAGATACAGGGTTAAGCAATTAAGCTTGGTGACTGCAAGCGTGGGTCAAACCGCCCTGTTAGATAGATTCAATTGTTTTTCGGTATAAATACCGGTGCGAAGCGCGCCCGCGATATTTTTACTTCGACTGAAAACGCGAGAACTTCTTAGTTCGACTTCAAACGTGAAACCCTTGCGCTCGATTTGTGAACTTGCTAACTTTGAGAAAGCAAGTGTTGGCGAAGAAAAATAAAACGAATAAACGCAAATGAAATCGCGAGTTATCTAGATTCAATTGTTTTTCAGTATAAATACCGGCGCGAAACGCGTCCGCGACATTCTTACTTCGACCAGAAGCGCGAAACCTTTGCGTTCAGTTTGTAAATTTGTAAATTTTGAAAGAAAAAAACAGGTGTCTGTGAAGAAAAATATACGAATGTTTGAAATAAATGTCCAATTGATGTTTATGATTTATGAAAAGACTGTAATTCGGAGCTTAAAATTAAAAACCACTCTCACCTCTAAATAAAATGGGAAAGTCAGTGTTGTGCAAACACGTGACTTTCCCCACTTAAAAGAACGATCACCTAATTATCACAAACAAGGGAGGGAGTGACATTTTAGTCGTGCGAAAACAAGGTGTGACTTAGAGGTTTGTGTGTAATCTACCCATTTAAACAATATAAAAAAAGAGAGACTAGAGAAAATTTTACTGTGTCAATTAACACCATACACTCCAAATGTCATAGCATTGCTATTTTTTGGCTTATTGGTTATTTTTTTTTTGCGCGATGTTATGAGTATTTAGGAGCTCAGCGGTTTTTGTAATTGACGACTAAGTGCGTCAGTGGTCCTCAAATTTTGGCAAAGAAATTGTATGATATGAGCGAGCGCGCCTACTTGGTTTCGACGCTAGCGCACGTATGTACCACATTAACATTCGCGCCGTCAATGTTTCGTTTTTTCAAGGCTGCTTCTGTCGTCACAGTTTAAACCATTCTTGAAAACACGGGCCTGAAATTGTAAGCCATAAGTAGTTGCGTCATGGCGGACGTTATGTAATCAATGTGTTGTGCTAATTTATGCAAGCGCTGAGACGCATCCTAAAGATGGCACACTGTATTTAGGTTGTCCGTTTGACTGACATTCCTGAAAATTATTTATTGTGCTTTCCTGAAAGCGAAAGAAAAAAAAATCTGAAATATTTTGTCCCGGTTGCAAAGAAGAAAGGAAAAACATAATCGCGTTATACGAAAACACAAAGGAGAAATGTTTGCGAAATCGTTCTTTTATTCATGGTGTCGGGGGCCGTTCGGAAAATCGCTTCCCGATTCGCGTCACGTACTTCCCCGGTGCGTGCGCGCCCCGTCCCGAAGCCACCCCCGCGCGATATTTCACCGGACGGATTCAATCGGAACCGACGACGAGAAATCCTCGCGATGACGGCCGTAATTAATCTGGAAACATGTGACGGCCCCGGCGACCTAACCTGCACCCACCCCCGCGACCCCTTTTCATAATTGCGCCATGCGTTCCTTGATTGACAAGTTCGAAGACCCCGATGGCGTTTCGGCCCCGAAACGTGCTTGCATGTGCTGCAGTTAACCTTATTTTGTAATAAGGTTGCGGTAACGGAATCCTGTGATGTTCTAACAATTAATAATCTCTTTGTATATTCAGACTGAATCACGTTACGTATGCATCCTTACGTGTAGGCCACCCACATGACGCCTGTTACGGTTTACTCTAGAACAGTCTTGATTTTCTAGATTTTTCGCGGATTTGCTAGTCGGCCCTATGCGCGAAATTCGTTTTCGTTAACTTGTTAACTTTGTTTTTTTGAGTTTAACGTCGAAGAAAATTGCCCACTGCCATTATTATTACTAAAACTAACGTGCACACGCCGATCTATTCGAGGGCACACTCCAAACGACCGTGACCGTGGCGCGTCCGTCGCATTACGCCGTTTTATCTCGCCGCATAAAACTTTACGCGACCCTAAATCCGCTTTATAGATCGTTTCCGACGAACGACATCAACATTAGCGTTAAAAAAAAAACGTTAATTAGAACGTAATGCCCCTCCGTCCGGAATGGCGGAACGAAAAACAAAAAAACACAGCCGGCCGTTTGCATAAATAACGGCCCGTTAGGTTCTAAGCGAACGGGGGCGCACGGACGTTCCGAAATCGCCCCTTTAAGGAGATCCGTGCCTTTTTTTTTGTTGTCGTTGCTTTGGAAGAAGTGAATATTCAAGCTACGACATACGATTTTGTTCCAAGGCCGACTCGAGGTATTTTTTTTGTTGAACGCTCGTTACATGTTTCATCATCGGTCGCTTCTCTCCGGCTGCGAATTGTCCTAAAATCAAAAGACTATCGGCAAACAAAAACGCTGTAAATGAAATAAAAAAGACAAAGGCCAATAAATTAGAAGACAGATGAAGATCGACTTGGCGAAATCTTCAAGAATAAAAAATTCATCGGCAAATAGAAAACGACAAATTGAAATGGTAAAGAAAACTAATTGTGACTGATTAAAAATCTTTAGTGAATTCAGTACTTCTAAACTCAACCACTAGATGGCGCTAGAAGAAAAAACAGTACTTCTAAACTCAACCACTAGATGGCGGCGATGATTGAGTTTTAAGGGATGCGCGCTCCAGCGGACAAAAATGGCCGTGTACCTGATGCACTTGTTGCTGAATGAGAGGGAAGCTAGTTCTGATTCAAGAGAACGTAGTTTCTAGAAGCAACTACAAAATGATGACGTAAATTCGGATTAAGGTAGAGCCACCTCTCTCACTTCGTGGCGCTTCATAAATGTTTCAAAAAATTGCATAGAAACGAATGTCTAAACGATTAAACTGCGATGAGCTGCACCCTCTAGCGGATAAAGAGCGTCGCATACTTGATTTTTTACGCATCTATCGAGTTAATCGGTTCAGAATGAAGAAACTTTAGGTTTTAATTTGAGAAAATGTTTTGGCTGCAATGGTGATTCGAATTGGCTTAAACTAGGTTGAAAGTCTGTTCGGGACGATTAGAACTCTATTTTGTAAGAAATCGGCATTTCGTAAATCATTAACGCCCGATTGTACAGTCATGGTTTAACTTGAAACTTTGCTTTATTCTCATAGCATAAATTGTAAAGACAATATTGTTTCCATAGAAACAAAACGAAGTTTAAAGTTAAACCATGATTGTATAATCGGGCCTAAGTTCATTGCTTAAGTTAAACTCGATAGAACGTCGCCTACGCGACCTCGGGGAAATACGTCCACCTAAAAATAATGTAAATAAACGACTTGTTTTTTCTAAGGCTTTGCCGTCGTGAGTCATGATAATGAGACTGACCTTTGCAATAAAACTGCATTCAAAGAATACCAGCTGCATATTGCATCATCAAACAGCTGCCGAGGTGACTCACAATAGTCATAATGGATGTCGCCGTTATCTAAAAAGAAAGTGTTTACTTTAAATCGAACAAACATGACTAAGGGCGGTTGATCCGGGGAATGCTTCGATGATTCATGGAAAGTTGTGCAACTTAATCCCCCACGTACAAGGTCTTGTTCATAACCGGAATTTCCGGCATGAACCAAATAAAAGGCGGCTGGATTTTAGGAAAGATCATCAGAGACGGATGTGTGGTCGTGCACATCATCCAGAGTCCGAAGGCGTAATTAGCATCCATAGAATGTTGTCACCGCAAAAATGTTAAAAGAGAGAAATACGGACTTACCGGATGACAAGTGGCGTTGTCTCTAAACAACGGTTCTCCCAAGCTAGCACAATGGAGAAGGGAGTGGGTATTTATTAAGGGCGCCAGGCAGTATGTACCCCCGGTTGCACGAACTCGGCTCCCCTAACTAAGGCTCCCTCCCTAAGCCTAAATGCGTTCGCCTTAGATAGACCAATAATTTCAGGAGGTTTAAATTCACTGGTACGCTCAGCGCAGGTTCGATACAATAAAACATTCACTGTGGTACAAAATTTATTGTAACACACTGTATACACAAATCCTAAAATAAGTAAACTGTTAAGGCCGATTTATAAATTGACGCCCGTACGTATTACGCAACGTTAAACGCTATCGACAAAACATTAGCCTTGATTAATAAGTTGAACAACTTAAAAATTAACGCTGTTCGCCTAGGTAACCGCGGAATCGTAACCGTCCGCAAAAAAGTTGGTCATGATTTATGTTTCGCGTTTGCGCCTGCGTCAGATGTCATTTGAAATTAAAATTTGATAGAAATTTACGATGGGTGGTAAAAAGAATTATTGATTTGTAAGGATTTCAAAGATTTTCATTGTAAATAATCACTTTAAGATGTTTTCAGCGACAATTATTATGTCAGTTTTGATACTTGTGCAACGTTTTCGTCGTTGATCTATAAAATACATGCTGCTATAGCGTTTCCGCAATTGATTACTTTTGCGCAAACGGGTGCGTTGCGCGTACGGGCGTTAATCTATAAATCGGCCTTTACTCGGTACCTTCGCCGACAACAAACACTAAAAGTTAATACGTACCGATAATCAGATCTGATTTTACACAAGTCAAGTCAACACTCTACGATACTGCAATTGACTACTTAATTATTTACGGTGAACGTAGCGCAACATGTAGTCCTAAATTCAGATTCGCAATTTAATTATGCATGAACAACAAATAAAATCTAAACTGTTCGGCCCGTAAACGTCAGATTGAATTACGTTGAAAACCTAACCTTTGATCGACAGCTTGTCCAGTCCGAAGTCAGTGTCGGCGTTGCCAACCGAAACGCGGTGGTCGGTGGTCTAGTCGGCGGGTAAATACAATGTCCCCTGTTGATCGCGGAAGCGACGACAATCTGGATCAATCTGCTTTGGCTGGTCAGGTTCTCACGATCGGGTTACGGTACACTCACAGGGCAGAAGCGCCTCCGGAGAATTAGACCGAAAGCCTGGTCTAATAGCCGGCGTCAGAAAACTACGCCCGAATAGGAAAAGCCTGAATGTAAAGGGAAAAGGTTTCGTTAGCAGCCATTTTGATACACCCGCCATTGCACTTTTTTACATTACCTGGGGCTAACACGTTCCCGGGCTTCGAATTGGAGTCAAACTGACCTCCAAATGTGTATTACGTGATCTTCCGGAACAGACGCAATTGGGTTATTCCTCCCGAAGAGCGAAAGCTACGATAATTTTACTCTGCACGTAAAACAGATCTAACTTGTAACACACTTCGAACAAGAAAGGCCTTCAACAAGGCGAATTTGTAGCAGGCGAAGGTTACTAGGATACCAAACCGAAAACCAGTCACGTGGTGTGTCACACGAATAAACGTTGAGTAGTAAAGAGAAGGGATGTAGGGTTGCCAACTGTCTATGTTAAAACGCAGTTGAATGATGTTGTATCGCCACGATGTTGTGGCGGCAAATTTGAACGTAACAATGTCGTAGTGTATAATCAAATTGCGAAAATCCGTCTCTGTCTCTCTGTATCCAGTACCGTGGACGGTTTGGGTGAGCTAGTTCAAAAAACGAAAGACTATCGCCAAACAACAAAAAATTTCAAATGAAATAGATACGAAAAATTAAACCAATCTTTTGTCTCTTTCATTCATTAATCAATATGTTTTCTTCATTCCTCTGATATTTGGACAATCTGTATTGGGATTGACTGGAATTTATAACAAGATTTTTAACCAGACTTTTAACCAGATTTTTAACCTGATTCATTAAAAATTGCAACTGCTATTTTCCGTGAAGGCCAGCGGATGGCGCTCGAAATCACTCATCGCTATCTTTTCAAATAAGACTTTCTTCATGCAATACGTTTACAAAAACAATTACTTTTGTTGTTGATTCAAGATGACATTTGAGATGACTAATTTCTTTCTTTTAATCGTTGTTTTATCTGTGAACCTAGAGATGGCGCTCACTACAATCTTTGTTGTTGCTTTCTTCTATGTAATACAAGTAAAATGGCGAACTCACTGGTTTGAATGGGCATTGACTCCCTCCAAATTTACATAATTTCAGATATTTTTTGCATATTTTTTCGATTTACTATAAAATTATGTACATATTGTCGCGTAGAAAAAAAGAAGGGAATTAATAATTAAATATTTATTTTATGGATTACGCGTATTAGCGTTACGAATTAAATACGGTAATGTCCTTAAAATACTTTTTATTTAGTCTAACTTATTTAATCATTAATAATCACGAATTAAACACGGAAATGTCCTTAAATTAATTTTATTAAACTAAATCATTTTTAATCATCATTTTAAACATAATTCTTCTAAACTTACTTAACGAACTTATTTAACCTTTTACTTTAAACTAATACTCGATAACTCTAAGCTCATCCTTACTTCTTTAACTTCACTTATTTTAAACTTATCGAACTTATTTAGACTTATTTATTTTCTCTACTTTCAAACGTTAATCAAATTTAAACTTTAATTAAACTTTTACATTACTTGGGGGAAAGGGCCTGGCCCGGCGGCCACCCCTGGCTCGCGGAGAGTCCACTCGCTTGGCTTCGGTTTTTAGCGCATTTGATTCACAACACTGACTAATTAATTATCTTAATACTTAATACTCAATACTACTTCTTGATTCTGATACTCTTAATAATGATACTCACTAACTAATAATCCCCCTGTCTACCTGCGGGTCGATCTTTTATACATTTCCTAAATCTACGTCACAATTGGTTCCTTTGCTCTGGTGGCCCGGGTTCGATCCAAAGTACAAAGTTCTAAAAGGTGTCAACATCAATTGACCCTTGCCAAATTTGTTTTCTTAAAGCGTTCTAATTGCCTCGATCTTAATTGGCACATGTAAACAACACACCCGCTTTCCGCATAACTTGCATTTATGCGTAGTGAAATGCGAGTATGTGTATCGCGGCATTGTTCTACTTAACTTCAATGGGTGCTGATTCCGCATAATTTTGAAATGCACATAATTGCAATAATTACGAAACGAATTTAAATTTACTTATTTTCTCAGATAATGACATCGTGGCAATATTTAATAATTTTGGCATGTTTCAAATTATCAAAGTAACAAGGCTACTAAAAAAAGCAGCATACATTCAATTTACGGGAAAAATACGACTGAGTGACCTATAGACCCTGTGTAAGGCAATTCATTAAAACGAAAGTCAAATCTCCTTCTATCTTGGTTTTACGTTATAGACAGACAGCGCATCCAATCAATTTACAGTAAAAAAAATGACGATTGTCAGTCACTGTAGACCCTGTATAATGCAGAGTTGAAACAGCGCAAAAGTCATCTAAAAAGCCCCATTTAAAAAAAAGATCGAATCGCACAACTCTCTTTTAAAACTAGACAGCTAATTTACAGAAAAAGAAATGACGTAGTACTTTAAATTGACATTTGATTGACAAAGAAAGCTACTGACTTTGAGACTTCCCTCATCGCTCAACAGATGGCGCTTCAAAATCAACCCGAGGATTGTTTTTTTAATTCACGTTTTTTTTATAAATTGTTTTTTTTTTAAGTTTGTATTAATGGATACTTTCCCCAACGCTCAATAGATGGCGCACGGAAAATTAAATCGCAAATAATCGTGTAGATAAATGTACCAGCTCCTGCATTCACAAAAAATCACAAGGGTTTAAATCTGGTGATCGTGGGGGTCAATGCACGGCCTGTGACGTCCGAGGGCGCACGCTATGTATAGTTTGTTCTCAGTTTATGTGTGTTACACAAAGCTAACGCTCAGCGAGTATGTCCAGGTCCCCCAATTTCACTTATATAGTGGCGGACAATAAAATCCGGACACGTCATTTGTACAATGTAAACCTCACTTTATTATTTTTGACGTTTAATTCACATATACAAAGTGTCACCAGCAATTCTGACGTTTAGTACAAATTTTATTTATTCATTTAGATAGAAATATAACCTCAATAAAAGCCTGATTTACCAAATTTGCCTAAATACACACGAAACGTCAAATTCTTGTCCAGATTTTATTGTTCGCTAATGTGCCAGCTGTCGCCGTCGGAGACTTGATTGTTTTAAACGTCGCCCCTGTTACAATTTTTGATCAAATCGCGTATGCGAATGCATGTCACAGATTACGAGAAAATGCAAATCGCCGGGGTTGTTCGGAAAATGTGAAAGTTTTTCTTTTTTTGTCGGAACAATCGTCAGTCACCCTGTATACTCTACAAGGTCAAACAATAACAACAACATAATACAAATGAGTCGCTCGATTAGATCGATGAATCTGCCTTTGCGGTCGTAATAGAATTCTTTTTGGAAAATCCTGCTTAATGAAAAAACTTCGCATTCCAATTCGGGCCCGATAACGTAACGACATTGTTTTCCTGGAGGGGCGGGCGGCGGAAGGGGGGAAGGGGCAAAATAAATAAATCGCCGCCGCCTCCTCCGATTTGACGACGATGAGGTTGTGCGAGTTACGCAAGAAACGCGTCCGCGCAAAAAGTGGATCGCCGACGTGGCGGAAATTACGGGCATTTATTTCCCGCAACGTCTTTTATGGAACGTCATATTTTATACGCCTTGTTTGGGGAGAGCAAGGCCTACATAGTTTACATTAGGCCTTGTTTAGGTGAACGACGGACGCGCCGCTCACGTATGGATGGCCGTTGCAATCAAGGTCATTAAAGAATTAACGGGAAGCGCAACTCGGTCAAATTTTATTTGCACGTGTCAGACCTGTAAGAATCCTATCACTGAAAGATGGCCATTCATTAAAAAAAACAATTAATGGAATGTGTTACAGTTCCAAAATGACATAAGGACATTTTTAGTTAACTCAGAATTTATTGTGGCAACCCTGATGTCTGAATGTAAGCACACGACAATGGATCGCCAAGTGACATGTCGTAATATGAGCATTTTCGATAATAGTGGTTTGTGATTGGTCGAAGCTGGCGGCATCCGCGATCATCTCGCGTCATCCGATTTAGCATGTGTTAGCGTTTCGTTGCTCGTTTAAATTATCGGAGTTTTGCTAAAGAAAGATTAGGGAAACTTATGTTCGACGTGGTCGTAATCTTCATTAGTGCATCGCTAAACGAGATTAGGGGTGATTTCCACTACCTTGCCAGGGCCTGGTTTATCTAAAATCCAGGTAATACAGGGTCCGGCAATAGGTATTGACGGTTTTGTGAGCGCTGTGGTGTGAGTACCAACATAATCTGGGGGAAAATATAATGCGAAAGTCATTCGGTGTGTTATGCAGTTTTAGTAGCCATGAATTCGTGGCCCGTGCAGCAACGTATTTTTTGCGTTACGGCGTTCATTCAAACGGGATCCATAATCGACGTTCAACGCCAATTTCGACGAGAATCTAATATTCCTCGGCGTGGTAGGATTCCTTCGCGCAACACAACATTTCTGTCTGAAATGTTTAATGCTGTTGCTTGACGCGCTCCTGAACGCATTGGACTTCGAGTTACCGCCTGATGTACACTTTCAATATTTTCTGGCGTACGCACTATTCTCTGAGTACCGCCGTAAATGTTGTTCACGTTTCCAGTTTGATTAAACCGTCGATGCCATTGCAAAATTGTGTTGCGCGAAGGAATCCTACTGTTACTATCGAAACTTATCACTTCGTGGGTTCCTATCGCCGAAAACAAGGAACGTACCCGGCTGAAGGGGATGTAATCGTCAAAGTGTCTACGTTTGAATCAGTTTGATTTATCATGAGTGTACGCTTCGAAAGAGTGGGGTCGTAACACAGTATAGGATGCATAGGTAACAGTGGGCGAGCTCGACGCCGCGCCACTGCAAGTGTACGGAGCCGAACAATGCGCTACTGCATCGAAGCTCGCGGAAAAGATATGCTGTCTCCGCTTGGTCGACTAACGCGCATAAAAAAACCTGATTTAAATGTAGACTACTCGGTAATTGTGCAGCATATACACATGGCATGATCGACCTTGACCTACCAACACATTCTTGGTTAATAACTTTTATTAACTGTTTCGTGACGCTGCGTTATTTAAGAGCGAATTTTCGACGAATCTTGCGAATTTCTACGAACACATTCTTGGTTACGTGAGTTTAATTAATAACTTTTATTAATTGTTTCGTAACGCTGCATTATTTAAGAGCGAATTTTCGACTGAACTTACGTCTTTTATTAACCGATGTACATTATGGTGGGAGAAGCGCATACCATTTCCATCACCTACAAATTAGTTGACAACTAATTTTTATGACTCCAGTGACCGACTCGATACGTTGTACTTTGCAAACAGGTATTTCGTTAACCGATTACCTTGAAAATATAATTCTTCCGCTCAATAGTTTCTAACATGAATATATCTCGGTGAAAACAAAAGACTATCGGATTCGTCTGGCCGAAACTGGAGAATTTTTAAAACGAACTGAAAAAAGTCGACCGATTTGTCCGAAGAGAGAAGATTTGACAGAAAATCGAAGGTTTGACAAAAGAATCGCTCGAAAAAGAAACAACTGATGATCAATTTTCTTTTCGTAAGGAAAAGGGAAACGGAAAAAATTCAACACACGAAAGTTGCAAAAGGTAAAGACGACAAAATCAATTGAAGACTGGCGACAAAATAAAACTGAAATGTGAAAAATTTGAAACCATGTTAAAACCACGTGAAAATTTTATGGGTGAAAACAAAAGACGATCGAGCTATCTGAATTAAATGATCAAAAATTGCCAATATTTAAATAAATGGATGGAAAATTCTATTTTGAATAAAGAATAGACGATCGATTCATTCAAATTGAAAGTTTGGTTATAAAATTGAACGAAAAAAAAGCAAATGACGATTCAAAGGAATTTCTTTTGCTTACTTGAAATATTTTTTTATGTTATTAGTAGGACAGTTGACAGTTGATTACAAATGTATCCGGACGGCGTTGTTTCTCATATTCAGACGTTAATTAACAATAAAAAAAAGTACCCGTTCTTTAATTAAGGCCGAATTTGGGCGTGGGTTGACTTTCTAATATTCTCAAAATTTTTTGGCATTGTGGCTTTCTTTTGTATCTTTTCTCATTTTGTTGAATTTTTAATTCCAATTTAGTTTTCATTTTTCTCACAGTCTCCTCATATTTCCGTATTATCTCAATTTTTCCTCGCGCATGAGGGGTAAGCTTGATCATCAAAGAAAAGAAACTTGAAGGTGTTTTTCAATTTGCTGTAATCCTGCCTTGCTTTGCATTGCTTATTTATTTATTTTCCTTCTTCGTTCCATTTTCTATAACGCTCCTAATTTTACAGAATGCATTTTTTAAAGACGATACGACTGGTTGCAACAAAAGTGCATTGCCATTGGTTTAGTCATGGACAGATTTATTTCGACCTCGGTCCGTGTGTTGAGCATAACTCATTCATTAGCTCTTAAAATAGTGTAGCTTCGACTTGATTTGTTTAGTACTCGGTCGGTGTACGATTTCAATTACTGCGTAATCTGTAATAAATTTAAAAAAAAGAATCAACGACATACCTTTAGAAAATATTGTTTAACGGTCAACTTTTTTTTAATCGGTTTGAAAAAAAATACGCACACTTAAAAAATGCAAACGACTAGTTATGGATTGATTGATTTCGACCTCGGTCCGTGTGTTGAGAAAACTCATTCATTGGCCCTTAAAAAGTCTAGCTTCGAGCTGATTTATTTAGACCTCGGTCCGTGTACGATTTCAACTACTGCGTAATCTGTAATAAATTTCAAAAAATTGTAAACGACGGGCAACTTTTTTTTTTAATTCGGTTTGAAAAAAGTATCTACACATAAAAAATGCAAACGATCCGACTAGTTCTGGACTGTGTTACCGGGGGGGTACGAACTGTAACGATAATCTTGTGGAAAAATCGAAATTGTTAATTAGCTTGGTTAACTACGAATTAACTAATTAGAAGTGTGTGTGACTGTTCTTGATTATCGTAGTTGGCAGGACTGCGAAGGCAGAGAAATTCGCACCGGCGCGGCAACTTAAAGAAGAACAAAGGGCAGAAAAATGAGCTAATCTCTTTTATTGTATATAATTACAATGAAATTCTTATGTAAGGAAGTTATTTTCTTACACTGTTTCTACTGGTAACAGTTTATTCACTGTTTCACTTTATGAACTTGACACTTAACATCACCTTCACCGCTGGAGCAGACGAGCGCGGAATGACGCTGGAATTTGCCGGGAAATGCTGCTTTTTGGGACCCAAAATGCGCTTCTTTTATCTCCTCTTCGTCCAGCTTCTGGCCACGCCCGCAACCTTAATTTCGCCAATGGGTGAACGGGTTTTCCTAAGCTCCCGAAACACATTTCTTCTACGTTCTTCTTGGTCGATATCGATAAAAGCGTTAGGTGTTACGACGTTCGTGTTTTTCCCCGTAAGCTTGAGACAACTGCGAAATTCCGAACAAAAGGAGATAATTTGCGGTCGTGTTCCCGGGGTAACAACTGATTTATTTCGACCTCGGTCCGTGTGTTGAGAAAAGTTCATTCGTTGGCTCTTAAAATAGTGTAGCTTCGAGTTGATTTATTTAGATCTCGGTCCGTGTACGTTTTCAACTGCTGCTTAATCTGTAATATATTTTTTTTTAATCGTGAAAAATATAGACTTTTAAAAAATATTGCTTGACGGGCAACATTTTTTTAAATTCGATTTAGAAAAAGGTACCTACACTTAAAAAATGCAAAAGATCCGACTAGTTATGGACTGATTTATTTCGACTTCGGTCCGTGCGTCGAGAAAAGCTCATTCATTGGCTCTTAAAATAGTCTAGCTTCGAGCCGATTTATTTAGACTTCCGTTCGTTCCGATTTTAACTACTGCGTAATCCGTAATGAATTACAACATGAATTACGACAATTTGTGAAAAATATACCTTTAAAAATATTGAACTTTCAAGTAGCGACATCTTTTGATCGCTTCTTGACCTGACATTGCAGTAGGATTGACAAATTGAAGCTAGTTCGCCACGTCATCCTATGCAAGGCGGCCATGCTTGCTGTCAAAGCGATCAAAAGATGTCGCTACTTGAAATGTTCATTACTTTCACATCGCATTGGCGAATAACCTGGACAAGTCGGTTTGGTTTGCAGTGGAGTTCTCGAGCTACGGTTCTGCTGACGAAGGCCCAACTAGGCCTGAAACAGCTGTACAGAGCCTGCTCGAGGAATCCGCTGTAATCGAAACCGATTTACACAAAACTTTTTTAAAAATATTGTTTTTTTTTATTCGGTAAAAAAATACCTACACATAAAACGCTCCGACTAAGTTTTGGACTGATTTATTTCGACCTCGGTCCGTGTGTAGAGAAGAACTCTATAATTGGCTCTTAAAATAGTCTAACTTCGAGCTGATTGATTTAGGCTGGGTTGCAGCCTTAAATTTAAGCCTAAGTTAGAATGTGTCACACAATATACTGTACGTCATAACGTGTCTCACATTTTAAGTTAGGCTTAAATTTAATTCTGGTTTAAATGTTTTTTGCAACCCAGCCATAGACTTCGGTTGCTGTACGTTTTTCAACTACTGCGTAATCCGTAATGAATTACAAAATTTGTGAAAAATATACCTTTACAAAATATTGTTTTTTTAATTCGGTTTAAAAAAATACCTACACATGAAAAATTCGAACGACAGTTATGAACTGATTTATTTCGACCTCGGTCCGTGTGTAGAGAAAAACTCTACAATTAGCTCTTAAAATAGTATAATTTCGAGCTGATTTATTTAGACTTCGGTTCGTGCGCGATTTCAACTACTGCGTAATCCGTAATAAATTGCAATTTGTGAAAAATATACTTGTGTGTCGGATGTCCGGCAACAGGTTTATAATTCTCAAAAAAAAAAAGAAATACGTAGAGACTACTAATGTGAATAGAATAAAATTACTCATAAAAAGTTTTAACGTTACGTAAACGGCCAACGCGACAGAAACCGGAAGCGAGCGCCGAGAATTATCTTTATTACCGGAGGGGGGGTGGGGCGTCCATTACGCCGGCGGTTTTTCTTTCCGGACAAAAACGAGGAATCGTAAGGCTGGAAACGTCGGCGCCAGATGCTTCCATTGCGGTGAAAAACTGCTTAATTGTCTGCGTGCTTTTAGGCCGAAACAAACACGAAAATTTGTCTTTTCGTCATTGCCCCGGAAAATCCCCCCTCCCCCCACAAGATGGCGCTCTGCCTCGCGCTTCCATTGAAAATTTTCCGTTGAAAATTCGAAAATTTGTCTTTTCGCTCTTGTCCGAGGAAATTCGGCCGCGCGTGTTTTCCTCCCATAATAAATTCGGGCCAGCAGCATCACAAAGCGAGGCGGAGGAGAACAAAGAAAAACGCACGTGCAAAGAATTATCCGCCTTGACAGTTCAATTAACACAATAATTCATTGCCCGCTTTGTGGTTGGTTATCCGGTGCGTGGCGGAATTAAAATTTCAGCGCCGAAATTCCTCCTCCTAAATAATTTTTCTAATTAACTCCTGGCGTCCGCCGCCCGGCGCGGATTCGGAAGAAAGGCGCGCGCGCCCGCCCAAATAAAGGACCTCGTTTCCTGCGCGATTCGTATCGCCCGCCCGAGCCCGAAATTGCTTGTGTTGCCTCGCCGAATAGTTTTCTTCGGAAAGCGTAATTTGTTGTCGATCCTAATCGCACAAATTAACAGGAAATTTGACGCCGGATAAATCGCTGGTAAACTCGTGTATTTTGTCGAATTATTTTTTTCTTATTCCCTTACACTCATTTGGAAGGAAGGTCGTCGCTTTCCTTTTGCTTTTGAGTCACATTACATATTCTACTTTCGCTTTTTCTTTGGTTTTCATTTCGTCGAATTATTTTTTTTTTGTTTTTAATTTCCTTGCATTTCCTTGGAGAGCTGTCCATCTCCTTGTGTTTTTGGATCACACCTTGTTTTTCACATTTCGCCCTCGCTTTTCTTTTGCATCTTCTTTTCAAATTATTCTTTTGTTTCCATTAACTTTTTTGACTTTTACCTCAATAAGGACCCCCAAAAATAATGAAAAGCACGTTTTGTTATTCCTCGTTTTCGTTCTGAAAACAACACTTCCATTAATAGCCTCTCGCCACATGTGTTTCGCCCGTAAAAAAGGCCGTAATTAAAAACTCCGTTATTAACCGGGGACTTTGTTTTGGTTCCAACCACATTTACTTAAGCGTCCGTCTCAGTGGGAACCACTCTCACACACGGCGCAAGACTAAACAAATTCTGTCCTCTGTTTGTTTTGATTGGGCGCGCGCAAAAAAGTTGACGACGACGGCGCGGCGGGGGCGCTCGTCAGAAAATAAAACTAACCCCCCCCCGCCGCCCCACGATTATTAAGCGCTTTGTATGGTAATTTAATCAACGAAGTGCCGGCTCTGCTTATTTTTTACTTGCGTAATTTGGTTTACGATCTGGTTTTCGTGCGCGCGATACCAATCGTCGGGGGGTGACTAATTTCAATTAAAACACCCCCCCCCTTTGTTCGCTTTATTTTACACTTGCGTCCGTGGATTTACAAAGAACACTCCGAAATCATAATAAGCGAACTTACGATTTCGGCCCACGCCTCATTTAAATATTTTTAAAATTTACTACATACTTCGTGCAAGGTGGACCGAAATTACCAACATATTTTTTTTTTATTTATTATTATTAAAATGTGGAAATGCTTGTACATAAATGTAAGTAATCAAAACGCTCACCATTTCCTTTGGCTACTGGGTACCGTTCGCTACCATCACCTCCCATTGACATGATGCGTTCATGCAACAATAACATGTGTTTACAATCATTTGCAAGAGACAACAGTTATTTACTCACCGGGGACCCCAGTCTCCTGGCCCCAACGGTCTGCACCTGCTCAACCCCTTGGTCAATTCACAACTCAACCTAGTGCCTCCATCATCGCTCCTGATGATGTCCAACCTTGAGCCTTCAGTATCATATCTGTTGCTCTTTCATGAACTATTGCTCTGAAATGTTATTACCAGAAACACAAACCACAAGCAGTACCGATAGCCTCAATGACTTGCAAACATACTCGACCCTACGTCTTTGTCATATCCGACCCGTGGATTCTCTACCACCAATCCACTCTTCCGCCAAGGTGACTTATTCCGGCGTCACCCGCATCTCACAGGTGACCGACGCGACGTCCTTACCATGGACGCCCCTTCACACCCGGCACGTAGGGGTGGCGACAATTACATAATAACCTTAGGGGGGCTTACTATCCACTACATAGGGGCCCTAAGGGGTCACTCATGGGACCGTGAACAGTATGTCGTTCACCCTCGGCTGCGCTTTTACCCTGTTAGTACGATTTCCCTTCAGGGATGGCCACCACCACACTGCTTAACACTCTCGCTGCCATGAGTATCGTTAGCGATACACCAAATTAGGTTTTTAATGCGCCATGTGTATCGCTAGTGATACATGGAACTTGAGAGTGTTTGAACTGTTGTGTAATGTAAACTACACACACTCTACAGATATTTCCATTGATATTTGGTTTTAGTGGCCTGGGACTATCTACCCGTGCACCCATTTTTGGCACAGAAAATATGTGTAATAATGTTATCATTTAAATTATGCATAATATGTATTTTATTTTTTTTTTTGTTTCGCCTGTGATGAAAAAATTCAAAATATAACCGTGGCGGCGAGAGTGTTAACGAATATTACTATGTCCAGCAAACTGACGTCACAAACTCTACGTCAGCATGGCCACCCCAGCCAACCTCCTAGTCAGCGGTCAAGTGATGTAGCACTTGCCACGCTTTACCGTGCCTAACCCAAGGAAATCGCTCATTCGTAACATGCAAGAAATACTTCAAGCTAATTCTCTACATATCATGCGTTAACTACAATTTATAACTTATCTCTAGAGTACTGCGTTCCTGGTTCTCTGCGCGTAGTGCACAAACTTTCTGAACACACCCTGTATACGCACGCCAGGAATATATCACACGCGTACTCTATACAGGCTGTTACAAATTCGAGGCTCACCATTGGGATCTCGGAAACGGTAAGAGATACGAAGTCGGTTAAATTGGGGCAAAGTTGCGTATTTTGGTGCTGAACAATAATCCGTTCTGAAAAATCTTCTACGTTTTGTAGTTTTTGAAACATTTCAAAAAAACCAGAAAACGTAATTTTCTTTTTTATTTTTTCCTGAAGTTATTATTGCAGGGATCATAACAAAATTAATACATTCTACAGGCACTTTTTTAAGCTCTTTATGATGATATCATTAGATTTTACTTAAAACGTTTCGTCTCGTTCTGACCATCATCAACTTCATTTTTTCTTATGGGCGCTACATTGGGTTTTAATACCATTGAATAGATCTATTTTTTCTGATGCTTTTCCATGTATCATACATCCCTATTTAATAATTTGAAACAGCTGGAAATGCAAGAAATTGTTGAAAATAACACTGCAAAGAAAAACATGGTATGCAGTGAAAACAAAAACGAAAAAAGTTTGATATACCTTCAGAGTTTTATTTCTTGTATCACAAGAGCTGATTTTAGTAAAATTTTTAGATCTGAAAATGAATGTTTTTGAACCCAAGAATGACGTAAATTTAAAAATTTATTGTGGTCTTAACAACAATTTAGTAATAACGAGCGAAATTTCCTTCCAACAATATCCAGAAAGACAACTACAAAACAATAGTTGATTAGATTTGTAATTAAATTATACATTATTATTATTATTAAAGCAAGAAAATATCAAATTAAATTATGTATGTCTTTAGAAAACTCAGCTTAAGCTCTTAAAAGATATTACTGCTCGAGGAAACATTCTTTCTTGTAGTCTCATAATTTTATACATTTTATAAGTAACTATTTAACTGCCTCTACTAATAAAATTCTTCATTCTCATCATCATTAAGGCGATCTCGATACGTCCTTCGAGCTTCATGAAAATATCCATAAAGTGCAATGTTTCTATCTAACTTAATAACATTGTTCTGTGTGGATGGCATCTTTCTGGGTATTATTGGAAGTAAATTTCTCTTGCTATTACTAAATTGTTGTTAGCACAATACCTTTTTAAATTTACAAGAATGAGAGATTTTTAAAGACATAATTTCTTGTAATACTTTCTTGCTTTAATCATAAAAATGTATAATTTAATTACGAAACTAATTAAATACTGTGTCATCGTCATTGTTGGAAGTAAATTTCTCTTGCTATTACTAAATTGTTGTTGTTAACACAATACGTTTTAAAAATGTACGTCTTTCTTAGATTCACATCATTCATTTTTATATCTAAAAATTTTTCAAAAATCTGCTTTTGTGTTAGACGCAATAAAACTCCGAAGGCATATCAAACTTTTTTGGTTTTTGTTTTCACTGCATACCATGTTTTTCTTTGCAGTGTCATTTTTCAACAATTTCTTGCATTTCCAGCTGTTTCAAATTAATAAATGGGGATGTGTGATATATGGAAAAGCATCAGAAAAAATAGATCTATTCATTGGTATTAAAACCCAATGTAGCGCCCATAAGAAAAAATGAAGTTGATGATGGTCAGGACGAGACGAAACGTTTTAAGTAAAATCTAATGATATCATCATAAAGAGCTTAAAAAAGTGCCTGTAGAATGTATTAATTTTATTATGATCCCTGCAATAATAACTTCAGGAAAAAATAAAAAAGAAAATTACGTTTTCTTGTTTTTTTGAAATGTTTCAAAAACTACAAAACGTAGAAGATTTTTCAGAACGGATTATTGTTCAGCACCAAAATACGCAACTTTGCCCCAATTTAACCGACTTCGTATCTCTTACCGTTTCCGAGATCCTAATGGTGAGCCTCGAATTTGTAACAGCCTGTATAACTAACGCGAGTTGCGAGTACAAGTTGCAAGTGGGCTAACTTTATGTGCGCGTGTTAATTAATTATTTTCCCGCACCTTTCTATCATATTAATTAACACCTCAAACTCTTGTTAGTGCGCCTATCGATTACGTATCGTAAACCCGACTGTTCCGATTTCCAAAGCAAACCTTTTCTCCCCGAAACTGTTTGTTGTTTATATAATCTCAAGAGGACACAGCATACCACCGCGACCGTAAGCAGTTTGGGTGAACCTAAACAAAACTCGATGCATTGCAGGCAAACGTTTATAATTTTTTATTTCTAAACGCATTATATTTTTGCTTAAAAATGAATACCTAACATTCGACATAAATAAAAACAAGTACCTTTTGACAGAATTACCGTGCTGCCATCTGTTATCTAGAAATCTAAGTCCGGTCTTTACAGCCATTCTACAACGCCTGTGATTTTTAAAGTCATGAAAATGTACTCAAGTTTCTCGATTCGGATATTTTCGGTAGTATTACTCTACTGCCATCTATTATCTAGAAATCGAAATCAGTTTTACTGCTACTCTACAACGCCTGTGCATACTCGTGACTTTTAAAGTCATGACAAGTTTCTCGATTCGAATTCGATTACGACCTTCTGAACCAAGACCCCCCCCCATAAGGAAAAGCTTGGGGGTCGCAGACTAATAATTAATGATTCATTTTAAATCGTCCGCCCTTTGTCAACTCTCCGAGGTGGTATTTCGCGGTTTCACAGGAAAAAGCGTGCAAACTTCTCCCGAATCGATCGCAATTAAGTCGGAGAAGTCGCGGTTAATTCGAATTAGGGGCGTCTCCTCCTTAAAAAAATGCGGCCCCGTTTTAAGCGACGCTGACAAATGCAGTTTACCCCGGGCAAAGGCCGGGCAATTAGGGCGATTTATCTGCGCCGCATCCGAGCGGGACGTGTTCCCGTCGTCCTTTCTTCCTCCCTAATGGAATTATGCGTTTCTTTGTGTTTACGGCGTCGCCGCTCGGAAAATTCGGCGCGAGCGTCGAGATGACACCAGAAATTTAATACCTCCGGACGTTAGACGCACTCCGAGGCTTGCGCCCATCAATTCCGAAAGCGATCGATTTCAATAAACGGCGGCCCAGTTTATTTACTTTATGGCGAACATGTGGATCCAAAAATAACGATAGGATGGTATTTGTACATAAATAAATAAAATTTAAATGTTTTACCACGTTTTAATAATATTGGTCTTCCTTGATAGTGAACGACGTGTCCCTTTCTTCCCAGATAGTGTTGTCAAGGTTATTGTGCTGGATGTCGGGTTGTCGTGGAAACTTTCTCAGGACGTCTTGATTCTTAGGCTTTTATGTGCTTCCGACAGTAGGCTGTACAGAAAGCTTCGGATGTGCTTCCGACAATAAGATGCATGGAAGGCTTGTGTGTGTTCCGATAATAGACTGCACAGAAGGCTTGCATGAGAAAAACTAAAAGGTTGGGACACATCTACAGAATGCCAGAAAGCAGACTAACTAAAAGAATCTATGAGGTACAAATACAAGAAACAAACAAGAGAGGAAGGCCAAGAAGGACATGGACCGACGAAGTCAGACAGGCGGCACAGGAACGAGATATCAAGTGGAGGGATGTAAACAAGCTCGCACAAAATCGAAAGGAGTGGAAAAAAAAAAACTCAACTCCAAAGTCTTACACTTAATCGTGGATACACGGGAGGCTTGTGTGTGTTCCGACAATAGACTGCACAGAAGGCTTATATGAGAAAAACTAAAAGTAAAACCAATAATGCGGAAGATACAGGAAAGTCAACTAGGGTGGTTGGGACACATCTACAGAATGCCAGAAAGCAGATTAACTAAAAGAGTCTATGAGGCACAAGTACAAGGAACGAACAAGAGAGGAAGGCCAAGAAGGACATGGACCGACGAAGTCAGACAGGCGGCACAGGAAAGAGATATCAAGTGGAGGAATGTAAACAAGCTCGCACAAAATCGAAAGGAGTGGAAAAAGAAAATAAACTCAACTCCAAAGTCTTACACTTAATCGTCAAAAGACTCAGGATTAAGTAAGTTTAATAATGTTCTCGTCAATATACTCCTCGTACAGCAAATCGCCTAGGGTCTACCAAGGACAGCTTAAATGGGTCGATTCCCTGGTAGTGAACGACATATCCTCGTCTTCCCAAATAGGATGGCATCGGCGAAATTTCAAGGTTTTTGTGCTGAATGTCGGGTTGTTGTGGAAACTTTATCAGAACGTCTTGATTCTTAGGCTTGTATGTGCTTCCGACAATAGGCTACACCGAAGGCTTTGGATTTGCTTGCGACAATAGGATACACGGGAGGCTTGTGTGTGCTTCCGACAATAGGCTGCACAGAAGGCTTTGGATGTGCTTGCGACAATAGGATGTACGGAAGGCTTGTGTGTGCTTCCGACAAGAGGCTGCACGGAAGGTTTGTGTGTGCTTTAGAGATGGATCATTACTTTAGGAACGGTTCCTTTGTAACGCTACAATTGGGTAACGGTCTGTCGCGCTGCTCAATACAAAAGTAACGCGTTCCACGTGGAACGATGTAAAATGTAGCCATAGATGTATTAACACTCTTTGTCTCCTATTGGGCGTGAAAAATAATTATATTATTATAATGTATTTTCTTCTAAGGTGTACAAAAATTCAGATGGAAACCAGCAGGGTCGCCTACCGATAAAATTAGAATATCTTCGGCGCCGCGCCGCGCGCTTTTCATGCATGCTGTCGCTGCTGTGAGGTCGTAACATAATTTAAGTCGTCGCGGCGTTCCAAAGGAGCGTGATACCTGAAGCGTTACTTTCTTGTCGCGGTACCGATTGTAGCGCTCCACGCGAGGAACGATCTTGCACATCTCTAGTGTGCTTCCGACAACAAACTGCACAGAAGGCTTTGGATGTGCTTCCGACAATATGCTGCACGGAAGACTTGTGTGTGCTTTCGACAATAGGCTGCACGGAAGGCGTGTGTGTGCTTCCGACAATAGGCTGCACGGAAGGCTTGCGTGTTGCTCCTAACAATTTGCTGCACGGAAGGCCTTGGTGGTGAGTGTTCCCGACAACAGCTGCTCAGGACGAATTGAAGCTAGAGCGGTCAGCGCTCTCGCTTTTATTGGGCTTTTTCGTAGCAGGGATGAAGTAACTCTGCTTCATTGGTCCAAATGTGTAATCCAATCACAGGTGATCAGAGCTGTATCTTATTCGTCAGGGGCAGTCTTTTTGTGTTTACTCCTGGGGTTGTCTTAACGATCAAATGTGAGAATGAGATCCTACTTGCGGGCCTATCATGAACGAATGCAGCTTCGCTTTAATTGTGACGCTTCGCCCATATTTGTCTATCTGACGTTTATCGATGTCTGTCATTTTGACGTTTGTCGTCATCTGTCATCGTGACGTGCTTCGTTGGTCGCTAAGCAAAGTGCGAGCTTTCACCAATTCATTTTTTAGCAAGTTACGATTCGAATTGTTCCACAATGTCAGCGCTGGTCCACCTAATCATGAATACACGCTCTTTATCTTTACACTAACTACATCGCTACATCTGAAAGCTGGCTGTGATAGTAAGCTGTAGTTGTAGTATTCGTCAGTCGTAAAAGACGTGCGCACCTTATAATAAAGGCGGAGAGGAAGGTGAATGAGGCCAAAGGAACTTCGAAAGAACTTTCCGAATTTTTTGGCGCCGCCCCATTTCGTATTCACATTAGTCGTGGTCTTCTCGCCTGTGCAAACTCCGTTCGCCATTGAAAGTTGCGCGGGGAGGCCGCATTTACGAATGAATGAGTGAAACCAAATTGATAACGCAAATGTTACCTACTCACGGATGGCACTTTATCTTTCGATTCGAATTTTCCCGCAATGTTACTATATTGTAACTAGGACGAGAAGACCACCAAAGAATGTGCAGCTGAAAATCAGTCGAGCGAAACGTGAACATAAGAATGACTCATTTGCAATTATGTAACGTATGACTCACCCGCTTTGAATATCTGCACCTGTACATCCGAATGCAAATGTCAAGGCGTACGATTCATTCGTGTGCCGTGTGCAAATCTAAAGACAAATGTTGCGCCGTGTGCACATCTTAAGATAAATGTCAAGGCAACAATTGACGTAATACCCCGGGAACAAAACCCCTATAAATACGCGACAAGCCGAACGTTAGCGGCATTAGAATAACATCTAGTCAGAGTGTCGTGCAGTCTGTTTGTCTGTAAGTGCCCAAAATAAGATGTAAGTAATTGTAGTTGTAATTAATTGTTTTGTTATACTGAGCTCATGTTACTTAAATTACCGTAACAATATTGTTTAAAAGCATTTGCACGTCGTCGTGTAGACGTGTAGAAATAATTTCTGTGTAATCAAATGCAAATGCGCGCCAATTCCAAACAAATAACTCGTCAAACCTGTCTAGGTCCGCTCATGCAATTTTATTATGGACGACTTTTCAAAATTCAAGCTCGCGACTCGCAATATCCGTTCATTGTTCACCGCGCGCGATTACTCCCTCCCCTCCCCCAACCCCCACCGAGTCCCTCCCAAAAAAAGGGGGTGATTAAATGCATATCAACTTTCCAGTGCGCAAAAAAAAAAATCCCGGCGTGCACCGGGCATGCAACAAACATCAAAGCGAGCTGTGCACGTAATTAAAAATCAATACAGTGCGGGCCTGGAAACGCCGGCGTTAATCGGGCCTCGATTTTTGTTGGCCGGCGTGGAAGCCGGCCGAAAAAAAAATTATATTAAATTTCGCGGAATCGCGCCGTAAATATTCGCAATTGCCGGCGAGCTCCCGCCCCGCCATTGTGCTGCCCGTGTTTCCGTTCACACACCACGGGCGGAACTGCAATTTGTTGCTCGATTATTATTCGACGAGTAGGTACTCATTACAGGGCGAACGGGAAAAATCTGGCCGTAAAGTACACGCTGCCGCCGGCAGAAACATAGACGACGATGATGATGGTGATCACGCGCGGTGAAATCGCAAATTTTATATCTACGTTCTCTTGTGTGAGATGGCATCTCACATAAGAAACTGGGGTACAGAGATTAGTTCATTTTAAGTGGTTCGAAAATATGTCGATGTGATGGCCGCAAGACACTTGCATCCCTTTTGGAACACGTGTGCGGATTCTGATCGTGATTACTCTAGTTTCTTCGGTTCAATAACTAAATAAAAGACCGCTTCTTGTCGACAGTTGGTATTACGCTCGCTCTACGACGTTCCTGCACAAATAAATAGTGTAAAATTATGTCACGATTTTGGAAAGACTGTCAAAGCTGTGTACTGCTTGGAGCTTTCTTCTATTCAAAAAACTTGCCAGTATCCACTGAAGAGGTTCAGTGTTGAGAAGAATTTGGCGTCGCCCAAGTGAGTGAGGATGTCGTCTATGTTTGACAGTGGATATTGTCACGATGTCATTATCTGAGGAAATAAGTAAATTTAAATTCATTTAGTAATTATTGCAATCATGTGCATTTCAAAATTATGCAGAATCAGCATCCATTGAAAGTTAAGTAGAACAATGTCGCGATACACGGAATGCAGGTGTGTTGTTTACATGTGCCAATTAAGATCGAGGCAATTAGAACGCTTTAAGAAAAACAAATTTGGCAAGGATCAATTGATGCTGATGCGGTTTAGAACTTTGCACTTTGA
Source organism: Dorcus hopei (assembly GCA_033060865.1). Classification (NCBI taxonomy): domain Eukaryota; kingdom Metazoa; phylum Arthropoda; class Insecta; order Coleoptera; family Lucanidae; genus Dorcus; species Dorcus hopei. The sequence continues at coordinate 5,853,962 of CM065425.1, read as the reverse complement.
TCGAACCCCGGCCACCAGAGTAAAGGAACCAATTGTGACGTAGAGATAGGGATGTATAAAAGATCGACCCGCAGGTCAGGAGAGGGGTATTAAATCGGTAGTATTAAAAATGGGCAGTAGTCGGTAGTAGCAGTATTAAAGTAGTGAAGAGTATTTAGCAGTTAGTAAGATAATTAATTGGATAGTAAATTGTGAACGAGTGCGCGTAAAGCCGAGACAAGCGAGTGAGCTCTCCACGAGCGCAGGACTGGCCGGCTGGGCCAAGCCCTTTCCCCCGAGAAGTAATGTAGAGTTAAATAAAAGTAAAAGAGTAGGATTAGATTTAAAATAAGTGCATAGTGATCAACAGTAAACGTAAGATTAAATTAAGTTATAATTTAAAAGGCTTCAAATAATTTATAGTTAGATTGAATAAAATTAATTTAAGGACATTTTCCATATCTTAATTCTCATAATCGTAATTCGTTAACATAAACTAAATTAATACTTTCCTCGTTCGCGACATTATGTTGACTTCTTCGTTACGATGTTCAGCTTTCGATAGTCCACACAGAAACTAATTGGATTATTTTTCTTTTTTTTACCAGTACAACAGGACTGCACCGTGGACTTTGACTGGGCCTGATGATGTTGTGTTTCAACATTTCTTGTACTTGCTGGTCGATGGCTTTTCTTGCTTCGTGGGAGATTCGATAGGGCCTACTCTTGATTGGACTGGCCCCTTGGACATCGATTTCGTGTAGTGTAGATTTCGTGTGAAGCCCATAGTTGGCAGTAGATGTAGAGAAGACATCATTGTATTCATTAATTAAGGCTGTGATGTTCTGGAATTGTTCTGGAGTAAGATTCTTCTTGAAGTTGATTTCAACTACACAACTTCAACTTCGCCTATGACCGTTAGTGTGGTAACCTCCTCGATGACTTGACGTGTGGAAAAATCCGAGGGTGGTTCCTTTCAGGAGTACTTGTGGGACGTTGAATGAAGGACCACTATAGATTCTTTTGGCGTAATCCTTGACTCTCCTACGAACAGCTTCTTCTTAACCAGGAAATTTTCACTGGGCGAGAAGGTTTATCCGTCCGTATGGATTGGGTTGTCCGATTTTGTGGTGACCCTTGCGGTACGGGTTGATTTGGCATTCATGTTGACATCTTAATCCAAGCTTATTTTGTACGAGTCTTCTTCTGTTTTCCATCCTGCTTGCTTCAGTCACACCGTAATCGAAGTTCCCTGTGGCAGTTCCAAACGTTACTTGGATTACTTCTTCTTGATTTTCCAGGCCAACAAGATTGGATTTGAAATTAATTGAGCAATTATATTTTTTTAGGAATTCTGTTCCAAAGACTAGTAGTGTGGTAGTTGTTTTTACGATTGAATGTTTGATGAGCAATTTGACTTTTGCTGATAACAGGTACGTGATACCCTCCGACAGTTAAAAGAATTTTGGGAGAAGAGAAAATGGGTTTGGTTTCTTCGATAATGTTCAAAGCGGCTCCAGTATCGAAAATAATTTTGATTTTTCTTCCTCCTATATGCCCTTCGACGTTGAAGATTTGTGGTTGTTGCCCTTCTTGTTGATTATTATTATTATTTCCATCCAAAGATCTCAAAAGAGATATCGATATCGTCAATTTGTATTTGTACAAATAGTAACTAGAATTATTAGATTAAATAAGTTCCTTAAAATCATAGAAACAGCGTTCCAATAAAAATACTTTTAGTTTTTGTTTAAACCTAGGAAGCGGTTCTAGCAGTCTTACTGAAGCAGGCAGCTTATTGTAAACTTTTATTGCCTTGTAATGCACTCCACGTTCAAACAGACTGGTGTTATGTTTGGGAATTGTGAGACTGTCACAGTAACTAGTTTGCATTGATAAACTGGTCCCATAATTGTCTTTATTTTTCGGGAAAAGACTGAGACTGGTCTTAGCAAAGATTGCTAAGTTACAGATATAAAGGCAAGGCAGTGGTAAAATTTTTAACAATTGAAAAAGAGACTTCTTACTTAAAATCGTTCGTATAATAGATTTCTGCGAAATGAAAACCTGCTGCACATTTGGTGATCCTCCCCAAAATATTAACCCATACGATAATGTCGACTGTACAAAGGACTTATAGTACATTACTAATATATCCAACGTGACTTGGTTTCTAAGATTTCTTAAAACATAACGAAACTGGGATAGTTTGGAGCAAACAAAATCAGTATGAGCATTAAACTTTAATGAAGCGTCGATGTTTAAGCCTAAGAATTTTACATTATCTACCACTGGTACAGATTTACCATTTCTAAATTGTAATGCAACAGTTTTATTTAAGTTTAGTATAAGGTGATTGGTTTCACACCAATTAGACATTTGGGAAATTGTGGATGAAACAAGTTCTGAGCATAAGGCCTGAGAATCACCAGTCACTATACAAGACGTATCATCAGCATACTAACAGAGTGACGCAAATGGAAATTGTTGTCCTAAATTATTAACATATATTATAAATAACAAGGGACCAAGAATTGAGCCTTGCGGTACACCTTTATTAATTGCTTTGGGGTCAGATAGAATTTCTTCAAATTCACCCTGCTTCATATGCCTAATACATACTTGTTGGGACCTTCCAGAAAGATAAGAACGAAATAGCTTCAGTGTAATTCCTTTGACACCAATATCAGACAATCTGGACGGTAAGATTTCGTGATCCAACGTGTCAAAGGCTTTGGATAGGCCAAAATATAATCCAACAGGCGACTTACCATTATCTAGACAATTTAGACATTCAAAAATAGCAGATTCTGCACAGCGGCCTTTAGTGGAACCATGCTGACATTTTGATAGAATATTGAAACGTACCGGGTACGAATACAATCTATTATAAATGAGCCTTTCATACCATTTAGAAAAAATTGGCAGTAATGATATTGGGTGGTAGTTGTTTATGTCCAGCTTGGACCCTTTATTCTTTAGTCCGGAAAAATTCCTGTTGTAAAGGACTTATTTACTGCGTCTGCAAGTTTAGAATGATGGGGTTGCACAGTCGGGCATGCCGTGTCCCTTTTTAGTTTGGGCGGATTGGTTGACGGATTGGTTGGGCGTTTCTTTTCTGCTGAGTTGGTCGCACTCTTCGGATAAAATCTTTGCGGCGGGCTAGTCTCTTTGGGTTGATTTTCTATAGGCAAGGCAGCTTTCCTTCAAGTGACCTGGCTTGTTGCAGAACCAACAGACCGGCTCTCCATCTGTTGTCCTCGTCTTGGGAAACTGATTCTGGAATGGACTCTGCTGCTGATGCTGGGAGGCTGTGTTCTTGTAGTCGGTGACTAATGTTGCTGGTGAGGAGGTCTGGAGGTCTGGGCCTTCTGTTGTCGGAGATGACTTATCTTGAGGACCACGTTTCGTAATTCTGACGATGTCATGCTGGGATGGCTGATGATGATGGCAAAGTTGGGGCACGCGGTTGCCCATACCTTTATTGATGCGCCTCTATTTGCGCTGAAACAGAACTTTTCTCTTGCTTTGCCAATGTCCCGGCAGGGGGGAACCCTGCTAACCGAGACGTGGATCCAACGGCTTCGGTTGTAGGTGACCATTGTGGACGTTTGATAGAGTCTCTATGGGTATGACGAGCCCACCGTCCTGAGTTGGCGTACCAGTGCCTGGTTTGCACGAAACCTAATCTGCAGGACGCGGCCGAACTTCCAACCAGTGAAGTAAACTGGTACCGTGGGGACCGGTTAGCCCGGAGGATACCCTTCCCTCCTCTGGAGTGGAGCGTGCAGAGGGGACCTCCGCCGGTCGACTGGGTTGGACTCACGGGGGCAGTGGTTGCCAGTACGCATGCTTGGGCTAGGGATGATGTCCATCCATCTCGACGTGTGAACTGCGGATCTCAGTTCCGGCACTAGCCTGGTTAGCTAGTAGAGATTAGATAGGTCTCCCTTGACCAGAAGGGGCGAGGGGCGTGCAACTCCGGACCACTCTGGTGACAGTGAGTTGGATGTCATTTTATAGTGCCAGCCACCGAAAGGTGGGCCCGCCCTGCGCGCTGATTGGGCGTATCTCAATCCGATGGCTCTGGTCTGGGCCCAAGCGGATAAGGGCTTAGGAACCGCTTGGTGTGTTACAGGGAGCTGGTCTGGTCTGCTTTGCCAATGTAAGGCATTGTTTTATATGGTACCGGTCCCGAAAAGAAGTACAATTTTCCTAGAATTGTTTACGCCAATTACAAGACCCCTATTGTTTCAAGTCGCGCTTTAAACTTATCCATGTAATACGATATTTCCTTCCCCACCCAAACACAAAAAAGAACGTCACGGTAAGTCAGGGAAAAGTTCCCAACCCCCTCTCCCTTATTAATAACCCTTGTTGGAAACGTGCGCCTCAGACGTTCCGGTTGTGTGGAAGCACACAAAATTACATCGAATACGTCAACAATAAACGCGCGGATCGGTTTCGCCGGAAACGATATCAAGTTGTCGCCAGGAATTAATACCGTCGTGCATGTGACAATCACGCGGGGCCCAACGTGGCCGGGGGCGGCTGCGCGCGTCGTCAGCTAATTAACAGCGTCGAGCGAGGCTTCTTATTACCGCGCATCTCCCATGACAACCGCTTTATCAGTTTAATCAGGCCCGACTTATGGCGAAACATGCCCCCGAGTGCTCGTCACATCCGCGCTTCAGCGCAGGATCTCGTTATGTATATGAAAGATCTCGTGATTGCGGCCACAAGGATAGTTATCCTCCTATTGATTTTTTTTTTACCGTCGACAAGTTAGGGTCGGTTCACACCGTAACGTCTCAAGGCCAATTCACACTTTCAATCGCATTTATTACCAAAGTTAAGCCAAGCCTTCAAGAAAAAAAGTTACATACTCTTGGGTTGGAGGTTTCCTTCCAAAAACCATTTGAGCGGTACCAAGTGAACTCACTCAGAGATTCATAAGCGCTTAAATGACCTATTGAGCAACGATTTTACGTAAGACGTGTTTTACCTGCGAAAGTGCGCGATACGAATCGGCCTTTATATGTTTTCGCGTAATTCGCCCGAGGCCCTCCTCAAAACCGCGAATCCCCTCGCCCCTACGCCCCCCCTCACCGAGCCCGTCCGCGTTGTGTTTCCGACGGAGCTATTACCTTCCGCTGTTTTTATCGCCTTTGCTGAAATGCGCGTTAAATATTAATTTCGGCTCGGTTTCATTTCGGCGAGGCGACGTTTCGAAATGAGGATGGATTTTCGTGCCGCCCGCCCCAACAACAACAAAAAAAAGAAGAAACAAATTTTCCCTCGCGCGTTCTTCTTTGTGTCGTTACTGCGGCGGCGGATTACGAAGAAGGAAAACCGCGCGAGGCTCGTTCACATTGCGCTTAATGAATGCGACTGCCAATATACAGGAAGACTGACGAAAGAAATCGCATAATAAAATGAAATTGGGGGGGGGTATAAAGTTTTATTATCATTATTTTATTGACTATACAACACGCAATATGACCTTGAGACACATCTGAATTTCGATTTATTACATGTTTAACAGCTGGCAAGGAAAGTCTGTGTTTTGTTTCTTTCAAATGATGTTTAAATTGCTCGGGATGTTTTGAAATCTGGGGAATTCCTAAAGAAACGTTAAAAGCTTTCCCTAACACCGGAAAGTCATCCTTGTTTATGAGCGATTTAAGGATAACATCTATATAGCGTTAGTGTAAGGGATTCACAAATAATTCCAATTCTCCACCTGTTCTTTTCATCCACGCCACGGCGTCATCTGCATCCTTCCCACAAAGGGTAGTCTTCAACTACTTCCTTTCCAATAATTTCCTTTCGTTTCTAGCGTTTTTTCTTTACGTCGTGCTATCTTTCTCCTTCACCTTTCTTCTTCTATTAATCTTGGATATTATTTCTGCTATAACATTTAGCGCATTCCAGGCAATTTAATTTTTTGTCTCAAGTCGTTCTATTTGAAGTATTTCCATTTCTTTGCTTGTTCTTTTCATCCGGGCATCATCTGCATACTGCTCATAATGGATAGTCCTCAACTACTTCCTCTTGCATCATGTCCTCCTTTTCCCATAGTCTCCTTTCGTTTTTAGCCATTTCACCAGTTCACTTCTTTTCATAGTTACAAACCATGCTGTCTTTCTCCTTCCCCTTTCTTCTTCTATCAACTGGGTTTCTCTCTTGTGTATTAACATTATCGACTATAACAAGTCGTTGGTTCTCTTTAAAGTATTTCCAATTCTCTGCCTCTTTTTTTTAATCAAGATGTCATCTGCATCGTCCCCATAATGGGTAGGCTTCAACTACTTCCTTTGGCATCATTTCTTTTCTTCCTTCCCCAGCGTTTATTCTCTCACTCAATTCACAGTTCACGCAAACTAGACTATCTTTGCCCTTCCCTTTTCTTCTTCTATCGATTGGGTTTCCAAATATGGCCCAGTTCTCTGCTTGCTCTTTTCACACAAGCGTCTTCTATATTATTCGCGCAATAAGTAGTTTTCAATCGCTTCCTTTTCCTCAGTTCACATGTTACTATAGATCTTTTAACCCTTGTCTATAATCAGCCCTCAACTTTGTTCACTCGTCTAAGTTTATTATCTTTCTGGAATTTCTACACATTTTTCTTTAATGGGGTGGTTTTATGTTTCGTATTGTACACCCCTGTTCCATCATCACGTTTTCTTCTAATTTATATCTATCTTTCTGTTCAATTTTCGTCTCTTTCCTATGCTGCTCGTCATTAGACTTCGCTCATTTGATTAGGTATTTCAAATTCTTTTGATTTGAAACAACTTTAAAGTCGAATACCACTGAATATAACAACTGATGAAATATTCGAGGCATGGTACTTACCTGCATTTCCTGTCCTTATTTACTCATCAATTATTTGCATGGTAAAGTTGATGAAGTTTCCTTCCTAATATTTGCACACGCGTAAACAAAAAGTTGTGTTAAATGGCAGATGTTGCATAGTTGCTTACACCAAGAGGGTGTGGGGGCTCGCACGTTGCCTATCCGCCAACAAAGCACGTCACGGAAATTGACGAAGGTCAAAATGACAAGTGTTAGAAACGTCAAAATGATGGACGTCGAGAAACGTCAGGCAATGACGGGCGAAGCGTCACAATGACATCTACGTAACAAAGCAATGATGACGATCGTCGCAAACAAACAAAATTACGGCCGCCCCTTGACGAACTAAAGCGAAACCGATTCGTTCATGATTGGCCCGCATCCTCAGATTTCGTCGCCCCATGACAACCCACGGAGTAAACACAAAAAGACTGCCCCTGATGAATACGATACAGCTCTGATCATCTGTGATTCTATTACACATTCAGACCATTGAAGCAGAGTTTCTTAATCCCCCCCTAAGAAAAAGTCCTATAAAAGCGAGAGCGCTAACCGTTCCAGATTCACTGTATGGTGAGTAGTCATTGTCGGGAACACTCACAAGCCTTCCGTGCAGACATAGTAAGAAGCATCCACAAGCCTTCTGTGCGGCCATTGTCCGAAGCATCCACAAGCCTTCTGTGCAACAATTGTAAGAAGCATCCACAAACTTTCTGTGCACCCATTGTCAGAAGTATCCACAAGCCTTCTGTGCAACCATTGTCAGAAGCACCATCAATCCCTATTGTGCAACCATTGTCAAGAGATTACTCACACTCCACACATTCATTGACACCTTCGAAGCCGATTGTTAAAGTTCAAGTCGTGTGAAATAAAATTATATACGAACTGCTGTTGATGAGCACGGAATGAGTAGGCTGAGTCGAAGAAGAAGAAAATCCAAGAGCATCTGGACTGAGAAGGTGATTAAAGATGGCTGGTCTTGATCAACTTTTTTTCAAAAATTGCTTCTCCTTCCATGTGTACGTACAACAGAAATGGTACATACCAAAGAGTTATTAACTTTTGATGTTAGTGTTTTGTTTGTAAGATCGATTGTCAGCTGATTAAAAAGACCTAATTCGAAAAAAAACGTGTTGCTAGCTCTCACGTTCCCGACCTTCTACGCGTAAGCTTCTCCTGCCGGGAGTATACTTGACCATTGGTTACTGCCCCTCCTCAGTCCCTCAATTAATTACAAAGTTACAGAAGGACTGAAATTTTGCCATTTACGAGTATAAGCTGACACTGTCCACTCTCCGTGGACCAATGCAGTTGGCCGAAAGGGATACTTCAAGTCTAAATAAGACGCAACCGCCTAGACGGAGAAGACCAATAAAGATCCAAAGGGGCTGTCCCGATTTCAACCATCCGTGCGCAAGCTTCTCCCTCCGACGGGATTTGGGCATCAAAACCAGATTCTGAAAAAAAACTGGGGCAAAACCAGGCCACAAGATGCATCCCGACCTTCTACTCGTAAGTTCATTTTTCTGGAAAGAGGGAGACTGCGAAAATATGGAAGAATGCCAAAGTGATCCTCTGATAAGGAAGCCAAAAAAAAAGGACGATGTAGATGATACATGTAGACCTATATACCTCTTGGTACTTGACCATTGACATCAGAATCACCTGGTCTAATTTCGCTCCGTGGGTTAGTAGTTTAAGGAGCCTGCTGCTAACTCCCCACTAACCCCCAAAGAGTCACTCGGTCTTTTCCTTTGTGTATATGTCATCTTTTTTCTGGTATTTTTTGTGTACAGACCTTTGAGCCCAACCTAGTCCATAAAACTTAGTTGGATCTTTCCCCCCTTTTTTAAGGCATGGTCAGTCGTCATGCAAATGTCTTTTCAGTCAATCACCTGCGTATTATTAATGTAGAATGGTGCTACCTACTTGGTTGTAAATGTAGAAGTGTGCAATTTAAGTTCACCTCCCGACCGGCTAGACTCGGGGAGATGGGTATGGGTCGTACGTAACCCCGAAAACACCAGGACAGAATTTAATAATAAAATAAAAATCCCCAGCAATGCACACTTATCTTTATTTGTGTTCGAAAGAATAAACACGTGCGACACAGAACCCAGAAGGGGTTCAAAGGTAACACAACGAGGTCGTCAAATATGAAATCCGGAAATCCGGATCCGACTTTCGTTTACAAAGTATTTTACAAACCTCGGGCAACAAAAGGTTGCTTCATTTAAAAGACAATTGCATTAAATACTTGCGCTACCGCAAAGTCACGCAAAATTCCAACCTTGATTACATCGTCCGCGCCCCACACGTCAGCTGTCGAGTCGTCAATCACATAACACATGTTTCCAATCCTCCCGCTCGCCACACTCGCACCGATCAGTCTCACTTAACCCCCTATCAGATAAGAACGCATTCAGACTACCATGACCAGTCAACAAAAAACACAGACACAAACCCGGATCAAACCAATCATTCCTCCCTGCAAACCTTACGTCTCTAATAAAACCGTACGTGACTCTCCCTTTTATGCTCTCATCCCATCTCATCTGCCATTTTTCATACAACCTTTCACACAACAGTTTCTTACATTCAAGTAGACCTAACACATTCGCTTCTTCTTCACTAATCAGCCCTTCACTCACACTTCCAAGACTCGCACCTTTTTTCACTCTCCACATTACACCTCTCCTTAATACTTCAAGATCCCAAGGCAGACCCCCATTCAGCACCTGCATCGCATCCGTCGAAACCGTTCTACACACCCGCACACAAGCATACAACGCAACCCTCTGGCACCTATTAACAATCTCTCTTCCATACCCGAAACTCAACACATCACACTATACGCTCGCCGCTGTAAATAGACCCTGATACACACACTTCGCGGCTTTCCTATCCAAACCCCATTCTTTCCGTAACACCCTACGCATGCACGCAACAACATTCACGATCTTCCTTGCCAAGCTCTCGACATGCACTCTGAAATTCATTCTCTCACTGACAGTCACGCCCAGATACTTAACACTCAAAACATACTTAAGGACACTGTCATTTATCCTGACGTGAGGAGGTCTATTCCCAGACAATCTTCCTTTGAGCAGCATGCATACTGTTTTTTCATCCGAAACGCTTACTCCAACCGATTCACCCCAGGTTGACACACTCCTCATTCTTACCTCTGCATTCCTCTCAAGCTCCTTCCTGTTACTCGCCTCAATTAAGATCAGCACCTTGCATCCGTCACCAGCCTAGCTCATTCAGTAAAACATCCATCATCATGTTCCAAATGGCCGGACCACATATCGAACCCTGGGGACACCCTTTCGCAACCTGTCTCCATACCTCTTCATTCACGCCTCTGACACACACCTTCCGGTCCGTGAAGTAGCTATTCCACAGACACAACTCGCCACACCCCACCATTCGAAGTCTCTCCATCACACTCACCCACGAGAGGTTATCAAACGCACCTTTGAAGTCGACAAACACGCCCAGGACATACTTCTCAACACTAGCATTCACACATTCTTTGACCTCTCTCCACGCATCCTCCGTTGACCTACCCCTTCGGAACCCATACTGCCTGTCAGACATACTGTCACCCAACATCCTCTCTAGCCGATTCACCATCATTCGCTCCAGGACCTTCCCCAGTACCGGTAAGAGACTTATCGGCCGGTAAGACCGCGGGTTGGTCCTCACTTTCTCGGGTGACTTCAGGAGAACAACTACCCTCGCCCTTTTCCATGCACTCGGGAAAACACCTTCACTCAAGCAACCATTGTACATAACCCACATGTATTCACCAATCGTTTTCCACACACTCTTTACCATTTCAGGTAGCAATCCATCCATTCCTGGCGACTTGCCACTTTTAACCCGCCCGACTACAATGTCGAGCTCCTCCGCAGAAAAATCATCCAGGACATCCCTTTCATTCGCAACCTCATGCTCGAAACCATTCTCGTCGTCACCGAAGAATTCTTGCATCAACACCTGAACGCTCTCTCTCCAAGTTGCAGTCATCAGTGAACATACCCCTTCTTTCTTCCTCTTCCCACGGCATATCTTGTACACATCACCCCAAGGATCTACGCTCCCTTTCGTTCTTACAAATTCTCTCCAGTTTTCGTCCTTCAATCTTTTAATCTCCCTTTTATACTCTCTTGCAGCCGTCAGATACTCTATCTCTTCAACATTAGCCAAACCACGCCGCCTGCCATTCTGAAACCTTTTTCTCAACGCACGCACCCTCTTCCGCATGTGATGTAAGTCTTTCGACCACCATTTCACACGCTTCCCAATGTTTTGACCAGTTACTCGCCCAAGCACATAATCATTCACTGCTCGTATCCATTCTACCATACTCTCAACCATTACCTCACAACTCTTACCCCTAAATACATCAAGCGAACATTCATCAGTCACCAGCATTCTCAACAGTCTTTCGTACAACGCCCAATCAACATTCCTCGTATCCCACCTGTCTTCTGCGTACATACTTTCCAGGTTCTTTGCTTCACAGTCTATCGTAATCATGATCACGTTGTGATCAGACACACCCCACGCATCATTCACTGTCCAGTGCGTTGTCAAATCATCCCCAGCCGCATTCATAACTGTAACATCAATATCACTCTCACCTGTCGCACCACAAAACGTGAAACATTCACTCGGTTCATTCAACACACTCATTCTTCGGGATACAAGTAGGTTCTCCAGGATCCTTCCTCTCTCAACTCTCTCACCGCACCTTTCGTCGGTTTTGCTATGCCACAAGGGTGAAACCGCATTAGCGTCCATAGTTACACTAGTAACACCGGTAATAATAATGATAATAACAATAGCAATAGCAAGCCTACATAAGAAAAAGCTACGGCCTGAACCAGGCCCAAACACTCGCCATATTTACCTAATCGAAATTGTCGGGATTAAACTTCGAAAAACATTAACAAATGCTTGTAAAAGCAGGGGGTGACGATTATCTTGATTACCGTTCAACATTCAACTAGGCAATTTCAGCCTGTTGACTTTTATCAAAACACACTCCGACATCACATCCGTTCTATCTGAGAACTGGCGGCCGTGCTGAATTTTCGCCGTATATAAAGATCAACCGGCCAATTAAAGTAGAGGTTTGTCAAAAGAAGACAGTTGGACTCACTGGGGAAATGAGGGAGACAAAACACTTCCGTGATGCGTAGTGAAGGCTTCTGTTTACTGACGCATCATGTTAAAACGCGCATCGGCAAGTGACGGTCTTTTCGTGTTCCTACGCAATACATGGTGACTCGAAAGACTGAAAATGATTTTAACGAAATTTTAACCCGGAACAATGGAGTAGTGCATGGGGTATAATTGGACACAAGCAATGTGTCCCACTGTGACCCAATGGTGGAAGATCTTTTTTTTAAAGGCATGGTTTGGCACAATGCATTGCATGGGGTATAACTTAACTCCAGTTGAGTTTCAGTTGTTTCAAAGATGAAGTCGTCGATGTGGTTCTGTTAACAGATGGAAATTGGGCTTTGATTTGCTAAATTTCGTGAGGCAACATTGTGCGGACGCACGCACTCGAATTATATTTGGCCCATCGGACTTCGGCCAGAAAAGACGCACTAATTTATCCGTCGAGGCGAATTTGCTTTGACGAGCCAAGAAAGTCGAGCCGATCGGATCTAATCCCGGCGAAATTGCCGCTCACTCTCTTCGTCTCCCCTTAATTAAGTTAATGCGTCCGCTTAACTCGTCCGCTTTTTTTCCGTCTTTTGTCTGGCGGCCGTTCCGTGAGTGAATTAATTTGGCCGAGGCCGCGCGGCCCATTAATTACCGTGATTTGTTATGGTGGATTTTAAAGTAGAAAGTGCGCCGATAAAACCCGGACAAAAAGATAATTATGTTATCCCCGAGCCTGCGTGCGTTTCGTCACGCCAAGCCGCACCGCACCGCTCCGCGCCACGCCGCACAGTTTCTTGCCTCGGTGTTTACCTCGGCGGTTATAGAATTTTTATACGTCAAGCGTGAAATTGAAAATTTAAAATATGAGGATGTGGATTGGGTTTTTTCCTTCGTTTTGCTGGTGACCGGTTTCATTCACTGTCACCACCGATCATTCCATGAGGTGCAAACTGAACGCAGTAATGTTTTCAAACCATAACCACCCGTGTAGTGTGTTTTCACTTAATTTCAAAAGGCTTGGAGTTTATGACTTGTATCATATCTACTATTAATCTTATTGGAAACAGCAGCCTTCAACAATTTCCCAAATTTTCTCAAATAAAATCGAATATATTTGAGGGGGAGGGGGGAGGACGCAATTGGTTTCATCCGGCAAACGATTTCATTCGCCTCTTGCTCCATCTCCGACGAAACACAAAGTCCTCGTGTATCATAAAGTCTCGATGTAAATATGAGATGGGGACGTGCACGCTTATTGAAAACGTGGTCGCGATATCGCGCCCCCTCTTTCTTGTTCTTGCACATGCAAAACTGCATCGTCACGTACCCCCCGTAAATCCGCGATAAAAAGCGCCGACATTCGATACCGCCCGGCAATGCCATTACGTTCGAGTGCCCCCGTATTAAATTACCGAAAACAAAGGTATTTATTACCGCGGGTCCGCAGTGGCGCCGCGGGCGGCCAAGTTTAAATCGCCTTCTTCTTTTTCGCACGCCCGCTTTATTTATTTATTTTCGTTTTGCCTCTTGGTTAATTGAAATTGAAACCACATCTGTTCCTCCTATCATTTATTAAACTGAACCGTCGCGTCGAGATATTTTGTGGGTCAGTAGTTCAAGAAGCGAACTACGGATCTCTCCCTTAGTCGCCCCAAAATAGGAAGCCAATTATTACTCAGTAACTCACGCCACGTGAACAAACCTTAGCTTGCTCTCATTTATTGTCGTTTGTAAGTAGGTCGTTAAGACAACCACCGAACCAAACACAAAAGGACTGCCCTCCCACAACTCTGCTCGTCACTGATTCGAGCAAGCAAACAGACTAATGATGCAGAGTTACCTAATCCCCGCCACAAAATAGGGGTTTAAAAGACAGAACGCATGTGAATGCAAGCTGTTGGTGTTGTATAGTCCTTTTTTTATTTTAAATTGAGGTTGGAGAATGTTCTGAAGACACCCAGCACTCTATCTATGTGCCAGGCGTGTTGGATTCACCTAACATCCTGTCAGGCGCCTACCAACTAAACCTCTTTCCTCATGGCCCATTGATTCCATTGCGGCATCGCTATACAGCATTCCTTCGCAAGGGTGGCCCGTCTATTCGCATTGATGCATCCTTTCGTCCTTGGCTTTCTGGGACACGTTGTCATCTATTATTTGCTCGATGGCGGTCCAATCTTCCTCGCTTGTCAACATTGTGCTGACCAAATTTTCTGGTGTCATTTCCTTGCCAGTTCGTTGACTCATATGTGTTCAGCCCACCTCGGACATTTGAACAACGTATGCTCTGCACTGTCGTCTTCGTTTCTGCATTATCTGCACACGGGTGTTTCAGTGATTTTGAATTCGCAACAACCATGTTTCGAAACAACCATGACCACTTAATACCTGGGTAAGGCTGTAGGTCGTGTGTCAATATGTTCTATGAACCCATACTTCTACGTTCGGTATAAGTCTACGTGGCCAATTCCCTTTTTTCCCTATGGACCATCTGCCCTGCCATTTAGCCATCGTGAGCGTCCTCTCTTCCCGTTTGCTTGGCACACCCGTCATCCTTGCCCTCTCGTCTACCATTAGGTCGAAGGGTATGAGACCTGCCAACACGTTTAAAGCCTCTTCTAATGCCATAGGTCTCTGACAACTCAATAGCATTTGACTATACTTATTGTGTTTGCATACCTTAGCCCACACTGGCGCTGCATACAACGCCATTGACTCTGCCACTCTCGCCAGCAGCAGCCTTCGTTTTCCCTCGGAGGCCCCGCTGACTCAGCAAGATCTTTGCCAGCGCCAGCGACGTTTTCTTTTGGATCTTTTGCGTCACCTGTTTTACGTGCTCGCCAAAACTTAGATTTTTGTCAATAAGTATTTTCCCGTCCGGACCGGGGTGATTCGTTCTCCGAGCAGCGAGATCTGTAGGTTCCCGTGATTTTTCTTGCCTGATAACATTACCATTATTGTTTTTTCTGGCGCAATGTCCAAGTTATTGTCCGCCATCCACTTGGCAATCCTGCGTAGAGCTTCGTTCGCGGCGCGGCGTACTCCAAATCGTCATCGATCCTCGCGGTGGCTACTATCGCTAGGTCATCTGTGCATGCAATGGCTTCTGCCCTTGCAGGCATCTTCAGTCTAAGTACGCCGTCGTACAGAAGGTTCCACAGGGCCGGCCCCAAGACAGACCCCTGGGGAACCCCGCGCGTTACAGGCACCATCTTCCCTTCCTCAATCTCCATCCACCTGTCTTCCAGGTACGAGCCTATGATTCGTCTCAGGTATTTTTTCCAAGCGCTGTTAAAGGTGTTCCTAACATCTTTCATTATCACCGCGCATAACTTTCTGGTTTTTAAGGTTTTTCCCATTTCGTTTTCCGCAATTTCAAGAGCTCTTCGTATCGCCATGGCTGTAGACCGTCCCTCCCTAAAGCCGTATTGTCTGCTTGACAAGTTCCCACCTTCCTTCTCCTGCTCGCTTTTAAGACTATCTGCAATAAGCCTTTCCAGAAGGTTCCCTGCAGCGTCTAGTAAGCAAGTAGGTCAGTACGTGGTTCTATCTTCTTTATTTCTGTTTCAATTTTTCAATTAATATCAACCTAGCGGTCTTCCATATATGTGGGAATGACCCCGACTTCATAACGGTGTTCATAACTGCGAGTACGTACTCCGCCTGTAATACCGCCGCCAGCTTGATTATTCCTGGGGGAATACCGTCAGGGCCCGGCGTTTTCTTTCCCTGTGTGTAGGGTGCTGTATAGTCCGGCCAACCGTACATCAACAACACCTGCTTCGTTGATGGCAGGTCGTTTCATAGATGGATCGAAGGGACACCTTGAAAAGTTTCTTCCACCCATCCCACAAATAATTTCGAAACCAAAATAAGCTGCGTACGCTTTTTCTGTAAATGGTGTGATTTCTTCGTGTGTTGACATATTGTAAATACAACACACACGTGACGAGAGTTATTTACACAGGCTGGTAAGGTTTCTAACTTATTCTGTTGTGTATACTATAATTCGTTTTACCTAATTCGGCTTCTTATATACCTGCACGGAGAGCTCTCTGATGGTTTGTTAAATACGATTGGTTATCAAAGAAAAAGAGGGAGGAACCTGCGATCCGCGGTTCACAAGCTCACGGACAGGTCTCAACTTGCAAGGACTTGTTGGAATTGTAGGTAGTCATTGATAAAGTGAGCAGTGAGCTTTGGAGTCATTACTCGAACAAGTAGCGGGTAAAAACTGCGTGACCCCACTGACATGGAGGAAAGACTCCAAATCAACGATCTCAACCTAGAGCGGCTCGAAAGGGTTAAATAATATCATGTTGAAAAACTATTAGTGCTAAAACAAATTGAAGCTGATAGCAAACGTACTGCGATTCAGATTATCAAGAAATGGACTTAGAAAAGCCCCGCAAATTACAAAAGAAGAGGAAAAACTCCACAGGCCAACCAGACACGAACCTATGCACAGGTAACAAATACGAAATACTAGATCAGGACGACGAATTTCAAACAGACGACGATACACACTCTCATACAGACAAAACCTCCAACAAGACCCCAAGCATAAATGACCCACCTGCACGAATCCCCCCGACCATCATCAGATAAATGGATACAAATCGCCAACGCCTTAAGATCTAAACGCTTCGACTATACCAAAGCAACGAACACCAGAAGGCACAGACAGCCGACGACTATAGAGGCATCACGTCCTTCCTGGGCAAAGGAGCAGTACCCTATCACACCTTCAGCCTAGACAATGATGAAAAACTTAAGGTAGTAATTCGGGGCATCCCACAAGAATTCTCCACAGACCTAAGGCCAAAACCCCCTTGCCCCTAGCGCTAATAATAGTTCCTATAGAATACAAGCACATCTACGACCTTACAAGCGTATGCGAAATAGATATAAAAGTGGAACCACTTAGGAACAACTTATAAGGGGGACAATGCTACCGCTGTCAACTCTTCGGGCACTCACAAGCGCGATGCAAAGCCGAGTACAAATGTGTGAAATATGGAAATAACCACCCAACGCGACGTCTGGCTGCCCAAAAACAAAGTTCAATCCGCCCAGATGCGCCAACTGCAAAGGCATCCACACCGCAAACTTCGGGGGTTGCCCCTGCAACCCTAAAAACAAACTCACAACCACGCCCCCCCTCCTAATCTCATGGATCAACTCCTTCCCAAACTCACAAGCCCTTCTAAATCTTGATGGCAAAGCGTTCCTTCCTATTTCGAAACACAACCAGACAAACCAACTACTACTGCTCCACACTGGAAACCACCAAATCACACCCAGATCACCAAGATCCTAGCAAACCAGGACCAACAGAAAGCAAACAATTTTTACAGAACACTGAAACAATACTCAATCTAACGAGGAACAACGCAAAATAAAACCTAACTCCCTCGTCATCATCCCCTGGAACTGGAAATAGAGACCATACAAGAAACAACACATACCCAAACCACCAAACATTTGAAGCAGTTGACGAGCACACCAACACAACACTCGACTACGCCAAAAACTACGACGGACGACACCAACACAAAATAAAGAGACCAAGGATGGCCCTACGCTACTGAAAGGAGAAGAACAGGAAAATAGCCTACTGAGCACAAATTAAGAAAATACTGAGGACTATCCACTGAGGCAACGGGGCAAAACGATCTATCCTGGCCCATCAGTCACCCCCCCAAGCAAACAAGCAAGCAAAGTTGGAATTGTAGCGTGTCCTGGTATATAATTTTATTCAAAATAACAAATTGAAATAAACGGGTGAACAATACAAAAACTATTATTGGTTATTGGAGGGCGACGTCTCTGGTAATATAGTGACGGATGCCAAACACGGGGCTGATGTAGAACTGTCTTGATTCTCACTCTTCTCCGATCGACAACTATCTTCAACGATGTTGGTAAAGTGTGGAAAGCGTAGGAACTCTTTCAGGTCGATTTTATTCCTGCGGTGTTCCTCTTCTCCAATGCGTGGAGTGCGTGGGAACTCTTCTAGATGATCGAATACCTGGTGTGTACCTTTGTCCTCTTCTACGACAGCTGGCTTCGAAGGTGCCGATGAGTATGTAGAGTATGAGTGATGTCTCGACAGTGGCTGCTCAAGAGATGTGTGTGTGTGTGTGTGTGTAGAATGCTCCCGACAATGAGCTGCACGGAAGGCTTGCGTGTGCTTCCGACAATAGGCTGCATGGAAGGCTTTGGATGTGTTCCCCCCATCGTTAGAAGGCGTATTCGAGATGCAACAAATAATCTTAAAGATGATGAAGAAATTATGCTAAGAATACATCCGACAGTAGGCTGCACGGAAGGATTGTGTGTTGCTCCTGACAATTTGCCGCACTGGAGGTTTTGGTGGTGAATGTGTCTGCTCAGGACGCACTGGTATAGTAGTAGGTGTTCCCGACAGTGTGGCTGTTCAGGACGCATTGGTCTAGTGGTGAGTGTTCCCGACAATGACTGCTCAGGACGCGCTGAAGCTAAAGCGGTCAGCGCTCTCGCTTTTATAGGGCTTTTTCGTAACGGTGGTTAAGTAAATCTGCATCATTAGTCAAAATGTGTGATCGATGATCGGAGCTGTCTCTCAGTCGTCTTTTTTTTTCCTCCCTTGGTTTGCCCCGTTTTCAGTCGTGGGACTATGACGAAGTCTCTTTGCCGCCTCATTCCGAAGATGCGGAATAAGTGTGCTTGGTCATCCATTGGATGATTTCCTTACTGATCTCTGTTTGAAGTGCCCCCTCACGTGGTTATTTCTGTGTTATACAGTCTTACCGGTTCTTGAACCCTCGGGTCCGTGTGCTTGCTAATTCTCCTGATTGCTTCCTTTCTTCTTTTGGCTGCTCAGTCTTGTAGGTCCTCTAGTTCTAGTTCTTCCTTTTTGATGAACCATGGAATGTCCCCGCATTTTCTGTCTAGCACGTTTTGAACTGTTGTAATTCTATTTCTAGCTTCTGTTCTCCCCATTATTCAAATTTCTTCGCCGTATGTACTCATGGGAGTCCTATAGTTCTTGTTCTTATCGACAGCCCGCTCTCGGGCTTGATTAGGCTGTACATGTTGTAAATCCTTTTTTTTTGCCAGCGCCCCCCTTTCCTTCGTAGGCTTATCGAAAGCAAGTCTGTTGTCCAACGTTATCCCTAGATATTTTGCTCTTTTGCCTATTGTGATTATTTTCTGTCAAGTCTGTTCTTACGGGGAGTTGCAATTTCGGATCGGCACGACAGTGGTGTCGCCTGGATGTTTCTTGTTAGGTTGTCACCTGCTTGATTCGCTTCCTTCGGGCCGAGTGGTTCGTTGTTTTAGATTAATTTCTCTGTTAGTTGAGCAAACTTCATCCAGTTGGTCTTGGCATTTGACTTTCCTGAGGTTCGTTGAGATTCGCGTAACTCCAGAACTACTGGTAGTGGTCCGAGTCCATCTTGTATCTTGTACTAATCTTTCCCAACCTACTTGGAATCCTCTAATATCGAAGATGTTTCACGGCTTTAACCATGTCTCTTGGATCATCAGTACGCTCTCGTCTTCTTCTTCTAGGAATAGTTCGAGCTCATCTTTTTTATTATATAAACTTTCCTTCCACGTAACTATTTTTAGTGGTTCTTTCCTGGTATTCGACCTTTTTGGTTTAAAATCAATTTTTAAGTTGTTCAATAATCGGCAGCATGCTTTCGAGTTCGTCGGCCAGCTGCCGGAATCTTTGTATCATTGATAAATTTATTTCGGGATTACCCTTCGTCATCTGAGTGTGAGAAACTGCTTCCCTTCTTGTTGCGTTCTCTATTCTCTTATGTCATTCCTCTTCTTTCCTTGCCTTGATGTTGGATGGATGTTCAGGACATTCTTTGCTGGCTGCGCGGTGATCCCTTCCGCAGTTTGCGCATTTTGGTATGAACTGCTGTCCTTTATATGGACAGTCGTACGATGCATGATTTTCCGCGCATCTGAGGCACCTGTATGTCGCTGTGCATATGTACTGTACGTCCGAACATTTGGCAACAGAAACATTGCGTGGAAGGTTTCCTTTTGGATTCTGTTTTAACCTTCATCCCTACAACATCGGTGAGATCGTATAGTTTTTTGCCTTCGTCGCTTTTCTCTGCGTTGATCAGGATGATTGGTAACTCTTCCTTGAATTGCTTCATTCTGCTGGCCGATACTATCGGATATCCTTTCTCTTTCAGCTCGACCTCCACTCACTATCTGAGGGTCTTCTCTTCCTTTAGGCTGTAAGTGTGGGCCTGAATGTTTTTGCCTTTAAGCAGGTTTCTGAATTTCCTAAAATCAGTACTGCTTTTCGTAAAGACCTCATTCGTCAGGGGATGTTTGCTCCGGGGGTTGTCTTAGCAAGCAAATTTGAGGCTGCCATCTTATTTGCGGGCCAATCATGAACGAATGCGGTTTCGCTTTAATTCATCAAGGGGCGGCCTAGATTTTGTTTATTTGCGAGCCCCCACAGAATCAAGACTTTTTTACGAGTATTTTGCAATCATTCGTCGGGCAATAAAAAATACTTATAAAATATGTTAATTCTTAGGGAATACTTGATAGTAAAGTTTATTAAAATTTTTTCGTGATACGGAAGTGTAATAGGAAAGGCACAGGACCGTAATTACGAATTCACCCGTTCGTCTTGCGTACCCGGGGAGGAAACTCCACTAATCTGTTAATCTGGCGAGGTGCGGTGTTGTAATTTGAATTGGCTTAATAATAGAGGAGCCCCTCTCCTACGCACCGGAATAATGCCGCCTGTCACGCCACCTCGCGCGCCCGCCGAATATACGAGCGCACGAGCCGGGGGCCCTCCCGGTTTACTAATTATCTACTTAACCTGCTTTGCGTCTTGTAATTGCGCCCGTACGTCTTCCCCGCCGAGAATTATTCCCGGCCGTCCCCAAATTCTAAATGAATTAAATTTATTACGCCGGAAAACTAAGCGGACGCGCCGCCCCACTACATCACCGGGGCGGATTTACGGGCGCCCCAACGCCGCGCTAATTATGAATCGTTAATTGCCACGCGACGTTATCAGAGAGGCCGGGTTCATTTTGAACGGCCTGTATGAATTAATGGGGGAGGAACACAAGCCCCCCACCCCCCTCAACTTTTATAACGTTTACTCGTACTAAAATCAAAATCATTGTTGTGTAGAAGTGATTGATCGATCACAGTGTATAACCGAGATTTAAATTAACTCACCACGCCGCTCGTAGATGGCAGCGATAAACAAGAACTTATGCTGTATGAAACTTTAATCAATTTGCACAGGTGGGTTCAAATAAGGAGTTCAGAGTCGTCGACACCTAAACTAAAGAAACGGCCAAACAAATAACGTACAGCGCGCTGAACGCACCTCGGGGAACATTTAGGAGAACGACGGGGTCTCCGAAGTAATCTAGAGCGAAATTAATGTGTTCCAGAAGAGATACGAACTGTTTTCTTTTCCTTTTTTCTCGATCGTATAGTAAACAGTTTAAAATTGCAGAACGTTGTGGAAACACTCGTTAATTTTGCATCGGACAGTGAAAGTTTGGAAAGCGCCCTCCTCCTCCCCATCCTCAAAGTGTTCGCGTCAATTATTTAGACGGAGCCGTTTCTGGCGAACGAGTATAGAAGACGACGACGACGGAATCTTACGTATGCAAATGATCATTAAAAGCGCCGAAAAAGAAACTACATTCACCTATAAATCAAGGTGAGGTACAGTCAGTCGCCTTGGCACCGAATGCGCCGCTATTTTTAGAGAATTGCGCAAGACTTCGTCGTTTCGGTCTTTCGCAGGAATACGTACCGGGTGATTGACAAACCCAGAAATTTATTTAATTCGATTTCATTGCTTCTGATGGGTTGTGGATGTGGAAATGACTTCCTTTGCCCCTTTTCATAGTCCCGATGCGTTTTGCTTTGCTTCTATCTTCTTATGGTATTGTCACGAGGGGGATTTTCTAAAAACCGTTTCCGCGAATAAAAAATATAAAAAGTATTTAAACACGAACTTGTGTAATCGAGGGCAAATTGCGGCCGTGTCGAAATATGTATAAACACAATCAGGAGGTAACCGATGTAACGTAAGATTCACATTTCGTAATAATACATCAGCGGATTTGCTACAAACGGAGCCACGTGCGTATACGAATGATGCAAAGAGACACAGAGCAGGTGACGAAAAAATGCAACGCTCGCGAATAGGCAAAAAGCGTGTATTTAAAGTGAGGGCCGAAAATTGGGAAGTCAGTCGAGCCACAGGACTGACTCAGTGGGCACTAGTGCCAACTCAACGCCCCCAACATCAGCATCGCCGCCGCCCACATCAGCGTCGCCGCCGCCCCACATCAGCGTCGCCGCCGCCACATCGTCTGCCACTGCCGCCGACAACATTGCCGAACCCCGTCCCAAGAGAACGAGGACCATCTCCCTGGCCATGTTGTTCCAACCCAGTCACCCCTAGGCTGAGCAAGGACGTATCGTGCTCCACTCCAGCCAAGGAACTTTGCCACCGAGACCGACCTTAACCAACCACTCCAGTCACGGACCGGCCTCGAGCTCCGCAGTCTTCCCCTGGATAAGAAAACGACGCACGCTGTCTCGTCTTAGACAAATCAACAACCTCAGTCGCCGTCCTAAGAGAACGAGGACCATCTCTCTCGCCAGCTGTCCAAGAGAAGACGCCACCGGAGTCTGCCCTGGCCACGCTGTTCCAACTCAGTCACCCCTAGGCTGAGTAAGGACGTGTCGTGCTCCACTCCAGCCAAGGAACGTGCCACCGAGACCGACCTAGACCAACCACTCCAATCACGGACCGGCCTCGAGCTCCGCAGTCTTCCCCCGGATAAGAAAACGATGCACGCTGTCCCGTCTTAGACCAATCAACAACCCCAGTCGCCGCGAACGACCCAGGACCGCGTCCCCGATTATCGGACAAACCACCCTCAACTAAATTAATTATTAACGTAATAAAGAGGTATTAATTTTTTTAAATCATTGTCTTAAAGCTCTACCCTTTGATAAACCTACGCACCCCAATCAACCCCGAAGGCCTCAGGACCACCTTCGTGACATGGTGGAGGCCCTTCGCGACATGGTGAAGGCGCCCTTACGGAGGCCCTTTGTGACAGTATATTTTGCTCTTTGTTATCGGGGGTTTCCCTAAATTGATTTCGTTGGTTCTCATTGGACACATCTTTGACATCTTGAAAGAGTTCAATTTACCTCTGCCCCTCAACGCGCTGCGCTCTCTTGCAATCATAGCTCGTACTATACGTAACATCCTGTCTTCTTTCGTCTTCTCGGGGATTTCCCTATTTTGTTGCTTTTGATTTCGCTAGTGTTAATAAAACCTGGTAAAGCAAAAATTGGAAAACGTTTGCGCTTCCTTGACTGACACAATTTTAGTAAAATCACACCACTTTCAAATTTTGACGCGAAGTGACGTTTTGGAATGTTTTCTTTGGACCAGCCAGAACGCTAGGATACCAACCAATGCGAATGTAACGATTGTAAGTGAATTACCATTAAAGGGAGAACGTCCTTACTAATGGGAAAAGTTTGTTGTCTAAAAATCAAAGCCAAAAAAATTGAATTCGCTTCGGAGTGCCGCCGCGCCCAGAAGAACTGGAAGGAACTGACCTTTTCTGCCATTACCGGATAAAAACGGCGGCGTTCATTATTTACGCTCGTTTATAATAGGAGAATTCGCCGTGTCATTGATTAACGATTGCGATCTATCGTTTTCGGCGGCGGCGAGGCATTGTATTCGTCGTGACGATTAATCGCAGGTCCGGCGTCTCAGGTTTCAAAGGTCGACGGTGCGGCCATCGGAGAACGCGGCCCAAGTAAATCGCCTCCTCCTTCCTTTCGAGTACTCGAAGGAAACGTGCAGGTTCGAATTCAATAACTTTTCCGGGGCGTTTAGGCTTGATCGGTGGCGGGGGTGAGGGGGCTCTAAAATAACTACGTTGTCTCGAGATGACACCGCAATTAAATTCCCCCCTTTTTTTTCGTCTTGCGGACGAATTTATTAAAGCGCCCGACGACGTTAGAAGTAATTACTTCGGCTTCTTGACGGGTAACTTTTTAATTACGGCGACTTATGAATCCTCGAAAATTGCCCTCTCGCTTTTAAATGTATGATGTACATAAGAGGTCCAGCCTGGGGATTATCTTTATTACACGTCGGATTTTACATGCGTCCAAACCGTGGCCGTGGTGGAAATCACTTTCACCTTTTGGGTCTTTTGATTTTCCACCACTGCATCGTTCGTTGTAATAATACGACGCGATTCTTTTTCTTTTAATAAACTCCGAGACCCATAATACAAATGCCTTCCATTCCGGATGCCACGGATCACTAAGCAGTTGGAGATTTGGAGTAAAAAGCGGCCAATCAAAAAGATAAAAGCCCATAAAAAAAACGGCGGCGCTGTTTCATGAGCACGCGTTCGAGGCACTGTGATATATTATGTGCGACGTCGATTCGTGCAGGAGAAAGAAGAAGAGGGAAGCAGGAGAGAAGACGCCGCGCCGCGGTTTGGGGCGAGCTGTGTCGGTATGAACTTTATAATAAGCTCGAGCTTAAGCGCTTCTTTCTTATTCTATACGAAATTTATTGCTTGCGTTCTTTTTTTTTTTACTTGCTCCCTTCTCTCTACACGATGTATCGAGACGTAACTGCCGAGAAATGCGACCGGAGTAAGTTGTTCCCAACTGTACTCCGGCGCCTCCACCACAAAGTCAATCCGGAATTTTGAAAAACAACCTGAGGAGTTCTCGGTGATTCTTCGATTGTTGAAATTGATCGATTGTTCAAAACTTAACGCTATCTATTGTTGGTTTCGACCTCAATTAGAGAAACTTCTTTTCAAGGTCCCTCAGCACATTTTTCGGAGTAGTTTGTAGTAACCCTGCCCCAAAGACGAGAAATCGTGACAGTACGAAAATTTGTCAAATTCTTTTGTCACTGCCGAAGATTTTAAAGATGAAAGTCACTACCTACCTGCGGGCCAGCAAATTGCGGGAGGGCAATTTAAGATCTCCAGCATAGCCGGCTAACTCCTGGAGATGGGATGGGTTGCACGTATCCCCAAAGGTGCTGCAAGGGCAAATAACTACTAAAATGAAATTTCCCAATACGACATAATCGTCTTTATTTATAATAGTAAAAAGCACGCTGTAAAAATAAAATAAAAGCCCGAAAATTCGGTACAGACTTTCCGTTACAAAGTCAAAGTAAAATTATCTAAGCTCGGCAATAGGCGATTGCTTGATTTATAAAAGAATTAAAAGGGTGCATCCTACCGCAATGTCATCTAGAAATATTCCGACCTTGAATTACATCATCCGCGCCTCCCACGGCAGCTGTCGTCCTCGATGTCCAGAGAGTATCGAAATCGACGGAGGGCGGCTGAAGCAAGCCAAGAGGGCGCGTCACTATTCCCAGCGACCTCTCACGACGAAAGTCACCAACAGCGATTGGGCGAGTTCAAGTCCGGACAGACGGGGAAGTAATGGCAGTGAATATAACCGTCATTGTCGAGTTGACCTTGTGGTAATCTTCAAGATGGTTGGCCCCAGAAATCACAACCAAAGGTTTGGGTACCCAGAAAGGCGAAGATCGTAGTAATCGTATTAAGCAGAGGGAAAACAAAGAAGAAGCAGCAAACAAAAAGAAACCTAAATAAGAAAACATGTGTTACACTCTGAACCACGCCCAAATACACACAGTTGTTAGCCGGCAGCGGGTGTGACGCTCGGCCGGGCAATTATTAGGTGCGGGTTCGAACCCCATCCTGGTGCATATGGGCTCTATGTGAGAGATAGAGTATTTTTGTATCGCAGCTGCCACCCCTCCCCAACCCCAGCTTGGGGTAGAAAGTGGATGAAAAATTTTTTTTCTGATCTCAAAATGCCGGGACTAGGCTTGGACAAGCATTAAACGATGATTATAAGTGCAGGGGTGCGGATTTTCGAAATCCGGTAACCAATTTACCGTTAATCTTCGATCAAGGCGTTTCCAGCCTGTCGAATTACAAAACTCAAAAACCACAAAAATCGCACCACACGAGCAACCTCTGCAACGAGCCACGAAGGACTGGCGAGCGTGCAGCGTTTTCAGCGCATGTAAGACATCAAGAGGGAGGTTGATATGTAGAAGAAGAGAGAGCGACTCGCTTAGGTAACGAGGGAGACGGAGACAATTCCGTATTGCGTAGTGCAGGCTCTGATTTTATTGCGCAAAAAATTAAACGCGCATGGCAAATAACGGACAGTTCGTGTTACTTCGCAATACAAGGTTACTGACAATACTAAAAACAGCGCATCATGCCTAGTATCTCCTTCTCTTAAGCAAGTCAAGTGGTTTGTTCTGGATTATCTCGAGAAATTGATTTTGTTTTATTGCTGAAGATTTCAAGATGAATCAAACTGTGTAAACCATGGCGCCCTCTCTTATCACTTTCGAGCAAATGTACTTTCTATGTGGCGTCGCCATCTCTTGATCGATTAAGGAAACCTTCGAAGAAAATTGTTTCGGCTCGAAAAATGTGCAATTTCTTTGTCACGATTTCTGAGCGAATCATTGATAGTTTTTTTTTTGTCGTCAAAGGCTCTAGAGAAAAGCCGCAATTCCTTTGTCAGAATTTCCCAGCGAATCTTTGACAGTTTAAAATTTCGCTGTTTTTTTGTCGCTAAAGGCTCTAGACCTCTAGAGAAAAGTCGATCGTACCTAGTGTCGCCATCTCGTAATCAAGTAAAGTAGTTCGTTCTGGTCTAGCGCGAAAAACCGATTTCCGAGCAAATGTACTTCCTATGTGGTGTCGCCATCTCTTGATCGATTAGGGAAACCTTCGGACAAATTTGTTTCTGCTCGAAAAATATGCAATTTCTTTGTCACGATTTCTGAGCGAATCATTGATAGTTTTTTTTTGTCGCCAAAGGCTGTAGAGAAAAGCCGATCGTACCTAGTGTCGCCATCTCTTAATCAAATAAACTAGTTTGTTCTCGTCTAGCGCGGAAATCGATTTTTTTTATTACTGAAGATTTCAAGATGAATCGAACTGTGTAAACCACAGCGCCCTCTCTTATCATTTTCGAGCAAATATACGTTCTATATAGTGTCGCCATCTCTTGACCGATTAGAGTCACTGAAGGTTCTAGAGAAAAGTCAATCTACCTAGTGTCGCCACCTCGTAATCAAGTGAAATAGTTCGTTCTGGTCTCGCGCGAGAAACCGATTGATTTTTTTTTATTACAGAGGATTTCAAGGGCACAGCGCTCTCTTATAATTTCCGAATAAATATACTTTCTATGTAGTGTCGCCATCTCTTGATCGATTAGTGAAACCTTCGGAGAAATTTGATTCGGCTCGAAAAATGTTAATTTTTTGTCACGACTTCTCAGCGAATCACTCACTGACAGTTTGAAATTTTTTTGTCACTGAAGCTTCTAGAGAAAAATCGATCGTATCTAGTGTCGCCATCTCGTAATCAAGTAAAGTAGTTTGTTTTGGTGTAACCGATTTTTTTTATTCCTGAAGATTCCACGATAAATCAAACTGTGAAAAACCACAGCGTCCTCTCTTATCATTTCCGAGCAAATGTACTTTTCTGTGTGTTGTCGCCATCTCTTGATCAATCGAGGAAATTTCCAAGTAATTTGTTTTTCATTGTTGAAAACTTGTAGCGCTAACTGTTGTCGTTCTTGACCAATTACTTCATGCACGGTGTCGCCATCTCTTCATCAATGAGAGAAAACTTAAGGCCTTGCTGGAAAAATCATGACCTTTCAGCGCATTTCAGATATTTCTCACTGATGATTTAGAATTTCATCGATTCTTATCATTTTGGCGCAAATGCGTTTCGTGTGCGGTGCCGCCATCTCTTGATCGATTGTGGACCTTTGTCGAGTGGCACCAAAAACAATTTTCTTGTCATGATTTCTGGGCGATTTCTTGGACAGTTCAAGAATTTGTTAAATTCTTTTGACACTGAGGATTTTAAAGACGAATTGATCGGTGAAAATCACTGCGCCACATTTTATAATTTCCTGGCAAGTTCGTTTCGTACGTGGTGCCGCCATCTCTTAATCGTATAAAGCAATTTGTTGTGGTCCTAGCTCGAAAAACCTGGGCAGTTCTTTGAAAGATCAAAAATTCGCACATTTTTTTAATCGTTTTCCAACAGATATACTTTCTATACGGTGTCGCCATCTTTTGATTAAATAGTGAAACTTTTGCAGCAATTTATTTCTACTGTGCTCGAGAAACGTGCAATTTTTTTGTCACGATTTCTTTGACAATTCAAAAATTTGTCATTCTTTTGTCGCTAAAGATTTTGAAGGTAATAACCACAGCGCCATCTCTTATAGCTTTCTGGCACATGCGTTTCGTATGTGGTATCGCCATCTCTCGATCACGCAGTTTGTTGAGAGACCGATTTTTTCACGGTTTCTTGGCAGTTCTTTGAGAGATAAAAATATAATAGTTCTTTTTTTACTAGAAATTCTATGAATCAATCTGTGAAAACCTCAGCGCTCTCACTTGCCGTTTTCGAGCAAATGTACTTACTATGTGGTGTCGCCATCTCTTGATCGATTAGGGAAACCTTCGGAGAAATTTGCAGTTTGTTGTGGGCTTAGCTCGAAAAACCTGGGCAGGTCTCTGAAAGATCAAAAATTCGCAATTTCTTTACTTTTACCTTCTGTATGGTGTCGCCATCTTTTAATTAAATAGGGAAACTTTTGGAAGAATTTGTTTTGACTATGCGCTAGAAATGTGCAATTTTTTGTCACATTTTCTTGACAGTTCAAATTTATCAAAGTATTTTGTCGCTGAAGATTTTAAATTAAAGCTGGTTCTTGTCTGATGAAAATTTAAAGATGATAAATCACAGCGCCACCTCTTATAATTTTCTGGCACATGCGTTTCGTACATGGTATCGCCATCCCCCAATCAAGTGAAGCAGAAATCGATTTTTTCACGATTTCTTGACAGTTCTTTGAGAGTTAAAAGGTAACTCTATTTTTACTAAAAGTTCTATGAATCAATCTGTGCAAATCTCAGCGCCCTTTTTTGCAATCTTCGAGCAAATGTACTTCTTTGTGGTGTCGCCATCTCTTGATCGATTAGGGAAACCTTCGGAGAAATTTGTTTCGGCTCGAAAAATATGCAATCTTTTTGGCACGATTTCTCAGCGAATCATTGACAGTTTTTTTTCGGTCACTGAAGGTTCTAGAGAAAAATCGATCGGTGATAACCACAACTGTGACCTTACCTGGTTACAAAAGTAGAGATGTGTCTAAAGAATCACCTCACGTTCGGCTGAACTCGAGGAGATAAGTATGGATCGTTCGTAACCCGTAACCCCAAAAGTACAGGGACAAATTACTAAACCGAAAGAAACAAGAGCCACCATTAGTACACACTTGTTTTTATTTATGACTCAAAAACAAAAATTAAATTAACAAACCACACGTATCGTGTCAAGTCATAGTTGAAATTAGCTAAGAATGCACTTTCCGACTCCGTTTACAAAACGCATTATAATAGACGCAACAATTTGAAAGTGGGTACTTGTACCAACGCCGTTTATAATTTAAATATGTATTAAACATCGAGATACGATACAACAAAATACGTGAACAATTGGAATAATAAAGATTCAGATCTCAAACTTTTGAGTAGCCAGAGCGCAAACGTCAAAGTAACGTCCGTCGAGGTTAGGCGGCGTAACAGGAACGCCGCGTCACTCCGAATGTCGTCAACTTGGCTTTAGGGCAACGCAGTCGGAAGAGAGTGGAGGAACGGCTTCCGGTTACCACTTTCGTTCCCACGGAGTGCGCCCTCCTGCGATTTCTGACTCGATGACACAAAAAACCACAATGGCCGACCAAAATCCGTTTACAACGTCCCTACCCTCGACATGGGCCAGTCTCATTTTAAAAGAATAGGGTCGCTCAGACTCATATAACGTTTTAATGCGAGATTTTAGGACCAGTCCTAGTTACCAGGTTAAGCTTTCGGCGTAGTTACACTTTCGTCAATATACGGGGTGACTTCAAAAGTTAGAACACAACGTTCATCAGTTTCGATCAAGTGTACCCAACTCAGTTCAATTTTTTCACGATTTCATGTTTTTTTTTTATCACAAGATAAATCAACGCACACTTTCTCTTGCCATTTTCGACCAAATGCACTTCCTACGTGGCTTCGTTATCTCTTGATCAATTAAGAAAACTTTCGGTTTAATTTTTTTGTCACGACTTCACAACAATCATCACTATTTCTAAATGTCACCTTTTCAACCAAGTGCACTTTGTTTATGGTGCCGCCATCTCGTGATCATCTAGCGAAAGTTTTGGAGTCGCTTGTCCTATGTTTCGTGGAAAACTTTTTTCTGAGACGGAGCTGGAAGACGAACTGAATTATGAAAACCACAGGAAATTGAAGTAATCATCTTTTGATCAACAGTTCTTTTTTTTTTCGAGGGATCTTTGCTTCTTTTGTTTTGGATGCTTGGCTTCCTGGATGTTTTCAAGTGCAACAGTTGAGGGCGCTTGGTAATCAGGTAATTACTTCGACCGAGAGACTCGTCTGACCCAAAGCGGAGCGCGGGGGTTGTTTTTTTGCCCTCGCCAGGACCAACCGCGAAACATTAAGCAACACATAAAAACCAATAATCGGGCGAGCGCCGCGATAAACAAATAAAAGTACTCGCGCACAAGATGAATCGCCTTGGCATCGGCCCAAGAGAATTAAAGTCGCATTTGCTGCACCCCCGTGAGCTCGGGGTTCGGTACAAAAACGGAAGCGCGCTGCATTTACCACCAAGAACACGCATTAATCGCGGACAGCGAAATCAATTTTTTTCGTAATGAGGCTTTCTGTAAACACGGAAGAAAACTTCCGGAATTCGTACGCCCCTTAACGCGACGACGTCGGGAAAACATTTTATTGTCTTAGGGCACATGTGTGCGCAACCTGTTCGCAGGTCAATAAAAAGTCCCCTTCGGGTGTTTTAATACACACACACCTCTAACGGTGCGGGGATCAATACGGACCCGCATGGCGTGACCGGGAAACGCATACATGCACACCTCGTCGCCGCCGTTTTCAAATTCATGGCTAATCGTAGACGGCGGCGGTGCGGTGGCGAATCTAACCCTCGCCACTTTCCGAACGAGTTTCACATTTCGCCTCCACCACACACCGGGGGCATTCAAGGAGAGAACGAACGAGAGGAGAGAAGTCCCAGTCCCGTGCAGCTCGAGTGCCCTTCTGTTTCCGGAATATTTGTTTCCGATCTTTTAAATCCGCGCGCCGATTGCACCGTCCGTCCGTCCCCTCCTCCTCCCCCACATGTAATAATACACTTCAAATGAAACTCGAAAGCCGATTAATTAAATCGGGAAATAAATTGCATTTCCCGAACGAAAAAAAAAAGAGCGCGCGCGCGCGCGCGCAAATACCGACGCGAAACATCAAACTGCATTAATTACGCGATTTGTAAATATTTATTCGCGCGGACGAATGAAGCCGGGGTCGGAGGGGGGGGGGTTCGCGGTGGATGTAAATCCCCCGGAATACCAATCGATATTCGCGAATAACTTTCGGGCGTGTAAAGAATATCGCGAGCCTCCGACATATTGGAGATAATTTCGTGAGTGTATAAATTTTGAATTTCCCCCGAGGGGGGAAGGTGGGTGGCAGGCAACTGGGGCGTATCTTCGCTCGGGGGCCCTCTCAATACCTTCGAGCGTTCGCTTTTTTACGTCCTTCTTCGACCGGCGAGGCTGTGCGTGGAATTAATTTTACGATTTTCAATTGAGCCAAATACATGTTTGCGTTTTATGGATTCTTTCGTTTGATTCCCATTGAAATACAAAAAATAGAATACATAGTAATATAACAATACTAATTCTGGTTTAAAATCCATTAGAAATAACACAAGAGTCGATTTTATACTGTGGGGGTTCTGGCTTACATCCTTGATGAAGTTTTTTTTTGCATAGACGTATGGTTGGTTGTCTATCGTGACTTATACTAGGCGGTGGCGGTGAAAAAGAACAGGCAGCAGTTTTTTTACGGACATCGCCTAGCAAAAATCACGGTAGGCAACCGTACATGCGAATTTGATATGTCTTTGTCTATGTAAAAACTCCATAAGGAACATAAGTTACGCCTGCGACTTGGTCGCGGCTACGCGACGTCGCAAATTTTGAAATCTCTGTCCTTTTATGTGAGATCCCCATCTTGCGGTTATGCCGATGGTGTGACATCTCACATGAGAACACGGGTATCAAAATTTGCGGAATCACAGATGTGGCGCCCGCCTTAAACTTAGTTGATTCACGCGTGATGGCTACTTCAAGGTTGGTAGCGGCGAGTTGGGTGACAGACAGACAGACAGA
The DNA here is from genome assembly GCA_033060865.1 of Dorcus hopei. Lineage (NCBI taxonomy): Eukaryota > Metazoa > Arthropoda > Insecta > Coleoptera > Lucanidae > Dorcus > Dorcus hopei. The sequence continues at coordinate 5,821,517 of CM065425.1, read as the reverse complement.
CCAGCTCCCTAATCATACCCTAAAACGCTACGAGCGGCACCTGAGCGAGTTAGCCCTTCTCCGCTCGGGCCCCGACCAAAGCCATCGGATTGAGATACGCCCAATCAACGCGCAGGGCAGCCCACCTTTCGGTGGCTGACACTATAAAGTGTCGTCCTGCTACCAGACTGGTTCGGGGTTGCACGCCCCTCGCCCCTTCTGGTCAAGGGAGACCTATCTAATCTCTACTAGCTATCCAGGCTAGTGCCGGAACTGAGATCCGCAGTTCACACGTCGGGATGGGGTGGACATCATCCCTAGCCCTAGCATGCGGGCCAGCAACCACTGCCCCGTGAGTCCAACCCAGTCGACCGGCGGAGGTCCCCTCTGCTCGCTCCACTCCAGAGGAGGGGAGGGCATCCGCCGGGCTAACCGGTCCCCACGGTACCAGTTTGCTTCACTGGTGGGAAGTTCGGCCACGACCGAACAAGTCGGCCGAGTCCAACAGATTAGGTTACGTGCAACCCAGGCACTGGTACGCCAACTCCGGACGGTGGGCTCGTCACACCCATAGGAAATATCATACGTTCACAATGGTCACCTACGGCCGAAGCCGTTGGATCCACGCTTTAGTAAGCACGGTAACCCCCCTGCCGGGGAGTTGGGTGACAGGTGGTAAGATGTAGCAGGTAGCAAAAGAGGTAGCAATTTATAGAAGACAGGTAAGAACAAATTTCCAAAAAGTCGAGTTGATCGCCGAAGAATCTTTCTACAGAATTCTTCTTCCAAGCGCCCAGTGTTCGCTTTGATTCTATTGATCTCATTGCGATAGTTCTCTTCGCTGTTGGTGGTGCCATCAACAGTTTGGGCTGCACAATCGTAACTGAGAGTTGGGCCTGATGTCGACGATTTTCTGCTTTTCCCCAAACACATCCCCGCAAGCTCCCAGGAGCTCCTTATGGATGCAACCTTCGTAAAGCGACTGGACGCCTAAACCCGAGTTGGTTGTCAAAACTTGCCTTATTTGGAAGATTTTGAAGTAGGTGGCGTAGGCCGGTACGAAGGAAACTTTGTTTGGGGCAATGCTTGAAATCCAGCATGTCTCGTTAAGTGTTTAAAACCCGAATCTCCAACGGTGACGTAGGGGGGCGATTGTCCTGAGATGCTTCTGGCTTCGAGGGAGTATCCCTTCCGGTCACCGCAAGCTCCCAGGAGCTCCCTCGGGATGCAACCTTCGTAAACCGACTGGACGCCTAATCCCGAGTTGGTTATCAAAACTTGCCTTACTTGGAAGATTTTGAAGTAGGTGGCGTAGGCCGGTACGAAGGAGATTTTGCTTGGGGCAACGCTTGAAACCCAGCACGTCTCGTTAAGTGTTTAAAACCCGAATCTCCAACGGTGACGTAAGGGGGCGATTGTTCTGAGATGCTTATGGCTTCGAGGGGTATCCCTTCCGGACACTTGGGTTGAGCTCTTCGGGGGCAGTAGTTGAAAGCCAACAGGCTCAGCTAGGGCTTTAAAACTTTCCACTGGTGACGCTTAGAGTCACCTCTTCTATCGGCCATTCGGGGCAGTGTTTAAAGACCAAATGCTCAGCTAAGGATTTAAAACTCGCAGGCCGGTCGCTGAGGGTCACCCCTTGGTTCGGCTTCCGTTGGAGCAGTGATTGAAAGCCAGCATACTTGGCTAGGGGAGTTTTTTAACCCAATGTATAAGCTACGGTAATTGGTTCGGGGCACTTGCGAAGCAAGTGGAGATTTGAATAGGATCTGCCTTCATCAGACGGGATGATGGGACATGTAACCCTTTTTTTTATAGAGTTTTAGAGAATCCTATAGACACCTCCGGATATATCGATTCCGGATTCACCTGGGCATTCTGCCTACCAACTAAACTCCTTTTCTCTTTCGCTACTATACCATCTTCTTATGCTTCTCTCCTCTTCTCTTCCATCCTTCTTCTTCCTCATCTCCTTCCTCTTCGCTCTTCATCCTGCTGTTCCTCTTCTTCTGCCCTCTTCCTGCTCCATCACTCTCTCACTACCTCCTCCTCTAGCTCCCATCTCATTTTTGCACTTCCCCACCATAATTTCTCTCAACATATTTGCAACTGCAAACCATGTTTCGTTCTATCTATTCATCACGTTTGTTATATTGTCTTTTCTTATCTGTGTATCTGCAGCCAGTTCTGTCCTCAGACGAAACTCATTCCACCGTGAGCATACGGTATGCTGCGGCGAGTCGTCCTGCTCTTCGCAGTACCAGCAACTGGCCGTCTCTCTCTTCCTTATTTCTTTGAGGTACCTCCCAAACGTGCCGTGTCCGGTTAGCGCCTGCGTTACGTAACAATCTACTTCTCCCTCCTTTCCGGTGCGCCACCTCTCCACGTCTTTAATAAAGACCTTAGCCGGTTGGCCCAACCATCATATCATTCCACCGTTCTTGCTAGGATTGATATAACTCTTTCCTCGCCAAGGCTTTTACTTGGTGTCCTTCCTTGCATATTTTTGTGCGCTCTGCCAATCTGCAGTCTGATAGGAGGGATCTCTGTTATCACGAGGACAGCCTCTGTCGAGACCGTCTTATATGCGGACGCCACAGGCCTGTCTACCCTCTCTAACATGAGTTCATGATGCCTGTATTTCATGGCATTTGTCCATATCGGAGCAGCATACAACAACACCGAGGAGACCACGAAGGCGAGTAGCTTCCTTTTTTTTTGGGAGGTTAGGTCCTCCCACATTTGGCATTAGTCCGGCCAGGGTCGTGTACGTCCTCTGAGCTCTGCTTGTGGGTGGTCATTCTCAAGTCACGGTCCAGGTGGATTCCGTGGTATTTTAGATGCTTAACGGTTTCCACCTTCACCACCATCCGCGTCAGGTTCCTTTTCCCTGCAAGGATGGTAACTTCCGTTTTTTCCCTTGCCAGGGATAGCTTCATGCCTTCCAAGGTGTTCTTGATACGTTCTACTGCGTATGCGGCCCTTGTAACGGTCTTGGCGCTAATCACGACGGCCACTGACGGTAGACCCAATCCCCAGCTCCATTTCCAAGACTTTATTCTACAGGATGTTCCATAAGGTCGGTCCCAGAACTGATCCCTGCGGGACTCCACATGTCAGGTCGATCTGTGTGCCATCTGGGGCTATGATAGCTCTGTCGGATAGGTATGACTCGATGATTCCCCTTGTATTTGTAGAGGGTGATCAGGATCTGCCTTCACGAGGCCGCCGTATTGAACGCATTTTTAACGTCCAGAGCTATCATAATGCAGTAATGCCGGTTTTTGTCTGCCTTCATTCTTATGTCATTTACAGGGCTCTGCACTTACCCCAGCGCACTCAGAGTTGATCTCTCGGTCCTGAATCCATGTTGGCCATCGCTCAGGATCCTTCTGCTCTCTAGCTCGTCAGTTAGCCTGCCCCTGATGAGCGTCTCCAAGACCTTTCCGATGACATCCAGCAGACATATACGTGGCCTATACGTGGTCTCCCCGGTTTCGTTTCTGCTCGGCTTTTCTATTAGAACCAGGCTGGCCGTTTTTCAGATTTTTGGGACATGTAACCCGGAATGGTTTTGATGGAGAGCGTTTTTCGCCACAAATCGAATGCGTTCAGGCGAACTAAAAAACTCGATAGGGGGAGGTGGGTCTCGAAATGCTCCTGCACTTGGCACATCCTTGGTAGCGGGCGGTCGAAATCCCAAGTGCTGCTTCGGAATCCGTCTTGCTGGTATTGCCAAATTTTTTTTTGTCTGATTCTCATGGCAACAGTCAGGTCTGTCTATTTGTACTAAATACATCCCTGACAAGGGGAAGGTGTTCGAGACTGCGATTTTGATGAACGTCTTGAACCTTAATTGGTAGATTTAAATTGCAACCATCCCACTTGTGATAAGGTAGGTACGGAGGGGGGACCGAACCAGCTCCCGACCACCTCCGTACAGATTTGCAGAGACTTTCATGCCCTGGCGGTTGCATCGGGAGTAGATGGTCCGTTCCAGGACCGTTAGATTGAACTCTCCGGGGTAGTTATTGAAAGCCAACATGTTCACTTAAGTGTGGTGGAAGGAGGTCGTGTCAGCCATTTTCCTGAGCGCCTTGAACCTTAATTGGGAGGTTTAAATTGCAACCATCCCACTGGTGATGAGGCAGGTACGGAGGGGGGACCGAACCAGCTCCCGACCATCTTCATAATGATTTTCAGAGACTTTCATGCCCTGAGGGTTGCATCTGGAGATAATTAGGTTGAACTCTCCGGGGTAGTTATTGAAAGCCAACATGTTTACCTAAGTGTGGTGGAAGGAGGTCGAGACAGTCATTTTGCTTAGCGCTTTGAGCCTTAATTGGTAGGTTTAAGTTGGTGATAAAGCAGGTAAGGAGAGCGCCGAACCAGCTCCCGACCATCTCCGTACTGATTTTTAGAGACTTTCATGCCCAGGGGGTCGCATCTAGAGTACGTGGTCCCTTCCAGATAATTAGGTCGAACTTTCCGGGGTAGTTATTGAAAGCCAACATGTTTACCTAAGTGCGGTGATCCACCCCAACGGATGAGCTCGGGCACTGATACAAAATTAATAGAAACTTAATTTAACTTGAAGGCTGCCGCGGCCGTCGTCCATGTTTGAATTGGCTTCCGGTTGAAACCGCGTCACGTTGACTTCTTCTACTGCCGACGCGACGTTTCGTTCTGCATTGCAGAAGAACTTCCTCAGGGCTGTGAACAGTTGTTGGATGATTGTGACGATGTTGGGAATTAGGACTTAGGTGAAAAGCTGACCAGAATGTCTAAGGATATCTCGTGAATTTTTTGGACGAAGTGCTGAGAGTTGAGGAGGAAGGTTTCACTTTCACCTGCAAACGGTTTGAGTGTCTGTGCTAGATATTTGGATACTTTGTAGGTTGGTGAGTTAATTGGGCTGACTATGGGATGTAAAGGTGTAGGGAGACCGTAAAGTCTGGGAATTCTGGAGTCACGGGGGATCAAGACTTTTTGTGTTTCTGGTGGGATAGAAGAAGGTTTTATTAAGGCCGTTACGGTACGTTCTGTACATCTCATTTTTTCAATCGTAAAATCCGTGAACCCATAGAAATCCTCAAACACCCCAATAACCTGAACCGTGATGCTGGCTTTTACCTCCACAATACCTGGAAGCATCTCATTAGCGATCCGTAACGCCCCAGCAGACCAATCCTCGCCCATCGTTCCGACCCACTACCCCCCATTGACCACTATAAATACCACGACAACAGACAACCCACTCAGTCTCAACGACTAACAGAAGCAGCAGCAACGGTCCTGAGGAAATTCTTCTGCAATGGAGAACGAAACATCGGCAGTAGAAGAAGTCAACGTGACGCGGTTCCAATCGAAACTGTTGTACCAGGCGACTTTGCAACCACGAATCGTTGTGATAAGACCAATGTTCGATCTCTCATTTTATTATGCGAAAATTGGCTCATCCGCAAACTCCTTTATCCAGTCAGTAAGCCATGGGAGCTTTTAGATTATGAAAAAAAAGAACGTCGGAAATTTAGTAAATTTCGTATTCATTAATTCGAGTAATATTTCAATCAGAGCGGCGATAAACATCGTAATTGCGTTAATTCATCAACGCGTTTCAAGTTTTTGGGGATCATCAACAACATTCCCCCCGCCCGCCCGCCCGCCCGCCACCCCCGCCCAAATTGAATCGGAAATTAATTAAAACGTTTAACTCGCGTATTGACTTTCCCCGCGAATATTAATTCGGCGGGCGGAACGGGCCGCCGCCCCCCTTGCGCATTTTCGTCCGGCCGTAAAAGAACGGTTTTATTTGTTTAGCATGTAAGAAAGACGGCGCTGTTTCATGTTCACGTCCAATTACGGCGACGACGACGACGACGACGACAAATTTTCGAAACGACGGCGTCGTTTTTTTTTTTTATTTTACCTCCTCCTCGCACGCACTTTTTCCCCTTCCGCGAAAGCGGGCGACGTTCTTTTTTTCCGCTTCCGCGTCCACCCATTTATAATAAGTATGAATTAGCTACGTAAATATTTGTTTTATTTTTACCGGATTTTGTTCCATGCCATACTCGCAGGTCCTCCATACGACACTCACATGCCCTCCATGCAACACTCACATGTCTTCCATGCGACACTCGCATGTCCTCCATGCGAACCTTTAGATAGGTGGTCTTGAGTGAAAGTGAAAGGATCCCGTCATTAGGTGAACAGCCAAACATGTTGACGAACATGTTGTCAAACGGCCCGTCGCGTTTTACCAATCAATAATCAGCTGGTCCATTGTTCCGTACCTCGGGTGATGGAAGCGCGCGCGCCAAAAATCTTCAGCGACCATACATTCGCGGGGTGGATTTCGAGCGCGCCATTATTTGCATATAAATGCCGATCCGGTGATATATCGACGCCATTCGCCGCGCGCGCCCCCTATTTATAACACCTAACCTATCGCAGTTTTATTGAATAGCATGACAAATGAGCTGGCTGGCTGCTTTCGGCCCGATGCGATCGCTAGTTGTTTTTTCACTTCTTCCTTTTTTGTTTTTATTTTTTTTGGTCTCTACTTGAACGCGAATCGGTTCACCGAAAATCAAGTTTTAATGAGAAGAGGAAACAGCGCCATCCAACATCGAAATCCAATACTTTTTAAAACTTTTGTACCCATTCTTTATGTAAAGAAAGTATCTCTTGATTGTTTACATTAGTTGCCCCCTCACTCTTTTGATTGTTTACATTAGTTGCTCTCTTGATTGTTTACGTTAGTTGCCACCCTCATTCACTTGATTGTTTACATTAATCGCCCCGCCCCTCTCTTGACTATTTATATTAGTTGCCCCGCCCTTCTCTTGATTGTTTACACCATGGCCTTCTAAATGAAGAGCGAGTTCTATCTGGCCTGCGCAAAACTGCAGTTCAGGCGTGCTCCACCAAGCACTGCTTACAGGGCGCTTTCTTAACCTAAAATCTTGACAGTTCTGTCACATGTGAATGGTGGATGAGTTCGTGTAAGAACAATTAATGTTATTGTTGTAAAAATTTGAGCATACTGGATATTATTTACGTTGAAATAAGGTGGAGTATTTATGTCCAATTTCGACAACTTAATTTAGCATTAAACTATTACGGTTTTAGATTAAAATCTTACCTGCACATATTCAGAAATTCTGTGGTAAGTTACAACATGTATAATAAAACTTCTTTTCTCATTGTGCGTAATTATCAACGCCCTTTTTAACACGTTTTACATTATCAAAAGTCGAAACTCTTTTATGTAACTTATTGTAATTATTCATAACACGAAAGTGCCAGTCTTTCTTTATTGCGCAAGCGTACTTCACTCCGACGAGATCAAATGATTTGTGCATGAATCTATAAAGTCTATACCATATAAATTATGTTGTATTACGGTAATTACAATATTAATTAATTTTGCGTGAACTCACTTTGATTGACAGTAATGACAGTGCACTTCACTCATTGCCGTCAGTGCCCCGTAACCAGCGCCAAAGTGTCGACTTTTGGCGTTTTCTCGAGCACAAAAATTCAATGTAAATTTTTCAAAACGCCCAGGCCAGTTAGAACTCGCTTTTGATTTAGAAGGCCATGGTTTACACTAGTTGCTTCGCCCTTCACTTGATGTTTGTTTACGTTAGTTGCTCTATTTCATAGGTGCCTTATAAGTAAAGCACGGATTTAGGCGCACTTTTTAATTGGGCGTGTGCGACCTAAAAATCCATCTAAATCCTCTTATTTTTTCTTTTTTGTATGGATGGTATTAATTCGCAGCGCGATTTCTTCTCACAAGGATCCCACCTGGCGTTGACATTTCGCGCACGCAGATATAATGGCGTCGACAAATATTGACGCGTGTGATTGTATCACCTAACGGCAGTAGAAATTGCAAAATCAACAGCGCAGAGGCGACCTACAATATTTCAGCGTGTTTATTCTCGCCTCGTGTAAAAAATTCTTTGCGCCCGCCGGAGATGCGTGCGTGACCGTTATGTTTACCATCGCGAAGTTCGCGTCAGTGTGTTTGCGTTTCAAGTTTGCAACTCGCCCGAGAAACCTCTAAACAAATTATTAGATACTAAACTATTTTCTATATGTAACATTATCTTAGATCCACAACAACTGTATGCGATTTTTTTATCTTCATCTGTTATTTGGAAAATGCTATCTGCCATTGAAACCTGTTATGTTACTTATAATCTACTTATTTTATAAAGTCTATAAAAAACACGTGCAGTTTTCAAATAACTGTTAACCCCCCTCGTCCCCCAACCAATTTCCTCCTGGAGCGCGTTCAGAATCTACCTCCAAGAGCGTCTTGGGCGTGTAATCGCGCGTCTTTTTCGCCCATGACAACGGGCGCACTTCTCACATCCCACTTGTAAGTAGGGCGCTTAGAGTGTGCCCGTTGTCATGGAAATTATGTAAACACAAGACGTTTTAAAATGGATGAGCGAGACGCAAAACATGTTAGAAATCATGAATCATGAGTGAGAGAGACGCCCAAGACGCTCTCGGAGGTAAAGATTCTGAACGCACTCCTGCAAGTGTCGGGGCGAATGTTTTTTTTTCTTTTGCGCGCGTGTTTAGTAACTACCGCCGCCGTTGCTAATGTGAGAACGCGTTCTTTAAAGGAAGTAGATGTCGCTGGTGTGTTATCCAATTCCTAATTAAATTCCGCGCGGGGGCGTTCACCACCGACCGCCGCCGTTCACGACTGCGTAATTCAAGACGGCGCGCAAACATAATTATCATAATTAGCTATAAATTAATTAAGTAATTAACGAGACGCTCGACGCGGCGGCGACTCTTGTTTCTTCTTCTACTTCTACCCCCTGATCGATCGACTTGATTGAACGCACCAAAAAAAAATAATAATAATAATAAGGTTAGTTTCAATCGAAAGTGACGGGGGCGTCCTTTTTTTTATTGATCGTCGTAAAATCGAGTCGCTTTTAAACGGAAGTTTAAAACAAATTTTGCGTGAGCACAACCTTCCTTCCTTTCTTTCTTTCTTTGAAAGTTGGCAACTTGCGTGCGTAGTAAACTCGAGCGGAGCAAACTGTTGCGGTAAATAAAGCGGAGAGGCGGGTAATGAGCCGGCAAGTAACTCCCGTTTTTCGTTCGAGAATGATTCGGCGTTTTTTTTTTTTTGAGTTCGTTTAAACGATAGGGAAGTCACGTGGTCGGAAAATATGCGGACGAATCACGAAAATATTCCACAGAATTTTTAAAGCTCAATAGAAAAAGAAAATGCACGTACGTACATACAGGGTGACTGACAATTATTCCGACAAAAAAAAAAAAACGATGAGAAGCAGAGGAGCAGATGGTTTCATGATGTAGTCGATAAATCACCAAACTAGAAAAATGATAACATTTATGAGCGTCATAAACCTTTACGAAGAATACGAAGAACAGGACCAGCTGTTGTTTCTATTGCAGGTCAATAAGGGCAAGGGGGTCACTATTTCAATGGCCATGACTGTACATTAAGCACTTAAAAGAGTATTTTTGTCGAGCAAGTGATTAAGTGATACTTTTAAGTATTTTAAAAAGAAATCGAAACAAGCAAAAGTAGTCCAAAGTAAATCGTTCCTCGTTCCATTTTCTTAATTAATTATAAACTGTCCCATAGAATTTTTTAAATATGATCCTGTAATAAGTGGCGTTCATTCACGTACGCGATTTGATAAAAAAATTGTGACAGTAGCGATGTTTAAAACAATTGTGTTTCCGACGGTGACAGCTGGTGCAAGTGAAATTGGGGGGAGCTGAGCGTTAGCTTTGTCTAACACACATAAACAGAGAACATGCAATACGTAACGCACATGGTGCGCCCTCGGACGTTACAGGCCGTGCGTTGACCCCCGTGATCACCAAGATATAAATTCTTGCGATTTTTTTTTGAGTATGAAGCAGCTAGAAGGTACATTCCGGTCTAGTAGGTAAATAATCCGCATGAATTAACAAACATTTATTTCATACAGTTACAATTCCTTATTAGTTATTTTAGAAATTACTAATAATTATGTCGCGTACAAGAAACAACTCAGACTTCCGTTCCCAGCAGTCAAACGTGTAATAAAGCGAATTGAGATGTGCGTCAAGGTCGCACTGTGTGCAAGCGAGTAGCCAATTACATCGGCGCTTTTATAGAACGTGGCGTCGTATTTCGTACGCAGCGTCGCAGCTTGATTTTTTAAACATTTTTCCCGTAACCTGTGAGAGCGATTCTCTTATGCGTTTCCTTTTTTTTGTCGGAACAAATGTCATTCACCCTGTATTAATAAAGTTCTCTGTAAATATGTAAAAATGTAAATGCTGTCGCAAATCAGATTTAACCTTAACAATAAAATGTTTATGAACAAAGTTTGATATTAACGTCAAGTGTACCGGTGAAAATGTCAAAAAAGTGAGGTTAAGTCCTGAAACGTCACTTTTAATTTGCCTACATCCGAGAGATGGCATTCACTGTCGCGTCCAAGTCCAGATCCAACGGGAACGTATCCTGAATGCCTTAAAATGGCAAAAATAGTAACTGTGCACAAAAGGGATGACTCAGCAAAATGTAGTAACTACAGACCCAATTGCTATCCTTCCGATATCTTCAAAAGAATTTTAAAAAATCATAGCAAAGCGAATAGCGTGTTTCTTGGAATGTAACACTTACTTCACTGAAAGACACTTTGGTTTTCGACGTAATTGCAATACAACAGACGCACGCAATAAAGTCTCTTGTAAATTTTATTATGACGAACATGGAGGATAACAAGACTGCAATAGTAATGACTCTTCGATCTGACCAAGGCGTTTCTCACTCACAATCAGTAGTAGTACTATTGGAAAAATTAGAAAATTATGGAATACGATGTACAGCATACAGTATGTCCATCTGACAATGAGACATGGGGATTTAACATGGGAAAACAGAAATTGCCTTATATTATCTACCTGAGTACATACATATGAAATTCTGGGTTATAATCGGAAAGATTATTTCATTCAAAGTGTTTTGATACTAAATTTGTGCAATTTTAGTTGTTAATTATTTAGAAATTAAGAAAAGCAGTTATTATTTTTTTCCGTACAAGATTAGTAGGTATTTAACGAAAAGCTTCCAAATGGATCTCGTGGTCAAGTTAGTTTGTTCATGTTTCACAACCGTAAGGTCACGAGTTCAAATCCGAATGAAGACACTTTTTCTTTTCCTTTTTTTTATACTTTTTCAGATTTGAAATCACTCTTAAACTAGTTTATTATTGTGTTAATAAGTTTCATTTTAATATTAATTATGAAGCATTTATTTGTATTTTTTCGTTTGCAAAATTTTATTATAGCTTTATTTATTATGTTCCATAATTAATATTAAAGTGAAACTTATAAATAAAATAATAAACTAGTTTCGGAGTTTAAGTGATTTCAAATCTGAAAAAATATTAAAAAAAAAAGAAAAAAAAAAGTGTACTCATTCGGATTTGAACTTGTGATCTTACGGTTGTGAAACATGGACAAACTACCTGGACCACGAGATCCATTTGTAAACTCTTCGTTAAATACTTACTAATCTTGTACGGAAAAAAATGATAACTTTATTTCTTAATTTCTAAATAATTAAGACCTAAAATTGCACAAATTTAGTATCAAAACACTTTGAATGCAATAATCTCACCGATTATAACTCAGAATTTCATATATTTGTACTCAGGTAGATAATATAAAGCAATTTCTGTTTTCCCATGTTAAATCCCTATGTCTCATTGTCAGATGGACAAACGGTATAAGCTAATAGCATCCTATTTAGACAACAGGAAACAGTTTGTGCAATATGATAACAAAAATGGCAAAACAGCTTCGATGACCGAAGGCGTGCCACAGGGTTCGATTCTAGGGCCTTTACTTTTTATTATATTCTTCAATGATTTGCCAATTTGCCTAAATTGTCATACTACATTATACGCGGAAGACACTACACTAGCTGTTAAAGGTAAAAAATCAGATCTTAACTCGGAGCCTAGCTTCTGAAACAACAAGCAGAAGGATGGTTTAACGCAAATAAATTATCTTTAAATGTAGAAAAAGCGATTGAAACCACATTTACGTCAGACAGACAAACAGAAAAAAGCTGTGTTCAATTTCTAGGTGTATACATATTGCTTTCTAGGATTTAATAAATTTAAACGAAAAGGATACAAACGCTGAATTTGTTTTATTTTGTTAAATGATTTTTCTTTCGGCTTTTGGTGCCACATTTCTATCATGTTTGTGTAACAGGGTCCTTTAGAGTTCTAAAAATTAAACTTTCATTAAGATTTTTCTTGTACTTATATTTTTAATTTGTTAAATGCAGAGTTTACATAACCTGGAAGACGATCCTTTGAGTCTCGACTCACCAAGCACTGCCAATTGGTTGAAGGTTTGGGGATGACTCGGACACCGAGGCCATGCCTGATTTCCTCACAACACCTGATAGGCCTGTCTTGTCGATGCCTGAGGTCCAGAGCACTTCGGTCAGGGAGGTTGGGTTGCCGGATTTTGAAACGCCTGCCCCGCTGCAGATGGAGGCTGCTGAGTTCGAGGAAGCCGTCAAAAAGCTTCCTCGTGAGTTCCTTAAGGACCGAAGAGGGAACAAGCGCCGATATCTGCTCCACCTTCCTGATGGGGGCAAAGTAAAGATGCTCAAGGTGGAGGCACTTCGACTGGGACTGATTGGCTGGCCTACAAAGAGCTGAATTAGTTGGTAGTACTTTGCATTGTGTAGAATCGCATTTTTTTTAGTTAATCTTGTTAAATTTTTGATTTTATTTTCGAATTTTGAGGTTAGGTTTTCTTTTGAGTTAGTTTTTGTGGGCTTATTTTACTATATAAGTGGGGAAATTTTGCCTGTAAATTTAAGTCTTCCTTGGGCTGTGATCGTGTCAACATCTTCTAGAATGGTAAAAGTTTTAAAATTTATTAATATTATTATTGTTGATTTTTGGTCATTTGCACTTGTAATTAACGTGTCGTATACAGGACAGACTGGTTGTCATATCTGATACGTCAAAGATTCGTTTTGGTAAAACTCGACATGGAATAACTACATGTTGATTTTGTCATACGAAGTTAATGCCTGACACGAGCACCACACTTTTGTTATTTTTAACGTGTCGTATACAGGTCAGACTGGTTGTTATATCTGATACGTCAAAGATTCGTTTTGGGAAAACTCGGCATGGAATAACTACATGTTGATTTTGTCATACGAAGTTAATGCCTGACACAAGCACCACACTTTTGTTATTTTTAACGTGTCGTATACAGGTCAGACTGGTTGTCATATCTGATACGTCAAAGATTCGTTTTGGTAAAACTCGACATGGAATAACTACATGTTGATTTTGTCATACGAAGTTAATGCCTGACACAAGCACCACACTTTTGTTATTTTTAACGTGTCGTATACAGGTCAGACTGGTTGTCATATCTGATACGTCAAAGATTCGTTTTGGGAAAACTCGACATGGAATAACTACATGTTGATTTTGTCATACGAAGTTAATGCCTGACACAAGCACCACACTTTTGTTATTTTTAACGTGTCGTATACAGGTCAGACTGATTATCATATCTGATACGTCAAAGATTCGTTTTGGGAAAACTCGACATGGAATAATTACATGTTGATTTTGTCATACGAAGTTAATGCGTGACACTAACACAACATCTTTGTTTTAAACGGCACATTATAATTCAACAAATCACAGTATACATGTCACATAATCAATTTACACAACGACACAATAACGTTTCATTGCATTCAATAATTTCTAGAATTCTGAGGGACTCGAATGAGGGTTTTACCTTAGCGGTCTCTGAGGATAACATCCCTGTTTGTTCTTGATGAATGCGAGGTTGAGTTTTATCAATTTCAATTCGTCGTGACAAAGTAAATTGTAATTTTATGTACGTGTCGCAACTTATGATTATTTTTGGTTATGTTTATATTTGCTTTGACGTTTACTGTTCAATATTGCCAACACTACAATTAAATAAATTTCACCACGTTGCTCATAAATTTGCACAACAACAATTCAATAAATGCCTTCAGAGTTTCATCGCTATTTTAAATTGCTTCATTGCCTAGGAACCCCGAGCAGTGTTGTAACGTGTCTAATAATTAAAACAATAGGCCCTGAGATCTCATTTATTTCTAAAAAGGTATATGCTAAATACCACAGCATATACGTATATGTAGATACACTTTTAACGTGACAGAAGCATATCGACAACTTATGCGTCGCCCTTTCAAAAGCCATTTTTGCTATAAAGAGAATAGAAGTTTTGACAGCTTGTACTGTATACTACGCATTGTTTCACTCAAAAATATCACACGGAATTGAAGTATGGGGTCACTCAAAACACATGAATAAAATTCTCACCTTACAAAAAAAAAAAAACAGTACGAGCGTTTAGAAGGAGTGTCTCAAGAAATACATTGTAAACCCCCATTTATAAAGAACAATATAATTACGGTTCCAGGATTATATATATATTCAAGCAAGTATTACAGGTTAAATTGTATAGTGTTTCGTACGTCACAAGATCCGAGAAAACATGGTTTTAACTTGCGTTCAAAATTAGATTTACATATAAAACCACAAAGACTTAAAAGTACGAGTTCTCTACAATTAGACATAAAATTGTTTAATAAATTACCAAGAAGTTTAAAAACTCTTAACACACGTGACTTTCGGACCGAACTTAAAAAATACATTATAAAAAACAATTATTATATGAAATAAGACATGAACTTTTCCAATTAGAAAACTTTGAACTGTGTACTTTAATTTTAATTTTAATCTTGACTTGGCCTAGCTTTGTAAGCATTATCTTTTCTTATCTTATAATATTCTACATCTATCTATTTTTTATTTTATTTTATTTTTTCAGGTGAGGACCGACTTTTGATCGATTCGGCTTGTGGTATGTCTTTTTTAATTAATTACAGTCGCTATGCGTCCACGATATTTCTCGACGACGCTGTATATGCATGTGTATTATATACAGGAGCGGTTTTGACATCCGAAAATCCGCGAATCGGGCGCATTTAATCCGCCAATCAATTTTTTTCTAATGATATTTGTTGTGCTTGCTTTATCCACTCATTTCTTAAACGTCTTCGATCGCCTTTAAGTTTTAAATTTTTTATCAACTCTTGCCATGAAACCTGGACGGCATGTCTTAGCTTAAGTGAAAAGTACGTCGTTGCAGTCCTTTATGCTGTTTTACAGTAACTCTACGACATGCCGTTCAAATTCCATGGCAAGAGTTGATAAAAAATTTAAAAAATCACGCGGTGTAACTTTCACATCATTTTATAAGATTTTCTCAATTTTTTTTCTCCTCAATTGTCTTCTATTTTATCAACGAAAGTCAGAATTGTTTTTTGTTTAATTGTATTTTCATTCACTTTTAAATTTGAATTAAATTTTCTTTTTGTTTTGTCTTTGTTGTCTTTGGTAAGTACTAGTTTCGATATTGCTCGTCAGGCAACACGGTGGCGTGGTTGATGTTGGCGACATCATGCCAAGGTTACTAAAGAGACAAGGTTGCCTGGTAACTTTCAACGTCACCACAACGTCACTCAGTAGGCCCATTTAATGCATTTACACAAATAGATGGCCTACTGGATGACGCGTCACTCCACGAGTTACCAGGCAACCTTCTCTCTTTAGTAACCTTGACATCATGCTACATTTGCTGGGTTCGTTAATTCCTCCGCGCTTACTCTGTTCACTCCTCGAGCACTTTTGTCTCACTTTTACGTATATCAAAACAGCTGCGCTCTCACTCTACTTTTCATTCGGAGCTTGCACCGTGTGAATTTCCGAACTCAACAATTGTAAATCATATGCTGCTAGCAGTCCAGATGTTTACAGTCAAAGCACAAACATGTTTTGCAATGTAAACACCCGTTTATCAGAAAAATTGCCAACAGCAATTACTTCCGGTGAACGCGACCAATGTGACCAACGAGTTAAGAATAACAGGAGCGAGTACTAACAGTTGGTTCTCGTCCAAATTGGTCACTAAATATGGCTGCGGTAAGTCATAGGCTGCGTCCGACTCGTGGTTAAAGTAGTCAACCCATGGCGGACCCCGGACCATCTGTCGGACGGTCGAGTGGTTACGTTTTAAAATGGGACCATGGTCTGACCAGTGGCCGGATTCTGGTTTGACGATACGACACCTGTCGATCGAGTTTGAAATTTCATCCCTTTGTATTTTCTGTGTATTTTTAAATACCCCCGATTGTCTTTTATTTTTATTTATTTATTTTTTAAATTGAAAATTGCATTTATTTTATTGTTTTATTTATTGATGCATGACGTGATATTTTTCGAAGTGCTTTATTTCATTTTTCAAATTTGTTTTAAGTTGCGCCTTCCTCACGTTTTCCCTTCTTTACCTGAACGACCTCGATCGTCTTTTGTTTTTTTTTAGCAGAAAACTAGAAAACTTTCACCTCATTTTTTCACGTTTGTTCACATTTCTTTTTTTTATTTGCTTTCTTAGCCGTTCGATTATCTTTTATGTTTTCGTCTTCTATTTTTTCGACGAAAATCAAGATGGTTTTTGTTTTATTTAATTTTCATTTGATTTTAAATTCGAATTAAATTTTCTCCTTGCTTCGTCTTGTAGAATGTAAAATGTGCTTTACAGTTTTATTATTGTTACGGCGCGGCGTCGGGCGTGAACTTGACCTTTAAACGAAATTGACGTGATCAGCTGAAACACGAACTACAAAATATATATATGCACTTGGCAAATGCATGCGAATCACCTGAAGTAAATTATTCCGCACAAATTGTATAAAATAAGGATAACAACGGCCGCTCTTTGAACGCCTGCTTCGACAGGTAAACAAATAAATCACTGCAACGCGAAAACAGTTTAAATCTCCGCGTTAAAAATTCCTAGTGTTCAAATTTAAATTGTATTCTAAATGCGTGCAACGTGTCCGTCATAAACATCTTTTTATTGCCCGATATCACGCGTTACCCTTGACTCGTATTTTATTTATTTATCGTACGTCGTTTATTGGATTTATCGCTGATGTTTGAATATGCTAATAACAAAGAAATGGTGATGACAACCATAATTTAAAACGTTACAATCAGCAGACACATTCGTAATCTGTTGGGTTTGATGCCCGAACTACAGTGTGAGCATATGAGAATGAAAGCCACGTGATCAGTTACGTATGCGTTTCTGGTTTCTAGCATCGGCAACATTGAACGAAATATTAAATGTGGCTTCTTTATGATCGGTAGCGTGCAGGTGCGTTTAATAATTCGTCCTTTTAATTTATGTAACTGAAATAAGGGTCGTAGCTCTATATAACGAAACATTTAAGGGTAACTTACATGGCTTGGTCACTTACACAATAAAACAAGACTTCTGAATAGCTATCATACTAATGACCAAGGATCGTATTTGAGACCACTTACTGGCCACGCACTTCTAACTTGACTGTACTCGGCCGTCCCCACTTTGTCTAAGGCAGCAGCGCAATCGGCGATCGATCCTCCCACTCTCCGATCTATTGTTCCTGTGTACACTCTGAATAACAAGTTTTCGTATTTTCTCCGCAGGAAGTGACCCCAAATATGATCCCTGCTAATGACTTAAAGATCAACTCGTCGACTATTTAAAGGGTTTTTTGCGAGGACGTTTTTCCAGGGAAGTTATTTAATTATGCCTTGGCGTATGACTCATGGGGAACTGAAAGCGTGTTACTCAAAATTTGCATGTTCCTTCCTTGACATTTCCGAAAGATTCATACTTATACATAGTTGTTTCCATAAGAGAAGAGCTCTGCGTCATCATAAATAAAACGCGTCTGGCGTTGCATCGTCAGACTTAAGAATCATAACTACGTCCTTTTTTCTCGTTCATCGTTAACAAAGAAATAATACTGAAACAATTGTCGGTTGTAACTTCGGCGATTGATTACGCAGAGTTCAATTTTCATATTATGTAATTGTTTGCGGAAAGCTTTGGCTGACTGATTTTTGCAGCTGCGAATTCTTGCGTTGTTGGCGTCCTTGTTACAATACGCAAGATTGATTCTTGAATTGATCGACAAAGAAAATGTGGTGGGAATCACCCTGTATATAACGCTTGCTTTTTGCGCTTAGCCTCGACAAAATCGCGCGGACGAAATCCGCATCCCCGATTCCGACTTAGCGAGAGAGAGAGAGAGTGACAGTAACACGGATCCTCTCCCCCGGGATTTACGCAGAAGCAAGGACGTTTAGGGACGCTCTTTGCATACGGAATGGGCGTCCCGGGCGCCGAGCGACGTCCGAATCGGACGGCAGCGGCGCCGAAAATATTTAAATTTTAACCTGAATCTCTGCGGATTCCATTTTATACACTTTCCAGTTTTTAATCAAAGCGACAAATAATTATTTGCACAACGAAACTAAGAGGGTGAACACTGCCGTCATTAAAATATTTCGCGGTTCTTTATTTGTTGTAATAATTTAAAATCCGCGCTTTTTTCTTGTCCCGGTAAGCGGCGGCGCGGCAGTTCTATAAACAGGCCATGCTTCCCTGTCAAGTGGGTGGCCTATACACTAGGATATAATAAGGACGTAATTGTTTATTGACATTATTGTTAACGACTAGGCCCAAAGCAATTGTTTTCGGGTTTCATTCTACTAGAAAGTCGCCGCAGTAAAAGAAATAATGCACATAATGTAGTGCGAATTTATGCGGGGTTGTTTCATCCCTTCAATATCGATGTGCCGTTTGGATACCCCAAGGGATACAGTCGGGGATAGTTTCTCGGCGTTGCTGTCTTAATCAGACCGTTCCATTCGCTCCGCTGGTCATTCCGAATTAATATCGCCCAAGTTCCGACTGAATTTAACTTGGAAAATGCGTGCGATGCGACTGTGCCCCCTGCCCCCTCCCCTCCGGAGTCGACGAGGGTCGGCGAGGGTCCTTTACGGTCAAGTGTCAGGAATATTCCCAGGCGGACGCTTCCTATTTAACTTTCGAGTTACAGCTTTACGGCGCGCTGCTTGTGACGCAACATTAAAGTCATCCTGTATATTATGTTTTTTTTTTTTAAATCGCAACCTTTAATATTAGCACGGAAGATGTAAATCAAAATCGGGCGCGTATTGTATTTACATGTCCTATGTTTAGTGCAAGTAGGCTTGGCTTAACGAAGAAACGAACTGCCTTTTCTCAAGTTTCAGTGAAACAGTCGGTATACTTATCAAAAAAGAATTTAAAGTCGGTTTTTCGAAGCGTGATAAAAACGTCAAGTTGAAATCTCTTCTTCTTCTTCTTTGCGTGGCGAATGTCGCGCGCGTTTAAGGCAATAAAACGGTGCAGCACACACACACACACACATACACACGAGAAAATGAAAAGATGAGCTCTTGGGGTTTCCGGGGCGGTAAACTTCGACGTGACGTCAGCGATGACGTTGTGATTCCGCGCGAAACTTTCCTCCGTGTCTCTCTCTCTTCGTCTCATTCGTTTTCCGGACTCGAACCATTAACGTGGTAAATTACTGTAAATATTGCCGCTCTCCTTAATACATCATTTCTAACAGGGCCGAATTACTTCGCGCAATTAAATGAAACCCGGCTTTCACGCTCGGTTGACACGATTATACGTTCTGCGCGGTTTTAAATCAACTGAGATTTAACTGTTTGGGGAGATTTCGCGCGCGCGCCATCTCTTGTGCGTTTCGCGAAAATATGTATGTTGACAGGTGCAGGTCTTACAACTGCAGTTTTCTTTAAAAAAAAATATGTGTTTCCATGATTGATCCATAACTAAAACTAAAACAAAAAATGAATGCAAACTAAAAATAGTTTTGGGTAGATTCCGCGCGCGCACGCCATCTATTGTCCGTTTCGCAAAAATGTGTTGACAGGTGCAGGTCTTACAACTGCAGTTTTCTTTAAAAAAGAAATATGTGTATCTGTGATTGATCCATAACCAAAACAAAAACAAAAAATGAATGCAAACTAAGAATAGTTTCGGGAGGATTTCGCGCGCGCACTGTCACCGCAAAAATGTTAAAAGAGAAAAATACTCCTGAATTAAATTATTGACTTACCGGATGACAAGTGGCGTTGTCTCTAAACAACGGTTCTCCCAAGCTAGCACAATGGAGAAGGGGGTGGGTATTTATTAAGGGCGCCAGGGAGTATGTACCCCCGGTTGCAAGAACTCCACATATGAGACTCCCTCCCTAAGCCTCAATGCGTTCGCCTCAGATAGACCAATAATTTCAGGAGATTTAGATTCACTTGTACGCTTAGCGCAGGTTCCGCACAATAAAACCTTCACTGTGGTACAAAATTTATTGTAACACACTATTTAAACAGATCCTAAAAGAAGTAAACTGTTACTCGGTAACTTAGCCGACAACAAACACTAAAAGTTAATACGTACCGATAATCAGATCTGATTTTACACAAATCAAGATAACACTCTACGATATTACAATTGACTACTTAATTATCTACGGTGAACGTAGCGCAACACGTAGTCCTAAATTCTAATTCGCAATTTAATTATGCATGAACAACAAATAAAATCTAAACCGATCGATCCGTAAACGTGAGATTGAATTACGTTGAAAAACCTAATCTTTTAACAGCACGTCCAGTCCGAAGTCAGGGTCGGCGTTGCCAACCGAAGCGCGATGGTCGGTGGGTAATTTCAACGCCCTCTGTTGATCGCGGGTAGCGACGACAATCTGGATCAAACTGGTTTCGCTGGTCAGGTTTCCACGATCGAGTTACGGCACACTCACGGGACAGGAATGCCTTCGGAGAAATAGCCCGAAAGACTTGTCTAATAGCCGGCGTCAAAAAACTACGCCCAAATAGGAAAAGCGTACATAGAAGAAATGATTTTTGTTAGCGGCCATGTTAGGTACACGCCCTCGCACGTTTTACGTTACCTGGGATTTTCTAAATTTCCAGGCTTAGCATGGAGGTTAAAGATGCCCCAAATGTGTTCGATGGTGTCCCGAGATCTTCCAGCAAAGCCGCAATTGAGCTACTTCTCCAAATGAGCAAGTACTCCGATAGGTTTACAGCACACGTAAAACACGTCTTACTAGCACCAAGATTCGAACAAGAAAGAAAGCGACGAGATCGCAAATGGGGAAGGTCGCTAAAACGCGCGAAAATTACCGACGATAACCAATGACAGGCGACCTAAGAGTCACATGGTGCCTTCATAGCCTATGAATGTTAAGCGTTCCCCGATAGCGATGTAAATGAGGGGGTAACAATGTGGCCAACTGTGCTAAAGCGCAGTTGAATGATGCCGTATCGCCACGATGTTTTGGCGCGAGATTTGAACGTAACAGTACGCCATCTATTGTGCGTTTTGCAAAAGTGTATTGACAGGTGCAGGTCTTACAACTGCAGTTTTCTTTAAAAAAATGTGTATGTGAGCAAAAACATCCAGAAAAGAGAACGAATAAAAATTGCACGTACAAAAGGAGGCGAAAAATACAGAAGATGAATGCGCGCGCACGCCATCTATTATGCTATTGTTTCACGAAAATATTTTGACAGGTGCAGGTCTTACATCTGCAGTTTTCTTTTAAAAAAGGATGTATCTACGATTTATCCACAAACAAAAACGTTCAGAAAAGAAAAAACAAATAAGAATTGCAGGCACGAAATGAGACGAAAAAACAAAAGATGAATACGAAATAAAAATAGTTTCGGGTAGATTTCGGGCGCGCACGCCATCTGTTGTGCGTTTCGCAAAAATATTTTCGTAGGTGCAGATCTTAACTTACTACTGCGGTCTTCTTTAAAGATTTATCCACAAACAAAAACACTCAGAAAAAAGAAAAAACAAATAAGAATTGCACGAACGAAGCGAGACGAAAAAACAAGAGAAGAATGCGAAATAAAAATAATTTCGGCGCGTTTCATTTTAAGTAAAAGTTGTATACGCCGAAGAAACGAGGAAATTGTATGAAAATAATAACAAAAGACGATTGACGTATTGTAGGCAAAAAATAAAAGGCGATCCCAAGAAAAGCAAAACTTACTGAACTTGCAAGTGCATTGTTACGTATGAATTTGTCGCTAAGAAATCGTGGCAACAAAACATCGTCTAATGCCCGATTTCTTCATCGCCTTATCTCGAGGTTAAATTTATCTATCATTTAGAATGTGACACATAGTATGTGTACGACCAACTGTAGTCACATTCCAACTGTTAGATAAATTAACCTTAAGTTAAACATGGTGAAGAAATTGGCCATAAGCCGCGTTTTGGTACGTTTGGCAACCTTGTACTCCTTCCCCGCTACCACGAAGCTTATTCGATATAGGACACCACGTGACTATATCATGGTTCGCCATTAGTTATCGCTTGCGACTTTCGCGCCTTATTTAGCGTCCACCATCTTAGACTCGCGTTCCCGTTTCATTCTACTTTCGGCCATCGTAAGGTGTTGACGTGTCGTTTGTTAGATGGCGCATGCGTGTTCTGAAATTTTCGTCCTAACTGTCTTTAGAAATAAACGAAAACGTGCGATTAACAAAATTTGAAAATGACAGTTGACAATCGAGGTAGTCCGAATGACCTTTACGCAAAAAATAAAAGACGATCTGAAAAAACATAATTACACGCGCACAAAAAAAAAAAAAAACGAATATTTTCATCAGTGAACTTGTATCGCTACTTTCCCCTCAATTATTTCATCTCGCGCAAGATGTCGCTTTTCATTTTCTACGATTAGAGAGTCCACGAACTGTTATCTATTATTTATTTTCTACAATTTTACTTTCACGAGCGCCATCTATTATTTGTTTCACGTACTAGATGTTACATCGGCTGTTGATGTCGAGGTTTCTCTGTCATTCGTTAGATGGCGCATGCGCGTTCTGAAATTTTCGTCCTAACTGTCTTTAGAAATAAACGAAAGCATGCGATTAACAAAATTTGAAAATGACAGTTGACAATCGAGGTAGTCCGAATGACTTTTACGCAAAAAATAAAAGACGATCTAAAAAAAACCTAATTACATGCACACAAAAAAAACGAATATTTTCATCAGTGAACTTGTATCGCTACTTCCCCTCAATTATTTCATCTCGCGCAAGATGTCGCTTTTCATTTTCTACGATTAGAGATTTCGCGAACTCTTATCTATTATTTATTTTCTACAATTTTAGTTTCACGGACGCCATCTATTATTTATTTCACCTACTAGATGTTATATCGGCTGTTGATGCCGAGGTTTCTCTGCCATTCGTTAGGTGGCGCATGCGCGTTCAGAAATTTCGTCCTAGCTGTCTTTAGAAATAAATAAAACACGTGCGATCGAAACGTAGCTTAGGTCAAAAAGCGATCGCAAGATGTCGCGATTTAAGCTTTTCGTTATTTTTCCAGTAAATTTCAGCTAATACTGCGGCCTTTTGTATTTTTGAAGTTTACCATCGATTGTCACTTGTTTTCATTTTTCTGTAACGTTTTTTCAAGCCGTGGACATCGTCAATTAACTTCAGCGTTTTCGTTTTCTCATTTTACTATATTTTTTCATCTTCTGTAAATTTCAAATAGATATTAATAATGATTCTTCAAAGATGTTTCGATCGTCTTTTGTTTTTGTCATTTGTAAATTCCAATTGAATTGTTCTTCTTCTTTCGTTCAGATTTTACGTTACTTTTGCCGTAAATTTCGAATAAATGGTGCTTTTCTTTTCTTTTTGTGAAAACGCACAGGATTGTCTTTTGTTTTCGTGTTTCTTCAACGAGGTCTCGATCGTCTTTTGTTTTTGTCAATTGTGAATGACAGTTAAATCGTTCCAAATGGCTCTTCTTCATTTTTTTCGGGGATTATTTTATTTCACGTTGTTGTTATCGTAAATTTGAGATTGTTTGATGTTGAATTGTTTTGTTTTTTCTTTTTCTTTTTGACTCGGCCCGGTCAAACCCTAAACAGCACGGTGTAACTAAAGCGGGAGTTAGAAGTAGCGCTGAAACTTGAAGTAGGACCGAAAGCCTAAATAGAAGGAAGGAACGGATTCGTTAGCGTCCAAAATGGCGTCAGACAATTCGCACAATTTTTGCCTGAGATTCGTAGTTTCTCAAACTTGGTATGGGGCTAAAGTACCCCAAAATTCGATCGGTGGTGCACTAGTGGAATTCCGGCAAAGCCGTAGATAAGCACTTCTTAATCCTTTAAGCAAGGGCTTCGATATTTTCTCTCAGCGGTATAACGCATCATCATGGCACCAAAGTCCGATGAGAACTAAATTCGAGCGCGAAATTGAGGTGGAAGGGATGCCGAAAATGCACGTACGCCATAACCAATATCCAATGACTTTCAGAGCCATGATCATGCGGCGCTTTCAACAAATGAAAATCGCGGAAAGCAGGGAACGCGCGGGGTTGCCAGGTGAACTCGAGATGATGCGGCAAACGAAGCTTTGTTGCCACGTTTTCGTAACGGAATTTGTAATCGTTGAGATTCGTGAACGCCATCTATTATTTATTTGACGATACTACGTACTAGATCTCATATCGGATGTTAATTTCGAGGCTATTTTGTCATGATTGGCGCGTTCTGCAATGTTCGTTTTAATTGTTAATCGACAGATAAACAAAGCACAAGCGATTGTCAAAATTTTAAAATTACTGTTATTTATAACTGAAAAACAAAAAAAAACCGCATTCTTTTTTGTTTTCGATATTGATCTATGTATCACGGATTCCTGAGAGGGAAAAACGAAACGCGTCGTTATAACGTAGGTTTCGAAGGCAGTTCTTCTTCTTCTTCTTTTTATTGAAAAGGTGAATTGTCTCGTATCGATTGTTCCGCTTAAAACAAGTGGAAAATCCGCGACTTCGGTTCGAAACCGTCGGATTTCTATTGCCATCGGGGCGAAGTAATCCCGACGGTTGCCTCTGGAGAGTCCTATTATAGAAACGAGGACCAAAGAGCGACGACAGCGCCGCGCCCGGCCAGGCGTAGCACAAAGGGGCCTTTGAACGAAACAGAAAAAGGCCCTTTGTAATTACGCTGCGCGCTGCTCCGACTCTCGAAATTAAAACACGTTTCCATTTGCGCGCGGATTTTTTCACGAACCATATACTTTTCTCGTATTAGGGGGGCGACGGCGGCGGAGGCGGCGGTGACGTCGAGGGGGAGGGCGTCATTAGCGCACTGCAACGCCGGAAAACAAGTACTGCTCATTAGCGAAAATACAAGACGCGGTATGACGTTGTGATTTCTTTTTTTTTTAACCTGAGGGACACCTGAAGCAGGTCTGCCTCCAGATGTTATTTTGGCGTTTAAATTCCGACGCGAATGCAATCGCATTGTCCTCGAATTGTTTCCGACGTCGATGGCGTCACCGTCGTAAATCGAGCGCGGTGCTCGGCTCGGCAAGCGCGCGCGCTGGATGACGCCGCCGCCGCCGGACAAAGAGACGCACGGTCGAGGGCTGCATCGATTCTTCGGGAAAACGCGCTCAGCTGAGCGCTCGGATCCTTTGTCCTCGGTTTTCAAGGGCTTCGCCGTGTTAAACAAGTTCTCAACGAATTTCTTCGTGATATGCGACAATCTCTCGTCTCTTCAGCAAATGGTCGCCGGAGCTCCAGAAATTTGTCCGACAGACATATTTTTAAAATAATTGCCTCCTTCTTTCTGGCTGGTTTTGTTTGAGAAAATTTAGTTTCCCAAAAACTAACGTTCCTTCTCTGTTTGCATTAGGGATACTTTTTGCACCTGCTACCTGGCAACGCTTTCCTAAGCTTCTGCGTTTTGACGTCTCAAAAATGTTGGCTTTTATTTTTTATCAACTTTTTCCTTGAAATTTGGAAATTTGATATGCGACACGAAGGTTTCGTCTCCTCGAGCACGGCGGGAAAGCCGGAACGCGAATAAGCAAGTTTGTGGACGGCTTAATTTCACCGAAATGTTGAACGATGGCGACCCGGTCAAATTTCAAACGAAATGCACCGATTTCAAAAATTCGCCGTTCATTTATTTACAGCCCTACCGGATCGAGACGGGTGGCGTTGGTTAGAGGAAGGCGTCGGCTATCCTCCGGTCGAAACACCTCGACAATATCTGTGGTGGTTTCGGAGAAGTAAATTTTTTTTTCGGAGCGTCACCTTAGCGGAAGCGAATTTAAAAAAAAATTCGCCGTTTCGTTATTAATCGTGCTATCGCTTCGAGACCGGTGTTGTCGCATAGAGGGAAGATAAAACTATCTTCCAGTTGAAACAGCTGAACAATATCACTTCCGGTTGCGCAGAAATAATTTTTTTTTCCGGTGCGTTATTTAACCGGAGTCGAACTCTAAGCCCTCCTGAACCGGCCCTGTGCGTCGTATGGGAACGGGCGGGACCTCAAAAGACGCGGGAGAAACTAAGTTAACAGCCTTCAAAAATTCGTCCACCTGAGATTAAAGGGGCACCGTTCAAATCGAAAAGACCATCACAATAGGGTTGTCCCCATTTAAAATGCATTGGGTGCATCGTTCCGCTCGAGCGCATTTCGCCGGCTTAGGGTGGGTCGAGGGGGAAGTTGCTTACGGGGGCGGTAAAAGGAAGGACTGAGTTAAGCGGAAACGTCCCCGGCCGAATCGGTCGGTAATTGTGGCGGGGGCGGCCCCGAAACTTCTCCCACCCTTTTCAGGGACTCCGGGCTTGTAGCATCGTTCCGGGTGACCGGAGCTTCAAGCACGAGGCGGCATCGCGTTCCTCGTGACTTTCTGCGACGCTTTTACATTGAGCTCGATTCGCTCTGACCCCCCGCCCCCCAGGTACCGTAAAAAATTCCGAAAAAAAGGGTGATTTTCAAAAAATCATTTCTCGAAAATACGCATTTTCCCAGGGTATAGGCCCCATAGGTTAGGTACCTGGGGGGGTCCTCTAGCGTGCGAGAGAGTTTAAAAAAATTCTAAGTTCCCGTTTTCGAGAAATTTTCGTCAATGTCTGACGACGTCGTTTTCACGTCACTTTTCGGGCCCCAGCTCAAAACCAGGACCGGCCTCGGGCCGTGCTTCCGGAGGTAGAAGCAACTGTCGGTCCTACGTCTACGTTCCGAGTTTGGTTCGATTCGGTCGGTAAATAAGGGCCGTGGAATTTTTTGAAACCTCAAAAATGGTATTTTTCGGAAACGCCCATACAAAATCTTTCCCCCCCTTCGTCAGATCGCGAAACGGACCCCGGATTCGGATTTTTCGGTATTTTCACCGTATGACGGCGAAAGTCTCGTCTCGATTCGATCGCGTTCGAGGGTCGAAAAAAATTCCCGAAAATTACTTTACATCCGTGCAGAGTCCGACGTTGCGCCCCCTGGCTCCGCACAGCGACGGGAGCGACCGCCCCCAAAAATCGTCCGAAGGATTCAGGTAGAAGTGGTATAAACGGCTTTCCACGGAAAAATTTCTTGCGTCGGCAATATCAAAAAAAGGCTCAAAAATCGCAAAATTTTTAGAGAAAAACGCTTTTTCGAAATTCACGCGAAAATGGGGGGGGGGAATCGAAAAATCCGTCAAGCAGGAAAGTTGGCAATCAGTTTTCGCCGTCGAAGTTGTATTTGCGTTTTTTCGATATTCCCAGTAATAACGTCAGGAAAATTCGGCGAATGCAGTTTTGTCATGTCACGTCATTTCGTCGTATATTTTCTTAACTCAGATCTGTAGGTACGATCGGCATACAAAGATGATCTGTACATTACACTTTTGATTTGACAATATTGTTAAAATTCACTGTTTTTTTTAATATGAAAAGTAGTCCGTTCTTTAGCAATGAATGAAACGCTCACCTTCAGGATAACGTAGGTATACCTATCTACCCAAAATCCGAAGCGTCGAAACACGGGGGATTTACCGAATCGGGGAACGTATTTGTCCCGATTTTAATTCGGCGATGCCACAGCGGAATAAATCAGGTTTCAAATTAGGCCGCTCGAAATTGAAGCGCCTTTTTAGACGGGGCTCTCTTGTTCGCCTGTGCGATTCTTTGACTTGGTGCACGTCGGAAAAGAAAGCCAAAGAGGAAGAAAATAATCGCATTTTCTCCTCGTCCTCCTCCTGCTCGATCGTCGTGCTTGAATCATATATCTCGAAATTGGGGACGGCTACTCCTACACATGGACTACAAAGCCGCGTTTTTGGCAGCACTGTCCACGCGTCACATCTACACAAAATATGCATTGCCGTCTCTGGTTCCCTATTGCAAAGTCTGCAGTTTAGATCCCCATTGAATTTACCGATCCTTCGCATGTGCTCCTTAACAGTCAGGTGTCCTGTTAGTAACCCCGTGGTGATATTGACTTGCACCCTGCTCCGCAGCTCTCTTGCAAGGACCTCTAAGAATGGCGATAACCTGGTCTACTTAACCAGTATCTATTATGTTTCTCGCTTATCAGTCGTTGAGAAAGCCCCGAATAGCGTTCTTGGTTATGCCTAGGACAGGTTCAGGGCCAAGGTATTCCATGCCCACTCCCTGCCTGGCTAGTTCATCAGCCCGTTCGTTACCGATAATACCTTGATGACCTGGCACCCACACTAGCGTGCTCAGCCAGGTCATTGAGCTCACTTAAACATTCCCACACCAGTTTGGAAGAGATCTTTGAGCTTACTAAAGCCTTCAAAGCCGCCTGGCTGTCGGTTAAGATGAAGATCCGCTTATTTGAGTAAGCCCTCCTTTTGTTTTCCCGTGCACATTGTAATATGGCGTATATGTCTGTTCGGAAAACAGAGGCAAATTGGCCTAACGGGAAGCATATCTTCTCCTTTGGTCTATGCCCGTAGGTATATTCCTGACGGGCGGAAGAGCAACGTTGTCAAGCGACTCGAAATTGGGTAAAGTGCTGCGCTGTTGCCACTTCGTCGTAACTGGATTTTGAAGTTTTAACACGGTGATCTTTTGACGTTGTGTGAAAGTTTTTGCATCCTAGTAGTATTTTCTTCGATAGAATAGAGAACATATAGAGTTTTCAACTGCGGCGATTGTTAGCTTGCAAGAAGGTTGGTTTTACTCAATAAGGAGTTTGGCGTCTTGCCCAACGCATTGGGGTTAGTTGCATAAAATGTGTTGGGTAAGATGCTAGCCTGTAAGTTACTTAGGTATTTCGCGTGTCGGTACCTACTTATTTATTACAAGAAACAATGCGGATTTATGGGAGAAGTCGTGCAGTGGACTGGACCTGTTGCATTGCTTGCAAAAAGTGGCTGCATGCGACTTGCACCTCTTTTGAGAATGCCTGTGTCAGTTGTGGCAAAAAATAGATAATGATGCCAAATATCTTTTGCGTGGGCATCTTTCCTACCACCGATTCGCGGTGAGATTCCATCAAAATCGAGTTAAGATGCCTAACTGAATAACTATTAACTTTAAAATGTTCTGTTGAGGTTTCTTGTTAAATTATCTATCTACTGCTCCCACACAGCGTAATGAAAGTGATACTTGGATACCTTTTTATTTCTCAATGATGCAGAAGTGGTAAAAAAGACTCAGTGTCAGATCATGACGCCTTCACTTAGCTTGAAAGTCGTCGCATAGACTGTGATGGAGTTTACCTAAAATTTACTGTGAGAAAATATTCTGTCAACATTGTCGACAAACCGAGCGATGACGTTGATAAATACCTACTTCTTTTCCTTTCAGTTTACAAAAGGTACAGTCTCAGGTCGTAATCCCTTCATATACGTTGAGTGATCTCGCTTAGACTGTGACAGAATACCTACAGGTGGACATTTACTTAAACTTAAATCTAACTATGAGGAAGTAATTTTTTTTACTCCAAAATAACGGCGTAATGACGTCGATAAACAACTTCGTTTACAAAAGTCACAAAAAAGGTACAGTCTCAGGTCATAACGCCTTTACATTCGTTAGGGGTTGTCGCTTAGACTGTGACAGAAATTTTTACTTTCTGTTAAGGTTTCTTTTTAAATTATTGTTCACGTACAGAGTACCTAAGTGGTTCTGAAGAGTTGATAAAAAATAAGCCAACGCTTTTGTGACGTCAAAACGTGAAAAAATTTAGGAAAGTGATACCAGATTGCAGGTGCAAAAAGTATCCCTAGGGTAGGTAAATCGGGCAAATACGCCCCATATTTTGAAAAAAATCTATAATTAGGAAAAAAGATATTTAATACCAAAAGTTATTACGTATATAATCTGAGCAAGGCGACAGTAATCTTTTATAAAACATATAAATGAAGTTTTACTCTTAAACTATATTTAAAAAAAAAAATTTCTTTTAAACCTGCACTGGGGCGTTTTTGTTGGATACAGTGGTAAAAACACCTCACTACAGATGATTACTTAATTTTGTTTCTTCTCTTTGGCACACTTGTTGCTGGTACATGTCTCATGAAGCCAACTAGAACACATGGTGCATTGTATCCAGTCAACTTTTGATTTAGTTGCGACATTCGATGCAAAAGTTTCCACTTTCATCAGAAATTTCATCCGTTGAGCTTAAAACAGGCTCATCATTCGAGCTTAAAACAGGCTCATCATTCGAAGAAGTATCAGAAGAACTATAAAGTTGTCTTCTTGTCTTCTTAACAACTCGTTTCTTCTTGTTCGAAACAGTTTGAGCAAATCCCTGATTCTTGTTTGCACAACTTTTGTTTTTCTCAGCCTTTTTACTGGCGTTAGCTTTCTTCTTTTCAGAAAATACTCTGCGTTTTACACGATTTTCTGGAGACGTTAGTTCTAGAGCTGATTGTTTTCTTTTAGAGACGCCAGTATTAGGGATTAGTGAAAGTGCTTCATTTACTCCCATCTCTCCATAATTAACTTTATTCATGGCCTCTGCTAACGTATCTTGACTGAAACTTATAGCTTGTTACAGTTTATTTTCCGCCTGTGTACGAACACACCCCGTACAGTACATTCCAACGCCGCAATCTATTTTTAGCGTGCTTCGATACGTTTTCTCACGCTTTACCCTACAATTCGGGAATTTGGTTCGCTGGTTAGTTTCCGCTTTCATTTAATAGCCAACATGTATTTCGCTAATATTTTCAGATTAGAAGAACAAGTTCATTATCTAAAATTAGCCCCACCCTTGCTTAAGGTTGAAATTATTTTTACGCTGCGATTATTTGGCAATTTAAAGCGTACTACTTTACGGTGCGAACGACAGCGGATGGTCGAACTTCCTTTTTTATTGTTTTAAAACCTCCGCACCTGAAACCGATGCGTGTATCCGTAACCCTTGCCCTTCATTTTGATTGGTTTCCGCTGATGCCATTGGTACGATTCAAACAGACCATCGTTCTACCCCTCTCGATTTTGCAAAACGCCGGGCTTGCCATTGTGGTTCTGACCGTCATGTGAATTGCGTGTGGTTGAGTTTTATGGATTTTCTCGTTCTAATTTCTCTTGGAAGAAGAGAATAGATCTTACGGCTGTTGGCCGACTCTGATTAAATTCACTTGTACGAGAGAGTTGTGTTTCCGCCAACTCGTGGTCAAGCCTAAGCCCTACCCTGACTTAGGTAAGTTTTACTCCATCGCTTTGCATAATCCTGGCGTTCATGTTCGTTTTCCTCCCCTTTAGGCTTTTTCTTTTGGGCTTTTCTTTCCCTCGGAACCGCTTTCATAACCCAGCGTTGTCCCAGCGATGGTACCAGTGCACGCACCAGCTTACACACCGAGAAAACCGACAGTCCGCAGAATTGTTCCGTAGCAAGCCGCCTTAGCATGGCAGAACCCATACCCGTCCCACTGTAGCTGCCGGCGACACCGGATTAATTTCGCACCGGCAGAACCCATACCCGTCCCACTGTAGCTGCCGGCGACACCGGATTAATTTCGCTCCGGTGTTAAACTTCTACTTATCTACACGGGTAGGTAGCAAGCTCTACTTGTCTTTCGTACATAAATTTTACCCATTTTCTGCAAATAAATATGCCAGATACAAACGCACGATACGATAAACATAAAGCCATCTGACTTTTGGTTCCTGTACCACCGACTCACCAAAAGTAGCTACACTATTACAGCTGGGGCGTTTTTGCCCGGTTTACCCTAATGCAAACAGAGAAGGAACGGGACCTCAAACAAAACCAGCCAGAAAGGGGGGAGTTATTTTCAAAACATGTCGCTTCGGCGACCATTTGCAGAAGAGACAAGCGATTGTCGTAGATCACGAATAAATTCGTTGAGAACTTGAACTTACCCACCTTGATTGAGAGTTCTCGCTTAGAATCCAACCCTATACTTGAAACTAACTACTATTAGGAAAAATTCTAAAGTATTCCGATAAATTTTTTTTATTAATTTACTCTCAACAGTGTAATGGCGTCGATAAATGCTTCTGTTTCGGTCAGTGTTACACAAGTCGCAAAAAAGGTACAGTCTTAGGTCTTAATGCCTTCATTACCTTAGCAGCTCTCGCTTAGACTGTGATGGAGTAGACACAAAATTAACCGTGAAAGACGATGGGTTGTTTCCGTGAATTCTCGGACTGCACGGGCATAGTCACGTTGTTGGTAGGTAACGTAACACTCTCTATAAGCAGGTAAGCGCCGTCTGAATCACCTTAAGAGCGCCAGCTAATTGCACGCGAGTGTAGCGACGGCGGCGATTATCGGGTCTTCCCCCGCAGGTAATTAATTGCAGTAATGAAATTAAACAAACAAGTAGGTAATTCAATTAGCTCGCTTTAATTAGAGGGACTTTTGCTTCCCGTTTTATTCTCGCGCGCCCATCTTACGTTAATTAGCAAATAAATATTTATCGACGCGAGAAGATCAAAGCCGGCCTCTTCAGAGACACAGATGCGCCCGTCGATGTTTAATCACAGAACGCACAAACAAATCGGCGAGTTCGAGAAACGAAAGTTTAATTAATGAAAGTTTTTTTAACTACCCCTTTTCCGCTTGCGCACAGCATGAACAATTGAATTACAAAACAAACGCGCCAGAAATTCATAAATCTCTTTCGAAGAAGGTGAACCGCGTTTTCTGACGTTTAAAAGTTGTCATCGTTTCAGTGCAAGAGGGAAGGGAAGGGGGGAGCGAGGGAGGTAGATATATGTAGGTAACTTCTGTAGAGTTATTATCTTGCCGCGCGACAGATGCGAAACGGAGAAGGAAGAGAGCAAAAAGAAGGAACGTAAAACGACTGACTTACTCGCGTCCCTTGCAGATCGACGTGCAGATTGCGGTCGTTTTGTTGGTTCGTGCGGTGCAGCTCATTGACCCGCGCTTGTCAGGAGTTGACTAACGACGCTCCTCTTTCTTTTGTCCTTCTTATCAAGATGGCAGGCTCACCCTCGAAAGTTCAAGTTGCACCGGCGCGAGAATTTATTGAAAGATCTTCTTTTGCCAACGTCAATTAAAAGTCATACCCCGAATACGTACACGTGAAATAAGTAATGACAAGTTTTTGACCTAACATCACAACAAATTTTTTGAAATAAGTAGGTAAGTTGCAGACTAGCATCTTACCCAACACAGTTTATGCAAGTAACCCCAATGTGTTGGGAAAGATGCCGAACTCCTTAAGTGAAACAAAATTTGGCGCCAATTATTTCTGCAAAACTTAAGAATAATAAAGAACATCCTACCTCCTTGCAAGCTAACAATCGCCGCAGTTCTCTATTACAGAACAAAATAAGTGTCGGGGTATGTTCACATGCGGCAGTAAAAGTCATATCGTGTGCTGGGAGGGCCGTAACTTTTAGTTGGTCGATTAGTTGTGTGTTTAACGCCGTATCCTGTCTGGCGGCCGTATCTCTCGCGTCATAAAACACGAAACGGCTTATCTGAGCGCACCGACATACCTACCTACCGACGTATGTAGATATATATCATTTCGTCAATGTAGTTTTATGCCGCTGCATGTTCAACGGCGTGCAATCATTTGGCGCCTGCGGTGACCTCGTAAAAGCATCGCGGAAGCAAAACCGCAGATTTACTTGCGTAAGGGATGGAACACTTATGGTTTCACAATGAATGAGTGTCCTTACGTAATCAGAATAACGACACTGGGGTTGGCCGCGAGACCTGAACGAGCGATACATCAAACGTAACAAAAAAAAAACAAAGTTTACACCTAGCTAATAAAGATCGGACCGCATCCTCGCTCTACGACGTTCCTGCACAAATAAATACTGTGCAATATTGACATACAAATTTAACTGAGTGATTGCGCCTTCGGCCTATAATGAGTAATATATGGAAACATAAACTGTACCTAATCGAAAATTAATTAATAATTAAATAGTTTTAATACCTAACTACACGACGACACACTTCACAGGCGTCACAACAATATTATCTCATAAATGATTCGAATACAATAAATAATAGGTATACCCTGTAGGAAAAAAAAAGGAAAGCTTTAATTGCGCTGCGGTTGTTTCCATTTTCCATCGTTTTCGAATGCATAAGCGTGTGCAAGCGCACAATTATGTTAACTATTTGCAATAATTCATCGTAACACAACCGCAACATGCGGTGCACGGTATATATAGGTAGGTCAAACGGGACGACCTGCGTACCTACCTACACACGTATGCAGAAAGTTTCCGCCGCCGATGCCGGCGCCGCAACGCTCATAAATAAGCGAGCGCCGCAACGCTCATAAATAAGCGAGCGCCGCAAAAAAGGGCGCGCACGCATTTCCACCGCACTTATGATTTAATGCCGAGATAGCGGTTTCTATTTCTCTCTGTATGTGTGTGTGTGTGTGCGATGGGAGGCTAACGGAATATGTAAACGACCCCGCTCGACAGTAAAGAGAAATTGTTTATTTGGATGACGGAGGAACATCCGAAGCGGACGCACAAATTATCTTGCGGCCCTGTTTAGATAAGGCCCGCGCGCTCACATTCGACGTGAAATAGTTCGTTCCGTCGTGAACTTCCATTTTTATGTGTCGTTTCAATTAAGTAGATAATAGATAGAAACGGTTCGAAAACATTGCGCGCGTTTTATTGAATCTGTTCTCAAAAGTCGCAGAAATAGAACAGTCTGAGGTTCTGTTGCCTGTAAATTTCCCGGTCATGTCACTTAGACTGTGAAAGTTAACTTTAAAAATTCTTCCTAATATCTATTTACCTATTTAAAGCCAGTGCCTTCGGCCGTCGCGTTAGTTAAAGCATAGAATATCAACAGCGACACTCGTGTCGGAACCTTTGATGTTTTACGCTCCCGATTTTGTGTCCTTGACGCCATTGTTCTGGTGTATTAGACGTCAAAAGAATGCGCGAAATACGAATTTGTAATTATTGAATGAGAGATTCTGAAACGTAATTATTTGTGAAAGTTTAGACGGGCAGGTAAGAATTGCAAAATGATTGTAAACACTAAACAAATTTAAAAAGAAGCTTTAAGCTTTACAAACCGTACACAAATTGCATCAAGCAATGGCATGTCACCAAATTTTAAATTTAATTTACTTGCCTCTTACTTACCGCTGACAGATGACAAGCTTCTGCTGACGAAACGTATCAGCTGTTCCCCGGGACTAACAACAGTGAAGAATGGGGCGGGTTGATTAAGGTGGTAAAAATGATTAAGGGCGCCAGAAGACAATCCTTCAGCTAAAAACGTAATCGACCAGTCGACGTCTCCAATCGACCAAATCGGGCAGAAAATAAATCAACAGCAAAATAGAGGCGAGACTTTACTCACTGGTGTGCGTCAAAGTTTAAACAAAAAGACACACAACATAAATTATAAACGTTTATTTAAACTACCAAATGTTACACTAATTGAAACGTAGTAAAATAAAATAAATAAATACCTTAACCTCTTCGGTTAAAACTACAACTTGACATGAAGTGTCAATGTCGATTATGTCGCCACCTGGAGGTCACGTCCACTGTCGGTAAAACACCGACCAAAGTGGTCTCCCAAGGAGTCGATATAACACCGTCCAAAATGGCTACTCGGGCAACGCCAGGATGGTTTGATCACAGGCCGTTTTCAACGGATACGGCAACGCTCCAATAAAACGCCGCTAAGACTTCGGCTAAATCACCGACAGAAAGTCCCGATGAAAGCCTCGAATAAAACTTCAACCAAAAAGCCTACATAGAAGAAACGATTTTTGTTAGCGGCCATGTTAGGTACACGCCCTTGCATGTTTTACGTTCCCTCGGATTTTCTAAATTTCCAGGCTTAGTATGGAGCTTAAAAGTGCCCCAAATGTGTTTCATGGTGTCACGAGATCTTCCGGCACAGCCGTAATTGAGTTACTCCTCCCAAAGAGCAAGAACTCCGATAATTTTATTATGCACGTAAAACACGTTAACACTCAACCAAGGTCTGAACACAAAAGGACGATAGAAACGACCCGAAGATGATAGTGGTCGCTAAAATACGGGCGGTAATCAACGGCATTAACAGAAGGCTGTCACGTAGTGTGCCACACGAATGAGCTTCAAGTAGTAAAGAGGAGGGATGCAGGGTAGCCACTTGTATCCAAACGCGGTTCATATATCACTTTGCTTCCGCGTTTCTTTGGCGGGAGATTTGAACGTAACAACCATTAATCACATAAGAAGTTTTAAGGTTGACAGAAGATCCACCAAAAGCTGCACATGCGCAAAGAAAATCGGTTCCACGCGGAAAGCCGAGTGTCGCTTCTGGTATTCTGTGGCTAAAGTACCATCAGCATTTTCGACGACCTCCGCAGATAAATTGCCACCAAATTTACTTTAAACTTGACAGCCTCAGCCTTACCTTGACCAGGTGACAAATCTGCCTTGGACTGTCCTTGAACTTTGACATTTTTTGTCTTGTGTTGGCGTGACCTTGTCCTTCAACGTTTCCGAACCTCATCTCTTGACATTTCTATTAAAAAAAAAATTGCGTTAGATTGAATTAACCTAATTGACCTTTTCGAACCACCATTCTTGAAATTTTAATTTTTTCAAGATTTTCCCCCCAATTATGTTTCCTTGGCGTGGATTGACCTAGATCTTTGATCTTTCCGAATTTCGTCTCTTGAAATTTAAAGATTTCCGCCATTTTTTTTGCCTAAGGTTAGTTTGGCCTTGACCTTCCCCGTCTCTGGAAATTCTAATTTTGGATCACTTGGGTTGGACTGACCCGAAACTTTCACCTTTTTTTAACCTAATCTCTTGAAGTTTTAATTTTTTAAAGATTCTCCTCATTTTTGCCTTGTGTTGGCGTGACCTTGTCCTTCAACGTATCCGAACCTCGCCTCTAGGTTGAGTTGACCTTGACCATTGAGAACCAAGTTTTTTAAAGATTTCCCTCCCAATTTTGTTTCCTTGGGGTGGGTTGACCTTGATGTTCTATCTTTCCGCCTTCGCCTTCTTGAAATTTAAAGATTTTCCTCCTCTATTTTCTTGTCTAAAATTTGCTTGACCATAACCATTGACCTTTCGGAACCTCGTCTCTTGAAATTCTAATTTTTTAAACATTTACTCCCATTGCCTTTGCATTGGGTGAGTTGACCTTGACCTCTGTTGTTTCCGAACTTCGTCTTTTGAAATTTTGATTTTTTAGAGATTTTCCCCCAATTTTGTTTCCTTGGGGTTGGTTGACGTTGACCCTTTATGTTTCCGAAATTCGTCTCTTGAAATTTTGAATTTTTAAAGATTTTCCCCATTTTTTGTTTCTTTGGGGTGGGTTGACCTTGACCGTTGATGTTTCCGAGCTTCGTCTCTTGAAATTTAAAGATTTCACTCTAGTTTTTGGGCACAAGGTTGACTTGGTCTTGACCATTGACCTATTCGAACCTCGTCTCTTGTAATTCTATTTTTTTTAAATATTTCCCCCCTTTTTTTTGCCTAAGGTTGGTTTGGCCTTTAATTTTTTTCCAATATTAGGTACTTTCTTACCTTTCTGGGTTGTGCACACTTAAGATAACTCGAAGTGGACTGACCTTTTTGAACCTAATCTCTTGAAGTTTTAATTTTTTAAAGAGTCTCCAATTTTTGCCTTGAATTGGGGTGACCTTGTCCTTGAATGTTTCCGAACCTCGTCCCTTGAAATTTCTATTTAAAGATTTCTTGGCTTAGGTTGAGTTGACCTTGAACTTTTCAAGCCACCGCTCTTGAAATTTTTATTTTTTTAGAGATTTCACCCCAATTTTGTTTCCTTGTGGTGAGTTGATCTTTCCAAGCTTCGTCTCTTAAAGTTTAAAGGCTTTCCCCCATTTTTTTTGCTTAAGGTTAGTTTGGCCTTGACCCTTCCGAACCTCATCTCTTGAAATTCTAATTTTTTTAGAGATTTCCCCCCATTTTTGCCCAAGGTTGGTTTGTCCTTTAATTTTTTCCAATATTAGGTACTCTCTTGCTTGGGTCGTGCACACTTAAGATGACTCGAAGTGAACTGACCTTTTTGAACCTAATCTCTTGAAGTTTTAATTTTTTAAAGTCTCCAACTTTTGCCTTGAGTTGGGGTGACCTTGTCCTTCAATGTTTCCGAACCTCGTCCCTTGAAATTTCTATTTAAAGATTTCTTGGCTTAGGTTGAGTTGACCTTGATCTTTTCAAGCCACCGCTCTTGAAATTTTTATTTTTTTTTAGAGATTTCACCCCAATTTTGTTTCCTTGTGGTGAGTTGACCTTGACCTCTAATCTTTCTAAGCTTCGTCTCTTAAAGTTTAAAGGCTTTCCCCCATTTTTTTGCTTAAGGTTAGTTTGGCCTTGACCTTTCCGAACCTCATCTCTTGAAATTCTAATTTTTTTAGAGATTTCCCCCCATTTTTGCCCAAGGTTGGTTTGGCCTTTAATTTTTTCCAATATTAGGTACTTTCTTGCTTGGGTCATGCACACTTAAGATGACTCGAAGTGGACTGACCTTTTTGAACCTAATCTCTTGAAGTTTTAATTTTTTAAAGAGTCTCCAATTTTTGCCTTGAATTGGGGTGACCTTGTCCTTCAATGTTTCCGAACCTCGTCTCTTGAAATTTCTATTTAAAGATTTTTTTGGCTTAGGTTGAGTTGACCTTGATCTTTTCAAGCCACCGCTCTTGAAATTTTTATTTTTTTAGAGATTTCACCCCAATTTTGTTTCCTTGAGGTGAGTTGACCTTGACCTCTAATCTTTCTAAGCTTCGTCTCTTAAAGTTTAAAGGCTTTCCCCCATTTTTTTTGCTTAAGGTTAGTTTGGCCTTGACCTTTCCGAACCTCATCTCTTGAAATTCTAATTTTTTTTAGAGATTTCCCCCCATTTTTGCCCAAGGTTGGTTTGGCCTTTAATTTTTTCCAATATTAGCTAGAACCTAATCTCTTGAAGTTTTAATTTTTTAAAGTCTCCAATTTTTGCCTTGAGTTGGGGTGACCTTGTCCTTCAACGTTTCCGAACCTCGTCTCTTGAAATTTCTATTTAAAGATTTTTTTGGCTTAGGTTGAGTTGACCTTGATCTTTTCAAGCCACCGCTCTTGAAATTTTTATTTTTTCAGAGATTTCACCCCAATTTTGTTTCCTTGTGGTAAGTTGACCTTGACCTCTAATCTTTCCAAGCTTCGTCTCTTAAAGTTTAAAGACTTTCCCCCATTTTCTTGCTTAAGGTTATTTTGGCCTTGACCTTTCCGAACCTCGTCTCTTGAAATTCTAATTTCTTTAAAGATTTTCTCCCATTTTTGGCCTTGGGAGTGTTGACGTTGATCTTTGCGACCTTTCCGAGCTTCGTCTCTAGAAATCTTGATTTTTAGAGGATTTTCCCCCAATTTTGTTGGCCTTGGGTTCGGTTGACCTTGATCTTTGCCTTTTACGAATCTCTTCTCTTGAATTTTAAATTTTTTGAAGGTTTTTTCCTTCATTTTCGCCTTGGGTTGGATTGACCTTGGCTTTTCGGACCTCGTCTCCTATTTCTTTATTAAAAAAAAAGTCTTTATCTTCGTAATAACTACCTACCTACCTGCCTACCTACATTTTTGTACCTATACTTTATTAAGAAACAGAAACAGAAAAGTTAAAAGTGCATTTCATTGAAGAACTATTGAGTAGGTACTCACACTCGAATTTTCTGAATATCGCAAAAAAGGAACAGTCTCAGGTTCAGTTGTCTGTAAATGCCACGGTCATGTCTCTTAGACTGTGAAACTTTCTTAAAAATTCATAACACATCACTCTTTTTTTTACCTATTGTTGTTTATTTTGCATTACCTAACCAGTTCATCCTAGAGTAATTTTTTTTACATTCATTTTTAAATAAATTAGTTACTTCGTATTAAGAAATCGAATTTAGTAGAGTTGGTGCTGGAAAGTCGCAAAAATGGAACAGTCTAAGTTCCTCCTGCCTACAAATACCGCGGTCCTGTCACTTAGACTGTGAAACTTTACCTACCTAAAAAAATAGCGTTTTTTTTTTTCTGTTTTTGTTTCTTGTTTTACAATTGGGAAACAAGTTTAAACTCGGATGTTTTAGAAAATGAAAGTTTAATGTTGCCGTTCCATAGAAAGGACTAATTGCAAAGGAGTGCTGCGCGCTCTTAATGTCATTTTAAATTACATACCTAGGTACGCTCGGCGGGCGCGCGGCGCAACGGTTATAATTTCGACGCAATACCTCGGGGTCAAAACAACAATAACAACAACAACAACAACGGCAACAACCGAGCGCGCGCGCGCCTAATACCTAACTCGAATATAAACGCCGCCATTATTTCACGATTTGACAACGGTCTAATTATACGTTTCCACGGGCCCGATTTATTATTTTGGGACCGGCGCTCCCCCTTTAATTGTTTTCCGCATTAAATTTACCGCCTAAATCGGCGGGATACGAAGTCATTTCTGTAGTAGGTATACCTATAGATACGTAGTCGGGTTTCGATCGATCGCCACGCACGTTTTCTATTGAGGACGAACAACAATGGATGATTTATTTTTTCCTATCGTAAATAAAACAGTGTAATCAACAAGCGAGGCGGCGCGGCGCGGCGGTGATTTGTAGGTATTACAGTCGTGCACGTGAATTAGGCAACTCAAAAAACGAACGCGTGTAGAACGGGTTGCCTATTAAATACGTTAGGTTAAACGGGTTGCCTATTTTTGGGTAGGTGGGTATGTGAATCGTAATTAAACTCTGTCGATTCACATCATAAATAATTGGCTGGCATTAACCAGCCCGCGTTGCGCCCATAAAATATTCAACCCCCCCCCGCAATCCCCAATGGCAGGTGTATTAAATCCGGGGTGGATTGTATTTGTTAAATCACCAGAAGCTTACTGCGGGTGAAGTGACGATTATCCTGTCGCACTTCTAATTATTGTTAAATAAATTAAATGTGTCGTGCCAATCGAATCTATAGATTTAGGCTTAGTCTTTTCCTTTATGTGTTTTGGAAAATATTGGACCACATCAAAGGATTCAGAAAGAATTCTCTATCAAGCAATATTGTCGCGTTAGAATAATTATGATTTTAACCGAACGACTGATGTTACGCCACTGCTCCGGTCGAGGCCGAAGACATCCCTTGCTGCCGACGCATCCAAAAGGACCGACCAGATCACCACAGCGTCGTTGCTCCCGTGGACGACTCTTACACCAGGTCGAAGGCATCCCTTGCTGCCGACGCATCCAGCCACAGTATCGCTGCTCTCTGGCCAACTCTTTATCCGAAGGCCGAAGACATCCCTCGTTGTCATCTCCATCCAGGGGAAAGCTGGTGGAAGATACAGCAGAATTTGTCACCCGGTCAAGGCAAGGTTGAGGCTGTCAAGTTTAAAGTAAATTTGGTGACAACTAAACGAAGACATGATATAATGTGAAGTCGCAAGTTGTTTTTAGTCGTGGTGACATCTCAGTAGTAACGGGGTTTTTATTTATTAACGGCCGTGCCGGAATAGAATTCACACCAACGAACGAGCTTTGGGGTATTTTCAGCCCCATTCCAAGCCTGGGATTCCTACAAATCTCAGGTAAAATATTGAGCAAATTGGCTCACGCCATTTTGGACGCTAACGGTTTACTCCCTCTTCACTCAGGCTTCTCCTGCTAATTTATACTTTTACTTCGAGTCTTTACAAATGTTTTCTGCTCTAAAGTAAACACCACTTTCTATTACAATAAATATAAAGTAAATGAGTCCTGAAAATAACTTATTTTTGTATACAATCAACAAACAACGCAAACAAACACTTACTCGACTGTTGACAAGACGAATGACGCTAGTGACAATTCGGTTCGCGTCGAACTTAAGCTGCGACACGCCTTTACGAAAACAAAATATTTCCATAGCCAATGCGTCCCGAGTTATTTGGCAATCCTCTTCTCCTGCGCTTACCAAGCAAAAGGAGAAAAACTCGCGTGAGTCGTTTATGCGATATTCATTGGTTATGGGGTACCATGTG
This sequence comes from Dorcus hopei, assembly GCA_033060865.1. Lineage (NCBI taxonomy): Eukaryota > Metazoa > Arthropoda > Insecta > Coleoptera > Lucanidae > Dorcus > Dorcus hopei. Next base: position 5,779,207 of record CM065425.1, on the reverse strand, counting down.
TTAGTATCTTCGACGATCATTGGTTACCGCTCCCAAAATGCCGCGACATTAGCGCCTTTGTTCAGTCCTCGTTACGCTTTCTCGGTGTGCAGTTACGTGGTTATGCAATATCGAAATTCTTGCTGTTAAGGTGAGGAGAGTTTATTGACGGCCGTGCCGGAATAGAATTCACACCAACGAACGAGCTTTGGGGTATTTTCAGCCCCATTCCAAGCTTGGGATTCCTACAGATCTCAGGTAAAATATTGAGCAAATTGTCTAACGCCATTTTGGACGCTAACGGTTTTCTTCCTCTTCACTCAGGCTTCTACTGCTAACTTATACTTTTACTTCGAGACTTTACGTCTCGGTTGCTGTTTTGCGTTGTCGTTTTGGGGTGACGCAAGCTGAGTCGACCCTACCTTTTTATTTTCGGGCGTTTGCTAGTACGCCACTTCGAGTCTCCGAGGGGAAAGCTGGTGGAAGATACAGCAGAATTTGTCATCCGGTCAAGGTGCACTTGGTAACAAGGATGTAAAAGGGGGTCTTGGGGGGGACCATTGCATTTTTGTGTGGATATTTAGTATTTTCTCCTAATTTGTTGGGGAATAAACGAGAGACCGTCTCGCGTATAGGTATATTATGGTCGCGTGCACAGGCCTGTACTTAATTAAATCCTCGTTCGATTCGCAAGTGGAGCAAGGCCGGCGGTAAATAAAACCGGTCGGGTGGTGTGTGTGTGTGTGTGTGCGCGCGCGGGGCCGCAGGTTGTTGCCCCCGAAAATGACATCTAATAAACACTTCGTTTCGGTCTCGCGCCGCTGCCCACCTGCTTTCGCAACGCAGCAGCGAATTTATGGGGCCGAGAACGGAGCCGGCCGATTTAATTATACGCCGTCATCGGAGCGGATTCGATTTCGGTGCCCCCTCGAGCTCGGGCTCGAGGAGAAGAGAATCGGGCGCGCGCGCGTCGCGACGTCCATTTATCTTCATTAGAGTGACGGAATGATGTATTTTTTTATCGTCGCGTGAATTTTTCATGTGCGACGAGAACTCGAAGTGACATGACGAATTCTATTAAACAATTTTGTAAAAAAATTTTCCTTGTTCTTAGCTTCTTGAAGATCAAAGGCGGAGGGACTAATATCGGTCGGTATGTTTTGGTGTCATCAACAAAGCGGAGTGGTTTGTTTATGATTCTCACGGCATTAGTGGTCCCCCGAGGATATGGGATGCGAGTCGAATTTACCAGAAAATTCTTCGCCGGATCTAGAACATTCCCGGTAGAAGGAATCAATAAAAGCAAAGTCTGAAAGCTAACGACGAACAGAAGAACATCAACCTAATTGAAATGTTCGTTTTTACCAAAGTGTATGGCAGCTCATTTGTTTATTAAAAAATTCGTTACCGGTCCTACAACATTCCTGGCGCGCGGCGGAAGGAAGATGGACGGCTTTCAAGACAAAGTAATAAAAGAAAATAGGAAGAAATTTCACAAGGACTCGTCTCGATACCTTTTTTTTTATTATTAGATGCCACTGCGAGTGAAAGTGAGAAAGGAATTCAAATATCTAAGCCCAAAAATCTCTGACTTCCTTCCAGAAACCTTACACCATTTATTTTCCCTCTTTCTCAATCTTTTTGCCAAGCTTTTGTCAAACCATAAAAGACCATAAAAGTCGCAACTCCTTCGTTTGTACGTTTCTGGATTGAGTCTCGAGTATCCAGGAACCGCTCTCAGCGCCTTTTTGTATGAAATGGATTTTGGCCCTTGCCGTGCTGTTACATATAATTTCGGACTTCGCAGAGTGATTCGGCTCAGTACTACCTTTACATTCTTGATCACAGTATTTAAATAATCAGTCAAATTTTTGGAGAGCAACCACACACTATGACGTTCTGTGAATGTTGATTACGCCCTCGGACTTGTGGAGTTGCACTCAACAAGACGGCCGTAGGTGTCTGATCTCTCGTGCTATGCCATATTAGTAGTAGTATTCTACATGTGTGCCACTTTCTGTATGATTCAACGTGATCTTCCGAAATCTTCTGCTCATACGATCGCATAATGCTCGGCTTCTTCAATGCCGCTGCAATTCTTCGAATTTGCATGACTCTCCTATTGATACGCGCAACAATCACTTGTGCGTGGCGGGTAATACCCTGAAGAGGTCGAGCCGGTCGGACCTACCTGTGTGGCTCTCTTTTGCGAGGATACGCTGTCGTCCCAGTAGCTCAGCGGAGACGGTCGTGCAGTGCGAGAATTAAATCGCACAAGTGTCAACCCGAACGATGGGGGAACGATCCCGATGTTACAATTTATTAGGGCCCCACCTAGCCGTAATGCAGCGATCCTCAAGGTCATGGACCGACGCTAGGAGAGGATCCAAAATATAAACACTGGGTAGAGCTCCAACACCCAACCCAACCCAAAAGGGTTCGCGCAACAATCACTTGTGCGTGGCGGGTAATACCCTGGGGAAAATTCGGTCGAGCCGGTCGGACCTACCTGTGTGGCTCTCTTTTGCGAGGATACGCTGTCGTCCCAGTAGCTCAGCGGAGACGGTCGTGCAGTGCGAGAATTAAAGCGCGCAAGTGTCAACCCGAACGATGGGGGAACGATCCCGATGTTACAATTTATTAGGGCGCCACCTAGCCGTAATGCAGCGATCCTCAAGGTCATGGACCGACGCTAGGAGAGGGTCCAAAATATAAACACTGGGTAGAGCTCCAACACCGAATGGCTCGCCAGAAGGGCAAAGCAGAATGAAAACAACCCCAGACCCCCCCACCAAGGTGAAAGAAAACCCCTGCGTAAGAGATAACAAACAATATATTAACTAAAAGAGAGAGAAGAGGAAAGGCGCAAACGACAAACAGCGCTCAAGGTTCGGTGCGAAATTATGTGACTTAAGAATAAAATGAGTGACAACGTTAAGAAGAGGAGGTCACGCCTCTTACAAATTAATAGTTAAATTATTACATTGAATTAATACCAAGCAAAATTGATAACAATCGCGTTCGGTAACGAAAATAGGGGTGGCCGGTAGCGAAGTACACACACACTGCGGATCCCAAGGTCCGTAAGAAGTTTCGTCGCCGCCAAGTCGCAGACGGCGATGGGACAAAACCAAGAGAAAGTAATAAAAATAAAATGGTGTTAACGATACCAATCAATCCCTCTTTCCTTTCGGTCCAGAGGTCGGCAGTTCAGATACGGCGTCACCAGGGGGGTGGTCGAGTGTGACTATCCAACCCCAAAAGTCGATCCGAATCTAGCGGTGGGACACGTACAAAAGGGAGTCAGACGTTACCAGTCGTTCAAGGCCCCAAAGAGGTCCACGTGGCGATTTATAATGGTGGAATGGCGGCCTCGCACTTGCTGTTTGAAAAGGAGAGAAAAAAATATCGCAATAGAGAATGCCACAAAAGAAAACAGTAACAACTTACCCCGTATAAAATACGAGCCGAGAAATCACAGGAAGAGAACCCTGCCTTCGGCGTGCCGGTGTTCACAAGAAATAAATCCGCATAAGCGAAAGGCGCTTGTAAGGCTAAAAACGGCCCATCAGCATCCGTGGACACAATCCTCTAACGAGTCCCCACACGTAAACGCAATTCTCAAAATTCCCAAAAGGGACGTCCGACGGAGGTGAAGACACGCGGCACGATAATGCAAAATGACCAAGACCAAAAATGGCTCCCAGCCGCGCCCCGGAAATGCGGCGTCACACGAAGGTTCTAGAATTCAGGAAACCAACCGAAAACCACACATCGTAACAAAACTTAATACACGAAAACCCGTCAGAAAATCCTTTCCTAGGTGAAAGAGAGAATGCAAAAAAATTAAACTTTAACGTGGAAACTCCGTACTTGGTGCGAAGAGCGAAATACGACACGACAAACACGCACGTCGGTAAATCGACGGTTGGCAACCTTGTCAAAACAAAGTGTAAACAAACGCATGCATAAACCAACCGGGCCCCAACGTCAAAGGAAGCGGGCGCAGCGACAGGCGCGATGCATCGGCGTAAATAGAAAGTAACCAAAGGTAGGTGGGCAGAACGCCGACACACTCGATTCGCGTGAAAACAAACGGGGCTCCCAGCGAAATAGAGCAAGATAATTAAAAGTAAACAAAAAAAAAACGTAACAGACTCTCATCGGCCAAGGCTTTTGATAAAGCGAGCCGCTGTTATGCTTGCTTGCATAATCTCACATGGTCTTTAGTTGGGCGAATTTTTCGCGCGCCCTGGTGACATTCTATCGAGTTTAACTTATGTAATGAACTTAATGGTTATGAAATGCTCAATTTCTTACATTTTCATTCCTGATCACAGATTTAAACAATCTCTCCGGGTGGCATCTCTAAGAGGGGTAAAACGACATCTTAACCCGCCCGTAGATGCCGAATGGACAGAAGTGACCAACAGATGGCGCACGCAAGTCGAATGCAGGTATCCACTTGTTGATATTAGCATTCTCCTCGAGGTTTGCAGATATATCGTGTTTCTCGAATGATGTTAGTCGCCATAACAGTAAATCGCTCTTTTCTTAAGACATTGACGACATTAGAACCACTGCCCCGCCCCCTCTTCCAGATCGCTGCAATTGATACTTTTACGCGCAAATCACTTTAGACACTCCGATTAACTTCTGTCGCCATCTTTGTTGTGTTAAGATTAAAAAAATGATCTCCACCTTCAGTTCACTCTTTTTAAAGTCGACCTTGACTGCTGAAAGTCGTTCATGTATTTAGTACCACTGGTGGTGGTCAGTGGTTATCGCCCCCCTTCCTCCCCAAGTCGCTTTAGACGTTCTAACTTCTGCCGCCATCTTTGTTCAAACAAGGTAGTAAACAAATGGCCGCCACACTCAGTTCGGTCGACTTTCTTGCGCTCTTCTCTGTTGTCGGTAGACCTTGATTGTTCGAGGTCGCTCATATATTTCGACCACTACATAAATATGAGCGCTGAAAAGAAGTCAATATTAGCCACTGCCGCCCTCTTTTAATAGCCGACCTTGATTTCTGAAGGTGGCTCGATTTTCTTCGTAAACATAACGTAAACAAGAGGCGCTGAAAAAATGTCAAAATCGGCCACTACCGCCCTTTTTTAATGGTCAGCCTTGACTACTGAGGTTGCTCGACTTTCTTCGACCAGTACATGACCATGGGGCGTTGAAAAAATGTCAATATCGGCCAGTGCCGGCCTTTTTTTAATGGTCAGTCTTGGCTACTGAAGGTCCTTCGACTTTCTTCGACCAGTACGTGACCATGGGACGCTGAAAAGATGTCAATATCGGCCACTGCCGCCCTTTTTTAATGATCGGCCTTGACTACTGAAGGTCGCTCGATTTTCTTCGGCCAGTACATAACCATGGGGCGCTGAGAAGGACCAATACCTACCACTTTCGTCCTCTTAATGATCGTTTAAATACGTTTTATGATTTTTATCCGCGGAACATAGAAGAAACCCCCTTGTGGTTTTTAGAAAATTCCCCCTCGTGACAATATTCGAGAGGGGGCGGAATTGGGAACTTCAACGAAAATTCAGTTTTTTTTTTTTTTTTAAGTTTTAAGTCATTTTGGTGTTACTACAACACAACCATGAAGCGCTGCTTAAATGAAATCAACTTCCAGTAAACCACGCCACCCCCTTTTAGGGGGTCGACTGAAGTTGCTCGAGTATTCAGATCTTTACAGTGAGTGATTGAAGGTTTCCGCGGCCGTCGTTCATTGGCTTCCGATTGGAACCGAGTCACGTTGACTTCTACTGCCGACGTTTCATTCTGCATTGCAGAAGAACTTCCTCAGGGTTGCTTCTGCTGCTGGTGTTGCTGCTGCTTTTCGTTAGTCGCTGAAACTGAGTAGGTATGTCTATTGTCGTGGTGGAGGTAGTGGGTCAGAACGGTGAACAGGGATTGGTCTGTTGGGACGTGACGGATCGTTGATGAGATGTTTCCAGGTGTTGTGGAGGTAAAAGCCAGTATCACGGTTCAGGTTATTGGGGTGTTTGTGAGGAGTTCTGTAGATTTACGAATTTTACGATTGGAAAAATGAGATGAGCGGGCTAGAAGTTTTGTGTCAATGAGTGGTTGAGGAGACATCAGCGCTAAAAGTATTTGCCTGTTTGAAATACACTTAGAGGGGCGGGGGGGTGATCGAGAACTTCGATGAAAATTGAGTTTCTTCTTGAGTGTTAAGTCATCGTGGTGTTAGTGACGACTTATCATCGGGGCGGTAAATTAAATTCCCGCCGCGAGACCACACGACGAGTCCATTAATAACCGGCAGGCACAGATTCGGTGTGCTCATATCTGGAACACGCCATTAATCAAGCAGAAACGTTGTTTCCCAATAAAAGCGATCGTAATCATACAACTTACTCAACTTAATGGCTTTTATTTTACTGCGCGTAGGGGTGGCTTTATTGGCTCGGGCTCTGCGGATGCTTTCGTTTTTATCTGGCGCGCTCGAGTTTCGATGCTAATGTGATCGCTCACTGTCGACGACTGATTGTGATTGTGAACCTACGGAGCAGTGGCGTGCGTTATTTTTTAATTCTTACAGAAGGATACTTTCTCTAAGATTCCGCTAACTCGCGTTAATGTGCAATATTAATGCCCTACCGCGTATTCGATTATTGTCTCCGCGTGTTGGATTTGGCGCAGAATAAAATGCGGTTGTCAGCGCACGTGAATATTTAAGTGCGGACCCCCGGGGGCCACGCACTTTTTCATTTTTAAACGCCGAGACCCAGCTGTTTGATAAACTCGCGCGGTCGTTTACTCTTCATTCGATGGGACGGCGCTGCGGCGTTCATGTAAACCGGCGACGGGTTTTTTGAGGACGGGGTGGGTCCTTGAAAAATGTCGCAGAAACTTCCAGGCTTCCGCGCGCCACCTGCCCAATCGGATTCCACGCTCGGTGCGGATTAAATAAATATTTCCAAATTTCAGCGTTACGGGTGATGTCATTTTACCCCTCTTAGAGATGTCACCCGGACGGATTGTTTAAATACTGTGATCAGGAATGAAAATGTAAGAAATCATCGTCCTTGAGCTCATTACATAAGTTAAATTCGCGCATCTAAAGACTACGTAAGATCATGTAAGCAAGCATAACAGCGGCTCGCTTTATCAAAAGCCTTGGCCGATGAGATTCATGATTGACCTTTGCAATTTCGAAGGACTGCAAAAGACGATCAGTTCACAATTTTCCGTGTCCGCGTCGAAAGCAATGCAAATTGAATTCTGTTTTTTATTCTTCGCCAAAAAAAGAAAGAAAAAAAGAGAGAAAAACATTAAACAAAAAGTGATCGTCCATTCACGAAATAAATTATCGCGCGACATCCCTCCATCATCGACGGATCCCCGCCCAATAGGATCCCGAAAGAGCGCGGGATTTGTTTACGGCTTCGCGTAGCATGAAAACTGAACGCGCCGGGATAAGCGTCCCCTAAACGGGGGGCGGGGGGGGGGCGAAAGGGAACTCGAATATTCGGTCGAGTGTGAAGACGTATCGCCCTTTGTGCCTCGCAGAGAAAGAAACGCCTGGTCGGTCATGCACGGAATATGAGGCAGAGATATGTTATTTCGCAGAAATAACAAAAATAGTGAAACGACAGAAGCACCGGGAAAAAAAATTGCAACTTCGAATGACGTTGGCGTTTTAGGTAGTTCCTTTCAACTTCAACGCAACTTCTTAAGCATGTACCTTTTGACATGCGTTCGTTTAATAATCTGGTAGCATTACCTGTGGAAATATCTTTTTTTTTTTGGAAAACGTATGTCGCAGGGTTAAAATTAAACATAACCTGACTTTTAAATGTCATAAATCATAAAATAACTTTCAGTTACAAATGTTTTCTGCTCTAATGTAAACACCATTTTGTTTTACAATAAATATAAAGTAAATGAGTCCTGAAAATAATTTATTTTTGTATACAATCAACAAACAACGCAAACGAACACTTACTCGACTGTTGACAAGACGAATGACGCTAGCGACAATTCGGTTCGCGTCGAACTTAAGCTGCGACACGCCTTTACGAAAACAAAATATTTCCATAGCCAATGCTACCGGAATACTGGCTGCGTCCCGAGTCATTTGGCAACCCTCTTCTCCCGCGCTTACCAAGCAAAAGGGGAAAAACTCGCGTGAGTCGTTTATGCGATATTCATTGGTTATGGGGTACCATGTGTTTAGTATCTTCGACGATCTTTAGTTACCGCTCCCAAAATGCCGCGACATTAGCGCCTTTGTTCAATCCTCGTTACGCTTTCTTGGTGTGCAGTTACGTGGTTATGCAATATCGAAATTCTTGCTCTTAAGGTGAGGAGAGTTTATTGACGGCCGTGCCGCAATAGAATTCACACCAACGAACGAGCTTTGGGGTATTTTCAGCCCCCTTCCAAGCTTGGGATTCCTACAAATCTCAGGTAAAATATTAAGCAAATTGTCTAACGCCGTTTTGGACGCTAACGGTTTCCTTCCTCTTCACTCAGGCTTCTCCTGCTAATTTATACTTTTACTTCGAATCTTTACGTCTCGGTTGCTGTTTTGCGTTGTCGTTTTGGGGTGACCCTACCTTTTTATTTTCGGGCATTTGCTAGTACGCCACTTCGAGTCTCCGAGGGGAAAGCTGGTGGAAGATACAGCAGAATTTGCCACCCGGTCAAGGCAAGGTTGAGGCTGTCAAGTTTAAAGTAAATTTGGTGACAACTAAACGAACACATGATATACATAATGTGAAATCGCAAGTTGTTTTTAGTCGTGGTGACATCTCAGTAGTAACGGGGTTTTTATTTATTAACGGTCGTGCCGGAATAGAATTCACACCAACGAACGAGCTTTGGGGCATTTTCAACCCCCTTCCAAGCCTGGGATTCCTACAAATCTCAGGTAAAATATTGAGCAAATTGTCTGACACCATTTTGGACGCTAACGGTTTTTCTTTCTCTTCACTCAGGCTTCATTGCTAACTTATACTTTTATTTCGAGACTTTACGTCTCGGTTGCTGTTTTGCGTTGTCGTTTTGGGGTGACGCAAGCTGAGTCGACCCTACCTTCTTATTTTCGGGCGTTTGCTAGTACGCCACTTCGAGTCTCCGAGGGGAAAGCTGGTGGAAGATACAGCAGAACTTGTCACCCGATCATGGTAAGGTTGGGGCTGTCAAGTTTAAAGTGAATTTGGTGACAACTAAACGTGATATCGCAAGTTGTTTTTAGTCGTAGTGATATCTCAGTAGTAACTGGGTTTTTTTAGGAAAAAATAAATAAATTCGTCCTGAGTGGTCCTTCGCGTTTCTCTCGTCGCGTCGCGTCAAAGGCGAATCATTAAAATTTCCGGCGGGCGAACGAAGGCAAACAGAACTTTTAATTATCGGTTTGTCTTCGCATTAATTACAGCGCGCGAACAAGTGAAATCCGGGCGAAATAAGAATCGCGATGAATAAATTTAAATATCTCGCGCTCCCCGGAATATTAAAATTTCGGCGGCAATTTATCGTCGTCCGTCCGAGGCGGCCGGATCATTGTAATTACTCCACGGTCTTCCTTTCTCAATCGTCTCGTACATGTGTCTCGGAATAAGATTTAATGAATTGAAGAAACTCACGATCAGTTCTTGTCGTTCTGAGACGATGATGAGGGGAGAAAGGGCATCGAGAAAGAAACTGGAAACGTCTGGCGCTTTGCCAGGCTTCTTCTGTGTATCGCACGCAGTTGAGATTGCGCTTTTCCGGGCAATCAATGACGTGATTTAATTTAATGACATGTTTGCCATATTGCCAAATTGCTTCCGCCTTAAATCCGGATGCGTTCTTGATTTCTCCTGGGGCAGGCAGAGTTAGGTATTTCGTCTAAAAAAAAAAAGAAAGAAACAGACACGAGACTGAAACGATTAATGTTGTCTTGAGTTGGTGTTCGTTGTAAAATAACGTAGTGCTACGCTGTAGTGACCATAAGCACCATAAGTGGTGATTATTTGGCACTCGAAGCCTCTGCTTCACGGTGTTCACAGGAAACAGCGGTGCGGCGCGTTTTATGAAGACGGGGTGGGTCATTGAAAAGTCAACTAACTTTTCCAGCCGTCGTCACGTGAAAATTCTGAGATAAACTGAACAACCTAAATTGACATTCAAAATATAATTAGTTCTACAATGATGCATTTTCATCTCCCTGGAGCTTCTTCTCCCTCAACTTCTGAGGTCAAAGCGGGAATCAAACGAACGCGAACGCGAACGCTCCGAACTCGGCGGTAATAACGTCCGCAGTTACGAAACTACGAAGTTTTTACGACGGCGTATAAATTTTTTTCGTTCGAACTTTCCGACATAAAAGCCGCGCGTCGGTCGCCTCTCGAAAGAAAGAAGGAGGAAAAAAAAACAAACGCCTTTACGACCCGAGCTAACTGCGATCCGTTAATTTCGATTAATCGAAATTTATGGGCTATCGCTTCGGATGTTGTTAAAATCCGGGAACGCGACGTGTGTGAGTGTGTGTGTGTGATGCAGGCACCCCCCTCCCCCCTTACCCGTACGTGTCGTTGAACTTACGCGTACGTCCTCTCGCGGTGCTGCTCATAAATAATGCGCCGACGGGAGGTTATTGCAGTTGTTCGTATTCACACATATCTTCGCGAGTGTGTGCCGCCCGTTGACATTTTAAAAACGTCCCGGAACGTAATTCACAAGGAAATCGTGCGTTTAAAATTCGAAAACTCCGCCGCACGTAAAATACCACCCCCATGATGAGTATGAGGCGAAAAAACTTCAGCCGTCGCTCAAAAGATGGCGATCGTCCTTTAGATTCAAAGAAAACACTAATTTTAAAACGCCCCAGATCATAACCAACCCATAGCGAAATCTTTAAAGCTTGCAAGCTCTTTATGAATATGAGGCGAAGAAACTTCCACCGCTTTCTCAAAAGATGGCGGACGTCCTCTAGGTTCTGGATCGCATACGCTTCGAGTAAACGGTGGTGCGTTCGTGATCGTAATTTATACCTAAATCTTTAGGTTTAAAGAAAACTTTGTGACCTTACCCGGTTACGAAAGTTGAAATGTGCAAATTGAGTTCATCTTACGTCCGGCTAACTCGTGGAGATGGGGTGGATCAAACGTAACCCCAATACAAAGGCTTGAATTTAAATCCGAAAAGAAACAAAGGACACCAGTAATGCACGCTTGTTTTTATTTGCGTTCCAAATTAACAACCTCTGGGAAATCAAGTCAGCGTTAAAAATAAACTAAAATACTCTTTTACGGATCCGCTTACAAAACGCATTATTAAAATGAACGCAACAAGTCGAAACTAGAATCGTGAATCAACCCCGTTTGTGATTTATACATTTAATATTAAAATGGGACGATATAACATAAATAAAATAATCAAGGCTAGGTCCGACCTTCGGTTGTCCCAGGAGCAAACGTCAAAGTGTCGTCCGTCGAGGTTAGGCGTAACAGGAGCGCCGCATCATTCCAAATGACATCTTCGCTTCAGGACAACGAGATAGGAATATGATGGGAGAAATGTCTCTCGTTTCCAAGGAGCGATATCAGACGTGATGAACCGTCGCGTTGCCAAACTCCAAGATGGTCGGCCAAGATCCGTTTGTAACGACGCGACGCCGTAAAACCTTTCAGCAAGGGCACACCACAAAGACGACCGCCAGGCAGCGATCTTAGTTAACGGAACTCCGGTGAAACGTTCGGAATAAATGGAAGGGACCAAATAATAATATATATATATATATAAACCTAGATAAAAGAGAACACGAATTACGAACCGACGCGACAGTCGCACGATGTAACGCTAAAAACGTACCTGCCGTAGATACAACGAAACAAGCTTGGATAAGCCTACAAGAAGGCTTGGGTTCGCCTCAACCAATTTCACAACCGGGCAGTATACCCGTTTACTTTTCACTTCAAAACAATCACCGTTTAAAGAAAAATTGAAACAAGACGAGTATAACTCTCAGTGCGCCTGAATGCGAGCGAGTAGCCACAACGACTGAAGAAATTTAAATCGGGGCGACGTTCAACGCGAACGGTTCGCGGGCAGGAGGAGAAGTCTATTAGCCAACGACAGGCATTTGATACAGGGTGTTTCATTGAAGATGCACCAAACTTAAGGGACACGTTTCTGACATTATTTCAAACAAAATATCTTAATAAAATTTTTTAATCGGTGCAACTTGAAATTTGCATAATTTGGAGCCGATGTTTTTAGAAATACCGTAGCGATTTAAATTTCTGCAGCCGTGAAACAAGACGAGCGATTTAAATTGTTTTATGAATGGCACGCGCCTGCAAGAAGACAGTAAATAACTATCGTAAACGAAAAAATTTATGAGAGGCTATTAAGTTTGGCCTTGACCGCAAGACGTGTTAAAGACGATCACTTTGAAAAAAGCGTGCGTTTTCATCGCACTAACATTTATGCAAACCGTAATTACATCAAATTTGCCGAGTCTTAATAATGTACGATAAATAATTAACGCTTGTAATGTTTTTATTTGTTTCTGTATGCAACAATTACTACAATTATGTACAATTAATAAATTGGAATTGTTGAATAGAATTGTTACTTCCGCCACGCCGGTCTGTTAAATGATTTGCCTATCAGACTGAACTTGATCACATGAGGAAGAAACAATTTCGGAAGCGGGCGAATTACGCAAATGGCAATTACCTTACAACATGTGTTCGAATAATCTGCGTATTCTCGAAATGTGTAATTGCCCATCGCACCACCAACACACCCACACACACACTTACATAATAAACTTAAAAATGAAAAGTATAAACTACACCAACTAATTACTCGCCACTACAACATTAGTGAACGAACGGAATGAACGAACTAAATGTGTTTCATCATATCATTTGAGGCGCGACAGTTTATGGGGTAATAAAGTAAAAAACCGAACGTTAAGGTAGGTTAAGAATTCGGGCCGCTCTCATCTATTGTACGTTCTAAAAATATACGATTCTCCTCTCCCTTCGATTATCTCAAAACTTATTCATTTAAAAAAAAAATATTATAGGAAACTTTTATTTCTTTTCACGATATCTACCAACATACCGAGTTTGGTGCATCTTCACTGAAACACCCGGTATATCCCAGACGAGCTTAGCTGTAGATACCGACGATTCTCGAGATCCTGTCTACTTCGACAACGTATTTGCAGAGCAGGACTCTCCCCCTAGTTGAAGCTGCCGAACCATATAGGGCACGTCCTAAGAGTTGTACCCTTCCCGTGGACAAATCTTAGAGTAGATTGGGTTGTCATGTCCAGTCAATTTTTCCTAGACTAGAAATTCAGATGTCTTAAAGGGAAATAGGAAATTTTTATGTTTTTAGCTGAAATCCAGAGAAATTTGAAGAAAATTCTTCAAACAAAGGATAAAATATTATTTAAATAAGAGAAATGAGATATGTATTATTAAAATATAAAAGTTTTTGACGCTGTCCTCTATTAGCGCATAACTTTGTCACCAAATTTTAAATTTAATTTACTTGTCGCTACTTATAGTGCGTACAGGATCTCCTGACCCACGAGCACATCCCCGCAGACGACAAAATCCCACCTACTGGAACCGGCTCACAAGTAAAACCCTATCTGAAATATACGACTACAACAGTTTGTAATTGTATCTATGTTTTCGAGTGTTGTACTTGTGGGCTGGCTCCAGCAGGTGGGATTTTGTCGTCTGCGCGGATGTGCTCGCGGGTCAGGAGATCCTGTACGCACTCTACCAACGGTTCGGATGACAAGCTTCTGCCGATGCTACGATCAGCTGAGCCCCAGCTAGCAACGGTGAAGAAAGAGGTGGGTTAATTGAAGGTGATAAACTTATTAAGGGTGCCAGAAGACAATTGATCTTCAGCTAAACGTAATTCGATCAGTCGACGTCTCCAATCGACCAAATCGTGCAGAAAATGAAACACTGATAATCAGAGGCGAGACTTTACTCACTGGTGTGCGTGAATGTAGAAATTAAAATCGTAGCTAAAGTTAACACAATTTATTACACACTTTAATAAACACTTCACACTCTTAATAAACAATTACCATTCATTGGCTGCTTACTTTAGGCTTAAATTAACTACGGAAAGCGCAGCGCAATACGTAGTTCGAAATTCGTACTCGCGGTTTACTACTCACGAGCCAAGAGTAAAAGTTAAAGCCGATCGGTCCGCAAAACGTCAGATTAAATTGAAAACCTAACCTTGAAACAGCGTGTCCAGTCGTATGTCAACATCAGCGGTGCCAACCGAAGCGCAGAGGCCGGTGGGTAGTTACAATGCCCTCTATCAACCGCAGGAAGCGTCGACAAACTGGTCTAAACTGGACCCGCTCAGATCGTCAAGTTGAAATACCTAACCTTTTGACTGCGCGTCCAGTCGTGTGTCAGGGTCAACGTTACCAACCGAAGCGCGATGGCCGGTGGGTAGTTACGACGCCCTCTGTCGATCGCGGGGAGCGCCGAGAATCTGGATCAAACTGGATCCGCTGGAATCGTCAAGATGGCTGGTCAGGTTTTCTCGATACGACTACGGGGCAGGAGCGCCCCCGGAGAACTAGGCCAAAAGGTCTGCTCTAATAGCCTGCGCCAGAAAACTGCGCCCAAATAGAAAAACCCGAATGTAGAAGGAAAAAGGTTTCGTTAGCAGCCATTTTGATACACTCACCATTGTACTTTTACATTACCTGGGACTAATTCGTTCCCGGGCTTTGAATTGGAGTCAAACTGACCTCCAATTGTGTTCGAAGGTATTACGTGATTTTCCGGCACAGCCGCAATTGAGTTATTCCTCACAGAGAGCGAAAACTGCGATAATTTCACAACACACGTAAATTACGTCCGACTTGTAACACACTTCGAACAAGAAAGGCCTCCAACAAGGCGAATTTGTAGCAGGCGAAGGTTGCTAGGATACCAAACCGAAAACCAGTCACGTGGTGTGTCACACGAATAAACGTTGAGTAGTAAAGAGAAGGGATGTAGGGTTGCCAACTGTGTTAAAACGCAGTTGAATGATGTTGTATCGCCACGATATTTTGGCGCGAGATTTGAACGTATCAACTTACTTAAGTATAAACATTGTAACGGTACGTCATTTTCGGGTCGGTTGGTCTGTAGTTGCTGCCGATCGTTGCTCTGCTTGACGTCGGTTCGGGTGTGCTCGTCGGTGTCCGGGTTCAGCGGAAATAAAAGCGTCGATCACTTAGCAACAACTTTATTTACAAACATAGTCTATATTTACAGGTCTTTTTACAAGCTGTGTCTTACGGGCACTAATCGCGGGACGGTAGTTTCGGAAACGGTGTGTCTTACGGGCACTAATCGCAGGACGGTAGTTCCGGAAACGGTGTGTCTTACGGGCACTAATCGGAGGACGGTAGTTCCGGAAACGGTGTGTCTTACGGACACTAATCGCAGGACGGTAACGCACTGTGCATACGTTCTGGTACAGGCTCTAGGGATCGGATCGGTGGTATGGTTGTGAGTGAGACGCCCACTCAGGGTCAGGATATGCGAGACGCCCGCATCGGGTAAGAGAGAGTGAGACACCCACTCTAGGACATGCGAGACACCCGCACTGGATAAAGGAAAAGTGAGACACCCACTCTAGGATATGCGAGACGCCCGCATCGGGTAAGAGAGAGTGAGACACCCACTCTGGGATCAGGACGTGCGAGACACCCGCACTCGGTAAGAGAGAGGTCAGGATAAAACAGGAGGAGCGGTTGTAGGTAACGCGAACGTAGCACAGATGGTTAAACGCGTGTGAGTCAAAACATCGACGGATGAATGACTCCGCGAGAAAAACTGTATTCCAGCCACGTCCGGTGGCTCGGAATACCCGGTACGTCACTAACTTCAAGCCACATCCGGTGGCTTGATAGCGCGGCGGAGCCACGACCGTCGACTCAAGAGCCGGCCGAGGACTCATTGAAACGTGCGCCGAGCGCACTTATAAAGGCTTGCGCGTGGTGGGGCGCCCCACTCTCTTGGAGTTCCCACCTAAATTAAGCTGCGCAAGCACATCCTAAAAATACATGCTAATTAATATATACAAAACTTAACCTAATATGTACAAAAATAGTAACGGAGTGGTCACTTCGTTACATCCCCTCCTTTCTTCGGTGCAGCGAAATTCCAGTAGGAATGGAGCATCTCTACAAGTCGGCGGGTTGGCAGCTGCATCCAAACGGTTGTTTCTCCCGGCTTGCATTTCTTCAGCGGCACTGAAGTTAGGTCGGACGGTTGTCCGATGTCCGGTCGGTGGGATCGCATCAGTAATTGCGGTCCTCAGGGGAAGAGTACCTTCCGAGACGGAGGTGCTGGCGGTTGTGGCCGTGGGCGGGCTACCGGTATTTAGGCCTCTTTGTTTGCATGCCAACAATGAGACCTGCGGTCATATGTTACAATTGTCGAATCAATTGCACTTTTGACTTTTCGCTCAAATTTTACAGAAGAACTCGCGTCGGGGGTCAGTTTTAAAAATGTCTTTGCATTCACTGGTCCGATTGATTAACTTATTTATCGAAGTCCTTTCTCTTCGGTGTACATACAACACATATTTCGGGAGCAATTTTTATATGTACGGTTAATCTGTTCTTCAGTCGTAAAACTTCCGGATTTCCGCATCAGCGTCTCAAAGTTCACTATCACGGTCACTTAGTTCGCGAACTGGTCACTGGAGTCGGTGTACCACCGGTCACTGGAATCGGTGTGTCATCGGTCACTGGAGGCGATGTACACTCTGGTCACTGGAGTACTGGAATCGGTGTGTCATCGGTCACTGGGATTGATGTACACTCTGGTCACTGGAGTACTGGAATCGGTGTACACTCTGGTTGCTGGAGTCGTTTTTTTAAACGGTCCCTGCTCTCGGTTTTGAAACGGTCCCTGCTCGGGCGCCATGTAACGGTACGTCATTTTCGGGTCGGTTGGTCTGTAGTTGCTGCCGATCGTTGCTCTGCTTGACGTCGGTTCGGGTGTGCTCGTCGGTGTCCGGGTTCAGCGGAAATAAAAGCGTCGATCACTTAGCAACAACTTTATTTACAAACATAGTCTATATTTACAGGTCTTTTTACAAGCTGTGTCTTACGGGCACTAATCGCGGGACGGTAGTTTCGGAAACGGTGTGTCTTACGGGCACTAATCGCAGGACGGTAGTTCCGGAAACGGTGTGTCTTACGGGCACTAATCGGAGGACGGTAGTTCCGGAAACGGTGTGTCTTACGGACACTAATCGCAGGACGGTAACGCACTGTGCATACGTTCTGGTACAGGCTCTAGGGATCGGATCGGTGGTATGGTTGTGAGTGAGACGCCCACTCAGGGTCAGGATATGCGAGACGCCCGCATCGGGTAAGAGAGAGTGAGACACCCACTCTGGGATCAGGACGTGCGAGACACCCGCACTCGGTAAGAGAGAGGTCAGGATAAAACAGGAGGAGCGGTTGTAGGTAACGCGAACGTAGCACAGATGGTTAAACGCGTGTGAGTCAAAACATCGACGGATGAATGACTCCGCGAGAAAAACTGTATTCCAGCCACGTCCGGTGGCTCGGAATACCCGGTACGTCACTAACTTCAAGCCACATCCGGTGGCTTGATAGCGCGGCGGAGCCACGACCGTCGACTCAAGAGCCGGCCGAGGACTCATTGAAACGTGCGCCGAGCGCACTTATAAAGGCTTGCGCGTGGTGGGGCGCCCCACTCTTGGAGTTCTAATTTAAAATTAAGCTGCGCAAGCACATCCTAAAAATACATGCTAATTAATATATACAAAACTTAACCTAATATGTACAAAAATAGTAACGGAGTGGTCACTTCGTTACAACATAATTAACGATTATAGTGCAGTGTGTTGAACGGAAAAAACCACCATGTGTTACAGATTGTAGGTTCGCGGGCAGGGGGAAAAGTCTATTGGCCAACGACAGGCATTTAATATATCCCCCTTTCGACATGGGACAGTCTCATTATTTATCAATGAATAGGGTTGCCCGGGCTTGTTTAGCGTTCTAAAGCGGACTTTTAGGAATAGTCCAAGTTTCAAAGGTCAAACTTCAGCGTAATTACACTTTCGCCAATATACGGGGGGACTCGAAAGCTAGACATTACTTGCAAGGAAATTTCCCACCGTAACAACTTTCATTCAAAAGATGGCGCTGACAATCTCTAAATTGCGGAGGCTTTGTAGACTCGGTGACCTCTCCTCCTTTTTATAAATTGTGGACCATGAGACTTAGACGATTCGACAGAATCACCTGCATTTCATTGCATTTTCGTATTCTACGTTAAATTCTATTGCGAAGCGATGGGTCACATCATAGGTCTGAGGCGAAAAGTTAACCTCAAACGCGCAGTTCGTCTTTCTTATTATTTATATTAAGAAACAGGTTCCTTTTAGAGCGATTACTAAATTTTTCGCCTTTACAGGCACAAAATTTTCTATTGCATGACCAAATGTAACAGACACTAAAAATGTTTCGGAAACTTTAGTGGCGCCATCTGTCAATTAGTAGACAAAAGTACTAGTAGTTTTACAGGTTTCTGTAAGGTTCATAAAGTGCATGTAAGTGTGAGGTTTCAAGATGCAATACAAACTTCAAGAATTTTGTTTTCTCAAAGGGAGATCTTTCCCCGGGGGACCTTCCCACCCCCTCGCTATTACCATTATTAAAAGAATGTCAAACTAATATTTTAGTAAAAATTTTATGTATGTATGGGTTGGGTTGTTTTTATTTTTTAATTTAACCTTATGTATGTACGTGTCGAAGTATGCGTGGATATGTCGGATCATTGGGGGGGGGGCTTACATAGAAATTGCATGCGGGCGGCAAACACCATAGCGCCGACACTGTAGATAACGCAAAAGTTGTAGACGTTTTACAACGATAGATAGTGCGAAATAATATCGGAGCACCCTGTATGTTCGTATGTCATTGAATTCTATGTGAAATTTTAGTTAGTGAGTTATTTCATTTTGTTTAAAACGCGCTTGTTTTTGAAGCGCTAAGAAAGAAAACGTAAAGGTACGAAAATTGCAGACATTTTTATCGAGGATTAAACGTCGCACTTGAAAAAGCTGTTGTACGTCGTGTTACGAGACACGAACTGAAGTTAGGGTTTTTTTTTTAATGGGACACCTGTATATGATCACACTTTGGATTCTATTTTGAAAGTGTTACGGTCCAATTTTAATTTTTCGAACTTTTAAACTATTTATCTATTTTCTCTTTATTTCTATAATCTAGGATTTCTCCTTTTTACTTTTGTTAAGTTGTCTTTGGTAACTTTTTGTAACAGTTGGGAGCACTGCCGTGTGTTAGAGGAAGGGGTTCGCCATTTTTCGAGTTTGGTTGCGTTTGCCGTCCATCTTGGATCTTGGCAGATCACGAGTACGCCTCGCGGACGTCGGTCGAATATTTTGAGTTCCTTGTGTCTTGCGTTGCAGCGAAGACCGCCCGTGTCGTCTGTTGTTGAGAAATTTCTGGAAGATTTGGTTTCCGACGCGCCACGCTTTCTTTTGTCGGCTCATTGATAGAAATCAGTGGAATAAAGTCTTATTCGAATCTGCTTCCTTCTCGTTATCGAATTTCTCTCATATATTTGTGTTTCTTCCGTTAGCAAGTTTCGAGGGTTAAGTCACCCTCCCCCTTGTTCGAGTTTCTGGGGCTAGACGAGCTTAGAGCTGTAAGTAGATAACGATGATTCTCGAGATCCTGTCTACTTCGACAACGTATTCGCAGAGCAGGACTCTCGCCTTAGTTGTAGCTACCATACAGGGCACGTTCTAAAGGTTGCACCCTTCCCGTGCATAAATCCCAGAGTAGAGTGGAGACCGGGGTTGCTATGTCTAGGGAATTTTTCCCAGATCTAGGGAATTTACGAGTCTTAAAGGGAAAAAGGAAATTTTTGTGTTTTTGGCCAAAATCTAAGGAAATTTGAATAAAATTCTTCAAACAAGGAATAAAATATTATCAAATCGAAGTTTTTGACGCTGCCGTCTATTAGCGCATAACTTTCCTAAGTATTAACAAAATGAACGATTATAGTGCAGTGTGTTGAACTGAGAAAACCACCATATGTTACAGATTGTAGATATTACAGACGCGAAACGGGATTTTTTTAAAATTACTTGAACCTAAATCGGGGAAGTCCTCAACGGTGTGAAATCACATGGTTCGCCCGAGGATATAAATATGTCCCGAAGCATTTTACGCTAGATGGCGGCCCTCTTTACATCCAGGTTTAAGCTACCGACAATCTATTTGTAGCCCACCCCGTCTCCACTGAGCTGGGCATAATTTCCAAGTAGTTCTTCACCGTCGACGATTTCCCACAGAATTCGCTGCATTATACAGGGCCGGACAGGTAGGTCGAAAAAGTAGGTAGCAAAAAAAAATGACAAATATTAAATTTGTAAATGCGGAGTCATTCGTTTCGGCTCGTAACAGTTAGAATTTCGTCCGCTTTGATTCGAGACATCTAGAATTCAGCTCAGTTTGTAAATTGTGGCGTTTTTGAATTTTATGCGAACTCGTAGGCGGCACTAGCTAGAATCTCGACCTCTTCGACTCGTGACCGTTAGAATTCTGGACGTTTCAGCTAGAATTTCAGCCTCTTCGACTCGTCTCCACCAACACTTGAACCCTCAAATGGAAAAATTAACATTTGCATAAAGTTTTGGTCAACTTTCTTTAATATAATTGGTGTTAGCGGGAGGGAAGTTCCCCCGGGGAAATAAGAATTTATTTTTGATATGATCAAAAATTCAAGCTTGCATATACGCGCGGTTTAGCAATCTTACAGAAACCTGTAATTATCGCTTGGGCTACTCGCCAGTAGATGGCGATAGTAAGTGAACTGGGACACCACTTAAATATTTTTTAAATTGATAACAAAAAAACTGCTTTAAAACAATAGTTTTCATTTAGAATTCGGGTCGCTTCGACTTGTTGCAGCTAGAATTCCGGCCGCTTTGACTCAGGACAGCTACAACTCCGGCCGCCTCAGCTCATTCGACTGGAAGTTCGGCCTCTTCGACTAGCTACAGTTTGAATTACGGCCGCTTTGACTCACTTACATAATGCGCGAGGCATCCGGGTACCCGGACGTCAGCCCATAACCCCGCTGTGTGCAGTTCTTTTTCTAAGACCTGACCTTGGCGTAGGCACAGCATCGCAGAAGCATTCCCCCAATCCTCACCCTCCCTACCTAGATTTCATATCTTTTCTAATTTTTTTTTAGTATACTAAAAATTGTCAGACTTTATTCCTTCCTCCTCTTTATTCTTTCCTCCTCTTCACCCGTCTTTCACGAGCATCCTTTCCTTGTTGAATGTTCTGCATTCTAGGCGATCCACTCTCTCAGCTCCGTCACTTGCCTTGTTAGTTGCCTACTTCTTCCCTCTTTTTCTTGTAAATAAGTTTGGCTAATTTACAGAGAGCTTCGTGATGTTCCTCAAGAGTCCCAATGTCAATTTCCAATCCAGCCGGGAACAGAAGGGTGCGGTACTTTTCGTAAAGTGGCTCGGGGCAACCAATTTCTTTCTGGTGTACTTAGACACCAAGGGCACCCAGGCGTCAGCCTATCTTCCGTGAGAAAATGGCAACGGGGATCCCGTCCGGCACGGTCTTCCCACTGTTCGCCAGCTGTGACACTGCCACTATTAGGCCAACGTCAATGAGGGGGACCGGCAGCCGGGACCGGTGGGCTCCCCCTCCCCCTAGCACTCATGTCAGCAAGGTTTCCTTAGCTACGTTTGATGAGTAACCGTCGAGAACGCTTACGCGAGTCTCTACCACACATCTCATACTAACCCCAGCATCCATTACCCATATACGCGGGTATGCGTATATGGGATAGGCTGCTAGGCAGGTTAGTTTTAAGAGTAACCGGCGTGTGGTCTGCATCGGTTCTCGTCTCGGATACTAGGCTTCAACACAACGGGGTCCGACACCTCAAACGATGGCTACCTACAACTCATCTCGGATACTAGTGTCCCGTGCTATCGGCTCGACACCTCAAGCGACTGAACCGCCGTCAACTTCTGCCAAAAGCGACATCCGGTTACCCGGCTCGGGGCAGTTAAAATTCCCGCAGCTTGAGCTCAATTTGTATATTCGGACGTTTTTAAATTGTACCTACGTTGAAATTTTACGCGAACTCATAGACCGCACTAGCTAGAATTTCGACCTCTTCGACTCGTGACAACCGATTTCTCTCTGGTGTCTTTCGACAACCAAGGGCACCCAGGCGTCAGCCTATCTCCCATTGAGAAATGGCCAGCGGGACGCCGTCCGGCACGGTACTCCCGCTGTCCGCCAGCTATGACACTGCCACTAGGAGGCCAACGCCAATGAGGGGGACCGGTGGGCTCCCCCTCCCCCTCGTGACAGTTAGAATTCTGGACGTTTCAGCTAGAATATCGGCCTGTTCGACTCGTGACAGCTAGAATTTTGGCCGTTGTAGCTAAAATTCCGGCCGTTTCGATTCGGGGCAGCTAGAATTACGGCCGCTGCGTCTCGGGGCAGTTAGAATTCCGAACGCTTTGACTCGAGGCAGTTACAATTCCGGCCGCTTCAGCTCAATTAGTATATTGTGGCGTTTTTAAATCGTATTGTTACAGTAATAATTTAAGTAACATGAAATAAGGGACGTAGCTTAATATAACAAAACATTTATTAACAACTAATTACAAGTACAATTACTTACATTGTATTTGGGGCACTTACTGACAATTAGACTAGATGACACTCTGACTAGAATTGTTCTAATTATGCGCTAACGTTCGATTTGTCGCCTTTTTATAGGGGTTTTGTTTCCGGGGTATTACGTCAATTGTTGCCTTGACATTTTGCACACGGCTTTGCGTTAGATCTGTGTCCGTAGATGAGTCATAAGATTTTGCGCACGGCACACGAATGA
Organism: Dorcus hopei; assembly: GCA_033060865.1. NCBI lineage: Eukaryota > Metazoa > Arthropoda > Insecta > Coleoptera > Lucanidae > Dorcus > Dorcus hopei. Next base: position 5,756,264 of record CM065425.1, on the reverse strand, counting down.
ATCATCGCTGTGATATGTGCGGGTGCATTTTCTGCAACGCGGGTGAGTCATACGTTACATAATTGCAAATGAGTCATTCTTATGTTTATGTTACGCTCGACTGATTTTCAGCTGTACATCTTTGCTGGTTTTCTTATCCTAGTTACAGTATGTCGCAATTTTACAAAAATTCATAAGCCGCACTAGCTAGAATTTCGACCTCTTCGACTCGTGACAGCTAGAATTTTGGCCGTTTCGACTCGGGGCAGCTAGAATTACGGCCGCTGCGTCTCGGGGCAGTTAGAATTCCGGCCGCTTTGATTCGGGGCAGCTACAATTCCGGCCTTTTTAGCTCAATTAGTATATTGTGGCGTTTTTAAATTGTGCATCGCAATTTTTAAGCACTGGCTGGAAATTTTAGGCACTAGCTAGAAATTCGACCTCTTCGACTCGTGACAGCTAGAATTCTGACCGTTTCAGCTGAAATTTCGGCCTTTTCGACTCGCGACAGTTAGAATTCCGACCGGTTCGACTCGTTGCAGCTGGAATTCCTGTCGCTTTGACTCGGGGCAGCTAGAATTCTGGCCGCTTCAGCTAAAGTTCCGGCCGCTTCGACTGGGGCAGCTAGAATTCGGGCCGTTTCAGCTGGAATTTCGGCCTCTTCGGCTCGCTACTGTTAGAATTCCGGCCGCATCGACTCGTAGCTAGAATTCCGACAGCTTTCTCTCGAGGCAACTAGAATTCCGCGCGTGTTGAATCGGGGCAGCTAGAATTCTGGCCATTTCAGCCAAAATTCCTGCCACATCGACTGGAGCAGTTAGAATTTCGGCCGCCTCGATTCGGAACAGCTAGGACCCCGACTGCGAGTCACATTGAAGACTCGCAGCGGCTACAATCTCAAATTTAATTCGCTAACATTTCTGTAACACTATTCACGTGTTTTTTTTTTGTGGAGATCATCGCTGGTTGTAACAAATAAGAAGCCGCGTGTGCAGCTTGTATTGTATCGTCTCGATTTGAAACTTGGCAGTCCTCTAATTTGTGCAATTTCAAAGAAGTGGGACACCACAAACTGTCCCGTTTTTGGGGATTAGAGCACATTGCGTTGGCCACTAGGGTCATCGCCCCCACTTTCTACAGTAGGCTAGGCAAACTGATCGAAAGAATTAAAAGGGAGCTGTTGGATAGTTTTTTTTTTGTTAAACATTTTCGACTAATAACAATGTCAGAGGACCGAGTTACAATAAACATTCACTCACCCTTTGGTTAGATCTCTCTTTCCCGCTTTCTTTCTCTCTTTCTCGTCCACTGCGGAGCTGAGGGTAAACGTCTTAACATCTGGGCTTCGCTTTTCGATTCGATAAGGATGTCATGCAAAATTACAAATAACCATTTACGAGTATCTACTCAAGACTATAGGACTTGTTTACTTACCGGGGCCCTCTCCCGGCCCCGCCCCTTTCCAGCGGCGACTCTAAATGCGGAAGCTCCCTTCTAGGATGCGAATTCACGAGAAAGGTGTCCTCGAATGTCCGTCTTCGTACTTCGCATGCATAACGACAAACCCCAGGTGGATATTAGCATACCTTGCCTTCTGAGCATACGTTCTCAGAATCATTGGTGCTAACTGACTTCCACAGTGTTTGCTGCACTGGCCACAGCCCAGTCAACACCAAGTCATAACCTTTTCTTGGAAAGCACAATGCAATCACCTGGTCAGGTATACAACTAGTTGTTTTTCCGGCATCTACAATTCACGCCTCTGCAGCAGCGGATATGGTCAAATGCCGTATACAGGTGGAATGATCCCCTACTCTCTCCGAATATCGGCGAATAAAGAGCGATCATCCTTATGATAGAATGCCCAATCTCTTACTCTCTGTCCGACTAACAGCGGACACCACGTGATTGGCACCTTACTCTACCTCAGAGTATCATCTATCATCAGCATCTGTCTTGCACAATTACTTCATCACATGTCATTACAATTTATTACAATACTCGCGAGCCCGTTTGCGTAATTAGCGCAACTTTACCAAGACGTTCGCCCTACAAGGACCGCCGCCGACTGAGTGCTAGCATCCTTCTTTCCTTGCATCTCTCGATTTGAAACTTGGCAGTCCTCTAATTTATTCCAAATTTCAAAGATAAAATAAACAAACTTGCTCGTGTTTTACGGATATATTGAAAATAGGTACGTAAACTTTCTTAAATTCTATACTTGATAAAATATACAACGACAACAGAGCTAAATAGAAATATTGTTCCTATGTGTATTAATTAGCTTGCACTTGCGCTTTAAAAGTTTTTCGTCGCCGCAGGTGTTTCTCTCTCTGTGTGTGTCGAAACGGGCAACACCGGTTCGTCGGTAACGGCGCTTAAATTTAATTAAACGGTTACCCGCTGCTTTACATGCAGAATGCGACGCGTAAAGTACATAAAACTGTAATCGCCTGCTACCGTAGAATAAGGAATAGGCCGGCGCGCGAGTCACCTCACCAGCAGAGGTCGAGAACTGAAGAATTAATAATTTCGCGAAAAAAAGAAAAAGTAAGTTGACGTCGCTGCTCGTTAAAAGTAAGTTAAATAAGAGGAGGAGCGCCGGTCTCTTCTTTTATCTACTGCCTCACGTACGGGGGGGCTAATATGATGCTGACCCCGCGCAAGATAAATACCCGAGCGCAATTCCACTGCTCCTCGAGGCTAGGGGGAAATTTATGTCGGGGGCGCACGTAAAAGCGCCCCCGCTCTCGCAACTATAAACATTCTGGTGCAGAGCGTGTATGTTATCTCAGCGCTTCCACTTTGTTTCTATTGCTGAAGCGTCTTTGTGCTTTCGGCTCGGAAGCTCGGCGGAAACGGCGAGTTTACTTTTGGGGGCGGGCAGCCCGCCTTTCATAAATGTCCCTGGTTTTTCATAGATTTAAGAGAAAAAAAAAATATTAAACGCGGTTGACATCCCGCACCCTAATAATAGGGGGGACATGCCACCCCGACGTTAACACGTTTTACATTTTACACGGAAACACAGGTGCAGTTCCTATACTCGACGTTCTTTCTCATCGGAATTCGCAGTTCTACTTACGCCTCGGTGGAAATGTTGTTCGCCCTGTGTGTGCCTAAACGGTATACAAGGTCAACTCACTTAAGCGTGAATAAACAATTACGTAATTGAGGACGGTGTTAATTTGTGAGTGCAGGGGCGGATTAAGTTAAAAAAAAAACCGAAGCAGAAATTTTTATGTACAACTTTCACAGTCTAAGCACCGCTAGCCGTGGCGTCCCCAAACATGGTGAGCTTAGACTGTACCTTTTTTGCGACTTTCTGTTTGCGTCAGTTTCTACGGAAAAGCCACTGAAATTCAGCATCTTCTGTTTGTTTTAAAGTTAGGTATAAACTGGTAAATTACATTTACGTTAAATCCACTCGAATGCTGACCCACCGCGCGGTGATTACCTACGGCCCATATATCCTGCGCCCCTTTCTGCGGCGGAGTGTAAGGTGATGACGGGGCGAGAAGGGCGGTCACCGGGGGAGAGCGATATATGGGCCTACCGGGTCGCTAAAAGCCCGCGGGTCGGCCGCAATATGAGCTAGTAACGGGGCAATATCTCACCACCACCCGGACTCGCCCACCCCCAGGCCTGGATTTCCAACTTACGCATAGACGGCTCAATATCAAATTGCGAGTTATGAAGGTTCGCGGGGGGGTCTTATCGCCGAAGCACACTTATTTATTACAATCGATGAATATTTACAACTTCGTGTGCGTGTGGGGTAAGTAGGAAGAGGGAATAATTTAATTTAAGCTCCTTCCTAATTCAGTTGGATGATAAAAATATAAGTAGGTATCCGTACACCTATATAGGTAATTAAAATCTGCCGCTCCGGTGCGCGATCGGGCCCCAATAATTCAGGACGCGTCCTCGTATTTATTTATGTGGCGTTTCCTTTGCATGTGGCGTGCACGATTTTAAAGCGCGCGCACGAAGTCGGCGTGTGCAAACACGGACTCATTTCACGAACCACTCGTACTTACAAATATTTGCGTATTTTCTCGTAATGCTTCGGCCCCGTTTTTCCTAGTAAAATCATTTGCCGAACTGGTTATTCCTTTTTTCGAAAATGACGACACGATCAATGAAGAAAGCGCTGGATTGTTACGACGAGACTTTGGTGGGATGTTTGTTTATTGATTCCGACCTCTCTTTCGCTCAACGACGCGATCAGTGAAGAGATGAAGTTGTAAAAAGCCCCACGGCAAATGTTAAAAGAAATACTCCTGATTAATTAATTGAAATACCAGGTGACAAGTAGTGTTGCTTTCCCACAACTGATCACCCAGACTAGCTCAAGGGAGGAGGGGTGGATATAAAACAAATTTACCACGGGCGCCAGAGAGTGTGATCCCCCAATTTTAAGAACTCCACATTCGAAACCCCCTCCCTGGATCTCGACGTGTTCGCCTCAGGTAGAACACTAATTTCAGGAGATTTGCATCACTCGGTACGTTCAAGGTAGGGGCCGGCATAAACGAGACACACACTGTGGTACAGAATTTATTCGTGCACGTAGAAATAAATGTTATTCGGTATATCACAAGTCTTAAAATAAATTGATAAAAGAAACGAAGCGTCAGATCTGACCTTACAAAAGTGAGTAAATGCCCAACAGGCAATACCGATAATTTGTTGTTTTAAATAAACTAAATTTTAATCAAATTGTTGGCCCAATATCGGCCCAAAAACGGTAAAGAAAAATAAATAAATAGGTGAGGTTATACGTCACTTGGTCATTTGAAGTTGGTCCGTTGCCTGGGTCACGTCAAGTCAGGTAGGTGGCAGCACTTTTTAGCGTAAATGGGGCACCAAGGCTTCTCACGTTCACGCAAGGTTAATACAACGGGGTACGATGGAACTTCCCCAACGAAATGCAAACCAACGTGGAGGCGATGAAACGGTTAAGCCCTACCAGGAACGGCAGCCAGAACCCCAAAGTAATACTACGCCAGAGAGTGTAAGAACTCCACATTCGAAACCCCCTCTCCAGGTCTCGATATGTTCGCCTTAGGGTAGAACACTAACTTCAGGAGATTTGCCTCACTCGGTACGTTCAAAGTAGGGGTTGACATAAACAAAACACACACTGTGGTACAGAGTTTATTCGTGCACACAGTAATAAGTAAGAAATAAAACGTTTAATGTTATTCGGTATATCGGTAAGCTCTAAAACAAACACGAACTTGTTAAAATTGTAACGAAGTAGCATCTCCGTTACGATTTATTTAGAGTTTCTCTTGTTTTATTAGTTAAGTTATTTAGTCTGTATATTTAGGATGCCTCGCGCAGATTCATAAAAGTACAAATCAGGGTGGGAGTACTGAAAGGAGTAGGGCTCCCCCTTCATGCGCTAGCCTATAAAAGCGCACTGCGAGCACGTAGGAGTTAGTCACTCACCGGCTCATCTTTCCGACGGTGTTCCGACTCTAACACGCTGGGTAACCTGTGCTACGATCGTGTTATTTCCAACCGCTCCTCCTGTTTATCCTGACCTTTCTCTTACCGAGTGAGGGCGTCTCGCACTTCCTGATCCTAGAGCGGGAGTCTCGCTCTCTCTTACCTAGTGTGGGCGTCTCACACATCCTGATCCTAGAGTGGGAGTCTCACTCTCTCTTACCGAGTGCGGACGTCTCGCACTTCCTGATCCTAGAGCGGGAGTCTCGCTCTTTCTTACCTAGTGTGGGCGTCTCACACATCCTGATCCCAGAGTGGGAGTCTCACTCTCTCTTACCTGTTCCGACCCTAGGAGCGGAAACCAGAACGTATGCACAGTTTGCGTGGTGTTTAGTAGTCGTTTTATGTCCTTAAGACACACCGTATTTTACCGTTGAATAGTGTCCTTAAGGCACGCCGTATGTTACCGTTGTCCACGAGACACACCGTATATTACCGTTACCGAAAATACCGTCCGAGAGTTTAACATTTCTATACAAAAAGAGCCTTAATGGCACTGTCGTTTAACCGATCGAACAAAATATATTGATTTATTTAAATATAGGCACCGTAAAGGGCCGATAAAAATGTCCGTGTACGATATAAACTAAATAAATAGTTGAGGTTATACGTCACATGAAGGTGGTGTGTTGTCAGGTATACGTCAGCTGGTATCAGGTTCAGCCGTATCAATGAAGGTGAAATTCTGTACCACAGTGTGTGTTTTGTTTATGTCAACCCCTACTTTGAACGTACCGACTGAGGCAAATCTCCTGAAGTTAGTGTTCTACCTAAGGCAAACACATCGAGACCCGGAGAGGGGGTTTCGAATGTGGAGTTCTTACAATTGAAGGATTACACTCTCTGGCGCCCATGGTAAATTTGTTTTATACCCACCCCTTCTCCATTGAGCTAGTCTGGGAGATCAGTTGTGGGAAAGCAAGGTTACTGTCCGGCCCAATGTCGGATGATACGCCCCTACGTTATTTCACCATTCAATGCCACGCAGCAACGGATTTTCAAAATGCCAAGGGGAGTCGGGATTCCCAATTCCCACAAGCGAAAGTATAACTTAAAGCTTGTACTTCAAAACGGGTAGCGCCAAACTGGTAACTTAAAGCTGGTATCTTAAAACGACCCTAAGAGGAACGAGATGGACGACCATGTGATTCACAAACGCAATAATTAAATCTTACCTGCTTTTAGCAAAATCGTTCGATTAAAACACAACAGTGTTTTACGGGACAACGCGAAGAACCGTATTTAATTTGAATATAGCACAAATCTTTGCAACTATTCACGGAAGTAACGTTACACAAGTTCACATGCCGCTGCCGAAACGAGAAGTGGCCAGCACTTCCGGGTGAAACTTCCGGAAGGGTTTACAAGGTACAATGGCGTAGCCAATTAGAACAGTTATGACGTAGCGATTTTCAAATGAAGAGCCAATGCGAACACGAGGATTTAAAGCGCCCATTTCCGGCCGGGCTTACAGCGGTGCCACATGACCAAAACGAGATGTCCACAACCGGCGCTGCCAGCTTGCTATAAAATCTGCACGTGAATTCTCTAAGGCAAAAAGCGAGTGTAACAATGTTGCACCTGCAACATGGCCATCGAGGTTTATAAAGAAAAGAATGGGGTTCACAAAAAAAAGACCTAATGAATTTGACAATAAATAAATTCGAAGTTCTGTGTAAAGAAGTAGGTAATTTGTTCTGGTTTAGAAGATTCCAACCCGAACGCCAAGAAATACCAATTGACATTGATTAGGAAAACCTAAATTAGGTGAATAACATCAGGCTACTATTATTATCACGTCGAAAGTAGCGCCTAATCAAAGCTCTATTACTTTTGCCCTTACTTTCCTCTCCTATACGTTGTTTTATGCGACTTAAGGATTAGAAATTTTATGCTCAGTTAGGTTCTAACTAAGCATTAAAAATCCTGAGGAGACTTCTATGAAGGTGCCTTCGGTTTAGATCACTTGGTACTAATGAGCAGTGACCTTGCAAATTCTTCTTCTTTTTTTCGTAATCCTTAGTGATACTTTTTCAGGTGGCGGATCATCATCTTGCAAATACCATGCATGTATTGGATGGAAGTTTTTATAGAAATCAAAAAATTTCACAAACAAAAAAGTTTTAGAGGTTTTCAGAAATCGTAGAATTAAAAAAAAAAACACCCTGTAACTCTTAAGCTGTACAAGATATCGAAATTTCACCAAATTCGATCGATTTTTGAACACAGGACCCAATAATTGGACTGTGAAATCAGGATTTTGAATTCTAACTATAAAAGGCAACAAAACAGAAGAGGATTGACGAACAGAAAACAAAAAGAAATGGAGAGAAAATGAAAGGCGATCGTTTTTTGAAACTGAAATTCATCTTTTACCGAAAAATGAACTTCTAAACTTAACTGAAGTAGATGCAGCGACAAGAAGAAACCATCGTCCGTAAGAACGCTGGGTTTCAAAACAAAGTCAGTATAAAGGAATGTCTTCCAAACCAGACGATAACACTTCACGTATCGAAACAGTCTTCTGGAACTTTCAAAACGGTTCAGGGGTCATATGTTTATCAGAATATGACAGGTATACAGACACGTAGTACATACAAAGGAATCCTAATTCAGTTACTGAATGTTTTAAGGACGATTTGCTGGGATCGGAATTAACGCATTTAAAACTACTGACGCAAACATGAAAATTTTCATTCAGTTAACGAATGTTTTAAGGACGATTTGCTAGGATAGTAATTAATACATTTAAACCTACCGACGACGTGAAATTTATACACACACGAGAATTTTGTTTCAATTAAGGGACGCGTTGAAGACGATTTGCTAGGATCGTAATCAATTCATTTAAAATCTTTGATAAATTTCTGAATTAACACAAGTAAAGAAAGAAGGAAAGGACTTCCTTAAGTAAAAAGAAGAATCCAACACCAACAAAAACAAAATAAGCCTAAAGAGACAGTGGTTTTAGAAATAATTAAAAAAAAGATCTCTTCCCATAATTATTTGTTATCCGTAGATACGTCTTTCGGCAGCTCTGTCGATCGCGGGGAGCGTCGACAATCTGGATCAAACTGGATCCGCTGGAATCGTCAAGATGGCTAGTCAGGTTTCCACGATCAGGTTATGATACATTCACAGGGCAGGAACGCCACCGGAGAACTAGACCTAAAAGCCTGGACTAGGCCTAAAAGCCTGCGCCCAAACAGAAAAGCCTACATAGAAGAAATGATTTTTGTTAGCGGCCATGTTAGGTACACGCCCTTGCACGTTTTACGTTACCTGGGATTTTCTAAATTTCCAGGCTTAGTATGGAGCTTAAAAGTGCCCCAAATGTATTCGATGGTGTCACGAGATCTTCCGGCACAGCCGTAATTGAGTTACTCCTCCCAAAGGGCGAGAATTCCGATAATTTTAGAACACACGTAAAACACGTTAACACTCAACCAAGGTCTGAACACAAAAGGACGATAGAGACGGCTCGAAGATGGTGATGGCCGCTAAAATACGGGCGGTAACCAACAGAAGGCTGTCACGTGGTGTGTCATACGAATGAGCTTCGAGGAGTAAAGAGGAGGGATGCAGGGTAGCCACCTGTATCCAAACGCGGTTCATATATCACTTTGCCTCCGCGTTTACTTTGTGCGGGAGATTTGAACGTAACAAGTGTCCATTTATGATTGCCCTTATTTCATTCTTCATTAGTTTTCTTCATCCTTTATCTCTTTTGGTCACATAATTCTTCGTTTTACTTTCGGTTCAAATACTTCCTTGGGTCTTCTTCTTGATATGTCGTCTATTGGTTTCAATCTGAAAATTTCCTTCATAAACGCCTTTGGATCTCCTCGTTCTATGTATCCCATCCACCTCAGTGCTGTTGCTTTGATAATTTTGACAATGACCATGTCGCCCTTATTTCGCTCTCTTCATTAGTTTTCTTCATTCTCGATCCTTTATCTCTTTCGGGCTCCTAATTCTTCGTTTTACTTTCGATTCAAATACTTTCTTGGGTTTTCTTCTTGGTATGTCATCTATTGGATTCAATCTGAAAAAATCCTTTATCAACGCCTTTGTTTTATTTATCGCATCCAATCAGTGACTATGATAATGACAATGACTATGTCTCCATTTATGATTGCCTTTGTCACGTTCTCCATCTGTTTACGATTTACAATCACCCAAATATCTGAAGTTTTTATTTCGAATCGCTGCACCACTTTGTCTTTGACAAATGTTAGGTGTTAGCTCGTTAGGTGTTCTGCCTTTCTCGTTTCTCTAGCCAAGTAATAATGCCTTTTCTTCTTTATCTTCCTGTAAATGCTCCTGTCAGTGACTCATAACCCAACAGCTATGACCTTGAGCAGATAGGGATTAACATATACTTGAACGATTTGGTTCGTCGTTTGATTTCAATTCCATTTAACTTTGAGAGACAGGATACACCCCAACAAGGAAGTACTGTGAATGCAGATCGATTGCTGTTGCCTTGAATCCCTCGTGTTTCTGTTCCATCCTCCTTGAGCCTCGTCTCGATAATGTGGAATCTTATTTCAGTTTTTAAAAACCTACTCCCTCCTCTACTGAGCTTGGTCTTCGATGGCGTAGGGTTTGATACCCTTTCAGCTATGACCTCGAGCAGATAGGGATTAGCGTATACTTGAACGATTTGCCTTTAAGTCGTCTCTTCCAGTCCATTAGAAACAAACCAGTTAACCCGATGAGACAGTTACATCTCTAACACAACCCCCTGCGTCAAGAAATAGTTCACTCTGGCGCTGCTGTATTTTGACATCCACCTCCACACCAGGGTTTGGGTGTACCATTCTACCACCGACTCGTTCAGGTGAATTTGGGGCTATCCCTAATTACTCTGTAATTTTACTCTTCGCGGTAGATCGATCGGCAATTTATTTGTCACATTTTCTCGAACGACGACGACGGACGTTTCAAAGAGCCCATAATGGCATAACCCGTTCATTTAATCTTGGAAGTCATCAATCACGATCGCCCGTATTCCCCGCTTTCGCTCACGACGAACTTTGATGTGCTCTCCTCCGGCGGCGTATCTTGATGTACGATCCATCCGTCTGCGTGCAGACGTGCAACTGGTTCCATTAGAACGCCAATCACTTTTCAACCCGATGCACCGTCGCGTCGCGTCGAGACGCAGTTAATTAACGTCGTCGGATTTCGTTTGGTAGATTGGTAGACGTACTATGCGTGTGGCAACCTTGCGCACCTGAAGTTTATTATTTAAACAAACTGGAACGGTCCTTGTAAGGCAGTTATTCCCCACCCTCCGCCGTTCCTTGTTCGTAATAAAGCACGCGGCAATAAAACCAAATTACGCAGTAAACGTCGACGCAGGTGCGTAGTTTGTATGCGGAACGGGGGGGTTACGCGTAATGGACACGCTATAAAAGGGCCGAAAGTTGCTTATCGGCGGTGGTGGTCACACGAAACCCTTACAACAAACGCGAAGCCCGGAAGTACGACGCAGTAAATTTGAGAGTGTTCGCCCCCCTCCTCCCAAATTAAGCGCAAGCCCATTTTATGAAACTAACCGTGGTGTAAACCTGGTTGCCTAAAACGCATTCTTTATTAACTACCGAGCTGGTCTTGTTAAGTTAGACCGCCCGCTGCAGAGAGGTCGATTTATGAATTTCTAGTTTTGTGATTGGTCGCAAGTAAACGAAACCTCATTCCGTTCATGATTGGCTCGCAAACAGGATGACATCCTCAATTTGGTCGCCGAGACAACTCTCGGAGCGAGCACAGAAAGACGAATAAGACAGAGCTCTAATCGTCAGTGATTTGATTACACATTCATCCCCGCTACGGAAAAGCCCTATAAAAGCGAGGACGCTAGCCCAGTGTCTCTTGTGCAGCTATTGTCAAGAGCATTCACAGTGTCTCTTGTGCAGCCATTGTCAAGAACACTCACAAGCCTCTTGCACAGCCGTTGTCAAGAGCATCGACAAGCCTCTTGTGCAGCCATCGTCGAGAAACCACTCACACTCCAAACCAAACACATCCGTCAACGTCGTCGAAGCCAACTGCTGAAGAGAGGAACACCGCAGGAATCAAGACGTCCTGAAAGAGTTCCCACGTCAAATTGACTAAATAAAGTTCACGTTCACGTTGTGTTAAAAGCAATCTACGAACACGCCTATATTCAGTAGGTGTAGAAAAATATATATATTTAATGACAGTGACGTGATCCTGTCCTTTGTTGCGCTGACTCGATTACTACACGTTCGGGAAAGAATTCGTTTCCGATCCGAGCGGAGTAACGCCGTCGCCGAGAAAAAAATAAATAAATAAAAGGAAAGCCATACCGCATTAAGCTTAAGCGCCGCCATTGTTTCACGCTTTTACGATCCATTGTGCGGCTTAAGGGTCGCGCGCGCACACACAAAGAAGACGGATATTTCCTTAATAGATTTCATCCCGAGAAAGCATATGTGCACGTTACATGACGCGCACTCGAAATTCGACACGTCGAATAAATAAAAAAAAAAAAAAGAGGAAAGCTCCGTCTTTAGAACCTTTGTTTTCCGAGCTGCCTTGCGATTCCAGAAAAGTTCCCCGGAAGGAAAATAATTAATCCGGTTGAGAAGTTCGCGTCGTCCAGGCGTTATTCCGCGCTTATTAAAGAGAGTTGGCTGAATCGATTCCGCTTATAATTAAGGTGGCGGCGGAGTAATTAAATAAAAAAAAAAAAAATTCGAAAACTTCCAGTTACAAGCGGACTATTAATTAAGCGACGGGGAGGAGGTGGGGGTGGGGAGGGGGCGACGGCGGAGTTCTTAATTATCGAACTGTCATCTCATCCACGAATGGATCGGTCCGATTTTTTTTACTACGCTAGGTGAACCCTGTTGGTCGTAATAATCGGGTCGTATTGTGTTGTATTGTTCTGCCCTCGCTCTCGGCGGCGGTGAATTCCCGGGTAATTAATCAGGCCCGTAATGAAGCATATTTTCCGGAGCTGCAATAAATTTGGTCGTGCTGGAAGCTACAAATCACATCCGGACGTCCCGGAGTCTTGGGAGGGAATCCGGCGCTCACAATGCATTCAGGCGGGCTTCCGTATAAATTACGCCGCATTTCCGACGTGAGACAAATGCCGACGGTGACGGCGGCAGTGTAACTCGATTGCTGGCGGCGTCTTACATGCGAAATTCTGCATGAGGAATGCCCGCGAGGTTTCAAAGTCCCGAACAGTTACGGAGCGTAACTATGATGAATTTGCCTGACTTTACGGTATCACAAAGTTGCTCCCTCATCTCTCTCTCTCTATGTCTCTTGCTCGCTCTTACGGCGCGGCAGCGTTGCGATGCGGATGCAATTTTCGTTAAAAATGCACGCGGGGCATACGTGATAAGTTTTCGGAAACTAAACACGTCTGCTGCCACACAAGCGAATAGTAAACAAAGTGGAACTCTTTCAATGAAATTGGACGGCGATAGAAAAAACTTCCTGCGCGGGTTTGTAACGAAAAAACCATAAGAAATATCATGGGGGAATGCAAAACAGTGTGATGACTCGTGGCCGTGTGCCGGCACCGAAGCGATTGCGATACATCTCTAATGGTCGGTGATTCGATTACTCATTCAGGCCAATAAAGCAAAGTTATTTCATCCCCGCTACGGAAAAGCCGCTCCAGCTCAATGTCTCTTGTGCAGCCATTGTCAAGAACACTCACAAGCCTCTTATGCAGCCATTATCAAGAATTTTTACATCGTTAACCGATAACCCCTAGGAAAAGATAAATCTTCCGCTCATTAGTGATGACGTCGTTGTGAGTGTCACCAAATTTAATTTTAAATGTCTTGCCTCGTACCTACCTTGACAGATGACAAGCTCTGCTGACTCACGCTGCTGACTAACGTATCAGCTGTTCCCCTCGACTAGCAATCAGTGGAGATGGGGGTGAGTTAATTAAGGTGGTAAAATAACGAAAGGGCGCCAGGACAGACTTGAATAAACAAACTGAGCGTAAACGATCTTGTCGACGTCTCCGAATCGACTAGATAGGCAGAAAATCAAAAGTAAACAGAGGCTTATTAAACTCACTGGTACGTTAAGGAGTAAACACAAACGCAATAGCAAAAGTTAACTTAAACTTTAATTAAATACCATTGACTATTGTCGCGATGAAGGACGGCTGCCTCCACCATGTCACGCTAAGGGCCTTCACCATGTCGCGTTAAGCCTCCACTATGTCGCGACGGTGCGTCCTTAGCCTTCGGGGTTGATTGGGGTGCGTAGGTTTATCAGAGGGTAGAGCTTTAAGACAATGATTTAAAAAAATTAATACCTCTTTATTACGTTAAATAATTAATTTAGTTGAGGGTGGTTTGTCCGTTAAAATTCGGGGTGCGGTCCTGGGTCGTTCGCGTCGACTGGGGTTGTTGATTCGTCCAAGACGGAACAGCGGGCGACGTTTCCTTAGCCGGGGAAAAGTGGCGAAGCTCGAGGCCGGTCCGTGACTGGTGTGGTTGGTCATGGTCGGTCTCGGTGACAATGTTCCTTGGCTGGAGCACGTCACGTCCTTGCTCAGCCTATGGGTGATCGGGTTGGAACAGCGTGGCCAGGGCCAAGTGGTGTCTTCTCTCGGACAGCTGGCGAGGGAGATGGTCCTCGTTCTTTTAGGATGGATTCGGCAATGTTGTTGGCGGCAGTGGCAGATGATGTGGCTGCAGCGATGCTGATGCTGGGGTGTCGACGACGGCGATGCTGGGCGGCGGCGTCGACGATGTTGCGTAGAGTTGGCACTAGTGCCCACTGAGTCGGTCCGGTGGTAACGACTACATGACTACCCGACTGCATGAGTTCATCACTGGCTTCCCAATTTTGGCCCGCACTTTAAATACATGTTTGCATCATTCATATACGCTAGTATACGCGCGTGGCCCTGTTTATAACAAATTCCGCTGATGTGTTATTATGAAATATGAACCTTTACGTTACGTTGTATCGGTTACCTCCTTATTGTGTTTACATTTCGACACGGTCGCAATTTGCCCTCGATTACAAGTTCGCGTTTAAATACTTTTTATGTTTTTTATTCGCGGAACACAGAAAAGAACCCCCTCATGGTTTTTAGAAAATTCCCCCTCATGGTTTTTAGAAAATTCCCCCTCGTGACACTATGTTGAACAAAGGTACAATACATGATAAGTTGACTTCTTTACAATAATGTGGTTTACCCACAAATTCATGGGCCGTAATTCGCTCTCACTACTCGGTTATGCGAGAGAAATAAACACCGATTCACGATATGTCAAAGTAAATTCAATTGGAAATACCTTAACCTTATTGACAGCGTACAGTCGGTAACGTCAAGTCAAAATTACCAACCGAAGTGCAGCTGGTAGTTACGACGCCCTCTGACGATCACGTTCAGCGTCGACAATCCGGTTCAAACTGGATTCACAAGGCCCGTCAAGATGGCTGGTCAGGTTTCCTCGTAAGACCTCATAGGAAAAATACTACGAGTTGACTCGGTTTGAGCCCAACTCACGAGGTACGATATAAGAAGGCTGAAGCACAGGAGAACACAATTAAAAGCCTGTATAGAAGGAGAAATGGTTCGTTAGTTCGTTGAAGTATTTCATGCTTGATATGTGGCTTAAAATACCCCAAACTCGTTCGGTGGTGAAGTCAGGAATTCCGGCAAGGCCGTGGATGAATTCTCCTCACGTAAAGAGCAAGAATCCCGAGATTACACTGATACACGTCAAACCTTACGATGGCCGAACGTAGAACGAAACGGGAAAACGAATCTAAGATGGTAGACGCTAAATAACGCGCAAGTGGTAACCAATGGTGAACCATGATATAGTCACGTGGTGTCCTACATCGAATGAGCTTCGTGGTAGCGGGGAAGGAGTACAAGGTTGCCAAACGTACCGAAACGCGGCTTAGACGTCGTTTTGTTGCCACGTTTTCTTAGCGGCAAATTCAAACGTAACACGACAACCTAAGAAAATATAATTCTTCCGCTCATCAGTGATGACGTCGTTGTGTGATAGAAGTTATAGGTTGTCCTTCCATAAAGTAATCCTGATTTCTTATTCCCGATTGCGAATCGTTTTGTTTAGAGCCATATCATCGTGCCAGGAAGATGACGGTAGAGTAATGTCAGGTGGACGGGTCATCAATTATGCACGCAAATGTGCAATGAAAATTTTACAATGGTGGCCGTAAATGCGGCGGGCGTGCGGAATTTCCATGTAATGGCGCGCCGCTATTGTTTAATGGAAATTTAATGGCGTTGAGCTGCTCCGTCTGCATTTACACCCGTCGTAAAAGTCGACTGCAGGTTGCGCCAGCGGCCGTCAATTATTAAGCTAAACGTAATGTCGCTTGCCTCAAATACACTGTACGTACTTTGATGTCCACAGTTATGTGCGTTTGTTGCTTGGGTTCGATGCTAGATGTTGGGGCGAGGGAGCGTGATGTAAGTAACAGTCGCAGTACGCCTGCATCCGTTTTGGAACACGTGTGCGATGAGTAGATGTGCAGATCTTGATCGTAATTAATCGGAGCGTTTCGGTTTGATGTTGAGAATTGGGGTCACACAGTCAGAACGCGTATGGGGGTCCAAAAAATGTCTTAATGTGATCCTGTTCCTCTCTCTGCGTCCAGTTGATGAACAAACATCAATTTCATTGCCAGTTAGTTGTTAGGACGGTGGAAAATACACAGGGTGTCATATAATAAGAGCAAAAAGTACACTCTCGGGGCAGCCACGCCCTAATTTGCAGGAACTTCGAAAAATGATCCTATGAGTTTCGATTGCCAACTTTCCTGGAAAATGGATTTTTCGATTTCACCCCCGTTTCGGAACGCACCTCGAAAAACACCCTTCTTGCCCGTTTTTGCATGTTTTTTCAATATTACGGCCGTTAGAAATTTTTTTATGGAAATCCGTAAATACGTGTTTTAGACACGTCCTTCGGATGATTTTTGGTGGCGATTGCGAAGCGATCTCCCGTCGCTATCGGGAGCCAGGGGTCGAAACGTTCGGGGGTGCACGTTTGCAGACTACTTTTCGGGTCACCCTTAAACGTGATCGGATCGCGACGAGCCTTTCGGCAAATCAAATATTTCTGTTTTATCCGTAAAACTTCTTGAGTCAAGAGATGGCGCTGATCTCTCCTCGTTTTTGTTTCCTGAGTTATTCCGAAAATTCAATTGAAACTGACCAATCAAAAGATGGCGCTCATCTCCACACACCCCCTTTCTCTTTTCCGTTATCGTCTGACTTACTAAAAGCGCATGATTCCTCGCGTCTGTTGTCCGCATGTTGCTTATGTTAAATAACAAAAGCGTAATGAACTTTTTCTTTAATGTCAAGAGATGGCGCTCACTTTCGTTCGCTGGTCTTTACCTACATATTTCATTTCCTCTTTCATTGAGATCTGATCGGCCAAGAGCGTATAAGTTTTTTGCTTCTGCTGTTTGAAGATTTACGGAATGAAGTGTAATACTTCCTGTACCTGCCAATAGATAGCGCTGTTCTCCACACGTTCCGGTACACGTTCCATTTCTGTTGTTCATGAAGCTTTTGTCACCAAATTTTAAATTTAATTTACTTGCCTCTTACTTACCACTGACAGATGACAAGCTTCTGCTGACGTAACGTATCAGCTGTTCTCCAAGCTAGCAACAGTGAAGAAAGAGGCGGGTTGATTAAGGTGACGTCGACGTCTTCAATCGATCAGATCGGGCAGAAAATGAATCCACAATAAATACAGAGGCGAGACTTTACTCACTGGTGTGCGTGAACGCGGAAATCAAACTCGAAATTAAAGTTAACACAATTTATTACGCAAGTCAAAACCAACACTTTACACTATTACGATTGACTGCTTAATTATCTACGGTAAACGCAGCGCAACACGCAGTTCGAAATTCTTACTCACGATTTAACTATACACGAGCAAAGAATGGTTTACGAATCGTCAAATTAAATTAAGTTGGAAGACCCGACCTTTTGACAGCGCGTCCAGTCATGTGTCAGGATCACCGTTACCAACCGAAGCGCGGTGGTCAGTGGGTAGTTACAACGACCGCGGGATGCGTCGACAATCTGGTCTAAACTGGATCCGCTCGGATCGTCGAGATAGCTGATCAGTATAGGGATCACGATGAATAGAATTCTATTTTTGTGACGTCACGAGAAAAATATAATCGCCTTGAAAAATGAAATCACAACAAATAGTATTATATTATCTATTCTACAAGGTGTTAAGAAGTAAGGGGAATAGTAAACTGAATCCATCATGATCCCAAACTCTCACGTGAAGGCGAGCGCTAAGCAACGTGACGTCACAAAAATAGAATTCTATTCATCGGGATCCCTACACAGATTTCCACGATCGGGTCTCGCTACGTTCCCAGGGCAGGAGCGCCTCCGGAGAACTAGGCCTAAAAGCCCGCGCCAGAAAACTGCTCCCAAACAGAAAAACCTACATAGAAAAAATGATTTTTGTTAGCGGCCATGTTAGGTACACGCCCTTGCACGTTTTACGTTACCTGGGATTTTCTAAATTTCCAGGCTTAGTATGGGGCTTAAAAGTGCCCCAAATGTGTTCGATGGTATCACGAGATCTTCCGGCACAGCCGCAATTGAGTTACTCCTCCGCAAAGAGCAAGTACTCCGATAATTTCACAACACACGTAAAAGACGTTAACATTCAACCAAGGTCTGAACACAAAAGGACGACAGAGACGGCTCGAAGATGATGATGGCCGCTAACAGACCGTCCTGCGTGAGCGAACAGTTTTGCGAAGCGGGCGATGCGAGCGACGCGAGCGAATCGCCAAATCGCGCGGTGCGAGCGGCGTGACATGGGCGTGCAACGTCCTCCATTAATAAATTAATATATCCGCTGCACTATTATCTACTTTTGTTTTAATAAAATACGACTCGACAAGTGAAACGGTCGGTGTAGCGATACGCGCGGAAAAATCAAATTATTTGATCGCGTCAACCGCGCGAAATTCGCGCGAATCGCTTTTGCGGTCGATGCGACTTCACGTAGGACACCTACATTACTTTGCTTGAGTTTGATAAATTCGCGACGCCCGCGCCGCTCGCATCGCCCGCTAGTATTCGCTCACGCAGGACACCCCGTAAATACGGGCGGTAACCAACGGCGTTACTAGAAGGCTGACACGTTGTGTGCCACACGAATGAGCTTTGAGTAGTAAAGAGGAGGGATGCAGGGTAGCCACCTGTATCCAAACGCGGTTTGCCTCCGCGTTTTCTTTGGCGCGAGGTTTGAACGTTACACTTTTCCTTTTGGGTGAAGAGACGGGGCATTGTTTTCTCTTCGTTTTCGTTCGCTTTACCATGTTACCACCTTTGTTTTTGAAATGCTGAAAGTCGCTTTTTCGGAAAATTAGTTTAAGAATATTTCTAAATTCCTATGCCAGTCTAGAGATGGCGCTCCGCTCCATAAGCTCAACTTTGCGACAATATATCATTTCCTATATTTTTTGATCTAAATCAAAGATTTCTGTTTTATCCGTAAAACTTTTTGAGTCGAGAGATGGCGCTGATATCCCTTCAATTGAAACTGATCGATTGTACCAAACAAAAGACGGGGCTCATCTCCACACACGCCCTTTCTCTCTTCCGTTATCATCTGGGGCCTTATTCTCGAAACGAGGGAAAGGGTTCGTTTTACGGAAGTGACGTCAAAATGACGTATAAAACTGACGACATTTTCGGGAACGATCACTTCTCTCCAGTTCGAGATTACCCCCATGACTTACTAAAAGCGCATGATTTCTTGCGTCTGTTGTTTGCATGTTGATTATGTCAACTTTTCCTTTTACGTCAACGGATGGCGCTCACTTTCGTTCGGTTTACACTTTCTGTGCTGGTTGAAAAATCGAGCTCGTTTAACAATTAAAAAAAAATTAAATTGAAATCTAAACTTTCCAACTCATTGTGAGATGAAAACGTTCCTGCACCAGTCCAAAGATGTCACTCATTACTACGTATTCCTTTTCGTCATTCATAAGCAATTGACTTATCAAAAGCGCACGGTTTTCTTGTGTTTGTCGTAAATCTGATAACGAAGTCCTTGGTATTCACTGATTTTTTTCTTTCGTGTGCCGAGAGATGGCGCTCGCTTCATCTAGTTTCAACGGCTAAAAGTTTTTTCTTTTAATTTTCCAAAAAAAAAAAAAGAACAAAGCAGGTCGTGTTTGCAAAGAAATCTTCTGAAACGCGATGCTTCTTGCACTTGTTCTCTTTTGAGCTAAGAGATGGCGCTCGCTACCATTCACTTCAACGTTTGAACGGCACGAAAGATCCGAGAAACCGACGGCGCGGCGGGGTCGATTTTGCGATCGGACGCGGGGGGGTTTCCAAAAATGGCCGTTTTTGACCGTTCAAAAAATTCCACCGCCCTTATTTACGGACCGAGTCAAACCAAACTCGAAATGTAGGTATGGGGCAGACGCTCGGCCCCGAATCCGGCCCTGGATTTTAGTTATGGCCCGAAAACCGCCATTTTTACACATTTTCGAAAGTTTCTCGAAAACGTGATGTTAGAATTTTTTTAAACTCTCTCACGCGCAAGAAGACCTCCCCGGGTATCTAACCCAAGGGGCCTATATCCCGGGAAAATGCGTTTTTTCGAGATCCGATTTTTTGAAATTTGTCTAATTTGCAAGCTTTTCTTCCGGAATTTTTTACGGTGTCTTAGGGGGCTCGGATCGAATCGAGCTGCACGTCATCGTATGGCAGAAAATGACGAGGAACGCGACGCCCCGGGTACCTAACCCATGGGGCCTATGTCCTGGGAAAATGCCTTCTTTCGAGATATGATTCTTTGAAATTTGTCGAAATTGCAAGCTTTTCTTTCGGAATTTTTTACGGTGCCTTCGGGGGCTCGGATCGAATCGAGCTGCACGTCATCGTACGGCAGAAAATGACGAGGAACGCGATGCCGCCGCGCGTTTGAAGATCGGACGACCGGGAGGGCCGCTACAGGGCTGTACTCCCGGAAAAGGGTGCGGCGACTTTCAAAATTTCAAAGTCCCATATCTTGAAAACCGTTGAGAATTGGATCTGGGTTTATTAGAATTTTTTTTCTAGTTTTGGTCTCTACTATCACCTCCCGGCATGGGGGATGCCCTGCTTACTAAAGCGTGGATCCAACGGCTTCGGCCGTAGGTGACCATTGTGGACGTTTGATAGAGTTCCTATGGGTGTGACGAGCCCACCGTCCCGAGTTGGCGTACCAGTGCCTGGGTTGCACGTAACCTAATCTGTAGGACTCGGCCGATTTGTTGGGTCGTGGCCGAACTTCCAACCAGTGAAGCAAACTGGTACCGTGGGGACCGGTTAGCCCGGAGGATACCCTCCCTTCCTCTGGAGTGGAGCGAGCAGAGGGGATCTCCACCGGTCGACTGGATTGGACTCACGAGGGCAGTGGTTGATGGCCCGCATGCTAGGACTAGGGATGATGCCCACCCCATCCCGACGTGTGAACTGCGGATCTCAGTTCCGGCACTAGCCTGGTTAGCTAGTAGAGATTAGATAGGTCTCCCTTGACCAGAAGAGGTGAGGGGCGTGCAACCCCGAACCAGTCTGGTAGCAGGACGACACTTTATAGTGTCAGCCACCGAAAGGTGGGCTGCCCTGCGCGCTGATTGGGCGTATTTCAATCCGATGGCTCTGGTCGGGGCCCGAGCGGAGAAGGGCTAACTTGCTCAGGTACCGCTCGTAGCGTTCAGGGTAGATAAGGGGCTCTCTCTCTCTGTCTACTATCACCTATCAACGTGTGTAGGGTTTTTTTTATCAACACCCAGTAAGAGGTGCTCTGGCAATCGCTTTGGAGCAGGCACACGGGGGCATCATTACGAGTTACATGTTTACCGACTGGTGAAATAAATCACAGTTTTAAATAAAACTATGTATTAAGCTCGAAACTGCTGCAAATTTAACTGAAAAGCGAAAATTCATGAACTTACGTGGAATTAATTTGTTGACGCGTTTCTACTCCGCGCACGATCCTTTCCTTTACACCAGGCGTCGGCAAACTTTTCTGATCGCGGTCCAAGCGGTCTTCTATAAAGTCTGTAGCAGGCCACAGGTAATTTTTTTTTTACTTTCCTATACATGAGGAACTAACTCGAACTCTAACTCGAGCTAACTCATTGTTATGCCCGTTTCCTAACACTGCCGCGGACCGTAGTTTGCCGATCGCTGCTTTACACCGTTCTCTTTCTCGCATTGCTCGGACTCGAAATAGCGATTTCAGAGCACGGCCCGGTTTCGTCTGAATACCTGTCTAATCTTCTACCGTCTTCTACAAGTTTTGACGACGCGCAGAAAGATCTCGCCCACGTGCGATTCGAAGTCCAACGTCGGTCGTCGAGCAACTGAAATCCGGCGCCCTTAAAATGTATGGTCTCTTGTTATTAGTAACTGTAACAACTGCTTTAATTGATGTACAGAATGCCGTTTCTTCTCTCTACCATTTGGTGGCAGCGGTGGGATTGGTCGCGACGAGGCCTTGTAAATTGTGTTTCTTTTGTCTTTCAACCCCCGTCCCTTACAGTTAAGCTCTCGCGTTTATTTTCTCATTTAGCGTTTCCGGTTGGGTTGAACTTGTGCATTTGCATCAATTTGCGCGCGCGCGCGCGCCGGAGCATATTCAAATTCATGTTAATTTCGGTTTGCCTGCTGTAACGGTAATTCAATACGGCCGCGCAGGTATTAGTTGCTGCGGAATTTCGCGTTTTATTACTCCTGAAGAGCTTCATTAGGAGAGCGGGGGCACAAACTGACTGTAATTTGCGTTGGAGCTTAACGTCCGCCGCTTGTGCACCTTTGCGCCCCAAACTAATTTAATTAGGCGTTGCAGCGAAATGCATTGAAGTTGTAGTTTAGGGGGCGAAGTGAATTTCGGGAACGGTGACCTGAAATTTACATGATTCGCATCCGACGCCCCACGTCGGAGAAGTTCTCAAATTTTGTTGTTAACAAGCGATCCACGTTCTTGTATGTGTTGGCTATTTTGCGCCATTAAGAAAAAAGAGGCGCATTTGATAAATGGATCGCCCTGCTATAAAAGTAGTACATGGTTTTTGACCCAAGCGGTAATGCTTGAATCGTGCCTCACGAGTTCCTAATGGCTCACGACTCGGGGGAAACTGTGAGCCGCTCGCCTTCAATACCGACCCGGAATATAGAACGTAATTGCCGCTTCCGAAAGTTGTGTTTATCTTGCGCGATCGTTATTTAAATCTCTTCTTCTTCTTCCATTCGCCTTTCGCGCAACAGGGGAAAAAAAAGAAGCTGCGTCGCCCCCAAAAACACCGCGTTATTTACGACGCCTAACGATATAATCAAAAGCTGATTAAAATCTCCAATTTTGGTGGCGGCGGTGGCGGAGGGATTTTCGCAGCGGCGCGCGAAATTAATTTCGATAATGCTCTCGCCCGCCCGCCCTCGCCCCGCGCTGTCCACGCGCTGCCGCTTTGTTCGTCTTCGAGAGCGCGGAACAACAAATGTAATAATGAAATTTTTCTCGCGCGCGGAATTCATTCGGCGATAGATAAATTAAACTCACTATCGCCTCCTGTAATCAAATTAAAAGCGCGCCCGCGCCAACTACAACAACGTTAACAACAAGGAATGCGCGCCCTTCCAAGGGAAATAATTAAAACCCTCCGTTTAGCCCAACGACAACGCCTCACCTCTCTGGGGCGCAACGACTTCAGTACTTCACACTCATAATCATAATTATTGTCAAGCGCCATCTAATGCTAATGCCGATAAGTAAGCGCGCTGCAACCTAAGGGAGAATTCGCAGCGTCATAAAAGTAACTCCTTGATCTGGGTCACACAATGCCGCCGGTAATCTGAGATTACGTCGGTCGGACGTTGATGGGGGCGGGGGGGGCGTAACAAATTTGTCGGGATCTTGTTAATGTACAGAAGTAATCCAGTATAAATAATCCGGAGCTCCCATAACAGATTTGTGGCGCGGTGGAATCGGTCGCTTATTATCCGAGGGGGGAGATACAAGGGGGCGCAGCAGTCAGTCCCTCGCTACCTGCGCGCACGAAGTAATTTAATGCCGTTGACAGCCACCTGACAGCAGTATAATGTCGTCAAGTTTTTTTTTTACGCGTCGAATTATAGGAATTAAATTAAGTGGTTCGTGCGCTTTTATTGGATTATTCGATTGCGACGGGGTTGCGCCTGTGGTTGCGCCGAGGGACGACGACACCCCCCCCCCTTAGGCTCATTACCGGGTAACTATTTTTTGTTAAATATTACAAATTGGTTAATTGGCTTGCCAACGGTAAATACATTAAACATGGGCAAGAAAAATATGACGTTTTCTATACACACGCCTTCTATCGGAAAATTTCCCAAATTATATTGATTTCGCCGCCCCCGTTGCAAAGGTAACGCCGATAGATTGCAACCTGCATTTTGCAACATAATAGGCTTAGGTTCTTTCGTTTCTAAAATCCCCCTTACTGCTTGAATTGGCTTCCGGTTGGAACCGCGTCACATTGACTTCTTCTACTGCCGACGCGACGTTTCGTTCTTCATTGCAGAAGAACTTCCTCAGGGCTGCTGCTGGTGGTGGTGGTGTTGCTGCTGCTGCTGCTTCTCGTTAGTCGTTGAGACTTACTGTTTCGGCCCCTTTCTATGTAGATCTATCCAAAGGCCACATGTGGAGTTTTCCTTCGGGCGATTGATAAATAACGACAAACGTCAAGATTCGTCCCTAGGGCTGATTCTATCATCCCTCGAGGAGGTTATAATCTCAGTTCATTTCCCAAGCTGGTTCTGTCCTCCCCAAAGGGGGTTAGAGCCCCATTTTTTTTTTCAAAACTGATTCTGTTATTCCTAGAGGGGGTTAAAGCTTTGGTTTTTGTCATCCCCAGAGGAATTAGAAGGGGTTACATCCTCAGTTTATTATCCAGTTTGGTTCGAGCCCAGAGGGAGTTAGAGTCTCACTTTTTTTTCCAAACCGATTTTATCGCCCCTAAAGGAGATTAGTAGAGCCCCAGGGTAAGCCGATTGTATCATCCCTAAAGGAGGTTACGTCCTCAGTTTATTTCCGAAGCTGGTTCTGTCCTCTCCAAGGGGGGTTACAGCTTAACTTCATTTTCAAAACTGATTCTGTCGTTCCTAGAGGGGTTAAAGCCTTACAAGTTCGAGTTGTTTTTATCATCCCCAGAGGAATTAGAAGGGGTTACATCCTCAGTTTATTTTCCAGGTTGGTTCGAGCCCAGAGGGAGTTATTTTTTCCAAACCGATTTTAGCGCCCCTAGAGGAGATTAGTAGAGCCCCAGTGTAAGCCGATTGTATCATCCCTAAAGGAGGTTACATCCTCAGCTTATTTCCCAAGCTGGTTCTGTCCTCTCCAAGGGGGGTTACACCCTAACTTTATGTTCAAAACTGATTCTGTCGTTCCTAGAGGGGTTAGAGCCTCAAGTTCGAGTTGTTTTTATCATCCCCAGAGGAATTAGAAGGGGTTACATCCTCAGTTTATTATCCAGTTTGGTTCGAGCCCAGAGAGAGTTAGAGTCTCACTTTTTTTCTTCCAAACCGATTTTATCGCCCCTAAAGGAGATTAGTAGAGCCCCAGTGTAAGCCGATTGTATCATCCCTAAAGGAGGTTACATCCTCAGTTTATTTCCGAAGCTGGTTCTGTCCTCTCCAAGGGGGTTACAGCTTAACTTTATTTTCAAAACTGATTCTGTCGTTCCTAGAGGAGTTAAAGCCTCAAGTACAAGTTGTTTTTATCATCCCCAGAGGAATTAGAAGGGGTTACATCCTCAGTTTATTATCCAGGTTGGTTCGAGCCCAGAGGGAGTTATTTTTTCCAAACCGATTTTATCGCCCCTAAAGGAGATTAGTAGAGCCCCAGTGTAAGCCGATTGTATCATCCCTAAAGGAGGTTACATCCTCAGTTTATTTCCGAAGCTGGTTCTGTCCTCTCCAAGGGGGGTTACAGCCTAACTTTATTTTCAAAACTGATTCTGTCGTTCCTAGAGGGGTTAAAGCCTCAAGTTCAAGTTGTTTTTATCATCCCCAGAGGAATTAGAAGGGGTTACATCCTCAGTTTATTATCCAGGTTGGTTCGAGCCCAGAGGGAGTTAGAGTCTCACTTTTTCTTCCAAACCGATTTTATCGCCCCTAAAGGAGATTAGTAGAGCCCCAGTGTAAGCCGATTGTATCATCCCTAAAGGAGGTTACATCCTCAGTTTATTTCCGAAGCTGGTTCTGTCCTCTCCAAGGGGGGTTACAGCTTAATTTCATTTTTAAAACTGATTCTGACGTTCCTAGAGGGTTAAAGCCTCAAGTTCAAGTTGTTTTTATCATCCCCAGAGGAATTAGAAGGGGTTACATCCTCAGTTTATTATCCAGGTTGGTTCGAGCCCAGAGGGAGTTAGAGTCTCACTTTTTTTTTCCAAACCGATTTTATCGCCCCTAAAGGAGATTAGTAGAGCCCCAGTGTAAGCCGATTGTATCATCCCTAAAGGAGGTTACATCCTCAGTTTATTTCCGAAGCAGGTCCTGTCCTCTCCAAGGGGGGTTACAGCTTAACTTTATCTTCAAAACTGATTCTGTCGTTCCTATAGGGGTTAAAGCCTCAAGTTCAAGTTGTTTTTATCATCCCCAGAGGAATTAGAAGAGGTTACATCCTCAGTTTATTATCCAGGTTGGTTCGAGCCCAGAGGGAGTTAGAGTCTCACTTTTTTTTCCAAACCGATTTTATCGCCCCTAAAGGAGATTAGTAGAGCCCCAGTGTAAGCCGATTGTATCATCCCTAAAGGAGGTTACGTCCTCGGTTTATTTCCGAAGCTGGTTCTGTCCTCTCCAAGGGGGGTTACAGCTTAACTTTATTTTCAAAACTGATTCTGTCGTTCCTAGAGGGGTTAAAGCCTTAGTTCAAGTTGTTTTTATCATCCCCAGAGGAATTAGAAGGGATGACTTCCTCAGTTTGTTTTCCAGGTTAGTTCGATTTTATCGCCCCTAGAGGAGATTAGAGCCTCAGTGCAAGCCGATTCTATCATCCCTAGAGAAGGTTTATTTTGTTGTGTCCTCCCCAGAAGGGGGTTAAAGCCTTATTTTATTTTCAAAACAGATACTGCCATTCCTAGAGAGGGATAAAGCTGTTTTGTCATCCCCAGAGGAATTAGATCATCAATTTATTTTACAAGCTGACTCTGATGTCCCAGAGGGGAGCTATAGCCTCGGTTTAAGCTGATTCTGTCGTCCTTAGAGGACGAGTTTATTTTCTAAGCTGATCTTGGTGGGTTACAGCTTCAATTTAAGCAGATTCTCTCTTCCCTAGGGAAGGTTACAGTCTCAATGTATTATCCAAGCCGATTAGAGCCTCAATTTATGTTCCAAGCTGATTCTCTCGTTCCCAAAGGGAGCTGGACCCCAATCCGATTCTGTCGTCCCCAATCAACGACGCTCGCTCGCCCTTATTTTCTATTCTTTCTCTTTTGGATACATCAGCAATTATTGGGGCAACTTAATTTTATCGCCTTTGGTTTGAAGTTTTATTGGTTTGATGTTTTAAGTGACTTTGTGGATTCTCAATTTACTTCCCTGAGCAGACTCAGGCTTGAACTTGGAACCTGGAGCTTGACAGTCCACAACACTAACCACTCAACCAATGAGGTACCCTCCCTTTCACCTTCTTTTCTTCGGTTTTGGTTTATTTCTTCCTTCACGTCCCTTTTTTTTTAAATTATACATAATTAAATATTTCTATTCAAGAATTTTTGTTGTTTTTTTTTTGCATTAGCTTGTTGTTTCGACGAAAAAATCAATCATTTTCATTTGTTTTTTTTTTTCTGATTTTTGTCTAGTTTCGGCAGTTTTTTATTTTTATTCTTTTTGGAGATGAACGCATTGTAAGCGCCATCTCTGCGTCATCGGCGAAAATTCTTTACTTACAGTTTACGAATATAATGGAGAAGAAAATTGAAGTGATTTACGACGCCCTCTTTCGATCAATAGCGGAATATTCTGTTTGTAACTCGCGTTTTTGTGCTACATCAGAGAACAAGTACGTATATGAACAAATTGACGATAGAATAAGTTGAAGAAATCGAAATGGCGTATAAGCGCCGACTCTGGCGTATAAGCACCATCAAGTTCCTTGCTTACAAGTTATGAAAAACGTAAAAGTAATTGAGAAGTGGCAATAAGTTACCTAGAACGTTATTCTCTGTGGATAATGAACGTCAGAAATGCCAAATTGACAAACGTTACATTGACAACACCATATAGACAAAACAGGCTGGGACGATAGTCGCAAATAAACAAAATTTAGGCCGTCCCTTGACAAATTAAAGTGAAACCATATTCGTTCATGATTGGCCCGCAAATAGGATCGCATGCTCAAATTTGTCCGCCGACGAATAAGATCGTCGGTGATTCGATTACACATTCAGAGCAATGAAGCAAAGTTACCTCATCCTCGCTACGGAACAGCTCTATAAAAGCGAGGATGCTAGCCATGTCTCTTGTGCAGCCCATTGTCAAGGACACGCGTGTCTCTTGTGCAGCCATTGTCAAGTTCCACGCACTCTACGCTCTAGCAACATCGTCGAAATCAGGAGAAGTGTAGAAACACCGTAGAAAGCAAGACGTCCTGAGCTCCTGAGTGAGTTTCCAGGACAACTTGACGCCCAGCACAAAACTTGTCAAATAATTCACGTCATCATGAAAAATAAAGATAAGGAACGTCGATAATGCCGAGATATTCTGAAAAAGTTCCATCGGCGATCACCACTCCCGTCGTCAATCTCTCCGTTACTTCCGTCATCTGTAAAAAAGAAGGCTGTTAGATGTTTCCCGCCTGTACCCGAGTTGGCCTGTTCTAGGGGTGAGGGGGGGCCCACCGCTCCCGCTTGCCGGTCCCCCTCATTGGCGTTGGCCTCCTAGTGGCAGTGTCACAGCTGGATGACAGTGGGAAACCCGTGCCGGACGAGATCCCCGCTGCCATTTCTCATGGGAGATGGGCTGACGCCTGGGTGCCCTAGGTGTACAGAACTTCCACCAGTGAAGTTAACTGGTACCGTGGGGACCGGTTAGCCCGGAGGATACCCTCCCCTCCCCTGGAGTGGAGTGCGTAGAGGGAGACCTCCGCCGGTCGTCTGGGTTGGACTCACGGGGGCAGTGGTTGCAAGCCCGCATGCTTAGGCTAGGGATGATGTCCATCCATCCCGACGAGTGTACTGCGGATCTCAGTTCCGGCACTAGCCTGGTTAGCTAGTAGAGATTAGGTAGGTCTTCCTTGACCAGAAGGGGCGAGGGGCGTGCACCCCGCACCACTCTGGTAGCAGTGAGTTGGATGTCACTTTATAGTGCCAGCCACCGAAAGGTGGGCCCGCCTCTGCGCGCTGATTGAGCGTATCTCAATCTAATGGCTCTGGTCGGGTCCCAAGCGGATAAGGGCTAATTCGTTCAGGAACCACTTCATGAGCGTTACGGTGTGTTACAGGGAACTGGTCTGGTCTGTACCGACTAGTTAACATCGATTTAGGACACGTCGTTCTCTACCAGGAAGTCGACCCATTCAAGCTGTCCTTAGAAGAGAGAATTGTTTAAAACATTAAAGTCCATTTACATACCTTTTATTTTTTATATACAATGTTACGACCATGCTACAACATAGCTAGGAAACTTTCACTCTTGCTACGAACTAATTAATATCAATCCACTCCTTTTTCCTTCCCGGAGGAGGATGACCTATTCAGGAACAGTCTACCCCCTGCCAAATATTCGGGCGACATTTCTATCCCGACTTCGATTTTGGAATAAAAGACAAAGAAACCAACATATAAACACAATAACTCTTGCTACGAACTAATTAATATCAGGGTCAGACTTTTTTCCTTCCCGGAGGAGATTTACCTATTCGGGAACAGTCGTATTATTATTATTTAAAAACTTTCTGTCTTGCCACTAGATAGCTAATATCCGCGCCCCTTTGTATGTAGATCATGTGGCGTTTTCCTTGGGGCGATGATTCGCAATTTGTTGCCAACATAATTTCTACCTGCACGTGACGTTTCTGTGCCAACTTTAAAATAACATCCGGCGGTGATTCTGACAGACGACAGCGGAATACGCCCGCGCCCATGCGGTTCATTCATGCAATAACGCGATGTTACGGTTGTCAGCCCTGAAATACGTGTCTATCGCCGTGCCAAACGCAAACGTCCCAGTTTAAAAATAACGCCCCGGAAGCATTAAAATAAAATTTTAGGTTGGCAACGTCGGCTCGCGGGCCGTCAGAATTAACAACCAACTTCAAATCATCGATCGATTAACTGTCAACTTGACAGTTCACGCCTCCTTTACGACCACTTTTAGGTTGGCAACGGTGATTAACAACGGACCTCTCGAAAGATGAAACGCTTACCAACTTCGTAAGGAAGAAAAACGTGGCGCTTTATGACTTTTCGAAATTAATAATGCATGCGTGTTTTATAAATTCAAATGAGGAGGCTGGCGGCGGGGGGGGGGGCGCGAGCGGCGAAAAAGCCGCGGATATTTACGCGGCCCGTAAATCGCCTTTTATGTGACAGTTCGATACGTTCGGAACGGGCGTAATGGCCGCCCGTAATTCACCGGCGACGCGGCGCGCGCCTATTTAATTACGTCCGACCGACGACGGACACTTTCATAATCGCGACGGGCGCAAAAAAATCGACGCGCGCCGTCCGAAATGTAAACGCGAAAAATTTCGGGCGTCCTTTTGTTTTCCATAAGTCTGGCACGCCGGTCACTTTTTTTTTTTGATCACTCTGTATAATGACTTAATCTTTCTTAACTAAAGAGCCGCTTTTATATCTTTTTTCTGTTTTAGGCAACGCAACGCTTTGATTCGAATGAATGTAGGTCGCGCTGGTGACGTCAGTTGTCAATCCGTTCGTTGCTTAAAAGTTACGTTCTTTTGTTTTAAAAATTCTGCGTATCACATTTGTTGATGACGCTGTAGATGTGAAGGAACGCTTGCGTGCGTGTGTTTTTTTTTTCTGTCTCTGTTTCGCAAAGCCCTTTGACTTGACGCTCGGAAATGACGTCAGTTCCTGCCTTCATTTTATGTCTTATCGCATTTGACAAGTTCTGACGTGTCTATTCTTTTGTTTTGTAAGTTTTTTTTTTTGGATCTTGTTCTATAAGTCGGAAATGACTTGCGAAGTTGTTTTCCTGACTGACTTCTATCTCTGTCTTAACGAATTCTTTCTCTCTTACTTCCTTTTTTATATAATCATGTCAACTTCCGGTTGTTGTTTTATTTTTTTCTTTTTTTTCCTTTGTTTGTAATCAAAAGTCTTGTGCTAGAAACTGTTAACATTTTTTGGAATTCACTTTAAGTTCTTCGTAACAAGGATTGTTTTGATTGTTGACTGTTACATTCGTCTTTCTTAAACTATTGCAGAAATCTAATCTAAGGTTATTCTTATCTTCCTCTTCTAGATGTTTGTTGCCTAGTTCAAAGTTTGAGATCAATTCTGAGACAAAGGTGATATTACTGTGGTTATTCTCAAGACTGAATTTGGGGCCCAGTTTTAAAATTTCAACCGCTGATCCAGGCAGGTGTGTTAACTAACCATTTATTTTGATCTATGTTATTCGAGGGATCCGTTTGTAAATTGGTAGCTTTGTTTGATTCCAATTCTCTTAATGATTACTTTTGATTTTAATAAAGAATGTTTCATATTTCTTATTTTCAAAAAATAGAAATTGATTTACTAGTTCCTCGGGTAACATCAATTGATAGTGTTGTTTAACTGCGTGAGTAAATTGAAGGTAAAACTAATCTCTAAATTAATAATTGTTTTGTGGAAGGTCCAAAGGGCTGAGTCCACCTTGGATGAATGTAGATGGGTGTACTTGTTACCTTTGTTAAGTGTAATGTCCTAGGTGGACGGGCAACGCGGACGGTGCGAGCGACGCGTTTAGCGCGGACGGGCGTTTCAAGAAACAATACTTTGCAAACAGTTGTTAATGTCCAACGTGAACGCAATTCAAAACCGGACGGAACGGGCGGAGAGTTGTATTAAAAATTAGTTTGGTTTGAACTTTGACGCGATGCCCGCGTGCGAAACGCCTTGCACTTTGAAATAAGCGCAACAAAAGTTACAGAAATCGAATGGTGATCGAAAAATCGTAAAGGAACAATTTTTATCAATTAGACCAATACTTTTCTAATTACATATAGTGGTTTATAGCGTTCCAATAATAAATAACAAAAGTGACACATTTTGTGTATTTTGAAAGCAATCTGAATTTCATTGCATAATGTCATTCTACTTTCTGATCCTTTCCGCACGCAGCTACGTAGGGCACAATCATGTCTGCCTCACGCGTTTTACGTTGCGAACGGTGACCGCCCGTAACGTACGCTCGTATGTCCTAGCTTGACGGGCAACGCGGGCGGCGCGAGCAACGCGTTTAGAACGGGTGGACGTTTCAAGAAACAAAACTTTACAAACCGTTGTTAATGTCCAACGTGAACACAGCTGAAAACCGCCCGTTCCTTCCGCTTTTGAATTACGTTCACGTTGGATATTAATAAATGTTTGCAAAGTATTGTTTCTTGAAACGCCCACCCGCTCTAAACGCGTCGCTCGCATCGCACGGGTGGCGCGAGCGATGCGTTTGGAACGGGCGGGCGTTATAAGAAATAAAACTTTACAAACAGTTGTTAATGTCCAATTCAAAAACGGAAGGAACGGGCGGTTTTGAATTCCGTTTACGTTGGACATTAATAACTGTTTGCAAAGTTTTATTTTTTAAAACGCCCGTCCGCTCTAAACGCGTCACTCGCACCGCCCGCGTTGCCCGTCCACCTAGGACATACCGTAAGGCTATGTCCTACTTGACCACGGTGAATTGAATACTGTCACGAAATGGATTTTTCTAAGAAAAAACGCGAGGGGATTTTTTGTTGTATTCCGCGAACAAAGAATTGCAACGCGAACTTGTGAAATCGAGGGCACCGCAACTGTGTCGAAAGAACTAGGTAATCGGTTCCAATTCCGCAACGATAGACTCAGCGTAAAATTCGATAAACGAGGCCGTGCATATTGAAATCGACGGGCAAAACACGGGGCGAGAACAAAGAGATACAACATGCAGACTAGCCGAAAAAGGTGTATAAAAATGCGGGCCAAAATTAGGAAGTGAGTCGTTCTACCGAACCGACTCCGTGGCCACTGGTGCCGACGCACCGGGGCGCCGCGCGCCGGGACGCTGTCCTGCAACTAGTCGCTCTACCATCCGACTCAGTGGGTACTAGTACCAACGCCATCGAGACGTCACCCTCCCATCTAGACGCTCTGGAGCCCGACCCGTTCCACATCTGGACCCTCTGCAGCCGACGCCGTTCCCCATCAAGGAAGCTCTACAACACGACCGTCCCGCATCAGGACGCTCTGCCGCCGACGCCGTTCGCCGTCAGGACGCTCTGCAACACGTTCCACACCAGGACGCTCTGCAGCCGACGCCGTTCGCCGTCAGGACGCTTCCACCTCACGACGCTGGCCGATAAGTAGACACTACTACAGCGAGCTGCTGCAGACCTGTTGGCCGACTACAACACCCGACCCCCGGGAAAGACGTGAGCAACCGTCGTCTTAGACAACAGGACCGCATTCCCTAAAACTACGAGACGAACCCCCGCAATTAAACTTATTTAAATTACTAAATAAAGAGGTATCACTTTCTTTTTTTAAAACATTGTGTTTTCAAGCTCTACCATCTATTACCTTACCTACGCCCTCAACGGATAAAAACCCCGGGCCGTGACCTAGTGGAGGCCTGGGCTTTCCGTGACATGATGGAGGCAGCCGCCCTTCATCGCGACATGGTGGAGGCGCCGTCCTTCATCGCGACATGGTGGAGGCGCCGTCCTTCATCACGACAATACTAACGGTGAAAGCATTCCGGCAAGCGAGATAGCGAACCGTTACGTCACCGCATACCCGCTCCTCCTTTTACACAATTATTAACCAATATTAACTGTCATGGTGGACAGTTGTATTAGAGGGAGAAGCAGGTATGCGATGACGTAACAACTACCTATCTCACTTGAATGCTGCCACCGTTAGTATTCAATTCACCGTGCTACTTGACGGGCAAGACGAACGTGCGTTGCGGGCGTCGCCGTCCGCAACGCAAAACGCGTACGGCTTGTACGATTGTGTCCTATGTAGCTGTTGGCGGAAAGGTTCTTTCCTTTTTTTTTATCTCGCAAGGTCGATGCAATTTCTGTTTTTACTGCTTTAGTACTGGTTCCTCCTATCTCTGTCTTGACACAATTCTTGTTAATCTCTGTGTTTGTTTAATAAAACTTGTCAGTTTTGGATTTCTAATCTTGTTTTCTTTGTCTTATGATCTTTTTCTTGTAAGATCTTTCTCCCCCTCCCCCCTCTCTTCGCCACCCCTCTCTCTCCTTCCATGTCAGTTTCTGATTTCGATTTTTTTTCGTAGAATCTTTCCTCTTTCTCTCTTTTTCTCTCCCATTTATATACATGCTTATCTTTCTCGATGTGATCATCTTATTTCTTTCTCTTTCTTTACATGAGTGATCCAACTCGAGCACGCACAGTCGTTTTCGACGACACAGTGCAATTTCTTTTGTTTTTCTTAAAGTCCATTATTAACTCATTCTCCCTTTTCTATTTTTTTCTTGCTTTCTCGCTTTTCTGTCTTTTTTCCTCTTTCGTGCAGGATTTAAGTTTGAATGAACACTTTCGTCTCTCACTGATGGACGCCAGCCGCAAGCTTTCGCTTTTTTTTTCTCTCATTTATTCTTTGTTTGTTTCCCACCCCATCTCACTCATTCTTACCCACGCTTTCGTCTATTTCTTTTTTGCGAATAAATTGTTTGCTCTCTTTCTCTTTTTACGCAAATTGCTGGCCTTGTTTTTAAATCAAGCGACTTGGGGAAAAAGTGAGGAAAGAATATAATTTGGAAAGGGCGGTATTTTGAACCAAGCTTTTAAATGTGTTTCTATTTCCTATTTGTTACGTTCGCTCTGCAAGGGGGTTGCAACACACGACACTAGTAGCATTCCTTTCAAGAGCTTCAAGCTCCGTACAGTACGTACAGTCGCAATCATAAACCATGACTCATACGGAAAGCTTATAGAACATCGTTCAAAACTACGAATGTCAAGTGCATCCAAATCTCTTAGTAACACTTAAAAATGAATCCGGGATATCGTAAATTATTTTTCGTTTGGGAACCACAAATAAAATGAGTTTTTCTGTAAAGGCTATATCACGAATTATGATTGCGATTGTACATTGAACTGTTCTGTGCTGTCCAGAACTGTTCTAGATAGTTTGTGAAAGGAATGCTACCACTAGCTCGACCCAGATCGGCAGCTCCTTCAAGGGTTCCGGAGCGACGAACGACGGTGTTACAGTAGAAGAGGCTCTCGGAATCGGCGGTAAAATTCTCGCCTAATCTCGTTCGGGGAAAATCCAAACGATCACGCCAAGGTCACGAAGAAATGACGCAGATTTTTTCAAACTTAACCCCCCACGAAGTTACTAATGGAAGAAATACGCAAGTAAGTAAAAGAGTACAACGAAATTGAAGCTGAGCCCTTGTCGGCTCGAAATACGTGACGTCCCAAACAAAATTTATCTGCTATAAAAGCACTGGATTAAGCTTTCAGAAGTGGTTCACGAACGATAAGGTCCCCGATAACCTTTGGGTGGTCAGTCTACAAACGCAAGCTTCCAAAATAAGCTACAACGGAAATGCGACCAAGTTCGTGAAGTGCACTTCAAATAATGGCTACCAAGAAGCACCAAGGACCCCCAAACAGGCCGGATATCGAAGACACGCCCCTTCCGCCCTGAATTCCAGAAGAATCTTCAGTTTCCCCAACTGCCAAACGAAATAATACCAAAATCTTAGAGTTTGTAAGCAGATAGAGCCAAAATAGAAACAAAAGTTTAGGAAATCGGTAATGGAAAAACGAAACGTAACAACACGCTTGAAGTGTCAACTCTAGATGGTGTTTCTAGAAGTCGTATGAATTTTTTTTTAAATCCATCTCACTCTCGATTTTGTCGATTTCCTCTCGTAAATTCTTAAACGTGAAAAATGAATCTCGTTCTGTCCCCTTAATTTAGTCGAAGCGCAATTACGTGAGTGGTGGGCGCCATGTAACACTCGTCCCGACACAATGTATATACTTCGCACGTCAGCTCCCCCCCCCTTGACAAAAGGAAATCGATAAAACAAGCTCATAATAAAATTATGTTGTCAACAAAAGGGAGAAAACTAACTTGTTTTCTTTTTAATAACCGCGCCAGATAAAAAAGTACTTTACCATAATAGAACCTGCCACGGGGACGATCATCAATCATGATTACGATCGTTTTTGTCGCCCCGGGGTGACGACGTGCTCCGTCCGAAATACTATATTATAAAAATGAGCAGGGTCCGCGCAGATGTCGCGGAAAAATCGCTCGCGAACATCAAATATATGTAAACGTATTCATGATGTATTTTTTTTTTGCTTTTCGGTGGCGGCGGCGGACGGAGGCTTCATAAATTTTTGGAACGTCGCCTCCGAAAAAAAAACGCATTATCTCATAAACAAATATATCAAAGATTATCGTGTTTTATTATCAGAAATATATTTTATGCAAATTTCCCCCCCGTTGTATTTCATCGCTGGCGCTTTTTAAGACGTTCAGAAAAAAAATTATTCTATTTTGTTTCCTTGTTGCTGCGAACATAGTTGCCTCTTCTTCCATCGACGTACCTACCAACAACCGCCGGCTCAGATCTCGCAGAGATGTGATTCATTCCGTTTTAATTTCCTCCGCGTAACGAGGCGGCGCTTAATTTCCCGGAAAATGCAGAGGAAAAACGCGATCTCCCTAGCTTTTCGCGGCAGTCGCGCTGGGGTATTAATACACAGAGCGCGAGGAGCAAAAAATTTACTAGTCGAGCGCAACTCGTTTAATGGCGTCAGTTTGCGATGAGAGGGCGCGCTAGTCGCGGAAGTGGAATTTATAATAACCTTTCTTACAGAAACGCTCTCTTGGATAATTGGATTCTCATGAATTGCCCTTATGTTCATCAACACAGAGCCAAACTTTGTAATTATATATTTCATGTTACATCCTAATGAGTAGGCCACCCACATACCAAAGGAGGAAGACCTATTCGGGAACTCTAGCCACTGCGGAATCGATTTTGTACCGTCTAGTCCCGGCAGGGGGGGTACCCTGCTAACTAAAGCGTGGATCCAACGGCTTCGGCCGTAGGTGACCATTGTGGACATTTGATAGAGTCCCTATGGGTGTGACGAGCTCACCGTCCTGAGTTGGCGTACCAGTGCCTGGTTTGCACGGACGCGGCCGATTGTTCGGTCGTGGCCGAACTTCCAACCAGTGAAGTAAACTGGTACCGTGGGGACCGGTTAGCCCGGAGGATACCCTCCCCTCCTCTGGAGTGGAGCGAGCAGAGGGGACCTCCACCGGTCGACTGGGTTGGACTCACGGGGGCAGTGGTTGATGGCCCACATGCTAGGGCTAGGGATGATGCACATCCCTGTGCACTGTGTGCACTGTGAACTGCGGATCTCAGTTCCGGCACTAGCCTGGATAGCTAGTAGAGATTAGATAGGTCTCCCTTGACCAGAAGGGGCGAGGGGCGTGCAACCCCGAACCAGTCTGGTAGCAGGACGACACTTTATAGTGTCAGCCACCGAAAGGTGGGCTGCCCTGCGCGTTGATTGGGCGTATCTCAATCCGATGGCTCTGGTCGGGGCCCGAGCCGGAGAAGGGCTGACTCGCTCAGGTGCCGCTCGTAGCGTTTTAGGGTAGATTAGGGAGAACGTCTGTCTGTCTGTCTGTACCGTTTAGTTATGACACACAAACTAACGTACGTATCGAGAATGCAGCATAGTTATCTGAATCAACCCTGGAGGAGGACTTCACGGTCGGAGAGGTCGTGGCGATGGCTAGAAACATCAAGCCCAGAAAGGCTCCTGGATGGAACGGACTACCAAATGGTGTTATAAGTAGAAGCGCTTGCACCCAACCCCATCTTTTACTGCAGATTGCCAACTTGTGCCCAAAAACAGGAACATTTCCAAAGATAAGGAAACAGGGCAGACTCAACATCCTGCTAAAATCCCCTGAAAAGCCGGTCGACCAGGTCAGCTCTTACCGACCCATCTGCTTGCTACCGGCAACGGGCAAATTCATGGAAAGACTAATGGCTCTGCGCCTGCGATCAAACGTAGAAAACGCCCAAGGACTATCGGAAAACCAGTTCGGCTTCAAGGAGGGAAGGAGCACAGTGGATGCCCTGGATTTGGTTGTCCAACGGACCCGTGAATCAAGATCTAAATATGTAGTTGGAGTGTTCATAGACATTGCCGGGGCGTTCGATAACCTATGGTGGCCGTCAATATTCAGAAGACTGCGGGAGATAGGAATACCGGGAAATATTTACCGCCTCTTTGATTCGTACTTCCGGGAGCGCCGAATGGAGGTCCTGCAAGGGGAGGAAGTCTGTGATAGGCAAATGAGTAAGGGCTGCCCACAAGGGTCTGTTCTCGGCCCCTTGCTCTGGAACATTGTCTTTGATGAAATCGTCAGACACCGTAACTCTGATACCGGCATCAAGGTTGCCGTCCTGGTACACGCAAACAGTAGATCCGACATTGAGCTAAAAGTAGGACAAATGATGAGCAGTATACTTACCTGGCTGAACATCTCAATCAGCAAGACAAGTGGAGTCCTCTTGAGGGGCAAACTGAGCACCGGCAGGCCGCCTAATGTTCGACTGGGGGATGGCACCCTGAAATGGAACGCACAAGTTAAGTATTTGGGAGTTATTTTGGATGCTGGTCTGACATTTCTACCACACGCGCGTTACCTGCAGGAGAAGCTGAAAAGCGTAGCTGGGAAACTGAGGAGGATTACGGTTGGAGAGTGGGGGTTGAGGGGAGATATTATGTAGGTCATCTATGGCGGAGTTGGTAAGAGTATTCTTTGCTATGCTGCCACGATTTGGTATGAAAGGGTCAGCCACACACACATATATCGAGCTCTAGCGTCAGCCCAGAGGCCTTTCCTGCTATCTATAACCCGGGCCTGTAGGACTGTATCAAATGACGCGCTGCAAGTACTGAGTGGATGCTTCCCCGCAGACCTAGAAATAAAACAGAGTGCTGTAAATACACTAATTAAAAAAGGCAAGACAACTTACCTGTTTGACACTGAGATTGTGCCCGAAAATAAAAATGAAGCAAAACTCCTCGCTCACCTCCAACAAGGGCAGAGTCACCTTTACTTGGATACCTGAAATAGAAACCTGGATTACAACAAAGTTCCTGAACTTCAATTATGAACTTACCACCTTCCTCACAGGACACGGTACTTTTGCCAG
Source organism: Dorcus hopei (assembly GCA_033060865.1). Classification (NCBI taxonomy): domain Eukaryota; kingdom Metazoa; phylum Arthropoda; class Insecta; order Coleoptera; family Lucanidae; genus Dorcus; species Dorcus hopei. Next base: position 5,717,301 of record CM065425.1, on the reverse strand, counting down.
TAAGCTGCAGACCTTCGGACTGTCGGACGTGGCAACCTGTTCCTGCGGCGAATTGGAGGACTGGGAGCACGTACTGCTCCACTGCCCGGAATACAACGAAGAAAGAACCACATTGTTCCCCGATGGATTGGTGATTTCCGTCGAGAGTTTGCTGTCTAGGACCGAGCCCTTCATGCAGCTGACCAAGGCTATCTACAACAAGAAGAGAGAAGCAAGAAGATAGTAAATCAAGAGAAAATAGTCCAAACCAGGAAGATTAACCAAGACGTGCGGACGGGGAAAGGAAGGAGCTGCAAGACAGAACCAAAGCTAGGAAGAAGAAGACCTGAAAAAAAAGAGAAGAAAGTTCAAAACAGGAAGATTAACCAAGACGTGTGGACAGGGGAAAGAAAGAAGCTGAAAGAAAGACTAAAGCTTGGAAGAAGAAGAACAGAGATAACAGAGACCTGAGATGAAAGAGGTAGGGAGGGAGAGGATAGGGTACTAGAACAACGAGGCTGTGCAAATAAAAACAGGTCTCACGAATGGATAGGTAACGCCCGGGTACCCAGAAATATACGTTGAGTATATAACGAAACGGTGGTACCGTCTAGTTCCCGGCAGAGGGGAACCCTGCTGACCGAAGCGTGGACCATTGTGGACGTTTGATAGAGTCCATATGGGTGTGACGTGCCCACCGTCCCGAGTTGGCGTACCAGTGCCTGGTTTGCACGAAACCTAATCTGCAGGACGCGTCCTAGGACTTGGCCGAACTTCCAACCAGTGAAGTTAACTGGTACCGTGGGGACCGGTTAGCTCGGAGGATACTCTCCCCTCCCCTGGAGTGGAGTGTGTAGAGGGAGACCTCCTCCGCTGGACTCACGGGGGCAGTGGTTGCAAGCCCGCATGCTTGGGCTAGGGATGATGTCCATCCATCCCGACTGAACTGCGGATCTCAGTTCCGGCACTAGCCTGGTTAGCTAGTAGAGATTAGATAGGTCTCCCTTGACCAGAAGGGGCGAAGGACGTGCACCCCGGACCACTCTGGTAGCAGTGTGTTGGAAGTCACTTTAAGTGCCAGCCACCGAAAGGTGGGCCCGCCCTGCGCGCTTATTGGGCGTATCTCAATCCGATGGCTCTGGTCGGAGCCCAAGCGGATAACGCCTAGGAACCGCTTGATTAGCGTACGGTGCGATTAGGGAACTGGTCTGGTTTGTACCGACTAGCAGAGGTAGGTACCAAACCGCGCGGAGGGATGGAGATACACCTGACGAACGCTTAGAAGTCCCCATAGAGGAATATCGCTAGCTTCGGAACACATATAAACTTCAACTTAAGAGGGCCAAGGAGAACCACTGGAGGAACTTCGTTACGGAGGTCGGAAACAGCGACCCGCTTATAAGGTTGCCTCTGAAAAATGAAGGTTAGAAAGTTGGCGTCGACGCTACTTCGTGGTGATGACCCGACTTCGTCCTGGGAAGAAACCATGGAGCTCCTGCTAGAAAAGCTGGTCCCGGCTGAAAATGAAGCACAAAGCAACACTCGTATTGATAACTTCTTATACTTGTCTGATCTCATGATTGAACCTGACTTCAGGATGGACGAAATCCGTGCCGTCGCACGAAACATCCAGCCGAGAGAAAGTCACCCGTTAGGGACGGTCTTCCGAATGGAGTTGTAAAGAGAACTCTTGATGACGATGGCCAACCTTTGTCTGCACACTGGAACGTTCCCCCGAATATGGAAGATTGGGAGGCTAAACGTTCTATTAAAATCGCCTGAAAAATCACCAGACCAGGCTAGTTCCTCTGGTCCCATCTGCTTGCTACCAGCGCTCGGAAAATTCGTTGAGAGGCTTATGGCACTCCGACTAAGATCACATTTGGAGGAAGCTGGAGGGTTGTCTAATAACCAGCTTGGATTCAAGGAAGGAAGAAGCCCAGTCTGTGGTTGAGAAAGTCCGGGGTTCAAAGACCAAGTACGTAGCCGGAATATTTGTGGACATAGGGGACATTCAATAACCCACGGTGGCCTTCAATTTTTAAAAGGATGCGTGAAATAGGCGTCCCTGGTAATTTGTACCGATTATTCGATTCATACTTTCGGGATCGACAAATGGAGATTGTGCAGGGAAATCCGGTTTGCAGGCGAGCCATGAGTAAGGGGTACCCGCAGGGTTCAGTTCTCGACCCCCTACTCTGGAACCTCGTCTTCAACGAGACAGTGAGACCCCAAGAAGCCGACACCGCACCGGCTGTAAGGTTGCGTACGCTGATGATCGTGTGGTCCTGGTCCAGGCGAATAGTAGATCTGAAGTAGAACAAAAACTAAACCATATAATGAGTAGCATACTTACCTGGCTTTCTGAAAACAAGACGAGCATCTCTATCTATCTAAACGGAGTGCTCCTGAAGGGCTGACTGAACATTAGCAGGCCGCCAATGGTACGACTTGGTAAAGGCACGCTAAAATGGACCAATCAGGTAAAGTACTTGGGCTCGATCCTGGATACTGGCCTGACCTTTCTGCCCCACGCAAAATACCTGCAGAACAAACTGAAAAAGGTGGCTGGAAAACTAAGAAGAATTACGATAAGTGAATGGGGCCTGAGAGGTGACATATTAAAAGTCATATACAATGGAGTAGGGAAGAGTATCCTGTGCTATGCTGTCACGGTTTGGCACGAACGGATCAGCCATTCATATATATATCGTGCTTTCGCATAAGCCCAAAGGCCTTTCCTGCTTTCCATAACTCGGGCCTGAAGAACTGCTTAAAATGACGCCCTGCAAGTCTTGAGCGGATGCCTCCTCCGAGACCTATAAATTAAACAGAGCGCAGTAAACACATTAATTAAAAGGGGCAAGACAACTCACCTGTTTGACGTTGAGATCGTACCTGAAAACAAAAGCGAAGCAAGACTTCTCGCTCGTGAAACGATATTGCGCTAATGGCAGTCACACTGGGTAACCTCCACCAAAGGAAGAGTCACTTTTGCCTGGATACCTGAAATAGAAACCTGGATTACAGCAAAATTCCTGAACTTCAATTATGAACTTTCCACCTTCCTGACAGGACTTGGAACCTTTGTCGGAAAACTGCGCACTTTTGGACTGTCGGATGTGGAAACCCGTACCTGGGGCGAATTTGAGGATTGGGAGCACGCCTTGCCGTACTGTCCGGAGTTTAACCAAGAAAGGACCACCTCGTTCCCCGATGGTTTGGTGGTTTCCGTGGAGAGGCTTCTGTCCCAGATCGAGCCCATAATGCAGCTGTCCAAGGCCACCTATTATATTTATAACAAGGAAAGAGAACTAAGAAGATTAAGTGAGACAAGAGAAGGAAGTACAAACCAGTCCAGGAAGATTAGCAGAGAGGAGAGGACAAGGGAAAAAAGGAAAGGAGCTTGAAGTTAGAATTAGGGAAAAGCTCTGAAAAGGCTTGGGGAGAAGAACAGAGGAATTGAGACCTGAGATGAAAGAGGTAGGGAGGGAGCGTACAGGGGACTAGAACAACGATGCTGTGATAAAGAACAGATCTCATCAACAGATGAGACACACAGCGGGGTATGGGCTAACGCCCGGAAATATACATATATCGAAACGGTTGTACCGACTAGATGTTTAGAAATGATCTACGAACATGCTACAACATATTTTGGAAACTTTCTCTCTTGCTACGAACTAATTAATATCAACCCACTCCTTTTTCCTTCCCGGAGGAGGATGACCTATTCGGGAGCTGTCTACCAACCGTCGAATATTCGGGCAACATTTCTATCCAGGCCTCGATTTTGCAATAAAAGACAAAGAAACCAGCGTAAAAACATTATAACTCTTGCTACGAACTAATTAATATCAGGACACTTATTTTTCCTTCCCAGAGGAGGATGACCTACTCGGGAACGGTCTACCAACCGGCGAATATTCGGGCGATATTTCTATTCCGATCCCGATTTTGCAATCAAGGACAACAAAACCAACATATAAATATAATAACTCTTGCTACGAACTAATTAATGTCGGATCACTCTCTTTTCCTTCCCGGAGGAGATTGACCTATTCGGGAACAGTCTATTATTATTTAAAAAGTACACTTCGGAAACTTTCCGTCTTGCCACGAGGTAGGTAATATCCGCGCCCTCTTCTCCGTCCCCCTTCGTTTTCCGCGGCCGCACTGATTAAATAACTGCGCTCGCTCCGTGTTGTTCCCGAATAGTTTCCGTGTTTATGGGCCGCATAAATAACCCGTAATTGTTCGGCGTACGTCTTCCCGGTATTATCGTTAACGGCGTGTTGTTCTGTGCAATTTATTCCGGCGCGGGCAAACGAACGTTGATTATTGCGCCCGGGACTTCCGGCGGGAGTAAGAAAAATTTTTACGCGCGATGAAAAATTACTTCTTTGTAAACCGGAAAGTAAAGCATTAAGAATTCGAATAGAATTAGAACAAGAAAATATACATAGACGGGGGGAACCTAAAATACGACTTGTTTTATCTTGATGTGCAGTCATTGTCAGAAGCACCAACACATCTTTTGTGCAGCCATTGTCAGAAGCACCACCGTACCTCTTGTGCAGCCATTGTCAAGAGATCACCACATTTCACGTCATCGCAATCAAGGCGATCCGTTGAAAGTAGAGATGGCGTTACATGCCACTTGGACGAGATACCCTAAAGACAGCAGCCAGTTAGGTAATCCAAAGGAGCGTCGCTTCGTCGTCAGGCGTCAAGAACTAACGCAATTAGCGTCAGTGCACTTGGATGAGATAACGAGGTTATGTAGCAGCATCGGCAGCGGCGCAGCATCGATTGTTGTCGATAATCCCCGGCGTCACCGACTCCTCCGCGATAATGAAATAACTCGATCAATCCGGGGGGGAGGGCCTTTACGGCCGAACTTCGACGTGCCGAAATGGATACTTAAAATTGATTTACATCGAACTTATCGGGCGCATCGCATCCAATGTTACACATATCTCCCGTTTTATGCCGCAGTAAAGCCGGCGATATTTGTTTTAGATAAAACGGGAATCGCTTTTCGAACTCGCCGGCCCGGCCGAACTTTTTTTACTGCCTTAATTAATCCGCGCTCGTAAAACGGGGGCGGAAAGAAGGGAGCACGCGCCTATGAAATAATTGACCTTGATTCCATCTGCCGGGGGGAGGAGGGTAATGCTGCGATATGAAAACAAAAACTGAGCGCGCCCGTTATTACCACGACGTGGTGCAACGGAGGTAAACAACACGATTAACCTCGTTCTGAAATCCAAGCGCGGAGCATCACTCAATATCTCGTGCAAATAAACAAATTTTAAAGTGCACTTCGCTGCGATAATATTTGCTCGTAGTTTCCTTGGGGGACTCGGGAGTTGGTAGGACTTCTTACCTCTTCCTTCCCTCTCACGCCCACGCACGATCATAAAATTGTTTTCAACGTTGTAGGCTTGTTATAACAGGTAAATGCTACCCGAGGACTCAGTTACAATCGGCGAGTGTTTCCCAACGATGCCGATGTCGCACGGTACAACACCATTCCCGACGAGTGTCCAGGCCAACGTTACCCGACATGCCTGATACGTTATGTGCAGATTCGGACCCCTACATGTTTTGTTATCGATTCTTCCAAGTTGTAGGGCAACTTTCAGCACCTTGATAACAACGAACACATTTTTGATTGACCTGCTTTGACGTTACTCGTTAATATCGTTCGGTGTATAGTAGGGACGTGTAAGTTTGTAAAGTTTGCTCGAGCGAGTTGCCGCCCACCAACTTTTTCGCGACTTGTTTCTCTCGCAGCGAACTTTCCCTGCGAGCGACGTCAGCGATTCCAGAAGTTCGGGACGTACGTGGGGGGTTCCCGCCGCCCCGCCGAACTTAATTCGTAACTTCCAAGGAGGAGGAAGAAAGGCTTCCGAAATCGACCGGGTCGCGAAATATCAGTCGTAAGAAAAAATTATATTAATATTAAATGACGCCGAAAAATCCGCCGGATCAGAATGGGAACGGGGGTGGAGGTTGGGGGTGGTCGGGTGGCCATCGCTGCGTATTGATTAAATAATAAAAACTTCTGCCGAAGAAAGTAAGTCCCGAAGGAAGACGCGCGGGGGGGCGGGGCGCTAATGTCCCCGGCGATTAACGATATTTTATTTCTTTGAAACCGCCGCTCAAAGCTTTTTTTAATTACGTCGCTTCCGACGAATAAAATTTAACGTTAACGTCGCCCCCAGATTGGCAATCTTTCTCGGTTTGCTTTTTTTCTTTCGTCGCTGCAATGACGTCAGTTCTATAAACATCCCCGATCCCGATCGGGTTATAACGTTTTTAGAAAGTCGACGGTGGTGACATCTTGGCCAATTTTGTAACACTAAAAGAAAAAAGAAAGTAATATTGATGAAAGCTCAAACGAAGTTCGGCCCTTAACTGTATGTGTATAGTCTGTACTGCAGTGGCAGGCACAAACAAATTTAAACAAATAAAACGTACAAGCGCAATGCAGTCATAGTTTTCTCAAATAAACCCCCGCCCGCCCGCCCGCCCTCCCCCCGATGTACATTTCCTTTTTCCTCTCGTTCACCACCGTCCATAAACCTAGTTAATAGCGCCATAAATATGGCAACCTTAAAAATATAACTCACGTTATCTGTTCGTGTGCATCGAAAACAAGCGCGGCGTCTCCTCCGGTACGTGTTTATTCACCAAACGACGCAAAAGTCGCAATCGGATCCGGCGATTAATCGCGAAAGGGCACGTCGTGAACTTCAAAGGGGCGAAGCAAAAAATCGACGGCCCCGCGCCCCTATCCGAAAACAAATCCGATCGCGCAATTACAAACGCATTAGCACCGCCGCCGCCGCCGCCCCGTTTCTTTTTTATGCCGCGCACTTTACTGCGTGCGTTAATTTTACGTAAAGGTTGCCTGCGTTGACCTTTCCGGCCTTTGAAAGACGAAAATAGAATACTCCACGTCGATCCTTGTCAGTTGACAATTAGTAAACGAATCCTACTACATACTACAAATTGTTGTTACATCATTTTTTACAAGAACCGTTTGAGCGGTCCTGCGGTACAAGGTCACGTCTCCGTTTTATTTTTAGGCAGCCACCAAGGAAACAAAGGACTAGAGAGATCCGGCGATAATTAACAAAGCAGCACGAAGTTGCATGATGCACGCCCCGGCCTGATAACCGTCGAGACAATGACGCCGCCGAGGGGGCGCGGGCGGACGCCGAAAGGGCGTCGTTACCCTGTCAATCTAAAAATTGTCGCGCCGTTCGCGTGCGTTATTAACTGCCGAAGTAATTGCGCTCTCTCGGCCGCCCCGGCGATTTTAAATCACGCCCGCGCCGCGCCGGTGAAGCCCCGACTTAAAATTCTGCTGGCGCGCGCGCGCGCCCCTTGTAAATTCACACCCGAATTAGTTCGATCGCATCTCGTAAATATTTTCTTTAATTCCGGAAGGCCGGGCCGCCCGCCGAATACTAACGACCCCGTTTAATGTGAACTACTGAAGCACCAAAGGAACAACGAAGAAGGGAACTTGTCCGATTGTTCCTTATATTCTACTATTGTAACAAAAAATTTACAAATAATATTTATTTTGTCGCGTGAACTGTGAAATACCAACCGGACAATTGTGACGGGTGAAAATCTCGTTAAAATCATTTTCAGTTTTTCGAATCACCCTGCAATGCGTGGGAATACAAAAAGACCGTTATTTGCCGACTTGATGCGTCATTAAACAAAAGCCTTCGCTACGCCTCACGAAATTGTTTCCCTCGTTTCCCATGCGAGTCAACCGTCTTCCTCTATTACCCCCCCCCTCTTTATTTTGCACGTCGATCTTTAATGGGCATACACACGGTTAGGCAAGCCTTCGCGCTTGCTTGAGAGGCAAGTAGTCTGCGAGCAAGTATGATAGATTCATTTAGGCCAGGAACGCAATGCGTACACACATTCGCACTTACCTCTGAGCCTCAAAACGTTCAGTTAGGCGCGAAGGCATACTTGACCGTGTGTATGCCCACTTAGATGCGTCGAAACTCTGTACGTCCCGCCAGTTCTTAGATAGAACGCATCGGGTGCCCGTCGTGGTGTGGTGTTTGTTTTAAGAGATTCAACAGGCCGAAAATGCCTACTTCGATGACGAACGGTAATCAAGGTACCGGATTTTGAAATCGTCACCCCCAGCATTTATTATTTCCAATGCCTTTCGAAGCCTAATCCCGACGAATTTCGATTAGGCTTTTCCGGTCTTCTGGTGTAGCCGTTATTATTAGCGTTGCTGTTATTAGTACGTCTAATACTTATAATTGGCTACTCAAACTTTGGTGACTTTCTATGTGAGAGGTCGCTGGGAACAGCGACACGCCCTCTTTGCTTCAGCGACTCTCCACCGAATTCGATACTCGTTGGACGTCGTCGACGACTCGACAGCTGGTATGTGGGGCGCGGTTGGAATTTTGTGTAATGCACGTATTCAATTTACTTTTAAATTAAGCAATCTTTTGTTGCCCGAGGTTAAAAAATTACGCTGACTTCGTGAACGAAAGTCGGATCCGGATTTCGGGATTTTATATCTGACAGCTTCGTTGCGTTATCCTTTTCTTTTATTTAATTTCTTGCTTTAACTAACCCCTTCTGGGTTTTGTGTTACTCGCGCCTACTTATTACCACAAAGAAAGATAAGTGCGCTGCTGTATTGGTGAATTTTATTTTATTAGTAAATTTGTTACGGTTTAATTTCGTCGTAGCGAGTCTGCCTGCAAATTTGTAGCGAACTCGCAACGTCGCTTGTACGTATACATTGTCTGCACATCCGACAACGCTGTAACCTGCGCCGGAAACGTCTGTTTGAATTCTCGCGCTTCACATTGGCTCTTTTATTCAAAACTCTTGGCGTCATAATTATTCTATTGCCCACGCCATTGTTTCCTTGTACAACTCCCGGAAGTTCTCATCTATCCGGCCATTTTGCCTGCGGGTCGCTTTTCGTACGGCAGCATCGAGTGGACACACGTATCGTTTGCTCTCGTGAATTGTTGCAAGAATAGTGCAAAATTCGTTGTAAACACATCGCATAGCCGTTTTATCGCCTGGTTTGCATTTCGTTTGCGGAAAATTTGTCGAGCCACGTCGCCATGGGGCGACGCTTGCGCTGAGGAGTGCTGCCACCTACCTGAACTAACGTGAACCAGGCAACGTACCAACTTCAAGTGACAGAGTGACGTATAACCTCATTTATTTATTTATTTTTACATCGTTCTCGGACTTTCTATGAAGTGGCCGATACTGTGCCAATATTTCGATTAAAGTTAATATATTTAAATAACTGGGTAGTCGACATCGCCATTAAGGCACCTTCTGTGAAATCAGATCTGATTACCCGTGCACCGTGTGAATCAATTATTTATTATTTTTAACCGAGTGCATTTAAAGTTGACGAGCTGAGACAACTGTAGTTATTTCGTTTGCTGTGCACTAATATATTTGTTATACACTGCGTGAGTGTTTTGTTTATGTCAAAACCCTACTCTGAGCGTAGCAAGTGGGACAAATCTCCTGAAAGTTACGATTTACTTGAAGCGAACACAACGAAACCTTGGGAACGGTTTTCGAAGTGGATTCTTCAACTGGGGGGGAATTCCCTGGCGCCCTTTTGTTTTATTTAGTACCCCTCCCATCTTCATCCTTAAAACAATAACGCGTTTCGCTTTGTGAATTTTTTACTAAATTTTTTTCTATCAACATTTTTTCTTTGCCGGTTTATTCAAGAATCACACTGCAGATATATTTCGAGACTAACAGTTTTCATTTCGTCGTGTCAATTACAAAAGCACCAACCGAAAAATGAAAAATAAAAAAAAAAAGGATGTGGGACTCGTCTTCGCATATTTTTTTCGCGTTTATTCAAGAATCACTCTGTTTGTATCTTTCGGAACCAACAGTTTTCATTTCGTCGTATGAATTCTCTTTGCTTCTATGATTCCTCTTCCTATCTCCAGTTGCAGAAAACCAGTCTTCTTTCTAACAACTACGTGAGGGTTAAGCTGTGAAAGTCAGCGTCACTTCTTCGTGACCTTGACGTAACCGTTTGGTCCGTTATCCCGATCGTGGATACCGCCGATTCGGAGAACCTCTTCTACTGGAACACCGTCGTTCGCCATTCTGGAACTCTTGTAGGAGCTGCCTATCTGTGTTAAACAAGTTTCGTGCGCCGCAACACTTTTGCCTGCCGTAGGCTTTGGTTCGTTCAGGACCTGCGTTCAAGCGCATGATACTGTAAATTTTCGTTCTTGAAGTTGCATTTACTGGCAAGGAAAAGTAACTGTCTGCTGTGAAAGTCAGCGTCACTTCTTCGTGTCCTTGACGTAACCGTTTGGTCCGTTATCCCGATCGTGGATACCGCCGATTCGGAGAACCTCTTCTACTGGAACACCGTCGTTCGCCATTCTGGAACTCTTGTAGGAGCTGCCTATCTGTGTTAAACAAGTTTCGTGTGCCGCAACACTTTTGCCTGCCGTAGGCTTTGGTTCGTTCAGGACCTGCGTTTAAGCGCATGATACTGTAAATTTTCGTTCTTGAAGTTGCATTTACTGGCAAGGAAAAGTAACTGTCGACGTACGTTTCGGTCTCATTAGACCTCATCAGGACAGTATAACCAAGGTGGTTGCAGCAAATGTGCATTCGGTCTCCTGGTCTGTTGCTTCACTTGTTGTTTTTTATCTCCAAGTGTCAACACCTTACACCTTGGTTATACTGTCCTGATGAGCCTGAGTCCTAACCGAAACGTACGTCGACGGTTACTTTTCCTTGCCAGCTAAGCCGCTATTTACTTCTTTTACTTATTGTATTTTGCTGGCGTTAACTTTTCCGTTGCATTTACTGTCCTTCGCGTTAATTTCCGCCTTGTAAATAACTGATTTGTTTAACGTAACGATTTATGTCTCGAGCTTTTTGTTAAAGCCGCTTCATCGATTTCTGAGCGTTTCCGTTGTGATTTAATAAACAACATACCACCGTTTATCGTATTTCTTATTTATTTTACGTCAATATACAGGGTGTCTGACAAAAACGTATGCTTTGCCAGTTTAAACCTGAGAGAATTTCTAGCGCTTTCGTGTGCAGTTCTGCGTATTTTACTGTACTACTTGGACAATTTTTCGCTAGGTGGCGCCCCTTTTATATCCACGTATTGAGCTACCGACAATCTATTTGTAGCCCACCCCGTCTCCACTGAGCTGGGCATAATTATCTTTCTTTTAACATCACTGATTCTCCCCCCAGCGTTCGCGACATATACAGGGTCAACTAGATAGGTCATACTTTATTCTATTTTGTAAAATATTTTGGAATTTCTTTTTAAGTTCGCCGCCGTGCCGTGACAATCGATTCGATTTTTCCCGCGGTGTTATAAATTAATTGTTTTTTTTTTGTTTTAATATCGGAGCAGTCGAAAACAATCGCACGACTCAACACGTCGGCGTCGCTCGTATCAATACGAAACGATCTACGGGGGACGTTCCGTAAAAAAGCGCGGAGCTCAGAATCGTGGCTCGCTTGTTTATTAGCATAGGTCATGGCACTCTCGGATGTAAGATAAACGTTGACATAACCGCGCCGCTAGATTTTCCGGTTCTCGGGCCGGCGCTCTGTAAAAGGAGCGCGTCGTAAATTTGCTTTCTACATTTTCGATATCTTGCATAAATACCATTAGCCGGTCGCGAAGTTTCTTTTTTCCGCGTACGAGCAAGCGCATGTAAATGTTGACATAATCTCTTATTGCGCGGTCGTCGGCGCGCATAAATTACACCAAAGAAGAAGAAGAAGAAGCAGCGACAGTCACATTAATCGCTCGAGAAGACAGCCTTTGTTGAAACTTTTTTTCTTCTATATGATTGACGTGGACCTAAACGTCTGCTACTTCTTTGCGACCGACCTGTTAGATGTTTTTTTTTTCATTCGGCGTTTGATTTACGTTTCGAAGCAGCTAACAACAAAAAAATAATATGGGCCTAGGATCTCGAACTAAAACTCGGCAAATTGCGTTATACAAGTTTAGTGGTTTGTCACGTAAATGTCACCTATAGGCAACCAAATACACGTCAGAGTTCGTTTGGTTGCCCCCCGCCCCCCATTTTGCGAAGCGTAAAAAGGAAAAACGTATCGATTGTGTCCGTCCTGCTTCGGTTCATGCACCTTTCATATCGTGCATTACATCCAAAAACAAGCTCACCATAAACAACGTGCAGCACACGTTACACGCCGCAATAAATAATTAATACCGTAAAGTGCAGTCTCATATATTTTGCATCGTTATCCCGCAAGTTTTGCACGGCAGCGTTTCAATCTGGCATGCGAGCATTTTTTCCGCGTTAATTCGATTTATCGCCCCATAGATGGAGCGCGCAACGTTCATTTTTTACTTTCGCTCTACGACCGCAATGGTCGCAGCGCATAATATTTATTTATTATTCACCTGTAATACCGTCCGAATGGCGTACGTACATACGTGCTTTTAGTATAAGCGGCTCTGGGGCGCGCGCGTTTTTCCCCGTCGTCCGCCCCCGCGCCCCCGGCATTGTCAGATTACACAAAGCGGTACACATTCAGCGAGATGTCATACACAATGCAGCTTGCAATGGGGGCTCCATTAGCGGATTGTATAGAACATCTCGGCAATTGTACGCCGACTTCAATAATTAATTAGCGCTCGATGAACGCGAGCGCGCGCCACCGCGATGTCATGTTCACGTTACGCGAACGCCCCCTCCCCTCTTTGTCTGCTTCTTCTTGCGACGCGCGGCCATTGTGTGCGCATTTCGAGCGAGGAAGTCGCCCGCAGGAAGTCGTTACCGCTCGATTTAAACGGAGCTTATCGCGACATCATGCAGTCTCGACAATCCTGTGTTAACGGCGATTTTTTTTTGGGGGGCGCTAGAAACGTAGAAGGTAAAAACGTGACTTTTTGAGATATATTGACGAAATACAAAACATGTTAAGAGTGAGAAACTCTCATCGCATTTAGGAATTTCCCTACACTATTTTTTGTAGCTGCAAAATTGCTGAGATTGCAACTGGCCGCAAGTGCGATAAACACTGCGTAGACAAACGTTGTAAACAATTGCAGGTGAAAATATTTCGTCCAGAAGCTTTGTGCGGAATGGATATGTTTTGAATTTGTATGCGCTGACGGGGTGGGATCCCTTGCATAGTACTGTGAGGTCAAATCTTTTCTTTAACGCGTCACGGAAGAAGCGCTCGCGCTCGCGACCCATCACGTCGGGCTAGAATTCAATTTGCAATCCGAAAATCCAATAATATACAGGGTGTTTCATAAAAAAAATTGCAATTCGGGTTAGTAACTTGAAAACGCGTTGTCCCGTTGTCTTGTAGTAACCGGCATTGGAAAGCGCAGAAGAAATACTGCAAGGTCCGCCTTTGGTAGTAAGTCAAAATTCAAAAATGAGAGAGAGGGAGATGGGAGAGACGTTTTTAGCTAAATTTTGGTTTGTATCTCGGAAAAACATCATTCAATTGTTTTCCAGCCGCCGTCATTCAAAAGCTCAGAATAAATACTGCTAAATCCGGTTTTAACGTTTCTTAAAATTTTCAAAATGCCGCGGGGAGGGGAGGAAGAGACGTCGCATCTTTTCTTTAACGCGTCACTGAAGAAGCGCTCGCGCTAGACCTACGTTGCGACCCATCACGTCGGGCTAGAATTCAATTTGCAATCCGAAAATCCAATAATATACAGGGTGTTTCATAAAAAAAGTTGCAATTCGGGTTCATAACTTGAAAACGCGTTGTCCCATTGTCTTGCAGTAACCGGCATTGGAAAGCGCAGAAGAAATACTGCAAGATCCGTCTTTGGTAGTAAGTCAAAATTCAAAAATGAGAGAGAGGGGGATGGGAGAGACGTTTTCAGCGAAATTTTGGTTTGTATCTCGGAAAAACGTCATTCAATTGTTTTCCAGCGGGCCCCATTCAAAAGCTCAGAAAAAATACTGCTAAATCCGGTTTTAACGTTTTTTAAAATTTTCAAAATGCGGCGGGGAGGGGAGGAAGAGACGTCGCATCTTTTGTTTAACGCGTCACCGAACAATCGTTCGCGCTAGACCTACGTTGCGACCCATCACGTCGGTCTAGAATTCAATTTTCAATCCGAAAATCCAATAATATACAGGGTGTTTCATAAAAAAAATTGCAATTCGGGTTCGTAACTTGAAAACTCGTTGTCCCATTGTCTTGCAGTAACCGGCATTGGAAAGCGCAGAAGAAATACTGCAAGATCCGCTTTGGTAGTAAGTCAAAATTCAAAAATGAGAGAGAGGGGGATGGGAGAGACGTTTTCAGCGAAATTTTGGTTTGTATCTCAGAAAAACGTCATTCAATTGTTTTCCAGCGGGCGCCATTCAAAAGCGCAGAAGAAATACTGCGAGATCCGGTCTTTACGTTTTTTTAAATTTCCAAAATGCGGCTGGGAGGGGAGGAAGAGACGTCGCATCTTTTGTTTAACGCGTCACCGAAGAACCGCTCGCGCTAGACCCACGTTGTGACACATCACGTCGGGCTAGAATTCGATTTGCAATCCGATAGCGCAATAATATACAGGGTGTTCCATTAAAAAAGTGCAACTCGAAAACGCGTCGTTCGTTTGTTTTGCGACGGGCGTCGTTCGAAAGCGCAGGAAAAATACTGCCGCATTCGACTTCTAGACTATTTCAAAATTCAGAGGTGCGGTAGAGAAGGGAGAGACTCGGCCTCTTTTACTTGAGCGCAACTTTGACTTGTATCTCGGAAACGCGTCGTTCGATTGTTTTGTGATAGTAGCATATTCTTCAACTTCGATGTGTTTTCAAAATCTAAAAATGTGGCGAATGAGGGGGGGGGAACGTGGCATTTTTGGGTCTCATGTAATAAGAGAAAACAGCTCAAAACTGTCAAATTTCTGCCAGTTTTGAAACGAATTTTTTCAGATTAGAATTTTTGGAAATGTTTTGGAAATTCACCCGATAGGTGACTTAAGACGACGGGGGGCATTGTATGTTACTAGTATCGCTACTTGGTTCGAGGAATTGCAGATGTGAAACCTTAGGAAAAATTGCTGAGATTGCAACTGCACGCAAGTGCGATAAATACTGTGTAGGCGTAATCAGAAAAAAAAAGCGTTATAGACAATTGCATGACATCTATCGGTAAAAACATTTCGCTCAGTAGGTTTGTCATTTTATCCCTCTTAGGTCGGGTTTCATGAAGTTAACTAATAGATAAAATAAAATATTCCTATAGTTCTAACACGTGTAGCCACAGCAACGCTTACTTTTATCGAACCGTTAACTTTATGTAACGTTCCAGAAACCGGGCATTAGAGAGTCGAACGTTTTATTTAAATACCTCAGTTTTATGTAGCTGCAAAACCTGAAGAAAAATTGCTGAGATTGCAACTGGGCGCAAGTGTGATAAATACTGTGTAGACCTCAACTGAATTCCATGAAATTTTGAACTGTTTTTGAAAATCGTTTCAAGAAAAAAAGTAATAGTTATTTGTTTTTACAATCGCGCTTCCACGTTTTCCTATTTTCTTTTTTGTTTTTGTGAACGAGCAATTCATTTTTAAAAGTTTAAAATCGCATTATTTTGTTTTGCCTTGGATGTGGGTGCTTTCTCGACTCTAGAGGATGATCTTACGATGTGTGCGTAATAGGAGTCGACCAGAGAGCAGCGATACTGTGGCAATCTGGTCGGTCCTTTTGGATGCGTCGGCAGCAAGGGATGTCATCGACCTGGTGTAAGAGTCATCCAAGGAGCAGCGATACTGTGGCGATCTGGTCGGTTCTTTTGGATGCGTCGGCAGCAAGGGATGTCTTCGGGCTGGTGTAGATGACGGGCTGATGAGATGATGAAGTTGAGGTCGACGCACCTCTTCTATTGAATTGGAGTACCCATTGATTTCCAACTTCCAGCCCGGATTATTTTACACCAATGTTTTGCTTACATAAAAGTTAAAAAAAGCACAACGATTACAGTGAATTGTCTACAACATGATTTCCTAATTGGGAACATAAATCGTAACGTAATTCGGACAATATGAACAATAATAATTACGCGACAATGCTTACGCTGGTGACCCGCTGAATTTGTGATTTCGAAACGAGAATGCAATTACACATCAGTTGTAAACTGTCCTATTAACTTATTTTCCGATTGAAAACTGTACTACAATAATTATTCTATCGTGACATTATTTAGAAGAGAGTGATGGATACATGTTTACCCCCTAACTCGTCGCGCTTACGAACGAATTTATGTTTTTAATTTCTTAATGCAATATGAACGCACCGTAAACATTCGATGAACCTAATGTGTTATGCACTGACGCGACGGCGTAAACATCTACTTTTAGTGCTTCCCTTCTTCCCTTCCCTTCCGGGATTCATAATTTTAATTTGACTGCCGGCCGTGGTGGCGTTGTAAGAAGCCGGAATTCTGTGCAAGAGTTCATCGTTTCAGAAACAGAAAATAAATTGTTAAAATGTTGCATGTGAATCAACGATTTATTATTCAAGTTAAAACAGAACATGTCACATTGCGCAGTGATTTGAAACTGTGGCTTAAGACAACGGAGGGGGGAGGGGGGCATTGCATGTTACTAGTATCGCTACTTAGTTCGAGGAATAGCAGATGTGAAACCTTGAGAAAAACTGCTGAGATTGCAACTGCACGCAAATGCGATATACCCCGTGTATGCGTAATCAGAAAGACGACATCTGTCGGTGAAAACATTTCGCTCAGAAGCTTTGTGTTTTCATCCACTCTTAGAGAGTCGAACGTTTTATTGAAATACCCCAGTTTTCTGTAGCTGCAAAACCTGGAGAAAAATTGCTGAGATTGCAACTGGTCGCAAGTGTGTTAAGCATTGCGTAGACGTAATAAGAATAAAAAACAAACGTTGTTGTCAATTGCAGGACATCTATCGGTGAAAACATTACGCTCAGAAGCTTTGCAGCAGTAAAAAATTTTCAAGAAGTCGTGTTTCAAGACCAAGGGATAAACCGACTCCGAATTTTCCTCTGGTCTTAACAAAAATCAAGGTGATAGTCGGCGGAAGGTCCACGATCAAAAATAATTTCAATGTGTTTGGGCATCAAACAGGATTTTCAAGGTTATGTTTCAAGGCCGTTTCGAAGTCACGTCAGTGTCGTTTCAAGAGCAAGGACAAACCGATTTCATAATTTCCTTCGGGCAAAAATCGAAATCAAAGTCGGCGGAAGGTCAAGGATCAAAAAAATGTCAAGGTCAAGATTAGATGTGTTTCACCAGTCGAGAAGTTTTTCAAGGTCATGTTTCAAAGCCGCTACGAAGTTGTGTCGATGTCGTTTCAAAAGCAAGGATAAACCGATTCCGAAACTTCCTCGGTCTTAACAAATATCAAGGTCAAAGATGGTGGAAGGTCAAGAATCAAAAATAATTTCAAGGTCGAGATTAAATGTGTTTGTGCGTTAAAAAGGGATTTCAAGGACGAGACCGTCTTGAAATTATGTCGTTTCAAAGGCAAGGAAAGACCGATTCTGAAACTTCCTTCGTTCTTAACAAAAATCAAGGTCAAAAGCGGAGAAAGGTCAAGAATCAATAAAATTAAAAGTATTTGAGCATCAAGGATTTTCAAGGTCATGTTTCAAGGCCGTTTAGAAGTAACGCCGATGTTGTTTCAAAAGCGCCCGATTCCGAAACTTCCTTCGATCTTAACAGAAATTAAATTCGGAGAAAGGTCAAGAATCAGAAATCATGTCAAGGTCAAAATTAGATTACCCGAGCATTTGGGGGCGAGTAAGGAACCCGTAACCTTGATCAGACTAGCCGGAAAGAGAGAGAGAAATAATTTCAAGGTCAAGATTAGATGCACCTGAGCAATCAAGAGGTTTCCTCAAGGTTATGTTTCAAGGCCGTTTCAAAGTTTTGTCAATGTCGTTTCAAAACCAAGGATGAATCGATTCCCAAGCTTTCTTCGGTCTTATAAAAGATCAACGTCAAAGTAAGCGAAAGGTCAAGAATCAAAGATAATTTCAAGGTTAACACCCGAGCATTTGGAGGCGAGTAAGGGTTAAGAACAAGCGCAGGAAGAGAAATAATTTCAAGGCCAAGATTAGATGTGCCTGAGCAGTCGAGAAGGTTTCTTAAGCTTTAAGGTTATGATGTTTCAAGGCCGTTTCGAAGTTATGCCCGAGAGAGAGAGAGAGAGAAACAGAAATAATTTCATTTCAAGGACAAGATTAGATGCACCTGAGCAATCAAGAGGTTTCTTCAAGGTTATGTTTCAAGGCCGTTTCAAAGTTTTGGCAATGTCATTTCAAAACCAAAGATGAATCGATTCCCAAACTTTCTTCGGTCTTATAAAAGATCAACGTCGAAGTAAGCGAAAGGTCAAGAATCAAAGATAATTTCAAGGTTAACACCCGAGCATTTGAAGGCGAGTAAGGGTTAACAACAACCGCAGGAAGAGAAATAATTTCAATATGGTCAAGATTAGATGTGCCTGAGCAGTCAAGAAAGTTTCTTAAGCCTTAAGGTTATGATGTTTCAGGGCCGTTTCGAAGTTATGCCCGTGTCGTTTCAAAACCAATTTTGAAACTTCTTTCACTCTTAACAAAAATCGAGGTCAAAGTAGGCGGCAGGCTCGCATGTTGCCCAGCGACCAACGAAACAATAGCAGGAGCAATACACACAACCCTTCCGTGCAAATCATTGTCGGAAGCCTCCTGTGCATTAATTGTCGGGAGCAATACACACACACTCTTTCGGTACAAAGCCTCCCGTGCATTAATTCTCAGGAGCAATATAAATACTCTTCCGTGCATTCATGCTTGACGTTACCAGAGACATCGCCCTCCAGTAGTCCAG
Source organism: Dorcus hopei (assembly GCA_033060865.1). Classification (NCBI taxonomy): domain Eukaryota; kingdom Metazoa; phylum Arthropoda; class Insecta; order Coleoptera; family Lucanidae; genus Dorcus; species Dorcus hopei. The sequence continues at coordinate 5,698,422 of CM065425.1, read as the reverse complement.
ACGATAACCTGCCAGGAGAGTAAAGCTTAGTACATATTGTTATACATATATTGGTCTTACATTGTTAAGAATAAAAAATCATTTCAAGCTTAATCAACATTAGCCGAGTATTTGGGGACGAGGTTAGGAACCCGTGACCTTGAGAAGAACAGCCGCAGGGAGAGAAATACCTTGAGAAGAACAGCCGCAGAGAGAGAAATAATTTTTAAGGTTAAGATTAGATGTACCTGAGTAGTCAAGAAGCTTTCGAAATTATGTCAATGTCTTTTCAAAGGCAACGGTAAACGGATTCTGAAACTTCCTTCGGTCTTAACAAAATTCAAGATCAAAGTCGGGGGGGGAGGTCAAAAATCAAAAATAATTTCGAGGTTCACATTAGATTACCTGAGCATTAGGAGGCGAGAGAGTAGGAAAACCGTGACCTTGAGCAGAACAGCCGCAGAGAAAGAAACCGTGGCTTATAGCTTGATGGGGAAGGAAGATAAAAATACAGTTGAAAAATAAACTCGTCGTTCAATCATTCCAATTCAGTTATATTTAATTGTGCAGAACCCCTGCATGTAAATATTTGACTTGAGATTGCTGAGACTGCAACTGGACACAAGTGCGATAAACACTGTGTATGAAAAACGCAATTAAACTTTGAATTATAAAGGAAAATGATCGATTTTTTAATTGCACACGGTTCAGCTAGGCGCAATAAGGAAAAGGAAACGTTGTGGACAATTGCAGCTGCAAAACCTTGGGGGGGAAATTGCTGAGATTGCAACCGGACGCAGTTGTGATAAACACTGCGTAAGCTGTGGTTTATGGTTTTGCCAAAATTATGCAAAACGAGAAAGAGAAAGGAAATAGTTGTTGTTTGATGAGTAAAGTTTCTGAATGAAGTCAGAACTTGGACCTCTTTTTGATCACGTTTTTGCAACCCCGTCCGGGCTTTACATTGCATCGTTTGCGACAGTTCCCGATTCGAATCTTTTCAAATAATATAAATCGTTCGTCCTGTACGAACCGTTTGAAACCTAATCGCACGTTGCACGCCAGACCGAAAAAGTCAATAGTTTCGAAACCTTTGAAGCGTCTCCGAATTCTTCGGCGGACTCTAAACGTCGCGTCGCCGCCCGTGCGAAATTAGATACCGACGAGGCGACGCAAGGGTTTCGGTTACGTCTTAAACTCGGGCGCAAACTTGGTTGCCTACGTACGGAGGACCGTTCGGGTTACGGAAACATATTGGGATTAAATGAGGCGTCGCTAATCAAATTGCGCGCGCGAGGCGTCGCCGTCGCTGATCGTGACGCGTCACCCTGAAGTATTAATTAATCTGGCTAATTAAGCTGCATGAAATGAACTGTCATGTCGTCGATGGAAGGCGGCGCTTTTTCGGCTTAATTATCTAGACGTCAGCGGTTACAAAAGGCGGCGCGGCGCGTTGACACGTACGTCATAAAGGGGACGCGCGTCGCAGTTGTTGGCCCAAAGTAATATCATTGCAGCTACGTGCGGTCACTTTTATTTTTTTTTTATTTGCCGTAAAGTAGACTCGCGGCAGCTAGAATTTTTTTCCGTTCCAGGCTTGCCCACCTCCGATTGCAATTACGTGCATCCGCCCCCCACAAAAAAATCGCAAGGATTTAAGTCCCGGCGATCGCGGGGGTCGATGTAACTGTCGTAAGAGATTGTCGGGGTCTTAAACCAAACGAATAAAATAAAGTTACTAATGTAAGCTTTAGCTTCAGTTAGTCTTCTCATTGTACGATGTGTTTGAAAAGGGCCGCTCGCCACTAATTAGTTTCAATTAGTTTTCTCATTGTACGATGTATTTGAAAAGGGCCGCTCGCCACGAGAGGGCTCGCGGCAGCTGGGATTTCGGCCGAACTTAGAATCTCTTTCCGTTCCAGACGTGCACACCTGCGAAACTGCCTGGAGAAACTCAAGGACATGGTGCCATTAGGACCCGAAGCTTCGAGACATACCACTTTAGGACTTCTAACGAAAGCCAAGAGGTTTATTAAGGTGAGTTTCATCGAAAATAATTTTTTACCTCCAACCCTCAACCGATTAGGTTTGTTGAAACTAGAACTCAAAATAAAATCCACATATAGGGTGGTGAATGCGCCATCTCTTGTAGATTGACGACGAGCTAACCTACCTGCTCGAGTTGGTACCCAAATACGGCAGGTGTGAAACCTGCGTTATCAAAGTCCAAGCTCAGTGGAGACGGGTGTGGGTTCCCCGAGATATTGAATAATGTTGCTCAAAGGTATTTTGATTTAGTAATTCATCAAGTCGAGAGCGCCATCTCTTGTAGATTGTAATGGACGACAAGCCAACCTACTCCCCGAATTGATGGCTAAATAAGGCAGGTGTCAAACTTGCGTTACCAAAATCCAAACTCGGTGGAGGTGGGCGTGGGTTCCCCCCGGATATTATTAAATAATGTTGCTCAAAAATATTTTGATTTTAATAATTCATCGAGCTGAGAGCGCCATCTCTTGTAGGTTAAGCCAAGCTACCGGCTCGTGTTGGTGGCCAAACATGGCAGGTGTCAAACCTGTATTACCAAAGTCCAAGCTTTGTGGGGACGGGTGTGGGTTCCTCTCGGATATTAAAAAATGTTGCTCAAACATATTGTCGCGATGAAGGACGGCTGCCTCCACCATGTCACGCTAAGGGCCTTCACCACGTCGCGCTAAGCCTCCACTATGTCGCGACGGTGCGTCCTTAGCCTTTGGGTTGATTGGGGTGCGTAGGTTTATCAGAGGGTAGAGCTTCAAAGACGATGATTTACAAAATTGATACCTCTTTATTTACGTAAATGATTAATTTTGTTGGGGGTGGTTTGTCCGTGAAACTTGGGGTGCGGTCCTGGGGCGTTCGCGACGACTGGGGTTGTGGATTTGACTAAGACGGAGCAACGGCGCCAGTTCAGAACTACGGTGATGTCTTCTCTCGGCAGCTGGCGGGGGAGATGGTCCTCGTACTTCTTTAGGACGAACGGCAACGTTGTCGGCGGCAGTAATAGATGATGGGGGCTGCAGCAATGCTGATGCTGGGGTGGCGACGACGATGAAGCGGGCGACGGCGTCGGCGTTGTTGAGCGTTGGCGGCGGCAATGTTGGCGTCCCCTCGTTAGTTGGCACTAGTGCCCCCGGAGTCGGTCCGGTGGAACACGACTGCCTTCCTAATTTTGGCCCGCACTTGAAATACACGTTTTTTGCCTAGTCGCGCGTTGCATTTTTTCATCACCTGCCTCGTGCCCGTTTGCGTCATTCGTATACGCGCGTATAAGCACGTGGCCCCGTTTGAAATAAATTCCGCTGATGTGTTATTATGAAATATGAACATTTACGTATCAGTTACCTCCTTATTGTGTTTACATTTCAACACGGTCGTAAGCTGCACTCAATTACACAAGTCCGCGTTCAAATACTTTTTATGAATTTTATCCGCGGAACACAGAAAAAAAACCCTCGTGGTTTTTAGAAGATTCCCCCTCGTGACAATATTCTGATTTAGTAATTCGCCAAGCCGAGAGCGCCATCTCTTGTAGATTGTAATGGACGACAAGCCAACCTACCCCCGAGTTGGTGGCTAAATAAGGCAGGTGTCGAACTTGCGTTACCAAAATCCAAGCTCGGTGGAGGTGGGCGTGGGTTCCCCCCGGATATTACAAATGTTGCTCAAAAATATTTTGATTTAGCAATTCATCAAGCTGAGAGCGCCATCTCTTGTAGCTTATAATGGACGTAAGCCAAGGCACCCGCTCGAGTTGGTGGCCAAACATGGCAGGTGTCAAACCTGTGATACCAAAGTCCAAGTTTTGTGGAGACGGGTGTGGGTTGCCCCCGGATATTAAAAAATGTTGCTCAAAAATATTTTGATTCAATAATTCAACAAATTGAGAGCGCCATCTCTTGTAGATTGTAATAGACGATAAGCCAAACTACCCGCTCGAGTTGGTGGCCAAATATGGCAGGTGTCAAACGTGTGTTACCGTGATGGAGACGGGTCTGAGTTCCTCCCGGATGTTCAGAGTTGTTGTTTAAAATAATTTTTCGTCTTCAAAATTTTATCAAGAAGTCGAGCGCAAGCTCCCGCGTGTAAAAATTTATGGACTCTAAGACGCACAAAGCCCAGGCTAAATCCCGGCGGCGGCGGCGTGAAGAGACGCACCCTCTCTCGCTTCATAAACATCTATGATTTGCGTACAGCCGCTGAAAGTTAAATTTCCGGGCGCGCTCCGGGTACCGGATCTCTGCTCCTCGGTCGTATCGATCGCCCGAATACGGCCACTATGGTAACAACAAAAGCGGTCACGCTGCGATTTCGGCTGTGACTACAACACCGCGTCCGTCGGCTTTATTAGCACGTGATATAGACCAGATGATTTATGCACGTTTTAGAAAAAAAAAACATGAATATTTAAAAAAAAAATTAATGATGAAGATGCTCCACTAAACAAGCTGAGGGATGTCGGCCTGTATTATATTGTGAGGACTCGCGCGTTGCCCAGCGACCAATGAAACAATAGCAGGAGCAATACACATAACCCTTCCGTGCAAATCATTGTCGGAAGCCTCCCGTGCATTAATTGTCAGGGGCAATACACACACACACTCTTCCGTGCAAAGCCTCCCGTGCATTACTTGTCAGGAGCTTGACGCTACCAGAGACATCACCCTCCAGTAGTCCAGACGATAATCGACCAGGAGAGCAGTTGAGCAGGAGAGTACATGTTGTTATTTATTGATTTTATATTGTTTATCCTTTTACTGTTAATGTTCAAGTTGTGTTGAATTCAAAATTATATACCAGAACACGCCCACAATATACACACACGTTGAGGCTTGCCGGTTCGTGCGGGCGAAATATCAAGCGGCGATTTTTCTTTTGTTTTTGTTTAGAAAAGAATAAATAAAACGACGAAGCGCAATATTCGAAAAGCGTAGGTATAGTGGTGCAAGCTCGCCCGGCGTGGCACGGCAAAGTCAACAGCGGCGGTTCAATTAATGCAGCCCGCGATCTATAATTAAATAAACAATCGCCCTGATGAATCGCCCATCTATTTCGGGGGCGCCCCGAAATGCACGGCGGCGTTGCCTGCCTCCGATTTGATTGATTGATTGCGTGTGCACATATTTGCGTTTTTATCGGCGATGCGCGCGTGCAAGCTCGGACGGGCCGTCCGCCGCCACCGATCGATCCACACCGAGGATCACGAATGTAAACGCGATTTTTAAACACTCGTTTAGTATGATGCGAGGATTAGATTTGAGTGTCCACCTTTGCAAATTCGGGCGGACGTTAATTTCTTCCTCTACGACCGGCCGAGCCGATGCATAAAATTAAACGGCAATACGCCATCCCCCCTCTTCCCCTGCCCGTCCCCTGGGTCGAATTTTCAAATACTATTACTTAACGCGGCGCCGGGCTCAAGGACAACCCAGTTTGTTGTTTGAAATTACGCCTAGGGGCACTTGTGTTCAGTTGCAATCTCAGCAATTTTTCTGAAGGTTTCGCAGCTCGCAATTTTGACGTGCATGCGTTATTACAATTTTGAGAAGTTTTCGTCTTGAAAAATTCATGAAGCAAGCACGGACACGCAGGCGAAGGACTAGACTAAAAAGAAAAATATGAAAATCCTTCCTGACCAACCGCGGCGACACCGTCCGTCCAACGCGTCGTACGGTCCGCTCGCCCATCGATAATACATCTGACATTTAAATGCGACGTTATAGCGTGGGAGTGCGGATATTTTTTAAACCTGCAGCATTTCGCATGAAAATCCCCGGGATGAATTATTAATGGAATCGCTTCCGGTACGCCGACCGGAAGAACAACGAGTTTTTAAAAACGTATTCCGGGTTTTGTCCAGTCGCGGCCCAAAATGAAACAGACACCTTACTCACGTAAATAGAATATGATGTACAGGGCGATGTGAGCTAATGTAATTCCCCGAGCTGCGAAATTCAATTCTGCACGTCGAATTAAAGCAACTATTGGATTACGTTCTTCCCGTACGCCGCGTCGCGTCGCGTCGAGTCGTCCCGTGGAAAATTCCAATTTCCTGCGGCCGTAAAAATCAAATTCCACAAAGGGAGCGCAAATGCAGACGTACGCCGTCGTGTCATATCCGGTCGGGGATGTGTTTACGGCGTGATTTTCGATAAATCAATAATGCGGGCACGGCGGATCCGACCTGCCCCGCCGATGTTAATCCAATTTCAGTAGCGGGGTATGTTAATAGGGCCGCCAAACTATATGGAAACTCGCCGGTAATCACCTTATCGGCCTCATGCCACGTTGCATCTCTATAGCGGCTTATTTTTAGCCGCGAGCGCTCCGCGTTACTCAATTATTAAATCTATCGGGCGATCGAAAAACATCGCTCGCACGTACGCTCTTAATTAGACCAGCTCGGACACATTCCGAACCCTACTTGGTAAGATAACACCGAACGGGAGAGCTTATTTTGCGCCTCGCGTAAATAACAAGGGATCGGAAGCGATCGAACTTTATCCGGAAGCCGGACGGGTCAGAAAAAGGAGAAAGGAAGGAATAGCTAATTTACGAGGAATTGTAATGGGCAACAAGTAGACGTACCTTTTTTTTTATAGAGGTTTGGAGAATCTTCAAAGACGACGTCAACGGTAATCCAAGTACATATCAGTTGTGTTGGATTCGCCCCGTCATTATCGCCTACTTCTTACGTCATTGACAAGAGCGCCTACCAACTAAACTCCTTATCCTCTCTTGCAGCTGTTAACTTCTGGAATCTGCCGTTAGGCATCGCGTCAGAAACTTCGCACTGTCTGGTGTTAGTCTGGGTAACCGGATGTCGCTTTTGGCAGAAGTTGACGGCGGTTCAGTCGCTTGAGGTGTGGGGCCGATAGCACGGGACACTAGTATCCGAGATGAGTTGTAGGTAGCCATCGGACCCCGTTGTGTTGAAGCCTAGTATCCGAGACGAGAACCGATGCAGACCACACGCCGGTTACCCTTAAAACTAACCTACCTAGCTGCCCTATCCCATATACGCGGGGATGCGGTAATGGATGCTGGGGTTAGTATGAGATGTGTGGTAGAGATTCGCGTAAGCGTTACTCATCAAACGTAGCTAAGGAAACCTTGCTGATATGAGTGCCAGGGGGAGGGGGCGCCCACCGGTCCCGGCTGCCGGTCCCCCTCATTGGCGTTGGCCTCCTAGTGGCAGTGTCACAGCTGGCGGACAGTGGGAAGACCGTGCCGGACGGGATCCCCGCTGCCATTTTCTCACGGGAGATGGGCTAACGCCTGGGTGCCCTTGGTGTCTAAGTACACCAGAGAGAAATTGGTTGTCTGGTGTTGGTGCTTATTTATGTTAGTTTTAATCGGGGTTGTCTTTTCCAGGTAGGTTACCTCTCAGCCTCTCTCTTGCTTTCTCGTCCTTTGATTTGGTCATCACGATCGCTCGGAGCATTTTGGTGATGTCTTCCCAGTGCTGCTCGTTGGTTAGAATAATGTCGGCAACGTTATCTTTGCCGCATATTCTGTTTTCCTCCGATCTGGAATTTTCCCATCTCCCGCAGTCAAAGATCGTGTGCTTTGGGGTGTCAACTTGGTGGCAGTACCAGCAGATGTCGCTATCCAATTTACCTATACATATTCTTCAGGTAGCTAGCGAAAACGCCATGTCCTGTAAAGGCCTGCGTCCACGTCGCCAAACTTTCTACAGCTCCACTTTTTTACATCCTTGATGAACGTTTTTGCCCATCCTTGGTAAGAGTTCCAAGACTGCTGCCATTTCTCGATGATGGTCTCTTGTAGACTTACGGAGTCTGTTTTGCCTGTTTGGTACATCAGCTTCCGTTCTTCCGGTTTTAGTTTTATAGGCGAGAGCGCTGCAACCACTAGCATCGCCTCCGTGGCCACCGTCTTGTAAGCAGAGGTGATCCGCATGGCCATTTTTCTATTGACTCTCTCTAGGAGGCCCTCGTAGTGTTCGTACTTCATCGCCCGAATCCAGATAGGCGCTGCGTACATCACAGTCGAGAGAACCACGCCGGCCAGGACTTTCCCTTTTTTAGCTCACGGGCCTCGCACGTTCGGCAGCAGCCTTGCCAAAGTCGTTAGGGTTTTGGATGCCTTTTCACACGTTTTTTTTGACGTGGGTTGTCATTCTCATCTCACGGTCGACGTGAACTCCGCGGTGGAGGGCCGCTCTTGGGGATAGGTGTTTCCTGCATAAGTTTGTGAGGCCCAAAACGAGATCTTCCGGGGTGTACCTCCTCTGCAGATCAGGAAGTTTGCAGTCTTCCCTGCCGCGCTGAGACACGACGTCCAGAGACCGTTGTTTTCGCTTCATTCATGTGGAAGCTCATGCTTTCGAGTTCCTCCTCCACCCTCCATTGGTTGACACTTCCCGACAGGGCTGCTGTAGTAAGGGTGATGTCTATGGTAGAGCTACCTAGACTGCTAGAGAAGGCTGGCGTGCTACCCCTATTCTGGACCGTGAGGTCCAGGAAGTCCACCCATTCCTCTATAACTTTGCCTTTCTGGTTGCCCGAGGTGCTGCCGAATATGTGCGACTTGGCATTGAAATCGCCTGCTATAATGGTAAAATAGCACGAGTATACCATCAGTGCGCCCAGTTCCACTTTGACGTGGAACTTGTCGTACCTGCTCGGGTTGTGTCAAACCTGTGTTGCCCAAACCAAGCTTCCCTTCTCGATGTTTTAAACATCTGTGCTGCGTCAAGATGCTCCTGCTACCTGGCAAGATCCATGTATTTCTTTTTAAGGGGCAACGTAATTAATGTGGGCAGCTTGTATACAAAAGTACGGCGTACCACAGACAGCCCAACAGGGTAGTCCCAAATGTAATCGTAAACGTCCCTTCTCGATATATTGAACATCTGTGGTGCATCAAGATCCTCCTGGTACCTGGCCGGACCAATGTATTTCTTTTTAAGGGGCAATATAATTAATGTGGGCAGTAAACACTGCTTGTACACAAAAGTACGGCGTACCACCAATAGCTCAACCGTAAATAACACCTCCGGCAAAAGAAAAAACCTGATTAAAGTAACGAGAAACCATGTTACAATCTGAACTGCGCATAAATCTTACCTGACTTGTATGCAGAATCAGGGTTCGATAAGCATAGGAGATTGCCTTTAGTTGCTTGGTCAAAAAAAAAGAGAAAGGAAACTCCGCTACGTTTTCAGTGGAGACTATAGTTCCACATTTCCTATAGGCTTCCTCACATGTGTTTGTCCATCTACTGCCGTCAAAAACTGTATGCTCTGGCGTTTCTATCTCTTGACACTACCAGCAGACATTGCTTGGGAGTTTCCCGATTTTATTCAGGTAACTGGCGAATACCCCGTGTCCTGTCGTAGCTTGAGTGACGTGATGGTCTACGTCTCCGTATTTCCGGTTACACTACTTGCCAGTAACTTTGATGAAGATCTTGGTTCATCTTGGTACGGGTCCCATTCCCTTTGCCATTTCACCAGCAGGGGTTCTCGAGTCTCAGCGGAGGGTTTTCTGCTCTCTTCATACTGCAGTCTACATTCCTCTGCTGTTAGTTTAATCGGTGGGATAGCAGCAATCGCCATGATAGTCTCTGTAGGGACCGTTCTATATGCAGAAGTGACTCTTATAGCCATCTTTCTGTTTATCGACTCGATAAATCCCTCGTAGTGTTTGTATTTCATGGCCGCTGTCCAAATAGGCGCCGCATACATGATGGTCGATAGTACCACGGCTAGTACCTTTCTCTTCTTGGACCTAGGTCCGCCTGTGTTTGGCATTAGCCTGGACAGCGCCGTATTGACGTACCTGCTCGAGTTGTGTCAGACCTGTGTTGCCCAAACCAAGCTTTTGAAGAACGTCTGTGTTCAAAATATTGCGCCAAAATGTTCCTGCTACCTGGCCGAACCCATGTATTTCTTTCTAAGGGGCGGCATAATTAGTGTGGACAGTAAACACAGCTTGTATACGAAAGTACGGCATACCACAAATAGCCTAACAGGGTAGTCCCATAAGTAACCGTAAATAACACCTCCGTTAAAAAAAAAAACGAAGTGACACTCGTTACCTATTATTTAGAATTTTAAGATGTTTGTTTGTTGATTTTTATACATATTTAGTTAGCATTGTATATTTTAGTTAAGAATCGGTTTACTTTTCGCAGATTAAAGTGTGATTCAGGCGGGAGTTCCAAAAGAGTGGAGCTCTCTCCACGCGCAAGTCAATCGCCGAATCTTCCGTCCGTCGGTGCTCTGACTCGAACGCGCTAAGCGACCTGTGCTACGTTCGCGTTACCTGCAACCGCTCCTCCCGTTTGTATCCCGATCCTGAGTGGGCATCTCACTCTTGCTTACCTGACACGGATGTTTCGTGTATCCCGATCCTCACCCTTGTGTACCTGACACGGACGTTTCGTGTATCCCGATCCTCAGTGGACGTCTCACTCTTGCTTACCTGACACGGATGTTTCGTGTATCCCGACTGTGAGTAGTGGGCGTTTCACTCATTACACCGTACTACCGATCCGATTCCCGGAGCCTGTACCGAGACGTATGCACAGTGCGTTGTCATTAGTGTCCGTAAGACACACCGTATATTGCCGTTACTGTACCGTTTACCGGAATATACGTAAATACGTGTAAATATATACTATGTAAATAAAATTGTGTTTGCTAACCGATCGACGCTTTTATTTCCACTGAACCTGGACACCGACGAGCAAAACCCGAACCGCCTGACCGACGTCGAGCAGAGCAACGATCAGCAACACCGGAGAAAGAAAGACGACCCGTTTCGTGACGAACCGTCACATCCTCCTTGGTTTCGGTTTACACAATGATGGCCGCAACGTCCTTCTACGTTGTTTGCTACCTGAACTTCACTTCTGCTTATCTTTCCGTTGGTTTGAATGGAGATTTCTTTTGCTCGTTGCCTCCTTTATATTCTCCGAGGAGTTCCTCCTGTTATTTTCTGTTTTCATCACTTGGACTTCACTATAGCTTTCTGGTTTTCTTAGGCCCTCCTCTTTTCTCTGTTCACTATTGCTTATAAGATTTATTTCGCTCATTAGGTACTTGGCCTTCTCGATGGCTTCTTCAGCTGAACACATCTTTACATCCTCTGCCTAGTTTTGCTTTGATCTTCCTCTTGTATTTTCGTGTTTCGATTTCTACATGGTGACTAAATGTCCTTCCACATATTTGTCACCTGTATTCCTTTCGGTGACTTTCTTGACGATTGTTTGCGTTCATTGCCTTTAGTACACCTTTTATTCAGTCTTCCGTGCCATGTTTTTTCTTCAATCTGTCTCTTCCCAATATTCTAGATGCTTTTACTCACTCATCTTTTGTTATGTTCTGTCAGTGTCTACGTTTCTGACCCACATAATATAATATAATTCTGAGACTCAACGGAAACTTAAATGATAATGGATAACAGGGGAGCCAAGATATTATTTAAGCAATAGGAAGTCATAAAATCATAAGAAGGAGTTTAGATCGAAGACAAATTTATTAGAAGAAGGTTAAGGCAGAGAAAATATGCACAACAAAGTATGCTTCCAAACAAGAAGATCGCCAATCCTCGTTTGTTGTGTTGATGTGTTTTTGGACTTCTGTTTTATTATTTTTGCTGCCCTTTTGATGTAGACTGGGCAACTCCTCGATGGCCTCGTCGTCACCCCTGCGTTTTCGTTGACTTTAATTCCTTTCACGTGTTTCACTTGATACTCAACATATTGCACTTTGCACTTCTCTTTGAGGCTTCTGTTCTGGTATTTACGATTTTTGTTTTATTATTCTTGCTGCCCTTTTGATGTAGACTGGGCAATCTCCTCGATGGTCTTGTCTCTTGGATGATGTCCCCAATGGCCATGTCTCTTGGCCAACTCCTTGTCTTGGGCGATGGCCTCGTCGTCGCCCATGGTTTTTCGTCGATTTTAATTTCATTCACGTCTTCTAGTTCATACCCAACACTTCTCCTTGAAGTGCCCGTTTTGGGCTGAGTTCACAATTACGCTCAGATCGATCAGAGTGTTTCTTTTTCTCACTCTTACATGCAGTGAAACGCAGTCGCTCTCCCTCACACTTTTGATCAGAATGCTCGGCGAGCGTAATCGCGAACTCACCCTTGATCTTTACGGAGTAAATTTAGAAACTTGGCCTTAACTTCAAACTGGTTCAGTCTAGCTTCTCGTTCAAGCCACGCGTATCGGAATATCTAGCAAGTACCTAAATCTATGTACATAAACGTATTTTGCCGTTATGGTATAGGCAAAAAATTAAAATAACGACCTGAACGGCGCAGAAGTCCTTCCTGACTTCTATGCAGAAATCAGGCTTCGATAAGCATAGGAGAATGACTTTAGTTGCTTAGCTTGCACTTATGAAACCTCGGAATATATCTTCCGTTTAAGCTTCGATCAAAGGAAATCGACAGGATCAAACCACAAAATGACTGGAGCGCCCAGAATCACCTACTAGCCAATTCGTCTTCCTATCTACCTTCAACGGCCAAGCCGAACCGCCAAACACGTGGCCTTTCGCTAATTTTAAAGGCAGAGGTATCGGGAACTCCACTTATCTTCGTAGTCACTGCCCAGCGTCTCCAAGAGGGGAAAAACGGCATCACCCGAAACATTTCACTTTAATTATCTTTGTACCCGGCGCAAAGCTTCCGAATTAGATGTGGGCACGCCTAGAGGACGTGCAATTATTATCCATTCCGTGTGTTTTATTGGTACGCCTACGCGAGGCTAGTACAGGTGCACCTTTCAGTTGCTGGGTCAGCGTTTTTTTTTTCTCCTCAAGCTTTGCAGCTGCGTGTATTTTTGGAATGAAGTCAGTCCTGATGTGACCGAACGTTTTCTTTGAATTGTCTACACCGAGTGCTATTGTTTCAAGTCGCGTAGAAACTGTGTGTCGAGTTGTGTCATGATTAGGGAAAGTCTAATGGCTGAATCGTATTACAACAAATGATTTATAAATGTAGTATCGTCGACGTGTCATCATTCGAGAACGAATTCCCTGGGGCTTCCTCGCTTGGTCGAAACGCGTCATCCTCCTAATATCCAACAAAACTTTTAACGCGCGCTCAGGTCAAACTGTCGATATAATTTCGGAATCGAGATAACGAGGGATTACGGTTTGTGACGAACTTCTCTCCGCACGAGACGTCGAAATTAAAGGCGGCGGCGGCGGCGAGAGCCAGACGCCGTGACGGTATATCTTCGGCGGGCAAGAAGGAAATTGCACGGTTTCGGCTGAATCGCGCGCATTAAACTGCAGCGCGCGGTGCATTCTCTTCTCTTCCACTCTTCCACGAGTAAATAATCGTAAAACTTTATCTGGAATCTCCTCGCTTTACGTCCTCACCGCGCTCGTTCCAATAATACTTTGTTCCGAAACGTTGACTGCTCCTGCTTCCTTATCGTTTTGAGACGGCCGTAAATGCAGAGCGCGACTACGTAATCCCCCTCCGTTTCTTCAAAGGGTTGCCCGCCCGCCTGCTTTAATGGCGATCGAAAATACGACGCGGAGAACTGTCAAAAAATCTCGTGCGATCTTTTACGACCACCGTGTGTAACGAAACAAAGGAGGTGAACCGGATACGGCCGACTCCGATAACCGGATTTGCATATTTTTATTCCGGTGCGTTCCCGCCCGAATCTTTACGACCGACGAAACGTATTTTACTGCCCGCTTATACGACTTATACGTCCCGGTTATTGCCTCGGAATTTTAATAAAAGAGAGCGCGCGCAAACAAAGATATAAATTGCAGGGGGGCGAGAGGGCGCTGGAGCGGTTTCTCACACGAGAAGTGTTACTCCTTATCTCCCTTTTTAGAAGTATCGAAGCATAGACGTTGTTTCTGCGCTGCCCTAGCGGCGGTTTTGGTTTTATAAACCCATCATCAGTCTAGATGAGGGTTACATGGAATTCTAACCTATTGTCACATAGTGCCCGATTCTAAACTCTAAAGTGGCCAATCAACTCTTTCTGTTACAGAATTTAGAAGACAAGGAACGTAAACACTCTTTATATAAGGAACAGTTGAGCAGAGAACAAAGGTTTCTGCGAAGGAGGTTAGAACAGCTCTCGGCGCACCACCTGGCACTCTCGAAGAGACGCTCGGTCTCCGAGAGTTCGTCCTCCACCGTCTCTAGCAGTCACTCCACCGCCTCACATTCGTCGGCGCCGTCACCGATCTCTGAAACAGGTCAGTCAGTTCATTTGGTTGCCTACCACGCCAGGCGGAAGCTCCGTTTTGCGATGCGCGAAAATAAAAACGCGTTCCTCAAGCAAGCAAACAGACGAAGGGCGAAGGAAATAACGCCGTCGAGGCGAGCGCGGGCCATAAATCTCAATGCGAGGTGTTAAACAGTGACCTAGAAATGCTCGAGCCCGTTAATGGTTTAAGTCACGAGATTCACACGCGAACGCACCCCCTCCCTCCGGCTCCCGTTCGATTGGTTCTATCTTAAAATCGATGCCCTCGAGTTGGTTTTCGGTTTAACTTGCTACTTCTTATTGTGTTTTTGAATTCTACGTCGAATTGATAAATTGAATTGATGTATCGCGTCGTAAGTCGAGTCACGTCGCTCTCTGACACCCGCACCCGTTCGAATCAGCAAATCAAATCGTGTTTAGTCAAGTGACGTCACTTTGTTAAACGTTAACATCATCCTACCGCGCGACAGCAGATCTTTCAATATAAGAAAAACGGTGAGAGATATAGAGGTGCTCTGACGTCGCTTCGGCACCGGCTAGGGGTCAGTGTCCGAGTGAGGTAGGAGTTTACCCCCGATATGCGGGGCATCATTTCAATTAAAACGTTTTGTTGACGCGCCCCTGGTCAACACACGATTCCTTTGATAGGTCATCATTTATATCGTCGCACTGACTAACTCTCGAAAAAGCGATCTGATCGCATGGCCTGGGTCCGTGGCCTAGTGTAGCTTTCAAATTGGAAAATCTTTTGGGGGGTGATATGCGACGGCAAATCGGAAAATACACAGTAACTCTTTTGAAGAGAGCTAAGAATCTCGACCAAATTATGAAACTCGTTCTGTTCAGTGATAGGGTCCTCCGACGAGTTACTTGTTTTCATTTGACGTCGATTCCCGCATCTTCATCTGTCGACGGCTGTAAGTCGACCCTCTCTCCCGGTTAACAACACGAACAACAACATCAAACGGAAATTACATAATTCAAACGGCCGCGCGATCAAAAGCGATGTGAAACTTTAATCCCGCGTAAACAAGGCCGAAACGGACGGACGCAGGTAATCAGTGTAAAATCGGATTGCCGGGGGCGGCCCGCGGCAATTAAGCAAATAACGAGGCGATAATAAAAGCGTGGGGCGTTCAAGGCCATCTTTATCCGCGCATGACTAGGATTTACTAAAAATTTCGACTTTCCATCGGCAACGTCGCAACGTGACGATCAATCATAGTGGGGCGGACGGCCGCCCCTTGTTTTACGGTTTGCAGCTACGTTTCGTCCCCGTGCGCTTTCCACTCGCTCGCTCGTACGTGAAATAATTTAGCCAAGTGCCAAAAGACCGGTCGGCCGTTCGCCTTTCGCACGAATGCACCCTGGCAGATCACCAGCGTTCAATTTTAGAACGCCCTCGCGTCGCATGCGAATTATTTTTACGAGCGTGCGCTCACCTGACGGAAAGTAATTCGTAGATTTTCGAAAGTCCTAGATAAATCACGCTTGACAGAAAAATCTTTTGCGACGCAGAATCCGATCATGTAAACCTGGTGTACCTTCACCTCCCTATTCGTGATGGTTTGATTTTGATTTTTTACTTATTCTTACTGACCTCTGTACATCCTTACCCTACACCCTACACCCTCACATTCTTTCCACTGCCGTTTTAAACTCTTATTCATCTCATTCTAGAACCCCACCCGCCGTATTATATACCTTCACACCCTTATCGCCCGCCTTTTGCACCCGCACATTAATTAGCGATTGAACAATTCGTCACTGCCTACCTCGTCTGTTGCGCTTTTATCCACCTGTGCAATCCCTGTAGTCTTCCTCGCCATGTGCTGTTGCCTTCGCTCCTCCACCTTCAGTTTTGTAAGTGGAGTTGCTGCAATCACCAGGACAGCCTGTATGGCGACCGTTTTTTATACGCGGAGGTGATGGGGATGGCTACCTTCCTGTTGATGGATTCCAGTAATCCCTCGTAATGCTTATACATCATGGCCGGGCCGCGTACATGATGGTCCAGGACCTTCTTTCCCTTAGGTCTGGGTCCCCCGATATTGGGCATGAGTTAAGGCCATTTGGGTTTTCCTGGCCTTTTCGCATGTTCTCTTAACATGAATGGTCATCATTAGTCCTCTGTCTAAATGCACCCCTAGATACTTAATCGTGTCTTTCGAGGTGATATCCGTTCCTTCGACAGCTAGAATCATCGTTTTTAATTTCCTTGGGCCCGCAAGTCTTTGCGGTTTCCAGTTCCAGGTTGTTTTCTTCCAGCCAGTTCCTTGCTTTGGTCATGGCGTACTGCTCGTGTTCTTCCAATAGGGTGATGGTTTTTGCAGTGATGACTATCGCCAGGTCATCCGCGTAGGCGATCGTTGTGATTCCTCAGCCCATATCCAGGCGTAGTATCCCGTCATACAGAACGTTCCACAGGGTCGGTCCGAGGATAGATCCCTGCGGAACACTGCACGACATTTCGACTTCTTTCCCCCATTGACGTAATAATGGTCGTATCGCCTGAACGGTCCAGTGATAAGGGACCGGGCCTTGCAATCGCATGATCGTCAGTTCGAAACGCACTCGGGATTTTTCTCGGGGGTGATCGGTATCGACTTCAGGCACTCTTCAGTGTTGGGGATAAAATTCGACACTGCTTCCCCTTAAACGGCGAGAAGGTTGGAAGTAACAAAGCCTTGGAACACTTTACACACACTCAAATACACTCCCGCTCCTGAGGTCCTGACAAGTCTTTGACTTAGGACCCCGTTGGGCAACCACCACAGATAAAAAAAATCCTGTAGGTAGGACTGTACTATCAGGACTACCGGTTTGCTGATGTCTGCCCTTATAAGGGCGTTTACTATATGCAGCCACTGCCACTTCTTTGGTCTTATGCACGAAGTTACTTAGCTTGGTAAGTGCATTTGCAGTGGATCTGCCAGGCCTGAACCCAAATTCATGATCGTGCAGGGTGTTTAGATCATCCAGTTCCTCCACTAATCGCCGCTTGACGATTGCCTCCAATAGCTTGGCTGCAACGTCGAAGAGGCAGATGGGTCGGTACGTTGGCGTGTCATCCGCTGCTTTCCTGGGTTTTTCTATCAGCACCAGCTTGGCCTTCTTCCAAATGGCCGGAAAGTTTCCCTCGGTCAGACAGTCAGTCATAACCCGTATGAAGGAACCCCTGTTCGTTTTGGCTATTCTTCCAAATGGCCGGAAAGTTTCCCTCGGTCAGACAGTCAGTCATAACCCGCATGAAGGGACCCCCGTTCGTTTTGGCTACCGCTTTCACGGCTTCCGGAGGTACGTTGTCTGGGCCCGGCGATTTCCCCTTTTTTTTATTTTGGAAGTCGCCAGGTCCATCTCTTCCATTGTGATCGGTCTAACCTCGGATGGGCCCGCTTATCCTGGCTTTTTAGGGAATAGCTTCTCTATTTGCCTTAGCCTGAGTTTTCTTTGTAATAATCTGGAAGGCCTTCCCCCCAGGGGTCATTATCCAGATCCTTGCATAACTCTGCCCACATCAGTGCTTTTTCTTTTTTAATAGCCCGCTTCAGTTCGCGTTTCGCGGCTTGGTCGCTCTGTGTGGTGGCGGTGATGCGTCTTCTGTCCGCTCTTTTGCTCCATGCCCTTATAAGAGTCTTTCTGTTTGTTATACAATCCCTTCTCTTACTAGCAATAGACTCGGTTCACCACTAAGCTGGGCGACGTCGGAATAGGTGAATCCCTCTCTTGGTCTGTTACATACTTCTGCGATTTTTCAGACGAGTCCATCCGGTGTGGGCTGTCTCTGCTGCTCAAATTGAAGTTTGGTGTGTTAGGACAAGTGCGCCAGTCTGACTTCGGTGACGAACCATCCCGCATTCGCATTGCCTTCGGGCTCCGTACTCATTTGTTGGTTAGTTTTAATGGAGTGAGTGGTGAGCCTGTGATGACCCATGCTTTCTGTTTCTTCTTCGACTGTCCAGTTTTGGATGCTACCGGACAAGTTTGCGGTCGTTCGGGTAATATCGATGATGGAGTTACCTAGAGTGTTTGAAAAGGTAGGGGTGCTGCCC
Organism: Dorcus hopei; assembly: GCA_033060865.1. Classification (NCBI taxonomy): domain Eukaryota; kingdom Metazoa; phylum Arthropoda; class Insecta; order Coleoptera; family Lucanidae; genus Dorcus; species Dorcus hopei. The sequence goes on along the minus strand of CM065425.1, from coordinate 5,680,126 downwards.
TTGTTTTGAACTGTAAGGTCCAGTTTCTCCACCCATTCCCCTAACAGCCTGCCTTTTTGGTTTTCCGTCTGGCTTCCGAATATGCCTGACTTGGCATTTAAGTCTCCGCCTATGATGCACTCTTTGATGTGGATTTCCAGATTACTTAGGTGTATCACGAAATCCTGGCAAGGTCGGTTAGGGGAGAAGTAGCATGAGTACACCACCAGTGCCCCCCAGCTTCACTCTCACGAAGCTGTTTCCTTTGCGTAAGCTAAGTACGGGAATATTTTTGACCACACTGATGAAAGCGTCCAAATTAGAATCGCAGAAGTTCTTCTGTGTATGCCTCTCGTTGGGTTCTTGACCGATCACAATGTCCACCCCCCTCTCTCAGTCACTTGCTGGTCCAACTTGTCGCTATCTACCTCTGGACGGCTGGCGGTGCCGCGAGTCTGCCAGTTACGCAACTTCAGTGCACTTTTTATCTGCCGCATCCTATACCCCCACTATTACCAGTATCACTCTACACCTTTGCACTTTAATCATCGCAGGTGCACCGTCCACAACCTCATATCCTTACTTGCCGCATCCTACACCACACGCACCAATCACATTCTCGTTGAATACCTTCCAGTGACCGTCGATACTTACTTAACTCTGAATGGCCACGCCGTGCTCTACGCATCCACCTCCTCACTCACCGCTCACACCAATCACATTCAACTCGTTGCCGTCTACCTCGGAACAGCCGCCAGTGACCCATCCTAGCCGCACTTTATACCCCCACACTCTTATTCGCACACTAGATCTCTATAATCCTGACCAATCGTACCTTTTACACCTCCACACCCTTACCCTAACACTCCAGCACCAATCACCTGTTCGCCTACTCAGCAACTCATCGTTGCTACCTACTTCCGAACGGCCGCCGACGCCGACGTGAGCCCCAAACACGTGCCTTACCTTTTTTTGAATTTAATCCCTTTGCTATCTACCTGAAGGTCGAGTCCAACTTTTACAGGAAGAGGGGTGGACCGCGATGCCAGGGCTTTTAGCTTTCACTCTAGCGCCCTCAAGTTAACCAACCCAAACGCAGTACGACAAAGGCTCCAGCCGAAGCAAGACAGACAACCTCTCCAGTCGATCGCTGCACTTACGATACGCGGATTACACGGCGGAAGTATTCTAGGAGGCCCTACCCGCAGGCCGATAATGTTGATTTCCAAAGATGACAAGGGGAAATCTCAGTTTCCTTAAGTCGACCCTTACGACACGTGGATTTGACGTCGCGTCGGGCCTATTCGCTTAAGTCGTACCCGCAAGGCCAAATCGAAAAGTTATTACGTCATTACTATGTCAGCGAATGGAAACAGTTTAAAATTTTGAAAAACTCAAGGCCGAACGTTAATCGACAAATTTGCTACCTACCTGAAGGTCGAGTCCAACTTTTGCAGGAAGAGGGGCCAACCGCGATGCCAGGACTTTTACCAGCTAGGACTCTGCTTACGGCTTTCTTTCCACACAAGGTCGTTGTCAAATGTCAGACTACCACTGGAAGCCTAAATAGTAACGAAAATATGCGTGTTACAGACCGAAAATACGCACGAAGTTGCCAATAAAATCCTACCTGTTTTTTTCTTCCTGAAACCAGGCTTAGAGAAGCTTATAAGAAAGATTGTAATGCTTGACGTACACTTAAGCAGATCTCGGAGTAAGTAAATTCCATTTCAGGCTTCAATCAGAATATCCACATGAAATGAAGCACAAAAATCGTGGACACACACTAACAATAGATGTGCACGTCAAGACACCCTCAAAAGCAATGAATGCGCCGCGGAAAGAGCACGCTCTGACCAACTATTCCGGGATGGGGGTCGTTACGAGATGGCCTCTGTTTTAACCGGACGAAAGAGTGCCCTCAAGTTAACCAGCTCAAATGAAGTACGACAAAGGCTCCAGCCGAAACAAAACCGACAACCTCTCCAGCCGGTCGCCGCACTATTCATGGGTCCCTGAGACACAACCGAAAGCATGGTTTTCACATTTTATGTTGTGAGTCCTACAATCGCCTCTTACGATACGCGGATCACACAGCGGAAGTATTCTAAGAGGCCCTACCCGCAGGCCGAAAGATGACAAAGAGAAATCTCAGTTGCCTTAAGTCGGCTCTTACGACACGTGGATTCGACGTCGGGCCTATTCGCTTAAGCCGGGGCTTCTTAGAACCGTGCGCGACGCACAACTTACGCAGATTCCTACGCTGCCAGTGTATTTATAGTGTCCGCTGACCTGTGAGTTTCTGCACAGCCAATACATTGGTAGAATAGGAAACTGCGTAAGTCGTACGTCGCTCACAGTTCTAAGAAGCCAAAGCTTTAGTCGCCGTTCACCCGTAACAAGGTGTCGATCCATACCTTCTCGGATCTCTTTGACGGGAACTCCACTTATCTTCTTAGTCACAGCATTTAAATATTCTGTCCGGCGTCTCCAAGAGGGGAAAAACGACATCACCCGAAACATTTCATTTTAATTATTTTTTTTATCCGGCGCACAATTTCCGAACTAGATTTGGCCACCGCTAGAGGGCGTGCAATTATCCGTTCCGTGTATTTTATTTCTTTTGTTAAGGCTAATTCAGACTCGCACGTTTAAATTTCTTATTGCCAACATCTTGCGATTTCTTTTCTTACTTTGAACTCCTCTTGATATCGGTGTTGACAAACTCGCTTAACATCATGATCAGTTCAAGATAGAATTCAAAAAAGTCCGTTAAAAGAGTTAGTCATCGATTGTTTACCTTTAGGCGCCTAAAAGTTCGCTTGCTTCCTGATAATTTATCAGCGCGCGTCGTTCGAAGCCGACCTAAAAGCAAACAGACTTTTTCCACCGAAAGGAGGGGCCATTAATTATTCGGACGAAACTGCCCCCCGTGTTTGTTCGCCGTTATTATCTCCGAGAAGTCGCCGCTTCTTCGAGTGCGCCCCCTCCCAGCAGCAATCGTGTCGTGACTTACTTCATCGCGCCATCACCGGACAAGACAAATATTTGCCGGTAGTTAGCGTCGTGTTTGCTCTTCACGCATGGCGGCCCCCCGGCGATGGTATCACCGAATCGATGTCGTCATCGCGCATCGGTCAACCCTACCACCCCCTTTGAATCGCTGACGGTTCACAAACTAGGAATTTATGAGGCCCCCCGATAAAGGAATCCGCGTCATCGCTTCTCCGATGGTGGAAGAGACGACGACGTCTTTGATCTTCTTTCGTTCATTCTTAACACCGCGCCGGTAATGGGTTGGACAAATTGGAAGGAGCACTACCACACCGTCTACACCCCTCCCCCCTCGCCTTTGCTCAAATATTTCACAGCTCACTTGTAGTAACTTCAGAATAGAACTGTCGCGTCGCGTCGGACCATTCCTAACATGCTTTGCTGGTGGCCTAGTAGCTCGATGGTACAACAATAAAACGTCGGGCGACTCAATCAGCGAGCTCGGTGGTGAGTTATGGGGTTGGCGCGCACGTAAAATATGTAAAGCACATTCATAGAATACATTTTTCGAAATCTTCGGAATAAATTCCGGAAACCTCGCGCTTTATATTCATAGGACGGAGCGGCGGAACGCACGAAACGTATTGCCGGGGCGGGGGGCGCGCGCGCGCCCGCGCTCACCTCGCCTTCATGATCCGAACTATTAAACATGTGCCCGTTTTATTACCGTCGCCCTTTGAGCCGCGCCGAATTTAATAACGCCCGTCCCGAAACAAGAGGGAAACTTCCGCGGGAAATTGAATTCGAAACGTCGCCGCCGCCGCCGCCGCTCGTTTTCACGGCCCACTTCAACGTAACAATTAATTTCGGGAACGAAACGAATTTACGCGCGCGCTCCCCCCACCCCTTGACTCATCATACCCGAGTTTGATTTAATCAAAAAACGGTGATGATGATTTAACGAGCCGGAGGCACACGTGTGGTTTACAAGGTCGTCAGATTTTTGAGAAGCGAAGTGAATATCTTCCTTTTCGCGCGCTTTGCGCTATTAACATTAACATCCACGTTGTCCGCTGAACGCCATCTCGTTTTAAGGGTCTGTAACACGCCGACGTGTCACCTTGTTTGGTGACTTTTACGGACAATTAAATAACCAATAAAACTGTCCAAACCAAAACCAAATTAAACTTATTGTCAGATTAAATAACTGGTCCGAAACGGAACCGGCAGTTTACCTGCGAAGAATTCCCAAGAAGGGTCACCCAACATTTTATTACTGCAATTAGGCATGCACTCCCTATCTGTCTGTGGCTACAGGCCTGCTACTTAGGCGCTAAGAAACTATTCTGCTAACTTACGTTTTGATGTGACCCTTGCGGGGAATCCGCAATAAAATAATAATATTTCTATTATGGCTCGTGATCGTCGCTGCAAATCTGGACTTACGTTATCGTAACTCAGTTCTTTGGTGCGTCGATTGATAACTTGAGGGATCAAAGGAACTTAAATACGTTTACATAAAAATACGGAAGTTAGATTTAATTAATTATTTATTACAAGTTAATTACTATTACACTGTATTATATTATTAATATCAATACTCGATTCAAATGTAAATAACAAAATAGTTTGACTAAAATTATCTGAATGCAATAGGAATACTGAACTTTACAGACTCTTTAGTCCCTGATTAATGCAAATTAAATTATTCTTAACCAATTTATACCACCAATTAATATGTGACGAAGAATGCAAATAAATGTAAATTACCTATCCGCGTATCCGCGATCCGCACACACTTCACCTCGCGCACTCTTGTTTAGACACTCGCGACGCGTTCCGCACGTATTCGTGGTTTTGTTTAACTGCCCTTTCTATATATTAACACACTGTATTTTAACCGTACCGAAATAAATGATTTAGCTAGAAATGAGGAAATGAGAAAATGACTGCAACACTAAAGAAAACCCGCTAAGACAAAATTAAAATATTCAACCGTTCGTCCGGGAGATCAGAACGTTTCTGTCTGCTTTTCGCGCTCCGTCCTTTCCAAGTCAAAATTTAACCCAACCCCTCGGACTTCACAAGATAATTTTTGAAACAACTGCTGCTTCTATCTCCAAATCACGCTTACTCCAGATTTTCTGCACGCACTAAGCAACCGCCGTTAGCTTGTCAGATACAACTCGCGGGTGGTCTGTCGCAATATGAACCCTTCATAATTTTAACTTTACAAGTGTCCAGGCTGACATTTTTAAAGTATCCGGTGCTTGTTGAAACGAAGCAGACTAAAGCGAACTACTTCAAATTGCAACGTAATTTGATCTCTTTCCTAAACTGACACGTTCTAAAATTTAGTGTTCAACCCCTCGGACTTCGCAAGATAATTTTTGAAACAACCGCGGCCAATGATCTCCAAATCACGCCTACTCCAGATTTTCTGCACGCACTAAGCAACCGCCGTTAGCTTGTCAGATACAACTCGCGGGTGGTCTGTCGCAATCTGAACCCTTCATAATTTTAACTTTACAAGCGTCCAGGCTGACATTTTTAAAGTATCCGGTGCTTGTTGAAACGAAGCAGACTAAAGCGAACTACTTCAAATTGCAACGTAATTTGATCTCTTTCCTAAACTGACACGTTCTAAAATTTAGTGTTCAACCCCTCGGACTTCGCAAGATAATTTTTGAAACAACCACGGCCAATGATCTCCAAATCACGCCTACTCCAGATTTTCTGCACGCACTAAGCAACCCCCATTAGCTTGTCAGATACAACTCGCGGGTGGTCTGTCGCAATCTGAACCCTTCATAATTTTAACTTTACAAGTGTCCAGGCTGACATTTTTAAAGTATCCGGTGCTTGTTGAAACGAAGCAGACTAAAGCGAACTACTTCAACTTACAACGTAATTTGATCTCTTTCCTAAACTGACACGTTCTAAAATTTAGTGTTCAACCCCTCGGACTTCGCAAGATAATTTTTGAAACAACCGCGGCCAATGATCTCCAAATCACGCCTACTCCAGATTTTCTGCACGCACTAAGCAACCGCCGTTAGCTTGTCAGATACAACTCGCGGGTGGTCTGTCGCAATCTGAACCCTTCATAATTTTAACTTTACAAGTGTCCAGGCTGACGTTTTTAAAGTATCCGGTGCTTGTTGAAACGAAGCAGACTAAAGCGAACTACTTCAAATTGCAACGTAATTTGATCTCTTTCCTAAACTGACACGTTCTAAAATTTAGTGTTCAACCCCTCGGACTTCGCAAGATAATTTTTGAAACAACCACGGCCAATGATCTCCAAATCACGCCTACTCCAGATTTTCTGCACGCATTAAGCAACCGCCGTTAGCTTGTCAGATACAACTCGCGGGTGGTCTGTCGCAATCTGAACCCTTCATAATTTTAACTTTACAAGCGTCCAGGCTGACATTTTTAAAGTATCCGTTGCTTGTTGAAACGAAGCAGACTAAAGCGAACTACTTCAACTTGCAACGTAATTTGATCTCTTTCCTAAACTGACATGTCCTTTGTGCGACCAATTTCGTACAAAATTCCGAACGAACACAAAGCTAAAAGGTTACTCTATGACAGGTTTATGATGCCAGAAACCCGAAGTGTTATTTGCAGGGCTAACGTTACAAATTCTTAAAGACTCGCTGGGTGTTCCATTCTCCTGAAAAGGGACAGTGCGGCGCCCTGGAGCATCTGGCCGTGATTGGCCGAAGTGGCCGAACACATGTTTGTTGTTTGAAATTAAACACGCAGTAACCGACTTTGTTTCGGAAACAAATTCTGCGACCGTTTCAGGTCATGACTATTAAGTAGGCAAAGCCGTCTGTGCATACACATGATCGCAGGTTTAACTCGCGGATTTTTTTTTTTAAATAAAACAATTGTTATTTGTTTCATGGCTTCTGTCCCCATTGAATTCCGCAATTGTTTTCGACCGTCAACACACGAACCTATTTGTTTTTTTTTCTTTAACACAGTGACCAGCAGAAAATTGAACATACGTGAGAAACTCTTTTATTATTCATTTCTCAAAAAAAATTATACTTCATGAAAGTTCCCGTCTCGCCCCAAACTCAAAATGCACCTGTCAAAATTTGAATACCTCTCGTCGTATGCCGAGGAGATCAAAATATTTGAAATCGACGTAAGAGTAAAGTACCTTTATTTCTCAAGGTACGCGGAAATTTTATTTGAGAAAGTTACTCGGAATTGTCATGAGATCTCCATTATGAAATCACGGCCGCCTACGACGAGAAAACAAATTTCGCATGCATGACATTGATACCGATATTTATACCCGAAAAATCTTTTTTTCATCGTAGACGCCCATAATTTCACATTTGAGATCAAGAAACAATTCTGAATAACTTTTCCAAATAAGATTACGTCGTATCTCGAAAACTGAAGGTCCTTTACTCTTACGTCGATTTCGAATATCTTGATCTCCTCGGTATATGATGAGAGGTATTCACATTTAGACAAGTGCATTTTGAGTTTGGGAAGATGCAGGAACTTTCATAAAGAATAAATTTTTCTGAGAAATCGACAGTAAAAAATTGCCGCCGGTCACTGTATTTATACTGACACGATGTCATTATCTGGGAAAATAAGTAAATTTAAATTCGTTTCGTATTGCAATTATGTGCATTTCAAAATTATGCAGGATCAGCACCCATTGACGATTAGTAGGACACATGCTCGCATTCCACTTACGTAGAAATGCAAAAGCTCTGCGGAATGTAAGCGTGTTGTTTACATGTGCTAATTAAGATCGAGGCAATTTGAACGTTTTAAGAAAACAAATTTGGCAAGGGGTAATTGATGCTGACACCTTTAGAACTTTGTACTTTGGACCGAACCCCCAGCCACCAGAAATTACGAAACGAATTTAAATTTTCTTTTATTTCCAGATAATAACATCGTGACAATACCAATAGTCGTACTGATGTTTTTTTTTTAATTTGCAGACGAAGTCGACGTGATTGGTTATACGAGTACCCAGAGTGACACGGACGACCATTCGAGTGTACAGTCGGCGTCGAGCGATAGCGGAGTGACCATGTCTACCAGCCGCCTCACCTTGTCCGAAATGGAGGTGCTGTAGACAGAGACATGCAGATGCCGCCGCCGCCGCCGCCGACGCGACCAGAGCCAGTCCTCTAGTCAACGAACATGTCTGCTGCAAAAACTATCATCGTATCCAAAACATAAATTATTTATATATGTAAATTGTACATATTTTAAATTTAAAGAAAACAAAAAACAAAAAAAAGAAGAAAACAGAAAACAAGAGAAGTATGGGATAGCGCGCGCATTTTAAAGAAGCAGCGGCCGTTAGCTCATTTGAGATTAGTTCGTCGTGTAAGTTTAAAAACAAAAGTTTCATACCCTCCCACGTACATACATACATACATACATACATAGATAGGTTTAGCGTGCCCAGGCAGGGCTCTGGCTCTGCGCCCCGTGCCCCAGCGAGCGCCCAGATCCACGGAGTCGTCAAAACTGATTTGTAAAAAGAACAAATAAACTTTGTACAGTGTTAGAATGTGTGCGAGGCGGGCCAAACGCCGCGGCAGATCTCCGGCCCGCCACCGTCGCCCCTCCCACCCCCCATCCCCCGCCCCCCTCTCCCTCACCCGCCCTCATCCCCCCAAAACATCGGTTTAGCATTCAAAGAGTACAAATTCTTTATATATCCCGATGATACGGGACCTTATTATATTTTATATGACGCGGGCGGGACGCGGGGATCCCGCGCCGCCGCCCCGCGAGAACTGAAACATGGTGTGCGTGCGTGCGTGCGTGCGTGTGCGTTGAGAGCTTGACAGGTGATTGCACGGGTACTGTTTTTTACGGTGAGGCCAAGATGGACGACCCTTCTCATCATCATAGCCCAATGTTTAACGTTACGGTCCTGTCACATCCGCCTATACGTCACGACGGTGCGTTTAGTAATATACCGAGTGATCCATAGTGTACGAACTGAATTCTTGAAGCTGCGACGCAAATAATTTGTAGTCTTGCCTTTAAGGGCCAAGACGCACGGACCACTTTTGCGAATCGAGGTACAGCATTTATTTGCTTTATTTTGACGCAGTTGGTGTTAGAACACAATAAGTGCAATTGTGCGTCAGACAAACAAACGCCGATCATCTCGATAGACGATATATAGTTCTTGATACGTTGGCAGCACTGCCCCGTCGAGAGCTTCTAACTGCTTAAAGTGATCCGTGTGTTCTGACTCTCACATAAAAACGTTAAATAAATGTAAGTTCACGCGCAAGCTCGTTGTTCATTTGTTTCTTGTCGACATTTTTTGTACAGTGCGGCCAAAAATTAATTAATTGTTGTGAGGTCACGTGAGCTTTTCATACGTCCGCAAGCGAGGGCGGATAAACGAAAGACCACGTGATTAATCTCGGTTTAAAAAAATTTGTTATTTCGCGCCATTCTTCAAAATCGCGCGAGCGCGTTGCTCGTTTGTTTTTGGCTGCGCTTTTTTTAGCGCCAAAATATGTATTTGGATAATAATTAGAATGTACAGTGCGGTCTCTCGTACGGCCGCAGGCGCAGAGGCGAACGCGGACAAGTGAAAGACCACGTGATATTCAAGCATCGCATCAATCTTGATTAAAACGAAAAAGAATCAACGTCACTTCCGGTCGCCGTGGTTACAGGGAATGAATTTTCGATTTTGAAGATCGCGCGCCATCTCGAATCGTACGGGGCAATCACGCGCGAGCGCGTCGTTCATTTGTTTTTTTTTTCTGCACTTTTTTGTAATTTCGGAATTGGTTCCTTATTTTCAAATTAAATTATGGTCCAAAAAAGAAAAATCAACGTCACTTACGGTCGCCAAGGTAAACGCGCAGAGAAAAGGAAACTTTCGGTTTTGAAGAACGAAGGATCGCGCGCGCCATCTCGTATCGTTCGAAGCCATCACGCGCAATTGCGTCGATCATTTGTTTTTCGCTGCACTTTATTGGGCGCCAAAAAATAATGTGAAATTGTAGTTTCGGAACTGGTTCCTTATTTTCAAATTAAACAATTGTATGTACAGGGTGGAACAAATTTGATACTTTTAATAGGAAACATCTATTTTTAGAAGAGTTACAGAAAAACTGACCTCGGCTCCCGGAGCTCGAGCTTTAAGAGAAACTTAACGGTGAAGACCGCATTTCGATATCTTGTACCGCTTAGGAGCTACAGGGTGTTTTTCAAAATGATGCTAAGATTTCTAAAAACCTGTATAACTTTTTTGTTTATGAAAATTTTTGATTTCTGTAAAAACTTCCTTTAGTCACTTTTTCATGCGGAATTCATTGCTTCAGATTAATTTTTTCTAGAGTGATCGGTATTTGAGATATAAGCAAGAACTTCTATTTTTTACATGGAACACCCTATATATTTTTACATTTTTGAAAAGAGCGTACAATTTTATTTACGAAAATGCAAAATATTTGCTGTTTTATTCAAATAGTTTTTGAGATATAGAGCTTTCAAGTTTTAATTACGATTTTAATTGTTATCGCAGCATTCAAGTAGGCCGTGGATGACGGTAACTAAATATTTTTTTTTTAATTCAATCAGCTGTGAAAAAATATTGCTTTATGGCTCGATTTCTTCACCTCCGGTTAACTTTATCTGGCGATTAATTCCCGTAGTAACGATCGTTCACAATTGTTATGTTACTGTGGGAATAAACTGTCAGATAAAGTTAGCCGGAGATGAAGAATCCGGGCTTTTAATTAATTAATATGACGCAATAATTGTAACGAATAAAGGCTAATTGCAAAAAGCAGATGTTTCCTATTAAAAGTGTCGAATTTGCCCAACCCTGTACAGTGCGGCCCAAAATAATTACGCGCCGAGCTTTTCTTGGTCCAGAAAAAAAATCAACGTCACTTCCGGTCACCATAATAAAACACACCGAGAAAAGGAAACTTTCGATTTTGAAGAACGAAGGATCGCGCGCGCCATCTCGAATCGGCCGAAACAATCACGCGAAATTGCGTCGTTCCTTTGTTTTTCGCTCGGGCGCCAAAAAATAATTGTAGTTTCGGAACTGGTTCCTAATTTCCGAATTAAATAATTGAATGTACAGTAGGGCCGAAAATAATTACGCGTCGAGCCTTTCTTGATCCAGAAAAAAAATCAACGTCATTTCCCGTCGCCATGGTAAAGTGCGCAGAAGAAAGGAAACTTTCGTCTTGAAGAACGAAGGATCGCGCGCGCCATCTCGAATCGTTCGAAACAATCACGCGCAATTCCGTCGTCGTTCATTTGTTTTCCGTTGCACTTTTTTGAACGTCAAAAAACCATGTCGTCTATTGGCAAATTAAGAAAAAAACAACAATTAGTTTAAAACTGAAACAAAACTGAATTATGTATTCCGAAGAAGTTTCGAAATCGTTTTCTTGTTTCTCGCGAAAACATCAGTTGAATTTCGCGCCAATTCATTTGTTCATTTGTTTTTCAACGCGTCGGCAAACATGAAAAAAAAAAAACAAGTGGCGATCCGGGAACGCCTCAAATGAATTAATTGAGAAGAAAATAATCTTGTGAAATTTTTTGATTGGTTGAATTTTACGTTGCTTTACACGTCGCAGTTCATTTGTTTTCCCCCCTATGCTGACCTTGCTGACCTATTGGCAAATTAAGATTAAAAAAAAAAAAAAACGAGTGACGATCCAAGTGTTAAATATTTGAAATTGATTTTTAAAAAATGGAAAGTCCAAAGTCGTCATCTTTTGAGAAATTTTTTGAAGATTTTAGTTGAATTCTGCGACATTTTGCACATCGCAGTTCATTTGTTTTTCATTCTACTGTCAAATTAAGGGGGCGGGGGGGGGAGACAAATGACGATCTATAGGAATTAAAAGTTTGAAATGAATTGAAAATGAATTATTTTAAAATTGTCATCTTTGGGATTTTTTTTGAAGGTTTTAGTTGAAGTTCGCGTAGTTCAATTATTTTTCACTCTATTCGCGAAATCAAACAAAGTAGGCGACATCTGGTGGTCAATATTGGTACCATTAAAAGGGTGAACAACATTTCACGGATTGGTCAATATGATATTGCTTAATCACACGATTAACTTGATCGAGTGGTTAACTACGTTTTATGAAACTGGGCATCAATCTTTCATATTTAACGCAGCTGCAATGTTGTTCACTTTTGTCGGCCATGTTGCAATTAACAGCGGCCTCTCGCGTTGACAATTCGGTTGCGAATTGAAGAAACAAGTTTGGAAGCGGCAGAAATTAAAAATTTCGAATTAAAGTTGAAACAAAAATGCATTATTTTAAAGTCGCCTTTATTATTGGTTAAATTACGCGCCGCGTTCTATAAGTACTTCAATGACTATACTGGCAGTTAAAAAAAAAGAAAAGAATTAAAAATTTAAAGCAAAAATTAAAGCAAAACAAAAGTGAATAAATCGTGTCTTTGCCGACAGATGTCGCTGATGTTTTCGTGAAATTCTCGGGGTGAAGTTGCAGCTTCCTCATTTTTAAATTCAATAAATAATTGATTGTATGTATAGTGCAACCAAAAACAATTGTGTGAAGGTCACGTGATCTCTTTTAGATCCGCGCATAAGGGCGCGTGCGTTTTTATTTAGAGGCCACGTGACCTTCGGCCTTCGTTTAGACACATGCGCGGGATATTTTTGCTTTTGAAGGTAGAAGAGACTCGCGCGCCCTCTCGTATCGTTTAGAACAGTTAATTCATTATTAATCTTTTGTAACCGGACAACCAAACTGCGCAAAATACTGACGCCATCGAAGCGAGTGGTCACTTCCGGTTATTCAGACTTGCAGTCTCACCCTCGCTTCGTAGGCCCCTTATAAACGGTGAGCAAATGAAAATCAGATTAGAGTAGGCGGTCTGTGATTAAATGAAAAGTCAATAAATTTGACAGTCCATTAATTAATTCAATTAATCACACACATTGATTTTTATTTGCTCACTCTTTACGTGAAATAACGGAATCAGTCTTGTCAACATGGATCACGCGGTATATTCCACTTGATGTACAAGAAAAGGTGACTGGCTTCATTTGTTTATTAAAAATAATAATATTAATAAGAAACGCCTGGGTTAGTAGGCAACCCTATTGTCACCTGCGCTAATTCAGTTGCCTACCGATTCAGGGGTCGCTTTTAAGTTTTTTGCTAATTTTTGATAGAACTGTGATGGTGTGTAACGAAACGTAAACAAATCGATTAATTATTTTTGTAAATATTTAGGATACACACACGGTCGGTCCGTACTATCGCGAAACCAAAAATTTAACGTTAGGGAAAAAAAACAGAAGGAAGCGTCGTCGCTCCTGCCTCGCCGCCATATTTCTTATAAATGTCTGCTTCTCTTAGCCTACAGTTTGCAAAGTCTATAGGATTCTGTGTTTACTTACTCATCAAAATGCTTTTTCGCAAACAAGAAGAAAAAAAAAACGAGAATAATAAATGTAAATATAACGGATGATCACTTGTGTTACTGACTGACTGATGACGCTGATGATGATGACGTTGAAACAAAAAGAAAAAAAAAAGAAAATGAAAGTGGAGGAAACAAGCTGTGAGTACAGCAGCAATATGAATTGATACAGTGTTGTGAATCGCTACATCCTCCTCACTTGTATATGTTTCATAGGTGTCTCTTAGATAAGTTTTAGGGTGTAGATTTAATTCCCACATTCAAGACATTTTGCTGCTTCGTGTCTAGAAAACAGTCGCTTCCCCCCTCTCGTGGTTCGGGGCTGAAACTTCGCCCGCCGAGCCTTAGTAGTGTGAACACACACACACACACCTGCGCACAAAATCAACGGCGTGCTGCGATTAAACCTTTGACCATTCCATAACTCATACATAATAAATCGGCGCAGTTTCGGCCCCGAAATGCAAAAAAGAATCTACCTAAATAGTAAGTTATTAGACCAGCACTCCTGTCACCTGAATCAACTCTTTCATGATTGTATGAGAAATAATAATATTGTACATAAATACTTGTAACTATTCATATTGCATTGTTCTTCTGTTCTATATAATTTTTCAATTCTATAAAAATAAAACTTTGTGTATTATTATACTTAATTGTTTCGAGTTTAGGTGTAGTTTCTCTTAGATGTAATGTTATAGTTGAGCGAACGGCGCGCCACGTCCAAGCATTTATAAGTTCTCTAAGGTGCGATCATCAAACAAAAAAAAATAATAAAAAAGAAAAACAAAAAACGATTGTACATTGTACATTTCAAATGCAATATTAGGTTTTATTAAATATAATTTTTGATTTACTTTACTGAAACGTTTATTTATGATTGGGCGACGGATACCTTCTTCTATCACGTTTGCAAAAAAAAACAAATACATTCGTACGCACCCAATTACGTACTGCAAAGTTGCCAGATTTTTTGGAGAGTTGGCGCAGTCATACACAAAGTCAATGACATTTAAAAAAAATTATTAAAAAAAGAGGTTAGATGTATTAAAGCGTCAGTCTTCGACCCCCCGAAAGGACCACCGTTTATTGCCAACCGTAAAAGAACTAAAATAAGACATTGGCCACCTGTAAACAAAGCCACAGATGGAAGGAAGTTTAGGTTATGTCATGTTAGGTTACAATCAACCTTTCATCGAAAAATCAAAAACCCAAGATTGTTTTTTCCTTATCTTTTGAGATAAAACGTAAAATCCGGCAACATTGCATTCGTGTCATTCGTGTAAGCATAAAGAGTCACGTCCGCGCTAGTAGATGGTGCTGCGCACGTGGTCGCTTAGGATATTGAAGAAAAAAACTGAGCGCCTCTAATCCACTTTGACATATTCAATATTCAAGACAGATTTATCAGCTGTCAACGTTGACAGACGTTAAAAGCATTTTCAGAAACGGCGACCTGTCAACATTACTTTTATTATCCATTCCTTATCTATTTATTATCGCAGTAGGCCGTGATTTTAAGCCAGTAAGTTGGTTATTGTCATGTTCTTATAAATAGAACATTAGGGACTCCGAATAAATTAATATATTTTATTAAAGAATTGATTAAATATTACAGTATGATTACAGTCAGAAATCTTATGTACAATTCTGTTGTTATCTCCACTAGCAACCCCGTTACCTAGCCTTCTATTTCATATCAGATCACCTCACAGTTATCATGTTGAAATTAGAGAAATTTCATTTGATGTCATTTTAATATACGTCAAATTGTGACAACTAAAACCAGCAGGCAGATTCCGTTCCTCAATTCGAGTCGAATTCGCTATTCTTGCCACTGTCTAATTCGACTCGAATCGGAGAACGGAATCTGCCTGCAGATTGTTCAAGCGGTGTTGTCAATTCTCAACTTTATGTAAATTCGGCCGTGAGTGCACCTCGTGACCCGCGATGAAAAAGGAAATATTGCAACATTGCCTAATTCGAAATAACCTTAAAATCTAAGTCGACATGACATTCATTGTCAAAATTTATAGCGTTTTCCACTGGCTGCACTAGTGTGCACTGAGTGTATTTTCATTTCGGTTCAGCTTTATGTAATAAAACGAGACAGAGATATCCTGGGTGCACACCGGTGCAGCCAGTGGAAAACACTATTAGTTACGTAGGTGAGTACCACATTCTCGCTAGACTTTCACGACATGGTGCGACAAGGAATGGATTATACGTCATCAACTTTCGACGAATTGAAATGAAGACACGTCCTAATTAAATACTGTTATTTTGACGCCGTTGCCTAGCAGCGGGTGCTTATGGTCGCTGAAAAGCCCGAAGCTAAATACGCTTGGAATTATTGAGGTTAACCTGCAGCGCTCTACTTAACACTTGGCATCAAGGAATTCTCTTGCCTTTGGATGGTAGCCTCCCCTCGTTACATCGACAATTCAAAAATATGCAATAGTAAGTACAAACATCTCTGTCTGTTATTTGTGGCCTACAGTGTACAGGTGTTGTGGTGATGGCAGGAACTGTCAAAATGGAAAAGTTAGGTTATATGAAGGAGCTGAATTTGTATGTAGTATTGTCCATGGTATAAATGTATAGGTATGCTCGGCTTGCAACCAAAATATGTCCTTTTCGCGCAGCTCTGAGGCGCGTCGTTATCGTCGTTATGAACAGCCATATTATGACGACAGCGGTAAGTAATCCATTCGTTCACAATGACTATTAACAACATGGTAGGTATGTATCTTTGCGAAAACATACGCAAACGCAACACAACACACGAATTGTGCTTCCAAGAAAACATAATCTCAAATTATAATTTACATTCAAAAGTTCGCAACAAATTTCATATCAAGTAACTAATAAACGAAATGAGTAACAATAACGCTCACCGGCGCTCCTCACAAATAAAACGTCTTTCTCATTTGATTTATTTTTTCCTTATCTGAAGAAATCATGACCAGCTCCACTGACGTGTATGTATGGCCGTTTCAATTCGCCTAAAATTCGGTTCAAGAAAGCATGCCGTGGAGTACTCCCCTCAGCGCTCCCTATTAAAGATACTACAAAACTACTGATAGTAACTTAATGACAACTGCAATTACTTAAAAACTCACAAGAGGCGCTGAGTGGAGTACTGTCAAAATTTTTAAAAGTCGAATTGAAACGGCCATACATACACGTCAGTGAATGTTAATGTAGCTGGCCATGGAAGAAATGAAAATAAAAAATTGACGACCGGAAGATGTCGCCGTATCACTTGACGCCTCCAGATACTTCGAGGCTGCGTTAAGCGTTACCAATTCAAAGAACTGAAACAGTTTATCGATTGAATTGGTAATTCGCAATAATTACTAAGACCTTTAATGATTATTGTGAATGTAATCGGCTTCATAATTTACAATATTCTCCAGGTTTTAATTTTAACGCGCTTGTAAAGCAGTGTTGACAACATCCATTGAGTGAAAACCGAAAAGTCGCATCAGCTAATACGTCTTGCGATAAATCGCGCAATTTGGCAACACTGCATATCGTTTAGTTTATTCAACCCCGTTCAGTCTATTTACTCTTCCGCACTCTAAAGAACGAGAGCAAATAACTTTTAACATCTGGAAGAGTGAGACAAAAGTACGAAAGGAGTAAATAGACGGAACCGAGTCGAATAAATGAACGGTCAACTTAAACCGTGTTCATATTTAAGTTGACCGATAGATGGCACTGTTGACAATTTCCCAAGCTCCTGAGCAGTGTTGCCAACATGAGTGATTCTTAAGCAAACCTTTGCGAATAGAAACATTTATTTATCTATATACAAAATGCATTTGCGGGCGATTTCTAATTCTTTATTTGGCGACTAAAAATTTTCCTCTTCTGCATTAAATATATGTTCGCATTGAGCGATTTCATTGTGAAATTTGGATGACTACCCGTTTGACAAAGTTGGCAACGCCGCTCGCATGTTCACGTTTTCTTTTGGCGGGAAACTGATACCTTCTAACACCTCATCGTACTCATGTGATCCTAATACAAAGCTAGTTTTGTACGGGAATTTCGTTTCGCGTGTAATTATTTATCGAATTTCGGCTATTGAAATGTAGATGTCGCCACCGGGGACGGAAATATTTTAAAAAATAATTTCGTTTCATCTTCGTGTATTTATTTTGCCGGGAAAGCGCTACGTACCTTCGGACACCTCATCGCACTCATGTGATCCTAATACAAAGCTAGTTTTGCACGAGAATTTCGTTTCGCGTGTAATTATTTATCGAATTTCGGCTATTGAAATGTAGATGTCGCCACCGGGGACGGAAATATTTTAAAAAATAATTTCGTTTCATCTTCGTGTATTTATTTTGGCGGGAAAGCGCTACGCACCATCTGATACCTCACCGCACTCATGTGATCCTAATACATGGCTAGTTTTGTACGAGAATTTCGTTTCGCGTGTAATTATTTATCGAATTTCGGCTATTCAAATGTAGATGTCGCCACCGGGGACGGAAATATTTTAAAAAATAATTTCGTTTCATCTTCGTGTATTTATTCTGGCGGGAAAGCGCTACGTACCTTCCGACACCTCACCGCACTCATGTGATCCTGATACAAAGCTAGTTTTGTACGAGAATTTCGTTTCGCGTGTAATTATTTTCGAATTTCGGCTATTCAAATGTAGATGTCGCCACCGGGGACGGAAATATTTTAAAAATAATTTCGTTTCATCTTCGTGTATTTATTCTGACGGGAAAGCGCTACGTACCTTCCGACACCTCACCGCACTCATGTGATCCTGATACAAAGCTAGTTTTGTACGAGAATTTCGTTTCGCGTGTAATTATTTTCGAATTTCGGCTATTCAAATGTAGATGTCGCCACCGGGGACGGAAATATTTTAAAAAATAATTTCGTTTCATCTTCGTGTATTTATTCTGGCGGGAAAGCGCTACGTACCTTCCGACACCTCACCGCACTCATGTGATCCTGATACAAAGCTAGTTTTGTACGAGAATTTCGTTTCGCGTGTAATTATTTTCGAATTTCGGCTATTCAAATGTAGATGTCGCCACCGGGGACGGAAATATTTTAAAAAATAATTTCGTTTCATCTTCGTGTATTTATTCTGGCGGGAAAGCGCTACGCACCATCCGATACCTCACCGCACTCATGTGATCCTAATACATGGCTAGTTTTGTACGAGAATTTCGTTTCGCGTGTAATTATTTATCGAATTTCGGCTATTCAAATGTAGATGTCGCCACCGGGGACGGAAATATTTTAAAAAATAATTTCGTTTCATCTTCGTGTATTTATTCTGGCGGGAAAGCGCTACGTACCTTCCGACACCTCACCGCACTCATGTGATCCTGATACAAAGCTAGTTTTGTACGAGAATTTCGTTTCGCGTGTAATTATTTTTAGTTTTTCGGCTATTCAAATGTAGATGTCGCCACCGGGGACGGAAATATTTTAAAAAATAATTTCGTTTCATCTTCGTGTATTTATTCTGGCGGGAAAGCGCTACGCACCATCCGATACCTCACCGCACTCATGTGATCCTAATACATGGCTAGTTTTGTACGAGAATTTCGTTTCGCGTGTAATTATTTATCGCATTTCGGCTATTGAAATGTAGATGTCGCCACCGGGGACGGAAATATTTTAAAAAATAATTTCGTTTCATCTTCGTGTATTTATTCTGGCGGGAAAGCGCTACGTACCTTCCGACACCTCACCGCACTCATGTGATCCTGATACAAAGCTAGTTTTGTACGAGAATTTCGTTTCGCGTGTAATTATTTTCGAATTTCGGCTATTCAAATGTAGATGTCGCCACCGGGGACGGAAATATTTTAAAAAATAATTTCGTTTCATCTTCGTGTATTTATTCTGGCGGGAAAGCGCTACGTACCTTCCGACACCTCACCGCACTCATGTGATCCTGATACAAAGCTAGTTTTGTACGAGAATTTCGTTTCGCGTGTAATTATTTTCGAATTTCGGCTATTCAAATGTAGATGTCGCCACCGGGGACGGAAATATTTTAAAAAATAATTTCGTTTCATCTTCGTGTATTTATTCTGGCGGGAAAGCGCTACGCACCATCCGATACCTCACCGCACTCATGTGATCCTAATACATGGCTAGTTTTGTACGAGAATTTCGTTTCGCGTGTAATTATTTATCGAATTTCGGCTATTCAAATGTAGATGTCGCCACCGGGGACGGAAATATTTTAAAAAATAATTTCGTTTCATCTTCGTGTATTTATTCTGGCGGGAAAGCGCTACGTACCTTCCGACACCTCACCGCACTCATGTGATCCTGATACAAAGCTAGTTTTGTACGAGAATTTCGTTTCGCGTGTAATTATTTTCGAATTTCGGCTATTCAAATGTAGATGTCGCCACCGGGGACGGAAATATTTTAAAAAATAATTTCGTTTCATCTTCGTGTATTTATTCTGGCGGGAAAGCGCTACGCACCATCCGATACCTCACCGCACTCATGTGATCCTAATACATGGCTAGTTTTGTACGAGAATTTCGTTTCGCGTGTAATTATTTATCGCATTTCGGCTATTGAAATGTAGATGTCGCCACCGGGGACGGAAATATTTTAAAAAATAATTTCGTTTCATCTTCGTGTATTTATTCTGGCGGGAAAGCGCTACGCACCATCTGATACCTCACCGCACTCATGTGATCCTAATACATGGCTAGTTTTGTACGAGAATTTCGTTTCGCGTGTAATTATTTATCGAATTTCGGCTATTCAAATGTAGATGTCGCCACCGGGGACGGAAATATTTTAAAAAATAATTTCGTTTCATCTTCGTGTATTTATTCTGGCGGGAAAGCGCTACGTACCTTCCGACACCTCACCGCACTCATGTGATCCTGATACAAAGCTAGTTTTGTACGAGAATTTCGTTTCGCGTGTAATTATTTATCGAATTTCGGCTATTCAAATGTAGATGTCGCCACCGGGGACGGAAATATTTTAAAAAATAATTTCGTTTCATCTTCGTGTATTTATTCTGGCGGGAAAGCGCTACGTACCTTCCGACACCTCACCGCACTCATGTGATCCTGATACAAAGCTAGTTTTGTACGAGAATTTCGTTTCGCGTGTAATTATTTTCGAATTTCGGCTATTCAAATGTAGATGTCGCCACCGGGGACGGAAATATTTTATAAATAATTTCGTTTCATCTTCGTGTATTTATTCTGGCGGGAAAGCGCTACGTACCTTCCGACACCTCACCGCACTCATGTGATCCTGATACAAAGCTAGTTTTGTACGAGAATTTCGTTTCGCGTGTAATTATTTTCGAATTTCGGCTATTCAAATGTAGATGTCGCCACCGGGGACGGAAATATTTTAAAAAATAATTTCGTTTCATCTTCGTGTATTTATTCTGGCGGGAAAGCGCTACGTACCTTCCGACACCTCACCGCACTCATGTGATCCTGATACAAAGCTAGTTTTGTACGAGAATTTCGTTTCGCGTGTAATTATTTTCGAATTTCGGCTATTCAAATGTAGATGTCGCCACCGGGGACGGAAATATTTTAAAAAATAATTTCGTTTCATCTTCGTGTATTTATTCTGGCGGGAAAGCGCTACGTACCTTCCGACACCTCACCGCACTCATGTGATCCTGATACAAAGCTAGTTTTGTACGAGAATTTCGTTTCGCGTGTAATTATTTTCGAATTTCGGCTATTCAAATGTAGATGTCGCCACCGGGGACGGAAATATTTTAAAAATAATTTCGTTTCATCTTCGTGTATTTATTCTGGCGGGAAAGCGCTACGCACCATCCGATACCTCACCGCACTCATGTGATCCTAATACATGGCTAGTTTTGTACGAGAATTTCGTTTCGCGTGTAATTATTTATCGAATTTCGGCTATTCAAATGTAGATGTCGCCACCGGGGACGGAAATATTTTAAAAAATAATTTCGTTTCATCTTCGTGTATTTATTCTGGCGGGAAAGCGCTACGTACCTTCCGACACCTCACCGCACTCATGTGATCCTGATACAAAGCTAGTTTTGTACGAGAATTTCGTTTCGCGTGTAATTATTTATCGAATTTCGGCTATTCAAATGTAGATGTCGCCACCGGGGACGGAAATATTTTAAAAAATAATTTCGTTTCATCTTCGTGTATTTATTCTGGCGGGAAAGCGCTACGCACCATCCGATACCTCACCGCACTCATGTGATCCTAATACATGGCTAGTTTTGTACGAGAATTTCGTTTCGCGTGTAATTATTTATCGAATTTCGGCTATTGAAATGTAGATGTCGCCACCGGGGACGGAAATATTTTAAAAAATAATTTCGTTTCATCTTCGTGTATTTATTTTGGCGGGAAAGCGCTACGTACCTTCGGACACCTCATCGCACTCATGTGATCCTGATACAAAGCTAGTTTTGCACGAGAATTTCGTTTCGCGTGTAATTATTTATCGAATTTCGGCTATTGAAATGTAGATGTCGCCACCGGGGACGGAAATATTTTAAAAAATAATTTCGTTTCATCTTCGTGTATTTATTTTGGCGGGAAAGCGCTACGCACCATCTGATACCTCACCGCACTCATGTGATCCTAATACATGGCTAGTTTTGTACGAGAATTTCGTTTCGCGTGTAATTATTTATCGAATTTCGGCTATTCAAATGTAGATGTCGCCACCGGGGACGGAAATATTTTAAAAAATAATTTCGTTTCATCTTCGTGTATTTATTCTGGCGGGAAAGCGCTACGTACCTTCCGACACCTCACCGCACTCATGTGATCCTGATACAAAGCTAGTTTTGTACGAGAATTTCGTTTCGCGTGTAATTATTTTCGAATTTCGGCTATTCAAATGTAGATGTCGCCACCGGGGACGGAAATATTTTAAAAAATAATTTCGTTTCATCTTCGTGTATTTATTCTGACGGGAAAGCGCTACGTACCTTCCGACACCTCACCGCACTCATGTGATCCTGATACAAAGCTAGTTTTGTACGAGAATTTCGTTTCGCGTGTAATTATTTTCGAATTTCGGCTATTCAAATGTAGATGTCGCCACCGGGGACGGAAATATTTTAAAAAATAATTTCGTTTCATCTTCGTGTATTTATTCTGGCGGGAAAGCGCTACGTACCTTCCGACACCTCACCGCACTCATGTGATCCTGATACAAAGCTAGTTTTGTACGAGAATTTCGTTTCGCGTGTAATTATTTTCGAATTTCGGCTATTCAAATGTAGATGTCGCCACCGGGGACGGAAATATTTTAAAAAATAATTTCGTTTCATCTTCGTGTATTTATTCTGGCGGGAAAGCGCTACGCACCATCCGATACCTCACCGCACTCATGTGATCCTAATACATGGCTAGTTTTGTACGAGAATTTCGTTTCGCGTGTAATTATTTATCGAATTTCGGCTATTCAAATGTAGATGTCGCCACCGGGGACGGAAATATTTTAAAAAATAATTTCGTTTCATCTTCGTGTATTTATTCTGGCGGGAAAGCGCTACGTACCTTCCGACACCTCACCGCACTCATGTGATCCTGATACAAAGCTAGTTTTGTACGAGAATTTCGTTTCGCGTGTAATTATTTTCGAATTTCGGCTATTCAAATGTAGATGTCGCCACCGGGGACGGAAATATTTTAAAAAATAATTTCGTTTCATCTTCGTGTATTTATTCTGGCGGGAAAGCGCTACGCACCATCCGATACCTCACCGCACTCATGTGATCCTAATACATGGCTAGTTTTGTACGAGAATTTCGTTTCGCGTGTAATTATTTATCGCATTTCGGCTATTGAAATGTAGATGTCGCCACCGGGGACGGAAATATTTTAAAAAATAATTTCGTTTCATCTTCGTGTATTTATTCTGGCGGGAAAGCGCTACGTACCTTCCGACACCTCACCGCACTCATGTGATCCTGATACAAAGCTAGTTTTGTACGAGAATTTCGTTTCGCGTGTAATTATTTTCGAATTTCGGCTATTCAAATGTAGATGTCGCCACCGGGGACGGAAATATTTTAAAAAATAATTTCGTTTCATCTTCGTGTATTTATTCTGGCGGGAAAGCGCTACGTACCTTCCGACACCTCACCGCACTCATGTGATCCTGATACAAAGCTAGTTTTGTACGAGAATTTCGTTTCGCGTGTAATTATTTTCGAATTTCGGCTATTCAAATGTAGATGTCGCCACCGGGGACGGAAATATTTTAAAAATAATTTCGTTTCATCTTCGTGTATTTATTCTGGCGGGAAAGCGCTACGCACCATCCGATACCTCACCGCACTCATGTGATCCTAATACATGGCTAGTTTTGTACGAGAATTTCGTTTCGCGTGTAATTATTTATCGAATTTCGGCTATTCAAATGTAGATGTCGCAAGCGTGGTCTGAAAATATTTTTTATATTATTTAGTTTCATCTTCGTGTATTTATTCTGGCGGGAAAGCGCTACGTACCTTCCGACACCTCACCGCACTCATGTGATCCTGATACAAAGCTAGTTTTGTACGAGAATTTCGTTTCGCGTGTAATTATTTTCGAATTTCGGCTATTCAAATGTAGATGTCGCCACCGGGGACGGAAATATTTTAAAAAATAATTTCGTTTCATCTTCGTGTATTTATTCTGGCGGGAAAGCGCTACGCACCATCCGATACCTCACCGCACTCATGTGATCCTAATACATGGCTAGTTTTGTACGAGAATTTCGTTTCGCGTGTAATTATTTATCGCATTTCGGCTATTGAAATGTAGATGTCGCCACCGGGGACGGAAATATTTTAAAAAATAATTTCGTTTCATCTTCGTGTATTTATTCTGGCGGGAAAGCGCTACGCACCATCTGATACCTCACCGCACTCATGTGATCCTAATACATGGCTAGTTTTGTACGAGAATTTCGTTTCGCGTGTAATTATTTATCGAATTTCGGCTATTCAAATGTAGATGTCGCCACCGGGGACGGAAATATTTTAAAAAATAATTTCGTTTCATCTTCGTGTATTTATTCTGGCGGGAAAGCGCTACGTACCTTCCGACACCTCACCGCACTCATGTGATCCTGATACAAAGCTAGTTTTGTACGAGAATTTCGTTTCGCGTGTAATTATTTATCGAATTTCGGCTATTCAAATGTAGATGTCGCCACCGGGGACGGAAATATTTTAAAAAATAATTTCGTTTCATCTTCGTGTATTTATTCTGGCGGGAAAGCGCTACGTACCTTCCGACACCTCACCGCACTCATGTGATCCTGATACAAAGCTAGTTTTGTACGAGAATTTCGTTTCGCGTGTAATTATTTTCGAATTTCGGCTATTCAAATGTAGATGTCGCCACCGGGGACGGAAATAATTTAAATATTAATTTCGTTTCATCTTCGTGTATTTATTCTGGCGGGAAAGCGCTACGTACCTTCCGACACCTCACCGCACTCATGTGATCCTGATACAAAGCTAGTTTTGTACGAGAATTTCGTTTCGCGTGTAATTATTTTCGAATTTCGGCTATTCAAATGTAGATGTCGCCACCGGGGACGGAAATATTTTAAAAAATAATTTCGTTTCATCTTCGTGTATTTATTCTGGCGGGAAAGCGCTACGTACCTTCCGACACCTCACCGCACTCATGTGATCCTGATACAAAGCTAGTTTTGTACGAGAATTTCGTTTCGCGTGTAATTATTTTCGAATTTCGGCTATTCAAATGTAGATGTCGCCACCGGGGACGGAAATATTTTAAAAAATAATTTCGTTTCATCTTCGTGTATTTATTCTGGCGGGAAAGCGCTACGCACCATCCGATACCTCACCGCACTCATGTGATCCTAATACATGGCTAGTTTTGTACGAGAATTTCGTTTCGCGTGTAATTATTTATCGAATTTCGGCTATTCAAATGTAGATGTCGCCACCGGGGACGGAAATATTTTAAAAAATAATTTCGTTTCATCTTCGTGTATTTATTCTGGCGGGAAAGCGCTACGTACCTTCCGACACCTCACCGCACTCATGTGATCCTGATACAAAGCTAGTTTTGTACGAGAATTTCGTTTCGCGTGTAATTATTTATCGAATTTCGGCTATTCAAATGTAGATGTCGCCACCGGGGACGGAAATATTTTAAAAAATAATTTCGTTTCATCTTCGTGTATTTATTCTGGCGGGAAAGCGCTACGCACCATCCGATACCTCACCGCACTCATGTGATCCTAATACATGGCTAGTTTTGTACGAGAATTTCGTTTCGCGTGTAATTATTTATCGAATTTCGGCTATTCAAATGTAGATGTCGCCACCGGGGACGGAAATATTTTAAAAAATAATTTCGTTTCATCTTCGTGTATTTATTCTGGCGGGAAAGCGCTACGTACCTTCCGACACCTCACCGCACTCATGTGATCCTGATACAAAGCTAGTTTTGTACGAGAATTTCGTTTCGCGTGTAATTATTTTCGAATTTCGGCTATTCAAATGTAGATGTCGCCACCGGGGACGGAAATATTTTAAAAATAATTTCGTTTCATCTTCGTGTATTTATTCTGGCGGGAAAGCGCTACGTACCTTCCGACACCTCACCGCACTCATGTGATCCTGATACAAAGCTAGTTTTGTACGAGAATTTCGTTTCGCGTGTAATTATTTTCGAATTTCGGCTATTCAAATGTAGATGTCGCCACCGGGGACGGAAATATTTTATATAATAATTTCGTTTCATCTTCGTGTATTTATTCTGGCGGGAAAGCGCTACGTACCTTCCGACACCTCACCGCACTCATGTGATCCTGATACAAAGCTAGTTTTGTACGAGAATTTCGTTTCGCGTGTAATTATTTTCGAATTTCGGCTATTCAAATGTAGATGTCGCCACAGCTGACGGTAAATATATTAATAATTATTTCGTTTCATCTTCGTGTATTTATTCTGGCGGGAAAGCGCTACGTACCTTCCGACACCTCACCGCACTCATGTGATCCTGATACAAAGCTAGTTTTGTACGAGAATTTCGTTTCGCGTGTAATTATTTTCGAATTTCGGCTATTCAAATGTAGATGTCGCCACCGGGGACGGAAATATTTTAAAAATAATTTCGTTTCATCTTCGTGTATTTATTCTGGCGGGAAAGCGCTACGTACCTTCCGACACCTCACCGCACTCATGTGATCCTGATACAAAGCTAGTTTTGTACGAGAATTTCGTTTCGCGTGTAATTATTTTCGAATTTCGGCTATTCAAATGTAGATGTCGCCACCGGGGACGGAAATATTTTAAAAAATAATTTCGTTTCATCTTCGTGTATTTATTCTGGCGGGAAAGCGCTACGCACCATCCGATACCTCACCGCACTCATGTGATCCTAATACATGGCTAGTTTTGTACGAGAATTTCGTTTCGCGTGTAATTATTTATCGAATTTCGGCTATTCAAATGTAGATGTCGCCACCGGGGACGGAAATATTTTAAAAAATAATTTCGTTTCATCTTCGTGTATTTATTCTGGCGGGAAAGCGCTACGCACCATCCGATACCTCACCGCACTCATGTGATCCTGATACAAAGCTAGTTTTGTACGAGAATTTCGTTTCGCGTGTAATTATTTATCGAATTTCGGCTATTCAAATGTAGATGTCGCCACCGGGGACGGAAATATTTTAAAAAATAATTTCGTTTCATCTTCGTGTATTTATTCTGGCGGGAAAGCGCTACGTACCTTCCGACACCTCACCGCACTCATGTGATCCTGATACAAAGCTAGTTTTGTACGAGAATTTCGTTTCGCGTGTAATTATTTTCGAATTTCGGCTATTCAAATGTAGATGTCGCCACCGGGGACGGAAATATTTTAAAAAATAATTTCGTTTCATCTTCGTGTATTTATTCTGGCGGGAAAGCGCTACGCACCATCCGATACCTCACCGCACTCATGTGATCCTGATACAAAGCTAGTTTTGTACGAGAATTTCGTTTCGCGTGTAATTATTTATCGAATTTCGGCTATTCAAATGTAGATGTCGCCACCGGGGACGGAAATATTTTAAAAAATAATTTCGTTTCATCTTCGTGTATTTATTCTGGCGGGAAAGCGCTACGTACCTTCCGACACCTCACCGCACTCATGTGATCCTGATACAAAGCTAGTTTTGTACGAGAATTTCGTTTCGCGTGTAATTATTTTCGAATTTCGGCTATTCAAATGTAGATGTCGCCACCGGGGACGGAAATATTTTAAAAAATAATTTCGTTTCATCTTCGTGTATTTATTCTGGCGGGAAAGCGCTACGTACCTTCCGACACCTCACCGCACTCATGTGATCCTGATACAAAGCTAGTTTTGTACGAGAATTTCGTTTCGCGTGTAATTATTTTCGAATTTCGGCTATTCAAATGTAGATGTCGCCACCGGGGACGGAAATATTTTAAAAAATAATTTCGTTTCATCTTCGTGTATTTATTCTGGCGGGAAAGCGCTACGTACCTTCCGACACCTCACCGCACTCATGTGATCCTGATACAAAGCTAGTTTTGTACGAGAATTTCGTTTCGCGTGTAATTATTTTCGAATTTCGGCTATTCAAATGTAGATGTCGCCACCGGGGACGGAAATATTTTAAAAAATAATTTCGTTTCATCTTCGTGTATTTATTCTGGCGGGAAAGCGCTACGTACCTTCCGACACCTCACCGCACTCATGTGATCCTGATACAAAGCTAGTTTTGTACGAGAATTTCGTTTCGCGTGTAATTATTTTCGAATTTCGGCTATTCAAATGTAGATGTCGCCACCGGGGACGGAAATATTTTAAAAATAATTTCGTTTCATCTTCGTGTATTTATTCTGGCGGGAAAGCGCTACGCACCATCCGATACCTCACCGCACTCATGTGATCCTAATACATGGCTAGTTTTGTACGAGAATTTCGTTTCGCGTGTAATTATTTATCGAATTTCGGCTATTCAAATGTAGATGTCGCCACCGGGGACGGAAATATTTTAAAAAATAATTTCGTTTCATCTTCGTGTATTTATTCTGGCGGGAAAGCGCTACGTACCTTCCGACACCTCACCGCACTCATGTGATCCTGATACAAAGCTAGTTTTGTACGAGAATTTCGTTTCGCGTGTAATTATTTATCGAATTTCGGCTATTCAAATGTAGATGTCGCCACCGGGGACGGAAATATTTTAAAAAATAATTTCGTTTCATCTTCGTGTATTTATTCTGGCGGGAAAGCGCTACGCACCATCCGATACCTCACCGCACTCATGTGATCCTAATACATGGCTAGTTTTGTACGAGAATTTCGTTTCGCGTGTAATTATTTATCAATTTCGGCTATTCAAATGTAGATGTCGCCTCCGTGGTGGGAAATATATTTAAATATAATGTAGTTTCATCTTCGTGTATTTATTCTGGCGGGAAAGCGCTACGTACCTTCCGACACCTCACCGCACTCATGTGATCCTGATACAAAGCTAGTTTTGTACGAGAATTTCGTTTCGCGTGTAATTAATTATCGAATATCGGCTATTTAAATGTAGATGTCGCCACCGGGGACGGAAATATTTTAAAAATAATTTCGTTTCATCTTCGTGTATTTATTCTGGCGGGAAAGCGCTACGTACCTTCGACACCTCACCGCACTCATGTGATCCTGATACAAAGCTAGTTTTGTACGAGAATTTCGTTTCGCGTGTAATTATTTATCGAATTTCGGCTATTGAAATGTAGATGTCGCCACCGGGGACGGAAATAATTTAAAAATAATTTCGTTTCATCTTCGTGTATTTATTCTGGCGGGAAAGCGCTACGTACCTTCCGACACCTCACCGCACTCATGTGATCCTGATACAAAGCTAGTTTTGTACGAGAATTTCGTTTCGCGTGTAATTATTTATCGAATTTCGGCTATTCAAATGTAGATGTCGCCACCGGGGACGGAAATATTTTAAAAAATAATTTCGTTTCATCTTCGTGTATTTATTCTGGCGGGAAAGCGCTACGTACCTTCCGACACCTCACCGCACTCATGTGATCCTGATACAAAGCTAGTTTTGTACGAGAATTTCGTTTCGCGTGTAATTATTTATCGAATTTCGGCTATTCAAATGTAGATGTCGCCACCGGGGACGGAAATATTTTAAAAATAATTTCGTTTCATCTTCGTGTATTTATTCTGGCGGGAAAGCGCTACGTACCTTCCGACACCTCACCGCACTCATGTGATCCTGATACAAAGCTAGTTTTGTACGAGAATTTCGTTTCGCGTGTAATTATTTATCGAATTTCGGCTATTCAAATGTAGATGTCGCCACCGGGGACGGAAATATTTTAAAAATAATTTCGTTTCATCTTCGTGTATTTATTCTGGCGGGAAAGCGCTACGTACCTTCCGACACCTCACCGCACTCATGTGATCCTGATACAAAGCTAGTTTTGTACGAGAATTTCGTTTCGCGTGTAATTATTTATCGAATTTCGGCTATTCAAATGTAGATGTCGCCACCGGGGACGGAAATATTTTAAATATAATTTCGTTTCATCTTCGTGTATTTATTCTGGCGGGAAAGCGCTACGTACCTTCCGACACCTCACCGCACTCATGTGATCCTGATACAAAGCTAGTTTTGTACGAGAATTTCGTTTCGCGTGTAATTATTTATCGAATTTCGGCTATTCAAATGTAGATGTCGCCACCGGGGACGGAAATATTTTAAAAATAATTTCGTTTCATCTTCGTGTATTTATTCTGGCGGGAAAGCGCTACGTACCTTCGGACACCTCACCGCACTCATGTGATCCTGATACAAAGCTAGTTTTGTACGAGAATTTCGTTTCGCGTGTAATTATTTATCGAATTTCGGCTATTCAAATGTAGATGTCGCCACCGGGGACGGAAATATTTTAAAAAATAATTTCGTTTCATCTTCGTGTATTTATTCTGGCGGGAAAGCGCTACGTACCTTCCGACACCTCACCGCACTCATGTGATCCTGATACAAAGCTAGTTTTGTACGAGAATTTCGTTTCGCGTGTAATTATTTATCGAATTTCGGCTATTCAAATGTAGATGTCGCCACCGGGGACGGAAATATTTTAAAAAATAATTTCGTTTCATCTTCGTGTATTTATTCTGGCGGGAAAGCGCTACGAACCATCCGAAACCTCACCGCACTCATGTGATCCTAATACAAAGCTAGTTTTGTACGAGAATTTCGTTTCGCGTGTAATTATTTATCGAATTTCGGCTATTCAAATGTAGATGTCGCCTCCGGGTTAGGATATATTTTAAAATATTATTTCGTTTCATCTTCGTGTATTTATTCTGGCGGGAAAGCGCTACGTACCTTCCGACACCTCACCGCACTCATGTGATCCTGATACAAAGCTAGTTTTGTACGAGAATTTCGTTTCGCGTGTAATTATTTATCGAATTTCGGCTATTCAAATGTAGATGTCGCCACCGGGGACGGAAATATTTTAAAAAATAATTTCGTTTCATCTTCGTGTATTTATTCTGGCGGGAAAGCGCTACGTACCTTCCGACACCTCACCGCACTCATGTGATCCTGATACAAAGCTAGTTTTGTACGAGAATTTCGTTTCGCGTGTAATTATTTATCGAATTTCGGCTATTCAAATGTAGATGTCGCCACCGGGGACGGAAATATTTTAAAAAATAATTTCGTTTCATCTTCGTGTATTTATTCTGGCGGGAAAGCGCTACGTACCTTCCGACACCTCACCGCACTCATGTGATCCTGATACAAAGCTAGTTTTGTACGAGAATTTCGTTTCGCGTGTAATTATTTATCGAATTTCGGCTATTCAAATGTAGATGTCGCCACCGGGGACGGAAAAATTTTAAAAATAATTTCGTTTCATCTTCGTGTATTTATTCTGGCGGGAAAGCGCTACGTACCTTCCGACACCTCACCGCACTCATGTGATCCTGATACAAAGCTAGTTTTGTACGAGAATTTCGTTTCGCGTGTAATTATTTATCGAATTTCGGCTATTCAAATGTAGATGTCGCCACCGGGGACGGAAATATTTTAAAAAATAATTTCGTTTCATCTTCGTGTATTTATTCTGGCGGGAAAGCGCTACGTACCTTCCGACACCTCACCGCACTCATGTGATCCTGATACAAAGCTAGTTTTGTACGAGAATTTCGTTTCGCGTGTAATTATTTATCGAATTTCGGCTATTCAAATGTAGATGTCGCCACCGGGGACGGAAATATTTTAAAAATAATTTCGTTTCATCTTCGTGTATTTATTCTGGCGGGAAAGCGCTACGTACCTTCCGACACCTCACCGCACTCATGTGATCCTGATACAAAGCTAGTTTTGTACGAGAATTTCGTTTCGCGTGTAATTATTTATCGAATTTCGGCTATTCAAATGTAGATGTCGCCACCGGGGACGGAAATATTTTAAAAAATAATTTCGTTTCATCTTCGTGTATTTATTCTGGCGGGAAAGCGCTACGTACCTTCCGACACCTCACCGCACTCATGTGATCCTGATACAAAGCTAGTTTTGTACGAGAATTTCGTTTCGCGTGTAATTATTTATCGAATTTCGGCTATTCAAATGTAGATGTCGAAACCGGGGACGGAAATATTTTTAAAAATATTTTCGTTTCATCTTCGTGTATTTATTCTGGCGGGAAAGCGCTACGTACCTTCCGACACCTCACCGCACTCATGTGATCCTGATACAAAGCTAGTTTTGTACGAGAATTTCGTTTCGCGTGTAATTATTTATCGAATTTCGGCTATTCAAATGTAGATGTCGCCACCGGGGACGGAAATATTTTAAAAATAATTTCGTTT
The DNA here is from genome assembly GCA_033060865.1 of Dorcus hopei. Taxonomy (NCBI): domain Eukaryota; kingdom Metazoa; phylum Arthropoda; class Insecta; order Coleoptera; family Lucanidae; genus Dorcus; species Dorcus hopei. The sequence continues at coordinate 5,647,808 of CM065425.1, read as the reverse complement.
CAACTTCGTGTATTTATTCTGGCGGGAAAGCGCTACGTACCTTCCGACACCTCACCGCACTCATGTGATCCTAATACAAAGCTAGTTTTGTACGAGAATTTCGTTTCGCGTGTAATTATTTATCGAATTTCGTCTATTGTAATGTAGTTGTCGCCTCCGGTGACGGAAATATTTTTAAAAATAATTTCGTTTCATCTTCGTGTATTTATTCTGGCGGGAAAGCGCTACGTACCTTCCGACACCTCACCGCACTCATGTGATCCTGATACAAAGCTAGTTTTGTACGAGAATTTCGTTTCGCGTGTAATTATTTATCAATTTCGGCTATTCAAATGTAGATGTCGCCACCGGGGACGGAAATATTTTATAAATAATTTCGTTTCATCTTCGTGTATTTATTCTGGCGGGAAAGCGCTACGCACCTTCCGATACCTCACCGCACTCATGTGATCCTAATACATGGCTAGTTTTGTACGAGAATTTCGTTTCGCGTGTAATTATTTATCGAATTTCGGCTATTCAAATGTAGATGTCGCCACCGGGGACGGAAATATTTTAAAAATAATTTCGTTTCATCTTCGTGTATTTATTCTGGCGGGAAAGCGCTACGTACCTTCCGATACCTCACCGCACTCATGTGATCCTAATACAAAGCTAGTTTTGTACGAGAATTTCGTTTCGCGTGTAATTATTTATCGAATTTCGGCTATTCAAATGTAGATGTCGCCACCGGGGACGGAAATATTTTAAAAACAATTTCGTTTCATCTTCGTGTATTTATTCTGGCGGGAAAGCGCTACGTACCTTCCGACACCTCACCGCACTCATGTGATCCTGATACAAAGCTAGTTTTGTACGAGAATTTCGTTTCGCGTGTAATTATTTTCGAATTTCGGCTATTCAAATGTAGATGTCGCCACCGGGGACGGAAATATTTTAAAAAATAATTTCGTTTCATCTTCGTGTATTTATTCTGGCGGGAAAGCGCTACGTACCTTCGGACACCTCACCGCACTCATGTGATCCTGATACAAAGCTAATTTTGTACGAGAATTTCGTTTCGCGTGTAATTATTTATCGAATTTCGGCTATTGAAATGTAGATGTCGCCACCGGGGACGGAATTATTTTAAAAAATTATTTCGTTTCATCTTCGTGTATTTATTTTGGCGGGAAAGCGCTACGTACCTTCGGACACCTCACCGCACTCATGTGATCCTGATACAAAGCTAATTTTGTACGAGAATTTCGTTTCGCGTGTAATTATTTATCGAATTTCGGCTATTGAAATGTAGATGTCGCCACCGGAGACGGAAATATTTTAAAAAATAATTTCGTTTCATCTTCCTGCATTTATTTTGGCGGGAAAGCGCTACGTACCTTCTCACACCTCATCGCACTCATGTGATCCTAATACAAAGCTAGTTTTGTACGAGAATTTCGTTTCGCGTGTAATTATTTATCGAATTTCGGCTATTGAAATGTAGATGTCGCCACCGGGGACGGAAATATTTTAAAAAACAATTTCGTTTCATCTTCGTGTATTTATTCTGGCGGGAAAGCGCTACGTACCTTCCGACACCTCACCGCACTCATGTGATCCTGATACAAAGCTAGTTTTGTACGAGAATTTCGTTTCGCGTGTAATTATTTATCGAATTTCGGCTATTGAAATGTAGATGTCGCCACCGGGGACGGAAATATTAAAAAAAAAAATTTCGTTTCATCTTCGTTTATTCATTTTGGCGGGAAAGCGCTACGTACCTTCCGACATCTCATCGCACTCATGTGATCCTAATATAAAGCTAGTTTTGTACGAAAATTTCGTTTCGCGTGTAATTATTTATCGAATTTCAGCTGTTCAAATGTAGATGTCGCCACCGGGGACGGAAATATTTTAAAAAATAATTTCGTTTAATCTTCGTGTATTTATTTTGGCGGGAAAGCGCTACGTACCTTCGGACACCTCACCGCACTCATGTGATCCTGATACAAAGCTAATTTTGTACGAGAATTTCGTTTCGCGTGTAATTATTTATCGAATTTCGGCTATTGAAATGTAGATGTCGCCACCGGGGACGGAATTATTTTAAAAAATTATTTCGTTTCATCTTCGTGTATTTATTTTGGCGGGAAAGCGCTACGTACCTTCGGACACCTCACCGCACTCATGTGATCCTGATACAAAGCTAATTTTGTACGAGAATTTCGTTTCGCGTGTAATTATTTATCGAATTTCGGCTATTGAAATGTAGATGTCGCCACCGGGGACGGAATTATTTTAAAAAATTATTTCGTTTCATCTTCGTGTATTTATTTTGGCGGGAAAGCGCTACGTACCTTCGGACACCTCACCGCACTCATGTGATCCTGATACAAAGCTAATTTTGTACGAGAATTTCGTTTCGCGTGTAATTATTTATCGAATTTCGGCTATTGGAATGTAGATGTCGCCACCGGAGACGGAAATATTTTAAAAAATAATTTCGTTTCATCTTCCTGCATTTATTTTGGCGGGAAAGCGCTACGTACCTTCTCACACCTCATCGCACTCATGTGATCCTAATACAAAGCTAGTTTTGTACGAAAATTTCGTTTCGCGTGTAATTATTTATCGAATTTCGGCTATTCAAATGTAGATGTCGCCACCGGGGACGGAAATATTTTAAAAAATTATTTCGTTTCATCTTCGTGTATTTATTTTGGCGGGAAAGCGCTACGTACCTTCCGACACCTCACCGCACTCATGTGATCCTGATACAAAGCTAGTTTTGTACGAGAATTTCGTTTCGCGTGTAATTATTTATCGAATTTCGGCTATTGAAATGTAGATGTCGCCACCGGGGACGGAAATATTAAAAAAAAAAATTTCGTTTCATCTTCGTTTATTTATTTTGGCGGGAAAGCGCTACGTACCTTCCGACATCTCATCGCACTCATGTGATCCTAATATAAAGCTAGTTTTGTACGAAAATTTCGTTTCGCGTGTAATTATTTATCGAATTTCAGCTGTTCAAATGTAGATGTCGCCACCGGGGACGGAAATATTTTAAAAAATAATTTCGTTTCATCTTCGTGTATTTATTCTGGCGGGAAAGCGCTACGTACCTTTCGACACCTCATCGCACTCATGTGATCCTGATACAAAGCTAGTTTTGTACGAAAATTTCGTTTCGCGTGTAATTATTTATCGAATTTCGGCTATTGAAATGTAGATGTCGCCACCGGAGACGGAGATATTTTAAAAAATAATTTCGTTTCATCTTCGTGTATTTATTTTGGCGGGAAAGCGCTACGTACCTTCGGACACCTCACCGCACTCATGTGATCCTGATACAAAGCTAATTTTGTACGAGAATTTCGTTTCGCGTGTAATTATTTATCGAGTTTCGGCTATTGAAATGTAGATGTCGCCACCGGAGACGGAAATATTTTAAAAAACAATTTCGTTTCATCTTCGTGTATTTATTCTGGCGGGAAAGCGCTACGTACCTTTCGACACCTCATCGCACTCATGTGATCCTGATACAAAGCTAGTTTTGTACGAAAATTTCGTTTCGCGTGTAATTATTTATCGAATTTCGGCTATTCAAATGTAGATGTCGCCACCGGGGACGGAAATATTTTAAGAAATTATTTCGTTTCATCTTCGTGTATTTATTTTGGCGGGAAAGCGCTACGTACCTTCGGACATCTCATCGCACTCATGTGATCCTAATACAAAGCTAGTTTTGTACGAGAATTTCGTTTCGCGTGTAATTATTTACCGAATTTCGGCTATTGAAATGTAGATGTCGCCACCGGGGACGGAAATATTTTAAAAAACAATTTCGTTTCATCTTCGTGTATTTATTCTGGCGGGAAAGCGCTACGTACCTTTCGACACCTCATCGCACTCATGTGATCCTAATACAAAGCTAGTTTTGTACGAAAATTTCGTTTCGCGTGTAATTATTTATCGAATTTCGGCTATTCAAATGTAGATGTCGCCACCGGGGACGGAAATATTTTAAAAAATTATTTCGTTTCATCTTCGTGTATTTATTTTGGCGGGAAAGCGCTACGTACCTTCCGACACCTCACCGCACTCATGTGATCCTGATACAAAGCTAGTTTTGTACGAGAATTTCGTTTCGCGTGTAATTATTTATCGAATTTCGGCTATTGAAATGTAGATGTCGCCACCGGGGACGGAAATATTAAAAAAAAAAATTTCGTTTCATCTTCGTTTATTTATTTTGGCGGGAAAGCGCTACGTACCTTCCGACATCTCATCGCACTCATGTGATCCTAATATAAAGCTAGTTTTGTACGAAAGTTTCGTTTCGCGTGTAATTATTTATCGAATTTCAGCTGTTCAAATGTAGATGTCGCCACCGGGGACGGAAATATTTTAAAAAATAATTTCGTTTCATCTTCGTGTATTTATTTTGGCGGGAAAGCGCTACGTACCTTCGCACACCTCACCGTACTCATGTGATCCTAATACAAAGCTAGTTTTGTACGAGAATTTCGTTTCGCGTGTAATTATTTATCGAATTTCGGCTATTGAAATGTAGATGTCGCCACCGGAGACGGAAATATTTTAAAAAATAATTTCGTTTCATCTTCCTGCATTTATTTTGGCGGGAAAGCGCTACGTACCTTCTCACACCTCATCGCACTCATGTGATCCTAATACAAAGCTAGTTTTGTACGAAAATTTCGTTTCGCGTGTAATTATTTATCGAATTTCGGCTATTCAAATGTAGATGTCGCCACCGGGGACGGAAATATTTTAAGAAATTATTTCGTTTCATCTTCGTGTATTTATTTTGGCGGGAAAGCGCTACGTACCTTCGGACATCTCATCGCACTCATGTGATCCTAATACAAAGCTAGTTTTGTACGAGAATTTCGTTTCGCGTGTAATTATTTATCGAATTTCGGGTATTGAAATGTAGATGTCGCCACCGGGGACGGAAATATTAAAAAAAAAAATTTCGTTTCATCTTCGTTTATTTATTTTGGCGGGAAAGCGCTACGTACCTTCCGACATCTCATCGCACTCATGTGATCCTAATATAAAGCTAGTTTTGTACGAAAATTTCGTTTCGCGTGTAATTATTTATCGAATTTCAGCTGTTCAAATGTAGATGTCGCCACCGGGGACGGAAATATTTTAAAATATAATTTCGTTTCATTTTCGTGTATTTATTTTGACGGGAAACTGATACCTACCTTCCGACACCTCATCACACTCATGTGATCCTGATACAAGTTTAATTCTGAACGAGAGTTTTAGACATGAGCTCGCTTTGTTTCGGCGGGAAACTTATACCTTCTAACACCTCATCGCACTCATGTGATCCTGATACAAGTTTACTGTTTCGAACGAAAATGTTAGACAAAAATTCAGCTATCAATCAGAAGATGACGCCCAAGTGTTTATGAATTTGACGGCAAATCTATTTGCAGCTTTGTCCGAAAGATGGCGCCGCAAAAATCAATACAAAAATTTCCGCTTGCAATAAATGACTCCTTTTTTTAATATTATTAATTATTACCGTTGGCCTTATCAGCGTTTGATAACGGAAAATCAATCAAAGTGTACTTATAATATTCATAATAATTTATTTCTCAATTCCATGATTACAGGACTCATATAGTAACTAGAAAATAGTATAATTTCACAATGATCCTAAACGAACGCGCGCGCGCGTGTTCAAGTGGAACGCACTCGATCCTATTCCTAACGTTAACATTTTTTATATAAGTCGATGGAACGAACGATAGATAAAACTCAGTATCATTAAAGAAATCACATTATTCTAAGCTCGCGTCATATCACTAGAAACGAAAAGTAACGACGACGTTATTTCGTAGTTTCAAGTGTATTTACAAGATTTTACAAAACAAAACGAAAAGTAAAAGGCAAACGATGATAACACAATCACAGAAAGAGCGGGTGGAATGTTTTAAATAATTATTAAAGTTATCACGAATGAATATGCGTGTACACAGTCTTATTGCTGGCAAAGACAAATTATTGCAACGTCTACGTTGAAATCAGATGGAAAGAATAAGACTTTTATTTTTTTGGATTAAAAAGTTTTGAATCTTACTTTTATGAACTTCAGTCATTATTTTTTATTCTGCATTACCTAACGTTTGGTGTTGTCTTTGAATTAATCAAAACTTTTTAATTCAAACACCGATTACGAAGTAGATAACATGGCACTAGGTAGTTTCTTTCTTTCTTTGGAATACACGAGAGAACACTTACTATTACTCATAGTTTTGGAATCTCATGCTAAAAAGTGCGGCCGCACTCGGGCCGTTAAAGCTCTAAACGCGTTGAAGCTCCTAAGCACTTTGGAAGTGCATCCTCGAAAACGAGAGAAAGAGAATTCCCTATATTATACGTATTAACTCTATAACATTAAACATCGAAAAGCACAACAGTAAAAGTACAGTTTGTACATTTGACTAGAAACGATTTTATCACAATACGATCGAAGAGGAATGCACGTAAGCTCAATCGTCGGTCGACATCAGGCGGACGCTGTCCTCGGCCGAGGACCTCAAAGCACCCGACGTCAGCAACGAAAACCTGTCCTGCATGATCGGTCTGGGAAGCGACTTCAAAGGCGACGTGCTCTCGGAACCATCCCAGCTCGTGTGCTTGTGTTTCGGCTCACTCTTAATCACCTTATCTTTACCCTGTAAATCAATCCGCTTTAGATTAACAGTTGACTTTTCAAGGTCAATGAATAATCAAGTCTCCCCCCCAGGATTACCAGTTTGGGTCTACATTCAACAAAATTCTAGTCATCCGCGTAAACAAAAGTACCCGACCAAAAATTTGAAATCACAGCTCGCTTTATTTGTGAACAAGTTTGCGACATGTTGGCAACACTGAGGGCCCCCCCTCTTCCAATAAAAGAAGTTCCCTACTTACCAAGACCTCGACGTGTAAAGTCTCGTCGTCGCAAGGAAAGTGAAACACACGATGACTAGGTGATTTGGGCCAACTCGTAGGGGGCGGACTGCGTATCATGTGCTCGTGCATTTCAGGAAGCGTCAGCGGATCCACGTCTAAATCCATGGGAAACTCCTGCACTCAACACAAATATTTAGCTATATATTTGGGTGGGGGAGGGAGGACTCACCCGTGATACCAGCGTCGTATTATCGGATTCGGTATCGTCTAGGATGTCGGCCAGACTTTCCCTGCTCGCTATCACTTGCTGCAAATTAAATAAAAAAAGTGGGGGCACTCTACTGGGGTTCGGTGCTTACTTTGAGGAACGGGTTATCCTGACGTGACGCCCTCAGGGCTTCCATGTCTTGGTCTATGTTGCGTATTCGGCCCGGGGTTAACGTCACGGTGGAGATCGCAGGTGATGGGGGGCATGTCACGGGGAGGGTTAGGTAGTAGTCCACCGCTGACACGCTGAGGGTCGACTGGGCTCGCCCCACCGAGTTATATCCGTACTGTCGAGCGTCTGGGGAACGCACAATGTATGTAAGTTATAAGCACAGATGATGAAGCGAATCGGGGGCAACTTACCCGAGCTGGCTTTCTTTCGGTTCATGTTTATCGGCGGAGGTGACAGAACGCGCGCATTGAATTCATGTCGGCGGAAATAACCAAAGTTATTATTAACATTATAATTTCATAATGAGTATTATTGACGTGCGTAAGTTTGTACTTTTGACACATATGGTTTTGACAGTGTAGAGAGGGCGCCACCGTACAGTGTTGCCAGATATAATTACGGCGCACGCGATTTATCAAACGTCGCCCAAAATGTTGTTTTTCTACAACCGTGTCTTTAAATGTTAATTTTAGTTTGTAAAGTGTCACTTTTTAGAAACCAGTGCATGAAAATAATGAAACTAATAACACTACGTAAATAAATACAAATGCTTCAGCGAAATCACCAGGTTTCTATTATCAACGATTGGTCGATCGATACTCATCAAATTCTTGATAGTTTCTGCAAAAGACACTTTTTTCTTATTTACGATCACAACGCATTGTGTTATGGTCTATTTAAAATTCAACGCAATATTAGCTTTCGAATTAGATTAGAAAATGAATTAGTTGAAGTTGACAGCATCGATTAACTTACCGATGAGAATAAAAACCCGTAGATCGGACTTACGTGCAAATGCTACGACGAAATCCTTTAAAAGTAAATAAATAAATTAGTATAAACGACTGATTCCTTCTGCGGCATTAAGAAGAAACAAAAATAAAATCTTAAACGGGTTTATGCAGAAAAGGAAGAGTTTCGATTTCTATTCTCAACGGTGAATCCATCGATGTCATCAAATTTTGTTAAAGTTGCTTTTATCGATTTATTTATAGTAATAATAATTAATTGTGTTACAGATTCACTATAAAATTAAAATAACTTTTACCTATTATAAAATAATTAATTTAATTTAATTTGACGGCACCGATTAACTTACCGACGAGAAAAAAAATACTGATGCTGCAGCGAAATATTTTTAAAATAAATAAATAATAAACTACCAAATCCCTAAAATTATATTGAAAAGAAATACATAATAATAAATAGCGTTTTCGATTCACATGCACCGGTTGCACTCTGTGTATTTGCATCTTCTTTTAACCTTATGTAATAACACGAGATGAAGATACTCTGAGTGTGCACCAGTGCAGTCAATCGAAAACGCTAAAAGTTGTAATCGAGTTTATACAGAAGAGGAGAAGTTTGGTTTCCATTCTCAACAGTGAATCCACCGATGTCATCAAATTTTGCTAAATACTTTATTTCAAATTGTACAACGAAATATGAAAATGAAATAAATAAATAATAAACGATTAAATCCTTTAATGATATTGAAAAGAAATGAAAATTACATGCTTGTAGTCTGAGGAAATAAATAAATTGATTGATTGATTGAAAATAAAATTTTAAACGAATTTATACGGAGGTGGACGAAACTCTCAGTTTCCGATCTCAACGATGAACCCACCGATGCCATCAAATTGTTTTTGTTAATATATTTATAATAACAGTAATTCTTAGCGTTACAGGTTCACTGCATAATTAAAATAACTTTTACCTATTGTGAAATCTTGAATTTAAAAATAATTTAATTGAATTTGTCAGCAGTGACAGCACCGATGAGAAAAAAATTATAGATCAAATGTAAACTCGCGGTCAAAAAAAGTGACCCATCACATTGAAGTTTCATGACGTTTCGACTATATTTACATACTGTGCATCAGCCCTGCAGTTTTGGAGGTTATATTAAGGCTGGGTCCGACTCGTGGTTAAAGTAGTCAACTTATGGCGGACCATCTGTCGGACGGTCAAGTGGTTACGTTTTAAATGCGACCACGGCGCCCATGGTCTGACCAGGAGTCTGGCAATGAATCGGACGAATTCGACTATGTTTGTCAACGAGTCGGACGCAGCCTGAATTTCGTGTTTACATTTCTATTAGGCCGAATTGTATCAGTATTGTTCAACTCTGAACTTGGTTCAATTACTATGGTAACAATTGTATTCACAATTATTGCTATGGGAATCAAACGAAGTTCAGAGTTGAACGATGTTGGTACAATTCGGCCTTATTGTCTTCCCTTGACCTTCCACATTAATGGCAACGTGCGCACATTGCACTTCATTTAAGTAGACCATTATTCATGCTGTCCTGATTTCATGGCAAGACTTGATAAAATAGCTCTGAGCTACTCTACATTTGATCGAAGTTACTCAAACTAAAAGTAGGTCTGTTCGATAGCTCTGCACTTTCTACACTTTTAACACCTTTACTCTGTTTTCTCACTCCTACTTACGTTGTTTATATATATTGCACTCTCTCAGGAGCAGTTGGTGCAAAAAGTGCAGAGCTATCAAACAGACCTAGTATGTTGGCATCACTGCACACTTGTGTCATTGGGCACGTTCAGCCGGTGTCAGCAGCTAACTTGGAACACTCAACATGTTGAAAGCGTTCAACATGTTGTTAGCGTTCCCGATTCAGCATGAATTCGTAACACGAGAGTTTGACGTGTACTTTCTTGCTATCATAAGAAAGTCTGTTCAAAACAGAATGTATCAATAATATTAAAAAAAGCCCTATTTTTATATGACAACGAAAAAATCCCTTTTTCTCCTTGGATTGTAAAAACTGTTTTAAAAATTGGATCCAAAAAGAGAAACATTTCTTAAGTTGGCAACTCGCAACGTTTGACAAGTGCATATTATAAGGTTATGTGTATTTCAACATCTTGAGTTGTTCATTTTTAGAAATGATAAAAAGACGTGTATTTGTTACAGTAGGCACCACGAAATTTGACGAACTGGTAAGGACTGTTACGCAACCTGAAGTCTTAAAGCTTTTGCAAAAGTTAGGTTACGTCGAGGTGCAGCTTCAAATCGGCAACGATGCGAATTTCGAGAAGGTTAGCCATCCCGGAATGACAGTAAACTACGATTCCTACTTTGAAGATTTCGGCGAGCAAATAGATACATCAGATCTAATAATCAGTCATGCCGGAGCTGGAACATGTCTGGAGGTATTACGCCATGGCAAACCGTTGATCGCAGTTGTGAACGACAGACTGATGGACAATCATCAGGTTGAGCTGGCCGAACAGTTACAACACGATGGTTATATATATTTTTGTACTTGTGCTACTTTAAAAGGAATATTACTAAAGGACCTGCAGGTCTTAAAAAAATATCCTCCTCCGAACAAGTCTGCATTTGGTACTTATTTAGATAAGTGTATGGGTTTTCAGCAAATAAAATAGTTTGGAATTCGAAGTCTTTACTGAATATACAGGGAAATCAAAAATTATTTCAATCCATATGATGAATGCTTGGTTAAAGTGGTTAAACACAGCCACGAAAGTCAATGACAAATACAGTGTTGTTAACTTTCTAAATGTGAATATCTGTAACCGTATAACTCTACATCCGTAGCTTTTAATGAAAGCAGAAATTTGCAAGAATAGTGTTTTACTAGGAGATTTGCCATAAATTTAAAAACTAATTGTAAGTTGCATTGTTTGATTTTTGAAAACATATACAAAGAATCCCTATTCACTGTACAGGAACCATTCTTCTTCATAGCAACGGGATTTCACACATCTATGTCATCATCAATCTTAATACAAATTAGCAACATTAGCATTTGTTTTGTTAGCGTTGGCAATGGTACTAAGTTGTACAGTAGCGGACAATAAAATCCGGGCACATCAGGTTGGTATGCCCTGCTTGCATTTCCACCACATTTTCGCATAGGCCCACTACTACCATGCTCATGGCCAACGCCAACAGGCCTAATCAATCATCAAAATATCTTCAGTATCTTAATTCCTTGATATCAGTGATATCCGCAAGTAAAATCAGTCTGATCCGTAATAATGTCCACTTCAGAGCCTGAGTACAACACGGATGGTGAAAAATTACAGTCGCGGTCAAAAAAAAAGGGACACTTTTAAACGTCAATTTTCTAATACTAAAACTCTTGCTGGGTAGTTGTAATTATGAACTGATACTTACGGACGACAAACAATAAATATTACTGTTTGTCATCCGTATCAGTTCATAATGACAACCACGCAGCAAATGTTTTAGTATTAGAAAATTGACGTTTAAAAAAGTGTCCCGTTTTTTTTTTGACCGCGACTGTACAAGGTAACCTTCCCAGAAAGCGATATAAACATTATAAACAAAAATTTAAAGAAATCTGGGTATAAAAGTATAAATGGCTTGAGCCAGTTGCAGGTAAGAATAGTAAGCTGTTAAATTTTAAAACATTTCTACAATAATTTTTAAGAAAAATCCAATAATTCTGTCATTTTCTACAATAGTAAAATTTCACAATGTTGGCAACACTGCTCAGCGGTAGCCTAGCCGACTTATGGCCGATTTCTTCACCGTGTTTAACCTAAGGTTAACGTATCTAACAATTGGAATGTGACGTACAGTTGGCCGTCCACATATCGTGTGTCACATTCTAACTGACAGATAAATTTAACCTCGAGATAAGGCGATGAAGAAATCGGGCATTAGTAGGGAGTTTTCGCAATTTGTACGTTATGGATAGCGTTTACGCTAAATGCTACAAAACTATTAATGCGCGTGCTCACAAATATGTGAGCAAGCGCATTATCATTTCTATAGCATTTAGCGTAAACGTTATTCATAACGTACAAATTGCGAAAACTCCCTAATAAGTCTTGTCGCTCGGCGGCGTAGGCTATGGGCGTAGGTTCGAATCCTACCATTAGCCATGGATGTTTGTGCTGTGCATGAACTTAGACCCAGCTTTACCAAACATAGAAAATTGTCTGGAATGGTGATTGCCGTAAGACAATGAAGCAGCATTGCTGCGCAAAGCGAAAGAAAGAAAGAAACATATAATTAGAAGAGCCTTGAGGTGGCAATGTTTGGCTGTAACATAGGGCGCGTCCAGCGGACACAACTGTTGAGTATGTTGACTTGTTTGGTACGCTGAACGGGTAATGGTTACTTGTGTTGACTGCCAACAGTTGTCGAATTTACTCACCAGAAATAATTTACGGTGAGTGCGGTGCCAGTGAGTCATTTGTTTATTCTCGCCACAGAATCTAACCTCTTTCGAATGGTCAGCTTTTTCAGTTTTTATAATTATGACGAATAATACTTATAAATAAACAGCTGGTTCTAAATGGTACATTTACAGGTATTTGTATGAAATTGTATAAAAATATAAAATGTTATAATAGTCTACAATTATTTCTTTTTATTTTGTTGCAATGTTAAGTCAAAAAAAAAGATCGTAGGATGTCGTAATTTAAATTTTTGTATGAAAACCTCACTCCAGATGTCAAATGTTGATTGACAAATAACAATAGCGTTCAACGGCGCCAACTTGTTTAAACGCAACATAAATGAAACATGTTTTTGGTTTTAGTCAACTGTTGCGTCCGCTGAACGCGCCCATAACCTCTGTGTTTGTTTACTGCGGACACATGGCCGTATGCACAGACAAATCTTTAGACTTAAGCCAAAGTAAACCTTTACTTTGAACAATGTAACTATACGGCGCACAATTTGCATACGGCCAACAGTCTCTGATTGGTCCATTTCTACGTGCGTTGTGGAAGGAGTTGTAATTCTGATTGTAAACAAACCATGGGCGTCACATATTCATTTTAAAGGTTTGTAAAAAAGTGTGGAATTTATAAAAACTTTGCGGTAAATGTGCAGTATATGATTCTCATTATGAATCTGAAAATTCCTATGTGAGTTTGGTCTAGGATTTGAGTAATATCCTTATGGTACACAACGATTTTCCCCCTTTAAGAATGAACCGCCACTGGCGCTGTGGGATTTGTAAACAAAAACATTGTCGTTTGTCTAACAGATCACTACAGTATGGCGTATGGCGTATCTAACTCTACTAAATCAGTGACCAGATAACCAGAAGCGACAATCGTCTTCCCGCGCGGAACCGATTTTCTTTGCGCATGTGCTGGTTTTGGTGGATCTTCAACCTTAAAACTTCTTATGTGATTAATGTCATCGCTTGATGCAATTTGTGAACGGTTTGCAAAGTTTAAAGCTTCGTTTTTAATTTGTTTAGTGTTTACAAGCATTTTGCAATTCCCACCTGCTTTTTATAACTTTCACAAATAATCACGTTTCAGATTCTTTCATTCTATGTTTACGAATTCATATTTCGCGCTTTCTTTTGACGTCTAATCCACCGAAACAATGGCGTCAAGGACAAAAATTCGAGACCCAAAAACATCTAAGGTTCCGACACAAGTGTCGCTTCTGGTATTCTGTGACCTTACTTTTGTCAGTGTTGCCACTTCTAGAAAAGTAATTAAAATTTATGATTTCTCTGTAGTACACGTCAGTTATATTTTATTTATCACGTTCTGTGTAGGATTTACATAATGCTATTACATATGGTATAATATTTACAGTGTATCGTCCAAAATAGCATTTCCAGCATGGAGATCTCCGTTGTTATAAGACGTACAGATTTGGTTAATTGAGTTGAATTGTAAGCTCTATTGCAACTACGCTTTCTGACCGTTTAAGAAACCGTCATAATCAGTTGCCCACCGAAATAATGATCGATGTTGACAACTTTGTCAAGCGTAAAACTTTGACGAGTGCATGCTTTTGACGGTTTCGAAACCGTCACGAAGCGTGGTTGGAACAGACCTGTAGATAATCAATAGGATAACTAAACCAACTCATAAAATTTTCAAAATTCTTAATTTCGAAGTTATAGTTTGACAAATAAAATTTTCGGTTAGGTATAGTCGCGAGAATTAGATTTTGGTTGTCATTAGGTATGTTCGTTTTAGATGACCAAACCTTATGTAACTTGACCAAACTGAACGCAATGCATTCTATGTACAGGACACATAGGTAATACAGAATTGTCTGAACACGTCTCAAATTCTTGCCCGGATTTTATTGTCCGCTACTGTACGCGTCCGACTCGTTGACAAACACAGTCGAATTCGTCCGATTCATTGTCAGACTTCTGCTATGGAATTCTCGTTTCACGATTCAATCGTATCGTTCGACACGATATCGTGAACGCTGCAACGATAGAAGTGATTCAGAAATCAAATCGTCGGCAATTTGCGGAAATCGATAGGAATTAGATCAAATGGCATGAAATTATAACTTTAGGAATAAAAAGTTGATGTTCGAATGGAATAAGTTCTCATATTACAGTCAACGAGAATACGTGGCATCGTTAAAACTCGATCGACAGGTGTCATATCGTCAAACCAGAATCCGGCCACTGGTCAGACAGACCATGGGCGCCATGGTCCCATTTTAAAACGTAACCACTCGACCGTCCGATAGATGGTCCGCCATGGGTTGACTACTTTAACCACGAGTCGGACGCAGCCTATGACTTACCGCAGCCATATTTAGTGACCAATTTGGACGAGAACCAACTGTTAGTACTCGCTCCTGTTATTCTTAACTCGTTGGTCACATTGGTCGCGTTCACCAGAAGTAATTGCTGTTTGCAATTTTTCTGATGAACGGGTGTTTATATTGCAAAATATGTTAGGTGTATATATGATTGCTAGCAGACGCCATTCTTTTAAGCGTAAAATTTTAACGCTGAATTAGCGCTGTCAGCAGCAAACGTGTTGAAAACGTCAAACGTGACATCATTCAAGATACACGGTTTTATTTGTACAATAACCTAATTTGTTAACATAACCGAAACGGAAGATATGCATAAATTATTAGAAGGTAAGATGTAAACAAATCACAATTCGAAGTAATTGTTCCCTAGACAGGGAACAGCAATCACTAACGCATCACATAAGATGATTTGTTCTGGTGAACGCAACCAGACATTTTTATACACGGAAACTATTTTACCCACAATCCACAAAATAACAAAGACAGGTTTTGATTGTTAGTATTGGTTAGTATAAGAAAAGGCTTCAAAGCCTAGAATAGTTTTTAATTAAAAAAATCCCTTTGTACCTTTTGGGAATAAAATATCTCCAGGGTGGTTATTCTCTCTCGAACTGGAAAGAAGCGATCGCTCCCGAAAACGACGTAAGCTCTCGCATAAAACTATACAAATCTTTTGGGAATTTTGGGGAGCGATCGCTTCCCTCTCAGTTCGAGAATAGCCACCCAGAAAGGAGTTGGCGACTCTGCATTTTAACCTACAGCGAGGGGGTTAAAAAGAGGAAGCCAACCTTAAAATAATAAAGTCCCTAGATTATTACCGCGCACTTCCGCCATTTTGGCTCCACTTTCTGGCGGTAAAATTTAAAATGCGCCGTTATGAAAACGTTCCTTCACTAGTTAATTTATTCTAAAACTTATTTTACATTTGCCAATTTCTAGCTCCGTTTTTCGATAATAATCGCAAATTAACTTTAACTATTGGTTTATTCCTATAGCAACGATTATGATTGCGATTATTTTAAGAATTCAACATAATTTGTGAATTGGATCGGATTTTAGCTGGGTACTCTAGAAACTAGGTCACAAAATACTCAAAATTTACAAACAAATTTATTGATTACATAATTTAAACGAGCCGTATTATAGTGCACCAAAAAGACATGTAAACTACGAGTCACACGCGTCCGGTGGCCCCGTCGACATCGGATACACTTAAATGAAATCAAAGCCACCGTGTCCCCCAGATTCATCATTCGATCCGATGTGGAGGATGGCCCCCGGATGGGAACGTGCCTTACAAAAACGTACACTGATACATAACAAAACCACTAAAAAAAACACCTATACCTAAAAACAGTGTGACAAATAGAGGCATCGTATCATCGGTAATTAAAAAATATCATCAAATGCATTTGTCTCAATGTATGTAGTATGTAATATATATATTCATCCACAAATAGACCTAGACTAGCGCCCTCTTTGCTGATCGACGGAATAAATACAACAATCATAATCACGACTACTCTACTAAGAGCACTTTTCGGACAGAATTCAAGACGACCCAAAAGTTGCAGAACAATTTTTTTTTTGATGATGAGTTTTACAAAGTCACGACGTTTATTGTCTAAAACAATGCGGACTATTGGACGATAATAAATTCTCTTAAAAATCAACTCTAACATAGCCTAAATTTAAGAGATGCGATGGAGTTCCTCGCTTAATAAGATTTGCTAAATTTGGAACTATTTTTTGAGATTAGTTCCCTCACACATCCACACGTACATACACGCTCACACACACACACACGATGGTTATAATAAACTGGGCTGATTTAATTTTCATTGCACATTTTGCTTCTTGTGTTAAGCCGGAATTGTATGTATAATGGCCCTCTTGTACTTCGGCATCTTCTTCAATAGGAAATTAAAAACACGCGGCACAGTATTACAAAGCAAATCTTAAAGTGTACTACAGTATCACAATAGAACTTAAACGTAATTCTGAGTTTGTTTCCGTAAATAAATAAACGAGAGCTAGAACGGACTCATTTGACAGGAGACTCACTTCAAAAGCACGGTGGAGAGATTCAAGCTTACAACGGTAAAATGCGAATACAAAAGTGTGGGGGGCCCCCGCTCGCGAGGAGTCCGCTTTTTAACATTTGCTCCCTAATTAAATCAAGTTATGAAATTAACCGTCCTTGACTGTAACCAAGACGAGAGAGATTTAAGGCCAAATTCGTAGCACCAATGTGGTCCGGGAACGAACAGGAAAAAGAGAGTGATTTTGGGCCAGACTTTT
Source organism: Dorcus hopei (assembly GCA_033060865.1). Taxonomy (NCBI): domain Eukaryota; kingdom Metazoa; phylum Arthropoda; class Insecta; order Coleoptera; family Lucanidae; genus Dorcus; species Dorcus hopei. The sequence goes on along the minus strand of CM065425.1, from coordinate 5,630,578 downwards.
TCAAAGTACGTTGAATAGAGAGGAAAAACAATTTAAAGTACATCGAATAGAGAGGAAAAAATTAGAGATTTTTTTTGCTCGAGTTTGTACGTGTCTGCTGCGAAAATTCATAGGAAGGAAAACGACAATTTATAAACAAAATCAAAAAAATAAAACATGTACAGATCGAAGCAACCAAAAAAATTAAAAAAAAAGGAAGTAATAGGTAACGACAAATGGACAAGTGACGTGACGATTACTATTGGAGGAAAAAGTAAAAGGTAGCAAGAAAGAAAATCACAAGTCAATCGTTAAAAAAAAAGTTCCCATTCAATCCATTTAATAATGGTGAACGGCTTCTCGTCGGAGTGTATCAACTTGTGCTTTTTCAAATGCTCGAGACGTCGGCACTTACAATCGCAAAGATCACAACTGAACGGGTTCTCGCCCGTATGTTTTAACTTGTGCCGGTTCATGTGTGCGGATTCTCGGCATCTATAAATGCAAAGATCACAAGCGATCGGTTTCTCGTCGGTATGTAGTAGGTTGACTTTGAAAATTATGTAAAACAAAAGCAATCACAAGTTGGTACAACAATGGAGAAGTAATAAGTCATGAAGACGATTGAAGATGAAAGAAAGACGAAAACAAAACAGCGCTCACATGATCAAGAATCAAAGATAACGACAAAGGAACAGTCGATGCATTCAATAACGGTTATGGCAGGACAATTGAAACAGTAAAAAAAAACAAAAGTAAGTCAGTACAATAAGACACTAAAAAAAATGTCAAAATGACAATCGTAGAGAAAATAAAACATGATGATTCAGAACCAACGATAACAACGAAAAAACAATTGATGCACTCAATAAGGGCTGTGGTAGGACAATTGAAACAGTAGGAAACAAAAGGGAACACAAGTCGGTATGGTAATAAAGACAGTAAGAAAAAGTCAATATGACAATTGAAGAGGAAAAAAAAAACAAAAAATAATGTAGCGCCCACGGTGGCAGCATTCCCGCAAGTGAGATAGCAAACCGTTACGTCATCGCTCACCGCATACCCGCTTCTCCTTTTACACAATATTAACCAACATTAACCGTCAACCGTGACAGATAATAGTTGGTTGAGAGTTAATGTGTTAGAGGGAGAAGCGGGTATGACGTAATGGTTCGCTATCTCACATGTATGCTGCCACCGTTAGTATTCAATTTACCGTGGCGCTCACATGATGATCAGGCATCAATTGATACATTTAAAAAGAGTTATCGTAGAACAATTGACACAGAAAGAAAAAAAAAAACAAAAGAAAATACAAATTTCTCCAATAATGAAGAGTTTAAAAAAAAGCAAAAAGTCAAAATGACAATCGAAGAGAGAAAAAACGACAAAAAATCATTTAGCGCTCACATGATTATCAAAAATCAAAGATAATAACGAAAAAACAATTGATACATTAAATAAGGGTTGTGGTAGGTAAATTGAAATAACAAAAAAAAAACGAAACGTCAAAATTAGTGCTGGCAACCGAAACCGGTTTTCTTGGATAAATCGTTAACCGGTTTTGGATATTCGCGGTTTTGAAGAAAACCGAAAACCGGTTATCCGGATAACCAGGACAACCGGTTATTCGAATGTTATCGGTTTCTTGGATAATTGGATATTCGACTAACCGATTATTCCCATGACGGATATTCAGATATCGACTAAGTGGATATTAGAATGAGATATTTTTGGATTTAATAATCTTCAGTATCTATTTTGAGAAAAAGTTATGTACTTATTTAGTTAATTGGTTTTATTATTATAATGTATTTGAGCAAGTTCGTAAATTCATCATGAAACCATCAAAAACAAAACCTCTTCTTATTTTCATCGTCTTTTTTACTATTACAGAAAATCGATGTATTGTACAGCCTCAATCAAAAGTAATGAAACTTTGAAAACCGAAACACTGTAGTCAGAGTGCAACGATGCAGAGTTAGAGAGAGCGCAACGTGTTGCGGGGTTCCGAAGGACTTCGGAAACATTCGTTCGCCATAACACTTCATCTCACTCGGTATCTTCTCTCTCTGACTACGGCGTTTCGATTTTGAGCGTTTCAGTACTTTTGATTGAGGTTGTACATATAATTCATTCAAATGAAAGACCAATGGCACTGATGGAGAAGATTTTAAGGTTATGTTTATTTATTGTTTTATATACTAAATACATAATTTAGAAAAACTGCAAAATTGCAACAAAGCAGTGATAGTTTCATTTAAAACATTCTCTATTCTTCTGAAAGGAGCAGCTCTGAAGGTAAAGATAATAGTTTCGTCAAAATACATATAATTGCTAGTGACTGTATAATGTATAAACTATCTGCTATCCGTGATCGCTATTTTGAAATAGCGGCGATTTGCGATCGCGGGTTGAAAGCTTAACGTCTACACCAGTGCTGGGCACGAGAGTTCTGGTGAGTCATCCCCTCCACTCTGCAACAACTGTAATCGGCGACAGTCGAAAATATTCGCCACTCGTCGAGGCATTATAGGTTTGTTCGATAGCTCTGCACTTTTAACACCTGCACTCTATTTTTCTCATTTCTACTTACATTATATTATATACCTCTCACTCTCTCAGGAGCGGTTGGTGCAAAAAGTGTAGAAAAATGCAGAGCTATCGAACAGACTTTATACTGCGCGTCGTTGGAGTAAGCGCGAAATACTTGCGAAGAAGTATGAGGGGTGGTGGTACTGTTCTCCTACCGTGCCCGACACTGGTCTACACGAATAATAAGTAAATACGAGCATGTGCGATAGGTTCCTTTGTTGACGGATGGTGGGAACGGCTTGACTTGAATCAATTAACCGTGTTTGGATCTAGTACCTGTTAAAAAATTACCCCTGAAAACAGTAAATAAAAAAACTAGTAACGCTTAAAATCCAGTTAAAAGTCACTGCGGTAAGATATTTCGCTGAACGTGAAGAAATAGATCAAGCGATATTTACTAGTAGCTTTAAATCGCGGCTTTGTAATCGCCGTTATTTCAATAACAGTGCAGATGGCGTTATCAGCGATTTGGTAATAGCGGCGATTAAATAACCGGTAGCGAAATATCGCCCATCACTAGTAACTATAAACTAAGCGTAAGATTTTCTTTGTTATCATTATCATCATATAACCTCAAATGATGCACATTTATTTCAGCAAATTCGCAAATTCATCGCAACCATTACAAACATCGAATTCATCTGTGACGTCACGCTAGTCATCGCTGGATTTTCTGTTTAATTTACGAACTTGCTCTATTTTACTATTTTTTGAATCTAACGCATGTATTACATTAATTACACTAATTTTTGTTACGAGAACATAGTGCGGTAGCGGGCAATAAAATCCAGTCACGACATTTGTACGTTGTAAACCTTACTTTAATATTTTTGACGTTTAATACATATTGTACATAAGCTCTGTTCCAACATCACTTTCTGACCGTTTCGAAACTATCATCACAGTATATGTATTCATCAATCACTAGGGACAGCTAGGGGTTTCTGGCACTACAGTTTCTGAGTGCGCATGCGCGGAAAACTGGCGGACTTTCCACAAACGGCCGCGTGTGGCGCACCGGTGAATTCATTAATTGCTTTTAAGCGGGCGTTTTTTAATTCAGCATTTTGTGTGATGGATGAGGAGAGGTGAGAAAGATTGAACAGAAAACCATCTTTGTTAGATTATAATGAATTTATGTTGTGTAGAAAGCCTGAAGTTGTGTAAAACAACATTGCATTCTATGATTTGCTTGCAACCAGAGACATCTAGTAGCAATAAAATGAAAGCCCGCCAGTAACGGCCATATTGGCTCTGAAAACGGTGCTGACACGAGCTGTCCCTACTGATTGATAAGTATACTGTGCTATCATATTCGGTTGCCCAATGATCGATTTTGACAACTCTGTCAAGTGTGAAACTGATGAGTACGTGCTTATGACGGTTTCGAAACCGTCACAAAACGTTGTTGGAACAGACGTAAAATTGTCGCTGGTAATTCTCACATTTAATACAACTTTTATTTATTTATCTTGACAGAAATATTACCTCAATAAAAGCCTGTTTTACCAAATTTGTCTAAATGTGCACGAGATGTCAAATTCTTGCCCGGATTTAGTGTCCGCTGCTGTACAACAAAATATCAATAAAAATTTCATAGGCTCAGTATTTCAGTTACAGTTTAACTTCAATCTTCAGTTTATTCCCGTAGAAACAATTGTTTTGATAATTGTTACAATGGGAATAAACTGAAGATTAAAGTTAAACTGACTGAAATACTGGGCCTTAGTTTCACGTCCTATTTTTGATAACATTAGTCGTCCTCCATTTACATTCACATTTCACTCAAGATTAAATCGATTTTATTTTGAACTGAAGTGACTTTAAAGTGAACAGAGAGACTCTTAGGGCCAGTTTCATAATCGAATTTAAAAGAGGGTTTAAATTTAAAGTCACTTTCAGATAACAAAACAAGACACTAGTGCTGACAACCGGTTTTTTGGATAACCGGTTAACCGGTTTTCGATATTCGCGGTTTTGAAGAAAACCGAAAACCGGTTATCCGGATAATCGGTTATTCGAATATCTAGTTATTTGGATAACCGGATATTCAAATAACCGGTTATTCGGATAACGGATATTCAGATATCCGCGGTTTTGAAGAAAACCGAAAACCAGTTACCCGGATAATCGGTTTTTGGAAATACCATTATTTGAATAACCGGTTATATCCGGAACCGGTTTTTAAAGAAATCGATTAACCGGTTTCAATTCTTTCCGGTTTTTGCCAGCACTAGTTTACACATCTGAATGTGACTTTAATTTTAAAGTCTCCTTTAAATTTGATTATGAAACTGGCCATTAAAGGAATGATGTTTTAGAACTAAAATTAACATAGACTCAAAAAATACATAAATATGAAATCACATGAAACTGATAACTAATTTAAAGAAAGCTAGTTTAATCAGTACGGAGTGCGGGAGGGGAAACTCAGTCACTCCCTCATCACTGATCGCCAATTGAATAAATAACTGCAAATGGAATGCGATCAGTGATTCTCAAGTGAATCTGAATCGATTCGTGATCAAATATGTTGTTATAATTTTTTTGTTTTACACCTAAAACTTGATATACAAGCTGCTTTCGTTCAAACCAATCATGGAATCAATGATAGGTGAATCATATGATCACCCAATATTGATCAAAACACATGAAACACGTTTTTGTGATCAAATCATACAAAATCACACATAACTTGTGATTATCCAAATTGTAATCATGATCGCTTAATCGGAGGTGGGGGAGAAAGTAATCACAGAGAAAGAACACGCAGAATCGTGATCACGATTACATGATTAGTAATCACGGGTGTAAACGAAAGCGCACCTATTGTTGCGGAATTTAAAAAAAGTCTTCAGGCTTACTTTGCAATATTAGAGTAGCAAGTAAATCGATCTTTGTCTGATTAACAAAAACGTTGACAATTAAGAATTAAATCATGTAAACATAAATGACAATGCGTAAATCTACTTTCATTTTTAGGAGTCAAGAAGACCCACCCTTCTTCAATTAATGTAATTATTTGCGTTTTTTTAACTATGTAATTGGAATAACCTAAAAATCAATTTTTCAAATACCCGAATAATCGGCTTTTGGATATTCGAATAGTCGGTTTTTCGATTATCCGAATAATCGATTTCTGGATATTGGAATGGTCGGTTTTAACCATTATTTGGATAACCGGTTATATCCGAAACCGGTTTTTAAAGAAACCGATTAACCGGTTTCAAATTTTTCCGGTTTTTGCCAGCGCTAATCAAAATGACAATCGTAAAGAAAAGAAAATCATGATGATCAAGAATCGAAGTTAACAACGAAAGAAACAATTGATGCATTTAATAAGGGTTAGGGCGGAGTAACTGACAGTAAAAAAAAAAAACGAAAGAAAATACAAATCTCATACAATAACAAAGGCAGTTTAAAAGAAAGCGAAAATGATAACAAAGGCAGTTTAAAAGAAAGCGAAAATGATAATTGAAGAGGAAAAAAAACCTGTAGCGTCCACATGACGATCACGAATCAAAAATAACTACGAAAAACAATTGATGCATTGAATAAAGATTATGGCAGGACAGTTGAAACAATAAAAACGAAAGAAAATACAATAATAGACAATTTAAAAAAAAGGGCAAAAAGTCGATAGGACAATTGAAGGAAAACAAAAAAAACATGCAGGGCTTACATGATGATCAAAAATCAAAGTTAAGGACAAAAAACAATTGACGCATTTAATCATACTGACGGTGGAGCAATTAAAAACAAAAGGAAATACAAAAGTTAGTACAGTTTTAAAAAAGGCAAAGTCAAAGTGGCAATTGAAGAGGAATTAAAAAAATCATGCAGCGCTTACGTGATGATCAAGAATCAAAGACAAAAGCGATCCATTTCATAACAAAAGAAAGAAACAACGAAAACAAAAGAAAACACAAGTTAGAACAATAACAGACGGTTATAAAAAAAAATAAATCAAAATGACCAATTGAAGAGGAACAAAACTATGGCATACGGTTAGGACAATTGAAACAATAAAAAAACAAAAGAAAATACAAATCTGAGTGACAATAAAGACAAGTCGAAATGACAATTGGACAGAAAAACAAAAAGTCATGCGGCGCTCACTTGATGATGATGATCACGAATTAGAGGTAACAACGAAAAAACTATCGAAAGAACGAAACACGATCTGTACATTCAGGAAATACAAGAGAAAAAAAAATGACGATCAGGAAAAAAGAAAGAGATCAGAAGCACCGACAGTTTTCGTTGTCCAACGCAAACTCGTCGCAACGACGAGTTTGCCTTGCGTTGTTATTATGAATTTAGCAGCAAACACTCCTCCCTCTACCCCTTTCTCTCATTATAACGTGTGGTAATTACGCTCGGTGCGCGCCCTATAGAATTTGAAAGCTACGAACCCGATGGCCATCAACCCGGTGGCCAAGATGATGCCCCCTATGAAGCTGGGCCCGTCGAAGTGCCTGCCTTTATGCGGCGGCGCAGCCGTAGTCGAAGGGGTGGAAGTTGTTGAGGGTGTCGTCGGTTTAGTCGGGGCCGTTGTTGTATTTGTAGTCGGTGTGCTGGGACTTGTAGTCGGCGTGCTGGGGCTGGTAGGAACCGTTGGTTTGGTAGTCGTATTCGTTGTGGGAGATGGCGTCGGTGATGTGGTCGGCTTAGTAGGTTCTGGTGTGGTTGACGGAGGCGGTGTAGATTCTGGAAATTACGATTTACAACACACTTCGGTTTCACAACAAGATAAAAAATTGTTTTTATCTTTCGCTTGCTTCAAAACAACTAACTAAAGCCAATGTTTACTTCAATATAATCAGTATGTAGATAAAATGAAGAGGGGTCATTACCTATTATAGTAGTTTCTTCCGGCACAGGCTCGGTGGTGTTATTAATGATAACAGGAGGTTCGCCTCCAAAAAAAAAAAAAAAAAATCAAAATAAAACAAAATTCAAGATTGCCTCCCTCAAATTAATGACGCCCCCTTACCTGTAGCTTTGGGATTTTCTGTGGTGGCATTCGCGATTAGAGTAGGATTCTTGTCTGTAATGAGCATGAGCACAGGCTCAATGGTGTTATCAACGATAACAGGAGGTTCACCTCCAAAAAAAAAAAAAAATTCAAAATAAAACAAAGTTAGAAGTTGCCTCCCTCAAATTAACGACGCCCCCTTACCTGTAGGTTTGGTGTTTTCTGTGGTAGCATTGGCGACTAGAGTAGGATTCTTGTCTGTAACGAACGCGCAACAGTTAATCGTGTCTATGTAATGTGTAATGTAACGTAACGACTTACCCTTGGCGTCATCGTTGGGCACGCACAAGACGCTTCCCGCGACGACGAGCACGAGCACCAGGTTCTTCGTCAGCATGGCCGCAATTTCTGGAAATGTACAGTACGTACGTTAGAAGTCCGAAGTAAATATGTACGTGCGACTTCGATCAGATGATGGTGAAAGAAGTGCTGGGGACAACCGGAACAAATAACACGAACGTCACTTTCTACCAACCTAAAGAAAAAAAAAAGTGAAAAGTCACCGAATAACATTCGATTGCGCAAGATTACATAAACCATTAAATTCAAATTACTACAAGTTGCCAAACCCCCGAACCTGTTCAAGCAAATAATTATTACTTGTCTAGCTGTTGCCGACCGTGAATAATTTCAGAACGAGTGTCGGTCTTGTATTCTTGTATTTCTGTTAGTGTCGGCTTCCAAAATTTGTACTAAACGTTTCAATGTCCAAGTTTCCACTATCAATGAATGGCTAAATCCAGTTCGTATACATTTTTAAGACGTAAAGTTTATCAATGACAATTACAGAATTCTACTATACCGGCCAACCGTTCAGTCAGAGTGACCAACTCCACGGCAACTCTTTTAAATAAGAAAACGTAAAATTGGAAATAACGCCCAACGACAAAAGAACTCAATAGGCGCTTTCCTTTTAACCAATTTATCGGATGTCTTTATCTTACCTCCCCTTCCTACACGTTTCATTTACTCTATTATAGTTGATCTAAACATTTAAATTGAAGTAGAGTACATTTCGCCTCACTTAAAAAGGAAAGCAGCAAGTAAATCGCTCTAATCTGATGAGCTTAAATTTAATCCTAGCTTTAACCTTTTACACAGTATAAGTGTGGTATAAGTATAAGTAATTACGCAGTAGCGTCACTTAAAAGTCAGTATCAAAAAAACGGCCATACTGTTTGATGCCTTTAGGGAAATGCAATGGTCGCGTTCACCAGAACAAATCACCTTGTGATGCGTTTCTGGTACGTTTGTGATTGCTGTTGGCTTCCTGGTGAACGATTACATCGTTTGCTGCTGGCAGCGCTAGCTCAGCGTTAAAATTTTACGCTTAAAAAATGACGTCTGATTGCAATCATACACCAAACATGTTTGCAATAGGCATTTACGATAATTCACCCGGTTCATAACCGAGGTAGAAGTGTGAGAGAGAACATTTACACTCGGTTGCACCAACTTTTTAAGCAGAGCTTAAATTTAAGTTGTGTTTCGAGCAGGGCCGAGCAACGGTAGGGGAACAGTTCCACCACCCCTTATACTTCTCCGCAAGTGTTTCGCGCTTATTCCAGTTTAAATTGAAATCGGCACGCCTAGAACCAACGACGCGCAATATAATGTTTCGACGAGTGGCGAATATTTTCGACTGTCGCCGATTACAGTTGTTGCTTGTGGAGGGGATGACTCACCACGACTCTCGTGCCCAGCATTGGTTTAGAATATGACATTTACGTATACTCAGCACAATGTAAAACACGTTCTGATTGACATATAAACTTCAACTTAATTATCAATTAGAATGTAGCTAACATTTTTTTAAACCTACAAATCATGTCATTGTCTAAACACCACTTAAATTTAAGTTCTGTTTAAAATATTGGTGCAATCGGCCATTTGAGACTTATAGCGTTTTCTATTGAACTGCACTGTATGCACTGAGTGCGCACTCGGAATATTAGCTTTGTTCCTACACAGTTCTAAATCAGTTCGGAACTGTACTGCTCATGCGCTCTTGCTACAGGTCATGCGCTCTTACTAAAAATGCCGTGTATTTAGCAAGAGCGCATGAGCAGTACAGTTCCGAACTAATTTAGAACTGTGTAGGAACAAAGCTATTATCATCTTGTTTTAACCTTATGTGATAATACGAGATGCAGATAGTGCACGCCAATCGAAATAGTGAAAAAAATTGAGTACGGTGTATCCACCGCTCCAATTGTCGAAAATGCCAAATGAAAGCACCCGTTCATCAGAAAAATTGCCAACAGTTGGACAATCGATTGCAAGCAATTAGTTCTGGTGAACGCGACCAATAAAATTTGCAAATCGGTAGGTATCAAACAAAATGGCAAATGTGACAGTTATACACGAATGACGCTACTGTGTAGATTCTTATACCTACTATGCCTTTTAGGTTTCAGGCTTTCACTGTTGGTGTCAACGTGACAGCGGATAACTGAAAGTGACAAAGTTCTAATTGCTTCTAAATAAGAGGAAGTTGGTCAACAGAGACTGTATTCAAACATTATAATTTGCTAAAAGCAAATATTTAAATTTACAGTCTTTACAACCTTATTTAAAATGTTTGACACTAATACACCGTTAAATACAGGCAGGTAAAATAACATGTAATTAGTACTTATCAAGTAACACTCAAAATGTTCAATATGTTACAGAAAACGTCACGGGGATTTTGTGAACGGATTGTAGGTTATGTTGGTTTCAATATTGTGCTGTTATTTTGAATCTTCGGCTACCTTTTCCATGCTTTTCCAACATTTTATTGAAACCAAATGATTATTTATCCATGATATTAGTGACCAGTAAAAATTTTGAATAAAATTCGTCGAAAATAAGCCTCGAGTCACTATAAAATATAGGTTAGGTTTCAAAATCTATTTATTCATTGGTCATCATAGGAACAAAAATTGACGCGTGGCGTTTTCGATTGACTGCACTAGTGCGCACTCAGAGTATCTTCATCTAGTACATATTATTACATGAGGTTAGAACATGCAAATACACTGAGTGCAACCAGTGCATGTGAATCGAAGACGCTATAGTCGACATGTTTCGGAATAATTTCCATGGATGGATGGATGAATAAATAGATTTTGAAACCTAACCTATATTTTATAGCGACTCGAGGCTTGTTTTCGACGAATTCTATTCAAAATTTTATTGAATGCATTATACCTAGATGTGGTTGTGCTTGTTTCGTAATAGATTTCCGAGTCATTCTTGTAAATTACGTTTTTCGCAATTGACGACAAATGATAATTTGATTGACAGAACTAGGTAGTGTTGTCAACACATTGACAATGATTTCCCCCAAATAAAAGACATATGTATTCCCCTAAAATTTATTGTTATTTACAAATCTGAAAGTGTAGGCACAGTATATAAGTAATTACCCAGTAGCGGCACTTAAACGTCAGTGTCAAAAAAAGCGGCCATTCTATCTGATACCCTTATGGAAATGCAATGTAATTTACAGCTGGGTAGGTATCAAACAAAAGAACAAATGTGACAGTTATACTCGAGTGACGCTACTGTGTGATTCTTATACTGTGGTGTAGGTATTTAAGAATTGTCAAGAAAATCCCATTTTAACACTTACAACAAAATTCCTTAATTTGTACTAAATTCAGAAATAAATTTTAAAAAAACCTAAACAATTCATTGAAAAAAAAAGAAAAAACAAAAAACGGTCGATTTTACAGCGCAATTCAGTAGATTAATAAATTAAAAAAAAAAACTGTTTGGGAGGAAAGATGAATAAAAACAAAAGGCAATGAAAAGAAAATATTACAATATTGTTTAATTAGGGGTAACCTTAAAATCTAAATCGACACAACATTAACTGTCAAAATTTAGTTACATACACATAGCCTACGTTCAGCCTGGAAGAAAGCTATGTAGCGCTTCGCGTGCGCCACGTAGCGTGACGTCATATATGTGTTCAAACAGAAGCCACAGAAGGGGAGCGATAAACCTAGCGGCCGCTATGTTTTAAATCGCTTTACGGAATAAAAGCAAGAATCCGTTCAGCCAGTTCTCAATTAGTACGCTACAAATTAGCGCTCTGCTACGTATCAATAGCGAAATGTAAGCGCTATCTTTGGCGGAACGGATACTGCGATAAGGAATGGATTATAGTCAATTTTCAGTACGTGTTTAGTAAAAATTGTTTCCGGCTATTGGCAACGCCCGGGCGCGTGCTCAATCGCAACGAGCGAACTTCACACCAAAACGTCAAATTTGACAGTTGCGCGTCCTAAACACTTTACAACAAAAAGAAAGTTAAAATTAAATAATAATAATGAGTGACCACGAGAGAGCCGTCTATGCGAAACTGGAAGCAATCAAAGAAATAAGGCAAGTAGTTAAAAACGTCTTGAATTCTCGAGTAAAGCGGGCGTCGCTTTTCAGAGCTAAAACGATCCAGTTGGAGAAGCTTAAGGCCAAACTGATCCTGGAAATCGAGGGACACGACCAGGAAGAGAAGTGCCTGGCCGAGTACAAGCAGGAGATGGAGCTGCTGTTGCAGGAGAAGATGTCACACGTCGAGGAGCTTCGCCAAATCCACGCGGACATAAACGCCGTTAGTCACCCACCACCCCCCCAATCCAAACTCAAAGGCCCCTCTTAAATTAAACGTGTTTTGCAGATGGAGGGTGTAATTAAACAAGCGGAGGAAGGGCGGGTTAGATCGCTGAGCTCGGCCGTACGCTTACACGAAGAGTACTTGCCCCTGAAAGTCGAAGTCGATCGCCTAAGACGAGAGTGTCTAGGATTAGAACGTCTTCCGGACATACACGAAGAAGAAGGCTCTAATATAACGCCTGAGTAAGCTACTAATAAGATGAAAGGCGCTAGGAAGTTGGTGGTAATTCTTTAAATTGCAGGCGTTTCACTCAGCTGTTTGCAACGAGTAAATCGCAGGCGTCCACTTTTACCAAGAGCAACGAGTGGACTAGGCCTTTACCGTCGACGGAGACCTCGATCGCGTCTCTAGGTCCCCCGCTCCCGCCCACCTTCTTGCCCCCGCCGAATCCCCTCCGACTGGTCACGAACAAACCGGAGCAGGTTCGGCCTAGTTCGTTGGCTGCGAGCTCCCACTCGGGACCCCCCACGCCTACGTTCAGGTCGGATTTTGTGAATATGAGGTGCTTTAGTTTGGGGGTTGTTTCGGGTGTTCACCAAAGTATTCTCATGTTTGCAGGCAGCAGCCTCCGCCGATGAAGTCGTGCTTGAGCTGTCACCAGCAGATTCACCGCAACGCCCCCATATGTCCGTTGTGCAAGGCAAAGTCCAGGTCTCGCAACCCGAAGAAACCAAAGAAGAAAGAACACTAGTTTTCGGATCACCGATTTACTCTCGTCACTCGTGTGTACTTAAGTGTTTGTTGTTTGTGATGTAGTATGGCCTTTTATGACATAAATTAATTTGGTGGATTGTGAAAGAGTCTCTCCTAATTTTTAATTGTGTGTAAGGCCCGGTTTTTCGATCACAGTTTAACTTTAATCTTCAGTTTATTTCCATTGCTGCTATAGGAATAAACCGAAGATTGAAGTTAAACTGCGATCGAAAAACTGGGCCTAATTAAGATTAATTTGATCTCATTTTTGATTTTGTTCGGTTTATTTGCTTGTGTATGTGTTTGGGCCCCAATAAACGGCTCGTTAAAATTGTACCGTTTGTTTTATTTAAAAAAAAAGAAAGATCCTCGCATAAATTAAGCTTGACAATAAATTACATGGTAAATACGTCTAAGTATAGCCAGAAAACTACTACGAATTAATTACCTAACATTCACAGGGTGTGGCCGTAAAGTATTAAAAACATCTAAGTGCGGCGATGCAGTTAATCGATGGATGTGAAAAAAGCACCGAACCCGAACGTTCTCTTCATCGAGTTCCAGTAGTATTGTTCCCAGTTCTTTTTCGTCACGTCCACTTCGCCGATGGGAATACCGGATTGTGTTAGATTCACTACCGTGTGGTCCTCCTGAAATGGATTCGAATTTAATATCGGTTTATTCGCGAAACATAAGATTTACCTTCTCGTCTATGTCGATGGTAACGGTCGAATAATGTCCTTCAGGCCACGGCTTATACCTCCACTGTTGCACTATCTTCTTCCCGGGCACGAGTTCCTCGAAGTGCCCCGTGATATTCCCCCCGAACAATTGAAATTTCCCCCCTTTCACCGGGTCGATCTTGACGGCCCCCCTCGTGAAGGCCGTCACCATTTCCACCCGCGTCATCGCGTCGTAAAACTCCTGTGCCTTGCACTGGAACTTCTCGCTCACCTTGATGGAGCTCGTCTCGATTTTCAATCCGATTTTTTTCTTGTCCGATATCACGGGTTCCATGCTCACTTTCTTGTTGAAGCCGCTCGTCAAGTTGTTTATGTTGTCGGGCTTGACGTCGTTCTTCTTCGGCAGGATCATGCCCTTAGAGAACTCCTGCTTCAAGCTCGTGACGTACTCGAGCAGCTTGTCCCGTATCACGGGACGACCTATGCTGTACATCAGGAACTTCAGCTTGTCGCCTTCTTCGTCGCTGTCTTTCACAGATATTTGTATCTGGAAAAAATTGGCAGCATTGACAACGAAAACAAAACAGACACGACACACTTTTTGCACCAACCGCTTCTGAGAGAGTGAGATGTATACGATACAATGTAAGTAAGAGTGAGAAAAATAGAGTAAAGGAGTTAAAAGTGTAGTAACGAACAAACCTAAAGTATCGGTTTGCTAACAACTTTAAAGTATCATAAACAATGTTAAATCAATTAGATTTTCCAAATAATACTAAACTAGCAGTCTTCTTTACTTACATCAACCTCTGCTATATCGTTTTCCTCCGATAAGTTGGGTATCGTAATCTTCCCCTTGTATTTACTTCCGGAGCCCTCGTTCAAGCAGCCCTCCCAATTCAGCACTATGTTCCACTCGTAGAAGAAAATCAGCTTCCCCTTGCGGTTGTTGGCGGACGCCTCCCCCTCGCTCTTGTCCACATCGACGATCTTGAGGTGGGCCTCGGTGCAAGGCACGGCGGCCTCCTTAAACAGTTCCTTGATGCGCTCCTGCGACCAGGGGCTGGCGTTCCGCTCGGTCCAGTGCCAGTTGTTGACGTTGGTGGCGTCGGGGCGCTCCTCCACGATCCAGCGAGGGTCTCCTTCGCCCCACTTGGCCATCTCGATCGGTCGCACCGAAACTGGGGTTATTTATTTGTCGCAGGATCGAGTTTCTTTTTCGGGCGGGGAATTGAAGGCGTATGCGGTCCGCGGGGGTCTTTATTAATGTGATTTTCTAGAAATGTTCGCGTGCAGCGATCGCAAACCGATTTTTCTGGAAATGTGTCAAATTTTGGGGCACGTTGATTTTCTTCTACGCTAGATGGCGCTGCAAACTCAAACGTCAATAATAGTAATAATTTAATCAAAAAAATGTGCATTATTTAAAGCATGCTTTCGTGAAAGTCGCTGATTTTTGTAAAAATTGTTTGCAAGAAATATGACGCAGACGTAAATAATACGCAAACATTTAAAAAAAGGCGGTCACCGTGCGCCGCACAAAGAGCGCACTCTTAGAGTATATAACCTATAGATCAGCATTCAGCAATGAAGTCGGCATCATATTAAATACGTAAAAGTAGTAGATACGTAAATGTAAATTTTCGGTATGTTTGTCAATTCTTACGTCAATTAGTACTCTTGTAATGGTTAATAACGATTCTCGTTCCTTTGATTGACAAACATACTAAGAATTTACATTTATGTATCTACTGTCTTTACCTATTTCTTACGCTTACGTCGTTACGTCCAATATGAATCGGTGCTAAATGTCACTAGAAGCAGGCGTTGTCTCACTAAAAAATTCACGAAAAACAAATGTTGAACAAATTTACGTCAGCCTGAAATTAGACCGTCAAAATTACTTAAAAAAAAAATCGAGAACCGATGATCTTTTTAAGTTAATATCAAGAACATAACAAACTAGAGGCAACAATTATAGAAATAAATAAAAGCAATTACAATAGACGCACACACAATTCACATGCACAAATTTACACTTTCTTCAAAAATAAAAATGAAAAAATTTGCAATGTTTGTAAGAATAACAAAAATGGATTATTAGGGAGTTATCGCAACATGAACGGTAACATTCACGCTAACATTAAAATCACGTGACCCAAAGCGCTATTTCGTATAGGCGTTTGATTTTAAGATCGCAGCGCTACCGTGGATAAATCTGAACTTCTGTAAGCTACACGGAATTTTTGTAATGCACGTGTTTAAGTGCGTACTAATACAAATACACAAGTTGATTTAATGTGAATATCACATATAACACAATCCTGATACATCATACACTCAGGATCGACGCCAAAACACGATTTGTTGTGTAGCATACAAGGGTTTGTTTAGTTGACACCAGGTGGCGAACGCGTAGCTGCAAACTCCAATAACGGATTAGTAAAATTTTTAGTTATCGCATGTGCTATATTACGTTAAGAAAATTCTAACCTTGTAATTGTTTACGCTTTAGCCGTCAAACATCATAGTTGTATTAGTTTAAATTTATTATTAACTTGGTTGTTCGAGACAATGGAAGATTTGATAGAATTAATGGCGTTTGAAGCATTGAAAGATGACAGGTTAGACGACGCGTTAGTCGCGTTACTGCATATGTTAGGAAGGAAATTCCCTTGTGCTTTGATCGCTTTGACGTACTCACAACCATACACAACATAACATACACATAACCTTCAAATTTACGGTTACGATATCGCTCCGCTCTCCGCTATTCGGATCCAAATAGCGTATTTTATAACGTGCCTTTTTAAAATTTCTCCTTCTAGTTGCCCGTGAATTGTTACTTGTGAACCAGCCTCAACCGACCTGATGTATGAAATAACGAGTGTTTCTTTAAAATTTGGCGTCGAAGTTGGCCGTGACAAGGTACTTTTGTGAACGACTACAATTTTGATTATTTGTTGTAAATTTTCATTGTTACAACAGATCTCATTCTTATTGTTGTTTTTCGTTTATTACAATAGATTATGTTGTTGCGTCGTCCTACTGTACCGTTGAGTTCGAAATCCTGAATGCTTTCGAGATTTCGGAATTGCAAGTTCAAACGTCAAATTAACAACTGTCATGACGATGATGGTTCACAATTCACAATGAAATTTTCATGGCCAACTTCGACCCCAGATTTAAAAGAACACCCTTTAGCATAATTCCACTAACTAGACTAATAAAACCTTTCTGTTATGACATTTCTTGAGTTCGGCTGTTCGGCATTTCACTAGGTGCAAGCACGTTGTAAAAAGTAGAATTACCGAATTCCTTCAATAAGAAAAGTGTGGTTATGATAATTACAACAACGCAAGTTATTTTGTTACCATCCAGAAATGAAATGACCGTCAGTTGAAACATTGCTCAACAGATGGTGATTTACTGCAAGTGGGTTTCCTTCTACATAAAAGAACAACTGCTAGGGGCTGTCAGCTGCCTAGGGGCTGTCAGCTTCCAGCTTCTTTACAAAATAAAATTAGAAAATCCCTTTTTTAGAAAAAAAATCCCTTAATCCCCAAGGATTTGAAAAAATTCCTTAAATTGGCAACACTGATATCAAGTACAAAATATTCATATATTCATATCCGTATCGTTTATGTCAACGGGTGTGGGTGGCAGTTCAAAGGTAAATAATATCGTAAGCGTAGATTTCAATTACAACATTTATTTCCGCGATCAAAAATTATAAAATTTACTTGCTAATGTAACTAAAAAACTATTACTCTGCTAAAAAAACCTGCGAAGTCCCCTAAATTTCCCCTTTGACGCTTAAAATCTCCCTAAATTTAGGGGGAGATCCCCTAAGTTGGCAACACTGGTCACAAGGGCCAATGGCTCATTGCTAGAGTTTTATGTGATCGCCGTTTTGAGTCGCTCTTTGACGCTCTTTTTTGAACGAAAACTGACGCTTATTGTGTTATCATCAAAGGTTGTTGATCATAATAACGTAACCTCTTTTTTATTCTGCCGGGTTTCAAAATGGCGGACGATTTTACTCACATCTACAGGGTGACTGACAATTATTGTTCATCTGGTGCTCTTTCGTAACCAGGGACGTCTCGTCGTTTTGGATATTATTTTTGATTAGTTATCATTAAGTACTCGCAGACTAAAGCACAGATAATGTTTTTAAACAATTTTGTCATACTCTCGGATGTGAATTCTTTCCGTGATTTTTCTTAGGCAGAACAAGTATCAGTCAACCTGTCAGTCACCCTGTATAGAGCGCTACTCATACCCAGTCAATACATTTGACATTTTATCTGTTTGGTAAAAAATAATCCTTTATTCTTTTTGTCATGAAAGAAAAACAAGCACACAAAACGAAAAAAAAATAGAAATCAAAATAAATAAGACGGACGAAAAAAAAACAATGGAAACTTACTTTAGCAATTTTTAGGTTTTCTTAAATTTCGCGCCCAAAAAACAATGTTTAAGTAGTCCGGCAAGATTTATACAGATGTCGCCACGTAACAAACAATTAATTTACGAACGAATCAGAGCTCGGTTCTAGAGCGTTTCCAAGCGCCATCTGTTGGTCAACACTTCATCGATCTTTTTAAAATGTTGATCCAGAACGATTTCAAGTGACTTTTGCATTGATAAACGTCGGACGAAAGCAACTTTTTAACGATAAAGAATGTCACCTTGATTATAAAGGGTTTCTGAACGCCATCTCTCGGTCAGTGCCAGAAGCTTTATTTCTCGTTTAAAAGCGTATATCCGGAACGATGTTAAATATTCTTTGGGTAACAAACGACGAAGAAAAGCTATTTTTCAATGCAAAGAGCAAATTCAAAACACTGCTACCAGGGTTTTAGTAAGTGTCCGAGCGCCATCTCTTTGTTGATACCAAAAGTTTCATCCAGGACAACTTCAAACGTTCTCTACACTAATAAAAGTCAAACAAAAGATGCTTGGACGTTCAAGTCGCTTTCTGCTAAGCTTTGAAGACAGTTGAAAAAAAAAAAACAAACGAAAGCTGTACTTAATAAAAACGTCAAAAACAAAAGAAGATCGACAATACATATCCGATGGAAAATTACGAGACGGGCAGAATGAAAGTGTAAAATAATAATAATGATGATAAACGAATGCTACCTTGGCTTCAGTGAATTTCTGAGCGCCATCTCCTGGTGGTCAACACCAATAGCTTCTTTTTAAAAATTTCATTCACAACAATTTCTTTACGCTAATAAACGTCAAATAAAAGTTATTTTCTAACGCAAAGAACGAAGGTGAACGAATGTTGGCTTGGTTCCATTGAGTTTCTGAACGCCATCTCTTGGTTAACAGCAAAAGCTTTACGGATCTTTTAAAAATCCAGAACGGTTTTAAATGTTCTTTAAGTAACAAACGTCAAAGAAAAGCTATTTTTTAATGCAAAGACAAAAGAATGCTGCTACCTTGGTTTTGAAGGGTGAGAAAAAGTACAATCATCTAATCTGGCAACACTGCAAGTGTTGTATTTCTTGCAGACTGCAAGAAATGTAGCGCACGAGTCACCCAAACCAAAGTTGATAATTTGGTTAGTTTTTTTCTTTTGTTTTTTAAGTGAATTAACTAAACAGATCGCACAATAACTTTAGCTGTCGTGAATGCCGGCCGCTAATACAAAGGACATTATCGCCTTAGTTAAAATTAGCCCGATGAATAGAGCGCTGTCGTGATCGATTTTCATTCTGCGCTCCGCTCGTCAAAATACGACAAAAGGAGCAGATAACATTCATGTTCCTTCTTGATGACGAACAATATGATCACCACTATTATGCTTATACGCTTTGAATCGATTCGTTCGAATAGAATAAAACGTCGGCGTCCGTGAAATTAGAACGGATGTGATTTCCTTCACGCGCGCAAGAATCGCCCGAAAATATCGTCCGCCGCGTTAATCAACAAAAAAAATAAATCGGTAGAGCAGCAGGGAAATTTTGAGTTAACGACGTCGTCGTCAAAAAGGAATATTTTTTTTTAATGGCACTTGCGTAAACCGGGAGGGTGAAAGTCAATTTTCGCAAAAAGTGCCGTCCCGTTTTAGTGCTTCCGACGTTTCGGCGCGGCTGCCAGGTAACGCCGCCGCCTCCGCCGTAAAAATCGCGTCATAATCTTTCCACCCCGTAAATTAGCCCCGAAGTTTCCGGAAGTGCTGCGCGTTTCCACGGCATTAACTCCACTTCTCGAAATAGAAATTGCACTCGCGAACGTCCGTAAAATAATACCTGATCGTCAGTAAAAAAAAATTAAATAAAATAAAAGAAGAATTACTCTAGAACTAGGCCAAAAAAGAAAAGACTTTCCAAACAAATAAAAAATGCGAGCGATTAAATAACAAGAGAATTTTTATTATCTATTCATTAATCACTATGCATATTTGTCTCTATACTAGCTAGAGCAAGTTTGGCAGTTTTTTGTACAGTAAAAAAATTAAATGTATTGTTAATATATTAGCCTAATGAATACTTAGTTGCATGTATGTTTCGTGTCGCTATGTACACGACCAAGTTTGCAAACTAATTTAATTCATCGGTGATTTCTATGCGAGGTGTTATTGAACATGTGTCATTTATTGAAACTACACGAATCGGGAAAAATTTTAAAAGCAAAAATAATAATAATTTATAATAATCGTATTGCTGCGTTGGTTTATTCAACTCCATTCGCTCTATTTACTCTTTTCGTACTGTAAAGAGTGAAAGCGAATAAGTTCTAACACAAGTAAGAGTGAGACAAAAGTACGGAAAGAGTAAATAGAGTGAACGGGGTTGAATAAACGAACGCAACTGGTGACGACGTGACTTTGCAAAATTTACATTTGACATAAGCCTACTTGATAACGGTTTCTTTTTTTAACGCACTTTATTATTGGACTTGCCTTACACACATGGACGTTGCACGACAGATTTTTCAGATTAAAAATCATCTAGTGGGTATCAAGCGAAGCATTTCGGAAGATAGTTGTGAAAAATTCCGATAGATGTCTCTGAATTTCGGTTGAGCTAATTTAAATCACTCGATTTAAAATCATGAATTTATTCGGGCGATTTTTATTTTTGAAAATCGTTTAAAAAATAAATTAAAAGAATTCTCATGAAATAAACACTCGGTCCAAATTTCTAAAATTAAGACATTTGACAGTTATTGTGCAATTTTTGACGCTAAATAAAATAAAAGACGATCGAGAAATAAAGAAAATTTATAAAGTTAAAAATTAAAAAATTCTTAGTAAATAAACAAAACTTTCTAAAATTAAGATTTGACATTTGTGCAATTTTTGACGTAAAATAAAACAAAAGGCGATCGAGAAATAAAGAAAATTTATAAAATTATGTATTACTATTATAAAATTTAAAAAAATCTCATTGAATAAAATTAGAAAAAAATAATAAAAATAAAAGAAATCTCATTAAATAAAATTACAAAAAAAATAAAAATTAAAAAATTCTTTTTAAATAAACACTACATTCTACTTCCTATAAAATTACAAAAAATTTATAAAAATTACAAAAAATTATAAAAATTAAATTTTTTTTATTAAATAAACAAAACTTTCTAAAATTAAGATTTGATATTTGTGCAATTTTTGACGAAAAAAAAAGACAAACGACGATCGACAAATTTATAAAATTAAAAAAAATAAATATAAAAAAATCTCATTGAATAAAATTACAACAAAATAAAAAAAATCTCATTAAATAAAATTACAAAAAAATAAAAATTAAAAAATTCTCTTTCTGAAAACTTTCTAAAATTAAGATTTGACAATTGTGCATTTTTTGATGAAAAAAAAAAATAAGAGACGATCGAGAAATAAGGAAAATTTGTAAACTTACGAAAAATAACGAAAATTAAAAAATTCTCATTAAATAAACAAAACTTTCTAAAATTAAGATTTGACATTTGTGCAATTTTTGACGTAAAATAAAACAAAAGACGATCGACAAATAAAGAAAATTTATAAAATTATTATTATTATTATATTAAAAAAGAAATCTCATTGAATAAAATTAGAAAAAAATAAAAATAAAACAATCTCATCAAATAAAATTACAAAAAAATAAAAATTAAAAAATTCTCATTAAATAAACAATACTTTCTACTTCCTATAAAATTACAAAAAATTATAAAAATTAAATTTTTTTTATTAAATAAACAAAACTTTCTAAAATTGAGATTTGAAATTTGTGCAATTTTTGACGAAAGAAAAAAAAACAAACGACGATCGACAAATTTATAAAATTAAAAAAAAATAAATATAAAAAAAATCTCATTGAATAAAATTACAAAAAAATAACAAAAATAAAAAATCTCACTAAATAAAATTACAAGAAAATAAAAATTAAAAAATTCTCATTCTCAAAACTTTCTAAAATTAAGATTTGACAATTGTGCATTTTTTGATGAAAAACAAAACAAGAGACGATCGAGAAATATTTTTTTTTAAATAAAATTACGAAAAATAACGAAAATTAAAAATGTCTCATTAAATAAACAAACTTTCTAAAATTAAGTTTGACATTTGTGCAATTTTTAACGTAAAATAAAACAAAAGACGATCGAGAAATAAAGAAAATTTATAAAATTATTATTATTATAAAATAAAAAAAAATAAAAAAAAATCTCATTGAATAAAATTAGAAAAAAATAACAAAATAAAATAAATCTCATTAAATAAAATTATAAAAAAATAAAAATTAAAAAATTCTCATTAAATAAACAATACTTTCTACTTCCTATAAAATTACAAAAAATTATAAAAATTAAATTTTTTTTATTAAATAAACAAAACTTTCTAAAATTAAGATTTGATATTTGTGCAATTTTTGACAAAAAAAAGACAAACGACGATCGACAAATTTATAAAATAAAAAAAATAAATATAAAAAAAATCTCATTGAATAAAATTACAAAAAAATAATAAAAATAAAAAAAATCTCGTTAAATAAAATTACAAGAAAATAAAAATTAAAAAATTCTGATTCTCAAAACT
This sequence comes from Dorcus hopei, assembly GCA_033060865.1. Taxonomy (NCBI): domain Eukaryota; kingdom Metazoa; phylum Arthropoda; class Insecta; order Coleoptera; family Lucanidae; genus Dorcus; species Dorcus hopei. Next base: position 5,607,893 of record CM065425.1, on the reverse strand, counting down.
TTCTAAAATTAAGATTTGACAATTGTGCATTTTTTGATGAAAAACAAAACAAGAGACGATCGATAAATAATTTTTTTTTAATAAAATTACGAAAAATAACGAAAATTAAAAATGTCTCATTAAATGAACAAAACTTTCTAAAATTAAGATTTGACACTTGTGCAATTTTTAACGTAAAATAAAACAAAAGACAATCGAGAGATAAAGAAAATTTTTTTTTTTCATTTTCCAAGTATCGGTTTTTATTTTTTTAATGTTTTTCTTTTTAGGAATATCAAATTTCGTGCCGAAAAACTGTAGTCCAGCAAGATTTACATAGATGGCGCCACGAAGAATTAAATTCAAATTTCGCGCCGAAAAAATTCGAGTTCGATAAAATTTATACAGATGACATCGCCCAACATATTTTCATTTCTTAATTATCGGCTTTTGATTAATTTTTTTTTCGTTTCTAAGATCAAATTCGCGCGCAAGAAAACGTACTCCAACAAGATTTACATAGATGGCACCACCCAACGCAATTCATTTTTTGCATTTTTTAATTATCGGTTTTTGTTTAATCAATCATAATTTTCGGAATATGAAATTTCGCGCCGAAAAATTGTAGTCCAGCAAGGTTTACATAGATGGCGCCACGTAATCTGCTATGTTTTAAACGACCTACAACCTACAACAGTTATGTCAATCAAATTCAGTTTTAATTTTAATTTATTGAAATGTAAATGAGAAAGTAAATGCGGCGGAGAAAAAATGAAATATAAAATTATTGTGTAAATGCAGAGAATTAATTTCAACTTTCGCGCCAAAAAGATGATAGATATAGACGGCACCGCCCAACACCCAATTTCTAACCCAATTTAAAATAATCATGGGCTTTTTTAAATTGGATTGCTTGATGTAAACACACATCAACAAATGCGTATGTGCTGAAGGTCACGTGACTCTCGCCTATTTATGAAGGCACTGTATTTTCTTTAGTAAATAAAATAAAGCATGGTGGCAAAGATGAAACGCTTTTTTTTGGTAGATTTGTTGCTTGCTTGTTGTAGCAAAAAGATACTTATGGGTATATTTATTACCATCTACAATATCTACATGAAGGAGTCGGAGTCATAATTGGAGCAGGTCGGAGTTGCATTGAAGATCAAACCAAAAATCGAAGATGAAAGTTTTAAGTACGTATCGACTCCGCTCCGAAAATAATTTTATTTATTAAGTAACTATAAAAATAAATAAATAATTATGTAGATAACGCAATCCGTGACGTACAATGAATAACCCTGTATACATCGCAGGTCTGTATTGATTGACTCACCCTCGTATAAAACAATTTTATAAAAACAGTTGAATTAATAAGATTAGTGTTTTCGTACTTCTCCTGCTCCTTCCTTCCGATTTGATTCGTCCCGTCGCGAGTTAACAGCGCGCTCGCTCCCGAGCGAATATTTTTTTTTGTCGCGCGCTTGCCAAAAAGGGATGCGAATGAATGAACGTACGCTCGAAATTTGATCCGGCGCGTGGGCGTTATTAAAACTAAAACTCACCGGCGGCGGCTGAATCTAATTTGCTTCGGCGGAGCATCGACGTCGGCGTCGGCGGCGTCGGGTGCGGAACAGCTATCGGATGCCGCCCCCCAATAACGGAAAGTGGCGATCGGGCGCAATTTAATTAATCCCGACATTAGCGCGTCTTGCCCGCGCGCGTCGAAGTCGGAATTAATTTGCGAAAAAGGAAAGAAGTCGGTGATTCCCGATCGCTAAGGGCTCGTCCCCGCACTTGAAGGACGGCGGGCGGACAAAAGAGAGTCAAAACAAGCAGCAACGAAACACAAAGAGTAAAGTGAACGAAAAAATTAGACATGCATTTCTAATTTGGCGCCAAAAAAAAATTTAGTTCAAGAAATTGTACATAGATGGCGCCACAGAATTTAGATTTTATTTTTGTTTTCCAACGTCAATAGCTATAAAGTTATTACTTTAATCTTATCGTAATTTTTGAAAAAGAAATAAAACAACATAAACCGACGACAAATACAAAAGTAGATGAACAAGAAATAGAAAAAAAAAGAAAACAAAAGAGAGTCAAAACAAGCAGCAACGAAACACAAAGAGTAAAGTGAACGAAAAAATTAGACATGCATTTCTAATTTGGGGCCAAAAAAAAAAATTTGTTCAAGAAAACGTACATAGATGGCGCCACAGAATTTCGATTTTATTTTTGTTTTCCAACGTCAATAGCTATAAAGTTATTACTTTAATCTTATCGTAATTTTTGAAAAAGAAATAAAACAGAACATAAACCGACGACAAATACAAAATTAGATGAACAAGAAATAGAAAAAAAAAAAGAAAACAAAAGAGAGTCAAAACAAGCAGCAACGAAACACAAAGAGTAAAGTGAACGAAAAAATTAGACATGCATTTCTAATTTGGCGCCAAAAAAAGATTTAGTTCAAGAAAATGTACATAGATGGCGCCACAGAATTTCGATTTTATTTTTGTTTTCCAACGTCAATAGCTATAAAGTTATTATTTTAATCTTATCGTAATTTTTGAAAAAGAAATAAAACAGAACATAAACCGACGACAAATACAAAATTAGATGAACAAGAAATAGAAAAAAAAAGAAAACAAAAGAGAGTCAAAACAAGCAGCAACGAAACACAAAGAGTAAAGTGAATGAAAAAATTAGACATGCATTTCTAATTTGGCGCCAAAAAAAATTTAGTTCAAGAAAATGTACATAGATGGCGCCACAGAATTTCGATTTTATTTTTGTTTTCCAACGTCAATAGCTATAAAGTTATTATTTTAATCTTATCATAATTTTTGAAAAAGAAATAAAACAGAACATAAACCGACGACAAATACAAAATTAGATGAACAAGAAATAGAAAAAAAAAAAAAGAAAACAAAAGAGAGTCAAAACAAGCAGCAACGAAACACAAAGAGTAAAGTGAACGAAAAAATTAGACATGCATTTCTAATTTGGCGCCAAAAAAATTAGTTCAAGAAAACGTACATAGATGGCGTCACAGAATTTCGATTTTATTTTATTTTCCAACGTCAATTGCTAAAGTTATGATTTTAGTTTTATCGTAATTTTTGAAAAAGAAATAAAACAGAACATAAACCGACGACAAATACAAAATTAGATGAACAAGAAATAGAAAAAAAAAGAAAACAAAAGAGAGTCAAAACAAGCAGCAACGAAACACAAAGAGTAAAGTGAACGAAAAAATTAGACATGCATTTCTAATTTGGCGCCAAAAAAAAATTAGTTCAAGAAAATGTACATAGATGGCGCCACAGAATTTCGATTTTATTTTTGTTTTCCAACGTCAATAGCTATAAAGTTATTATTTTAATCTTATCGTAATTTTTGAAAAAGAAATAAAACAGAACATAAACCGACGACAAATACAAAAGTAGATGAACAAGAAATAGAAAAAAAAAAAAGAAAACAAAAGAGAGTCAAAACAAGCAGCAACGAAACACAAAGAGTAAAGTGAACGAAAAAATTAGACATGCATTTCTAATTTGGCGTCAAAAAAAAATTTAGTTCAAGAAAATGTACATTGATGGCGTCACAGAATTTAGATTTTATTTTATTTTCCAACGTCAATGGCTAAAGTTATGATTTTAGTTTTATCGTAATTTTTGAAAAAGAAATAAAACAGAACATAAACCGACGACAAATAAAAAACGCTAGATGAACAAGAAATAGAAAAGAAAAAGAAAACAAAAGGGAGTCAAAACAAACGGCAGCGAAACACCGAGAGCAAAGTGAACGAAAAAATTAGACATGCGTTTCTAATTTGGCGCCAAAAAAGATGTAATTCAAAAAAATATGCATAGATGGCGCCACTGAATTTCGATTTTATTTTTGTCTTCCAACGTCAATGGCTAAAGTTATCGTTTGAAGTTTAGCGTATTTTTTGAAAAAGAAACAAAACGGAACATAAACCGACGACAGAAAGAAAACTAGATGAACAAGAAATAGAAAAGAAAAAGAAAACAAAAGAGAGTCAAAACAAACGGCAGCGAATAAAGAGAGAAAAATTATTTCGGAACTGCTCCTCCACGACGACGCGTATTCGTGACGTAAGAAAACAAAAACAACACAAAAGACTGTAAATTAAAAAAAAACAAAAAACAAAAAAGAATGAGATGAATTAAAAATAAAAGGAGGTCGACGTTTTCCAGACGTACATTGTTCCAAAACAAAAAACTAACAGAAAACAAAAAAAAGAAAAAACAAAAGAGAAATAATAAATATTGAATCAAATGAAGAGAAAACGAAAGAAGTTCTAAAATCAAAAGACCAACAAAAAACAAAAGAAAACTGAAAAGTGAAATAAAACTCTTTCTCTCTCGCTCTCCCCAGTATTTACAGTACAAGGAAACGTCAATAGATGGCGTAGTTTTTATTATATGATGTGATATTGTATTCCTCCGTCTGCGCTGCTAGATCGCGCTGCTGGTACAATACAGTATTCCTCCGTCTGCGCGATTAAATCGCGCGGCTGAATCGCGCTGCTAAGTCGCTAGTGTGGAGGTAACGTCGTATGTAATTCAAGAAAATGTCAACAGATGGCGCGATTTCAAACAACGTGGACATTCTTTTAGACGACTGAAGAAACTACGTTACCCAACAAATTCATACATAAGTTACAGAGAAAAAGATCGATCGTTTTAAGCCCTCATTTCTATGTTATAGAGTTGGTAACGCTAAATAAGTTGGCAATGTCGCATATTTGAGGTTAGGTGTTGACAATATTGATTAAATAAGTGTTACATTCAACGACGCAAACCGTCGACCAATCGCGAGGACAAAAACATCACAAACATTCGTACCGGGTCCGCCGCGCCGTTCTGTCTTCACATTCTGTCTTCAGTCCGTGCGCTGCTCTTTAGCATTCCGTCTTTAAGTTGCATATTGTTCTTGTTACCAACACGTAATCCGCGACTTTAAACGCGATCGCGAATTGCGCGCGAACAAGTGTTTCTTTTCATTTTTTTGCATGTTTTATTATGTGTTATGTTAATTATTTAGTTTTAAGCATAGGTGGTAGCACACAAACACATAGCCACGCTGCATCATGTGCCGTTCGCAGTACTCAGAACAAGGGACCCGCCCGGCGAATCACAGGCCGCCATTCAAGTTCCACATTTTTTTCACACTTCCCACCGTACGATTCTTTTCAAACTTTGTCACAAGCTTTAACGTTCCTTAGACAACGTCCATACAAAAATTCAGCCCATTCGTACCGCTGAAAAAAAAGCTATACCGCCGGAAGTGCTTCCACACTTCCGAGCCTTTTTTCTCACATTTCCGCCGGATAAAACCTGGCATGTCACGGATCAAATTAAAGATCTTTTATCCCTCTATCTGCCTGCACGATTAAAAACATAGCTCGCGGTTGATATAAGAGAGTTTTTTGTGTTTTTGCTATTAGCGCTAAGTGGATTATGACGTCAGAAACGAGGGCCCTTTCTTGGAACGCATTAATTTTAACCATATAAAAGGGCGCTCGGTTCAAGCAGTCGTCAGATCCGAACGGTCCACCGTAACGATCTCTGGGGCGAAGTAGGCAGATTGAGATCGCCCCCATCGACTTCCTTATCTGGCTACCGCCTCCTAACCTACGGCTTACCGCCGCCTCCTTGCCGCTCGGCCCATGGTTTCCTGGCCACGGTAACTACTCGTGCTGCCCGGCACCCGCCAGCCATTAATCTGACCGCCGCAGGCACAAGGGTCTACCGCCACCAAGCCCATGGCCCGGCTATGTTTTACACTCCGGCATATCAGCCACCGTTCTTGACCGCCAAACTAGCATTCGAACCGCTCCGCGTCGGAACACTACACTCTTGTAATATTATATATTAATTACAGTGTATATATCACTGTACTTGTAAATATATATTCTTTTTACTCCTGGACAACCAGCGCTCTTTTCGTGTTCACCATACTCTTACTATCCACTCCTAGTCCGCCGGTCGAGCTAGCCGAGCTACAGAATCTGTAGCCGTTGTCCGGAAGGGGATTCCGAGACGATCGCACGATTCCCGGATGTCCGACACACCGACCAATCGGAAATCAGAAGGACGCCTCCCACAGAAGAATCCCGCGCATGGGCAACATTCGCCGCCCGACGCGCACGAAAGGTGACATTCTTTAGCATTATGTCTTTAAGTTGCGTATTGTTTCGTAGATTCTGTCTTCAGTCCGTGCGCTGTTCTTTAGCATTCTGCCTTTAAGTTGCGTATTGTTTCGTAGATTCTGTCTTCAGTCCGTGCGCTGTTCTTTAGCATTCTGCCTTTAAGTTGCGTATTGTTTTGCAGATTCTGTCTTCAATCTGTGCGCTGCTTCTTATGTTTGCCTGGCGCATGTAAACGCCGCGTGTCGATCTCGAGTGCACCGGAGATTTTTATTTAATTAACGGAGCTCTCTGCATCCCGTCCGCGAACGGGCAGGTTCACTTACGTGCCGCAAAAACGTCAAGTACCGTAAACGCATTCGCCTCGAGTCAGAATTAAATATTTCAGGCTCTGAAATCCTCCTCGTCATCTCGGAATAATAAATTGAAACGATCAAGAAAGAAAAAAAAACGAATGCGAAGAAGAATTGCGCTAATTCATTTCGCATATGCGGCTGCTGCTGGCCAGACGAGTAGTGTGCATTAGATGTTTATCTAAGGCGAGCAGTGCTTCACGTGGGTGGATGCACTTATTGACATTGGTGTACGCCATTTTTTAGTCCGGACGTTGCGGCAAACGCGAAGCCCAGCGGCGGACTTTAATCCAATTAATAAATTCCTCACCCACAACCATGATTCTAGATACAGAGACGAACGGACTTTTTGGAGATCAGCCACACACTAAGACATTCTGCAAATGTCGATTACGCCCTCGGGCTTGAGGAGTTACACTCGACAAGACGGGCACTGACTGTCTGCCCCGTCGTGCTACACCACGGCTTTATATATTGCCTAGACCGGAAACCAAATTAAATTCCAATCCCTGGATCGTTTGATTTTAGCTATTTTTACATAACGCGGTTTTTTCATGAGTCAACTCGGCGATTGCAATAGGCAGCTGGAAATTCTCCGAACGCAGCCTCATTTCAAAGGTCAGCCCTGACTCATATTGGCGATTGCAATAGGCAGCTGGAAATTCTCCGAACGCAGCCTCATTTCAAAGGTCAGCCCTGACTCATATTGGCGATTGCAATAGGCAGCTGGAAATTCTCCGAACGCAGCCTCATTTCAAAGGTCAGCCCTCACTCATATTGGCGAAGCAAGGCGTTTGTTTACATAATTTTTAAGTGAACGTATTTCCGACGTCGCGTCGCTTAGGCGAGGTTGTATCGAGTTTAATTTATGATTATAAAATGCTCGATTTCTTACATCAGTTTTCATTTAATCGTGTGTTCTTTCTTTCCATTGTCTTCTTTGTTTATTTCGATTACGTTAACGTTTCTTACAATCTTTTTTTTTGATTGTGTTAGAGTTTTAATTTTCCAACGATTCATCGCTCTTGTTTTTTCTGTTTTCATTTAATCTCGATCGCGTTGTTCGTTTCTTTTCATTCGTACACGTTACATCGACACTTCTTGCCCACACCCCGTACATACGCGTGTCCACAAAATATGGAATTTGATTTCACACGTTCGTCATCAGACACACATATTAGCGGACGATATACAGGGTGATTCTTAAAAATTCCCACAAATTTAAGAATCACCGTGCACTGCCAATTCGTTTATCACGCGTCAAACTCGCCGATGATATACGGGGTGATCCTTAAGTACTCCGACAAAAATAAATCCGAAACCTCTTTGCCTATCACACGCAAATTTGCGGACGATGTACAGGATGAACCTTAAATACCTACGATAAAAATTAAGAACCCCCTCGTTTATTACGCGTTAAACTCGCAGACGATATACAGGCTGATCCTTAAATGCCCCGACAAGAATAAATCCGAAACTTCTCTGCCTATCACACGCACACTAGTGAGCGATACACAGGGTAAACCTTAAATACTCCGACAAAAATTAAGCGCTACCCTTAGAGCCAAAATGCATTATTTGTTTATCATGCGTTAAACTTGCCGACGATATACAGAGTGGTCCTGAAAGTTTGGATTATTTCAATTGCCTTTTTTGACATGAATTTATATGCATACAGGGTGATCAGAAAATACAGAATGAGTTCCGGTTTGCTTGATGTGCTGTTAATGGTGTGTGCTTCGCATGTTCTGTCGTCCCCTCTCCCTGGCGTGTGTTTAACAATCAGCTCGTCCACGGAGGGTGGTATGTACACATACGAAAAAATGTCCAAGGCATGTCCGGACATGTGGGTAGTCCGACGTACAATTAAACGACACGGCAGCAACAGAAGCCCTTTAATGTGATAGTATATCAAAATAACATCCATCCGAGCGGGGCTCGCTCTAAAATCAATGAACGCCATGCGCGTCCTGGGCCTTGCAGGGGTGGGAGAAAGACTGCTCCATAGGCGCCAACCCGGACAGTCCACGCCTATGGTGCCAGCTGCACCTAGCAGATCCCCAGGAGTCTGTGTGTGATGTGCCCGCCGAGGATGAGGCATGGCCTGCCACGATGTAACCCCTGAGGTGAGTAGTAGTGCATGTACCTCTGCGAACCAGGGAGCAACCCCCAGGAAAACGAAAACAACAGAAAAAAAAAACGTGGCGGCGCAAAAGACGAAGACCCCCCAACACCTTATAATCCCAGTGACCCCTAAACCATCTCACCTGACCTATTTTCGCGAATCATTAAAGTGACAGGACCAAACATAAACAAATAGATTTTCGGCCGCTATCGATCTCGCTTTCGCTTAAATAACGGCGCTTCCGGATGAGGACTTCCGCCGTTTAATACCTGTGTTTTCGTTCTGCTGCAGCTTCCGTTAATTTCAAGTGCGTACGTTTGCTTTGGCCTTCCGACCCAGAGAGAGGGAGAGAGAGGGAGAGAGAGACAGCGAGCGGCTTAATTAAAAATTAGGATTACGATAATAACAACCAATATACACTTGAGGGTGATCCCCTGGATTTAGGAGTCTAATGAACGCCCCGCAAATACCTGATTAATCCATTGTTTTGTGCAAGTAACCGAAAATATATTAGCTTTTTTTTTCGGATTAACGGAAAACCCACTCGAGGTTTTATTTTTAGGACGCTTTCATTTTTTTTTGCAAATAACTGTTTGACAGGCGTCATCAAACGCCTAAGAGATAGGCAACCCAATTAACAACAGGTGTTAGTTGGGTGGCCTACTTATTTCTATGCCGTTCCTCTTGGATTATTTAAATGATAACGTGAAGACAAGTTTCTCAAAACCCCCTCCTCCTCCTTTTATTACGGAGGTTTGATATCCAACACTCGGACGAAGTCGATGAAATAGATAAGCGCCGCCAATTTTCCCGTGCATTTTACGACGTCGTAAATAAACAATTCCTTCTACGCCAGGCCAGATACTCCTATCGGTACGTTCGAAACGGCCTTCGTGATAAACGCCGCCTGTTAAGTCGACTTTAAAGCCAATAAAAGCCAAATACGTATTCAACGTGACAATATGATTTGAACGTAATCGAATATATTTCACGTCGTTCTATGAAAAGACGCGGACGCGACGACGACGCTAAACCTACGGTTGAATGACGTGACAAATTACGGTAAATGGTCATTAATAACGTAAACGTTACTTGCGCGTACGTTTTTATAACAGCGTTAGTAATTAGCGTAGTGAACGCTAATCTACGAGGCCAAACGCCGAATGCGATATAACGTAAAATCCATGGGCAAATCTTTGCTTAACTCAAAAAAGTTGACAGTTGACGTTATTTACGTTTGATCTAGTTGTTTGTGCACTATTTTTATTCATTTATTATTATTTCTTAGGACGTAACAGTAGACAAAATAATAATATATAAAGTGAGGTTAGTTTAAACAAAACGCTAAGTTGGAGTGACGTTATGCTATTTGTGAGCACGCGTACCGTTTTTAACGTTATCGTAACGTGGTAATTGCGGGAACTCCCAATTTCAAGCACTACCGTATTACCAACGCTATTATTAACGTAAACGTTATTTGCAGTAAATAGAGAGTTTTTGCGATACCTTACGATAAAAATAGCGTTACGTTAAAGGCTTAGCAACCTTATGAATTTAGCCAATCAGAAATCGAGTTTTAACGTTTAACGTACGCAAATTTTAACGGAACGTTTTGTAAAAACTCCCCGTTGTAATTAAGGAGTTTAAATAACGTACACGCCAATCCGCAAGGCCAAAACGCAAAATTGATCGCTACGTCTTTGCTCAAAAAGTTGACAGAGAGAAATGACAAATACCAACAACATTTCTGAAAACAATGTTATATGTATACAATGAGGTTAGTTAACCAAAACGATCAAAACAACGACAAACGACAGAGATGCTTTAATAAATAAGCGTGATAGAAATACCCGGCAGCGTGTGCATAACACCTCCGTTATCTACATATTTATTTTTTTGCAAAATAAGGAACTCCGCTAAGACCTTGTGACGTTTACGCTATTTGTGAGCGTGCGCACCGTTATTTTTGTTTGCTATTCAGCGTAAAGCTTATCCATAACGTACTCTCTAATAGCGTTCAAACTTTATTTAAATCATTCGCCAATAGCGTATGCACTATTAACGTCAATAACGTTATATTCTAACTGAAGTTCTTACATTTGCGGAAAGCTTGCGACTAGAGTCACTGTTAAATATGTTTCTTTGCTGTCAAAATAGAAGTACTGCTCGGCACTATTATAGCGTTAGCGTTTAGCACTAAACATTCGCGATTAAGGTCAAGGAAAAGTCGTAAAAATGACATCTAGCTGTCAAAATGACGTCTTCGTGAATAATACCGCTTTACATAACGCGACGCTGCAGTATTTCTTCTTTTTCGATTGAATAGCGTCACGTTATTTACGTCACGTCATTTGACTTCGTGTGATATTCGTATATCATCGATAAGATTCCTAGTCAAAATTGCTCGCGACGGCACGGCACGGCACTATCAGCGTTACGTTATATTCGCTGGACGCGCCAAATCAAAATAACGTTGACGTAGATGTGATATTAACGCTATTAACGTTACGTTATATTTGAATTGAATTCGCGTTTGGCTAAAATAGCGCTGTCGTAAATAAGGCGACGTTACCATTACGTCACCGTTACGTTACCATTACGTTACCGTTACGTTACCGTTACACTATATTCGCTGCTCAAAATTGAATTATTGTGAAAATAACGAAACCATTAACGTTGACGTTATTGTTAACGTTACCAACAGAACGCTACCGTTATATGTATTCCTTGCGCAAAATTGACCGTTAACGTTAAGTTATATTCGCTGCACAAGATTCCGTTCGTTTGATTTAAATCAAAATAACGCTGACGTAAATAGGCTGACGAATAACGTCTTAAAATTGTGCGTTACCAGCGCAACACTATTAACGTTACGTTATGTTCGTTACGTAATAATCTCTGTTAACGTTACGTTATATTCGCTTTAGCAAAACTAAACTCGCGTTAACTCTAAATAACGCTGACGTAAATCAGATCATAAATTAAGTCTCAAAATTGTACGTTATTAACGTTACGCTACATTCCTTGCGCAAAATTGACCGTTAACGTTACGTTATATTGGCGATGAAAAAATGAATTTGCGATAAGTCAAAATGACGCAGACGTAAATAAAGTTTGGAAATTCTAGGCGACGTTATTGACGTTACGTTAGTAACGTTAAGTTAAAGTAAGGTTGACGTAACTAAGGTTTTTGAAGGTGGATATGGAATGAGATAGTGTTATTGTACTTACCGTAAAGTAGCTGACTCCTTAACGTAACCAACACAAAACCATTAACGTTACGTTATATTCTTTGCGCAAAATTGACTGTTATTTCGTTTGATCCGTTGCGAAAAACTGACTGAATTCGCGTTAAATCTAAATAACGCTAACGTAAATCAAGTAATGAATAAAGCCTCAAAATTGCACGTGACCAGCACAACGCTATTAACGTTACGCTACATTCCTTGCGCAAAATTGACCGTTAACGTTACGTTATATTGGCGGTGAAAAATTGAATTTGCGATAAGTCAAAATGACGCAGACGTAAATAAAGCTTGGAAATTCTAGGCGACGTTATTGACGTTACGTTAATAACGCTAAGTCAAAGTAGCGTTGACGTAACTTAGGTTTTTGAGGGTGGATTTGGAATGAGACAGCTTTATCGTAATTACCGTAAAGTAACTGACTCCTTAACGTGACCAGCACAACACTATTAACGTACGTTATATTCCATGCGCAAAATTCCCCGTTAACGTTACGTTATATTCGCCGCGAAAAATTGAATTCGCGTTAAGTCAAAACGTCGCCGACGTAAATAAGGTCTCGAAATTTTGCTCGACGTTATTGACGTTACGCTAGTAACAACGTTAAGTCAAAGTAACGTTGACGTAACTAAGGTTCTTCAAGGTGGATTTGGAATGAGATAGCTTTATCGTACTTACCGTAAAGTAACGGACTCCTTAACGTGACCAGCACAACACTATTAACGTTACGTTATATTCCTTGCGCAAAATTGACCCTTAACGTAACGTTATATTCGCCCCGAAGAATTTAATTCGCGTTAAGTCAAAATAACGCTGACGTAAATAAGGTCTCGAAATTCTGCACGACGTTATTGACGTTACGTTAATAACGTTAAGTCAAAGTAGCGTTGACGTAACTCAGGTTTTTGAAGGTGGATTTGGAATGAGATAGCTTTATCGTACTTACTGTAAAGTAACGGACTCCTTAATGTGACCAGCACAATACTGTTAACGTTACGTTATATTTCTTCCGCAAAATTGACTTTTCATGTTACGTTACATTCGCGTTAAGTCAAAATAATGCTGAGGTGATAGATAAGGTCTCAAAATTGCACGTATGAGCAGCACAACGCTATTAACGTTACGCTATATTCCTTGCGCAAAATTGACCGTTAACGTTATGTTGTATTCGCTGTGCAAAATTGAATTCGCCTTAAATTAAAATAACGGGGAGCTTTTGCAAAACGTTCCGTTAAAATTAGCGTACATTAACCGTTAAATCTCGATTTGTGATTGGCTAAATTCAAAAGGTTGCTGAGGAAAATAGCCTTTAACGTAACGCTAGCTTTTATCGTAAGGCATTGCAGAAACTCTCTATTAACCTGATAACGTGACCAGCACAACGCTATTAACGTTACGTTAAATTCCTTGCGCAAAATGGACTGCTAACGTTACGTTAAGTTCGCTGCGCAAAATTGAATTCGCGATAAGTCAAAATAACGTCACGAAAATAATTGCGACGTTACGTTGATAACGCTAAGTCAAGGTAACGTTGTTGTAAATAAGGTTCTTGAAGGTGGATTTGGAATGAGATTAATAAGCGTCATCGTACTTACCGTAAAGTAGCTGACTCCTTAACGTGATTACGTAAGTTCTCTTTGGTCGTCATAACCTCAAATTTACGATTTAACGTGCCGCTATTTATAGGCCTACAAAAATCGCGTTCCTTTAAATAATTAAATAATAGAAAAGTGTTGCAAGTTGTATAATTGATATACTGCGATAACTACGCTGACAGCTACGCATGCGCATTCCCATTTTAATAACAACTTCCGCTAATAGAGAGTTTTAGCTATTTTTACGGTATGGATAACGTTTACGCTAAATGCTACAAAACTATTAATGCGTATGCTCACAAATATATGAGCAAGCGCGTTACTCTTTTTACAGCGTTTAGCGTAAACGTTATCCATACCGTAAAAATGGCTAAAACTCTCTAATTACGTTACCGCACGACGTTCACAGAGGGTTTTGACAACTTTTACGTTTACGCTAAATGCTATGTGTGAGCAGGCATCTTAATAGCTTTGCAGCATTCAACGTAGCCGTTATCCGTAACGTAAAAGTTGCGAAAACTCCTTAATAACGGAGAACGAATTACGTTCTTGCCGTGCATCGACGTTGGCTTGATCGTAATTGTTCGTATGGATTCGTTAGTGACCTGCGCACCTCAGAAAAAAATAACGTTACCGTATAAGGGCAAACTACGGTTTTCCTCCAACGCTGTTTGCGTAACGTAAAGCGCACGAAAGCCCTACGTTATTAACAGCAAACAAATTTGCAGTAGGTAAATATTTTATGTTTCGCTGTTCGTTGTGCCAGGAGAAATAATAACGTTATTAATAACGTTCACGTTAGCGCGATCGTTGCCGCCAGGCGCAGCCGAATTGTTTTATCCAATAAGAACCGGTTTAAGTTACATACGTGAAAAGTCTGTGTATTATTCGATCGAAAACAAAGGAATAATTATCGTAATCGAATGGTGACGCACGTAACGTGTGCAAGACGCAAGCCAGAAGCCAAACAATTAAACCCGCGCATTGTTTCCTTCATTCCGTCACATCAAGCCGTCGAAACTTCAAAGCCCGTTCCCGTTAAAATACGGCGAAGATTTCCCCGCAAATCCGGCAATGCCGCCGCTAATCCCCCGTCGGGGATCGATCTCGGGCCCCGTCGGATGACGATGCACTAAAGGGCGAGCCGCCGGTTTCGTTCCGGGTCTTAAGTGCACTTTCGCGTCATTTAAATTAACCTTCCGACCCCGGGGAAGTTTAAGGCTAATTCGAAACTAACGTGAGTTTCTTTCTTTGATTGAGCACCCTCAAAATCAGTCGAAATTAACGACGCGTTTAATAACTTAGTGTTGCACGTGAGTCCTTCGAACCGGATTTTCTGATCATCTCTAGTTTATAAAACATCTAGTAAGTCGGTCGCGGTTCCAATCAGTCCAAGTTGAGCGGCGCCCAGAAACCCTCATCAGTTTCTATTGAACGCTGATGATGATAGTTTTATGTCAGTTAGTTAGGCAACCATACCTACACATTTCGAACGTACCCTGCCGTGGGAAATTGGCCCGGAACCCCCCGACATTAAAACGTAAAAAAATATTTTCCGTCATCTCCGCGTCGTCAACTGTTGGCAAGAAACACAAACGTTGCATAGAGAACGAGAGGTGAAAAGACGTAGACGGCGAGCAACAATTACACCCCGAAAACATCGGGGGCGGGCGACGCGAAGGGGGCGGAAAACAGAGGGAGCAAACAAGCGCGGTCCTCGCAAATTATGCACCGGAGGGCGCGGGGAGTTAATGAGAAGAAATGATTAAATTTTCGGAAGAAAATACGGCCCGGCACGTGTCCACGCGTAACTCTCCCCTCTATATTATTCAGGGGGCGGGGGAGGGGTGGGACGGAGGGGGGTGGTTTTCTTGCTCGTCTCGTCAATAAACGGAGACACCCGCCGCTTCCGAAAGTCGAGCGACGACGTCCAGATTAACTTAAAACAAAATTACTGTGATTGATATTTATGTTTAATACATTTTTAACTTTATCGCAATGTGTAAGGGAGGAAGGTCTTGAAGGGTGTTCATCGCAGCGGTGGGGGTTGTATGTGTACACATGGCCCCCGTAAAGTCTTTGATCAGTTTGTTGGTTTCCTGCTTGAGCTCGGTCCCCCAAACCCAAGCCAAGTATTTCAGGAGAAAAAAAAGATGAAATCAACAATGATTTCCCCCTCCCCCCCCCAAAACACTTGTTTGTAGAGAAATTAAAAAAAAAAACAATTGAAAATTGTTTATTCCGGTGCCTTGTACATTCGCACAAAATTCACCATGGACATAAAAAATCTAGACCCAAGTTAGGCCATCGTTTCTCAACCTGGGGGTCGCGGTAATATTAAAGGGGGGTCGCGAAAATAGCCTAAACAATAATGAAATCATTCACCGTGGACGACAAATCAATAATGACTTTCCCCCCCCAAAAAAACTTGTTTGTAACGAAATTAAAAAAAAAAACAATTGAAAATTGTTTATTCCGGTGTCTTGTACATTCGCACAAAATTCACCATGGACATAAAAAAATCTAGACCCAAGAAATTCACCATGGACGATACAGAACTAGTACTCTGACAAATGACAAATCAACAATGACTTTCCCCCCCCCAAAACACTTGTTTGTAACGAAATTTAAAAAAAAACAATTGAAAATTGTTTATTCCGGTGTCTTGTACATTCGCACAAAATTCACCATGGACATAAAAAATCTAGACCCAAGAAATTAATCATGGACGATACAGAACTAGTACTCTGACAAATGACAAATCAACAATGATCCCCCCCCCCAAAAAACACTTATTAACGAAATTTAAAAAAAAAACAATTGAACATTGTTTATTCCGGTGCCTTGTACATTCGCACAAAATTCACCATGGACATAAAAAATCTAGACACAAGAAATTCATCATGGACGATATAGAACTAGTACTCTGACAAATGACAAATCAACAATGATTTTTCCCCCCAAAAAACACTTGTTTGTAACGAAAATAAAAAAAACAATTGAAAATTGTTTATTCCGGTGCCTTGTACATTCGCACAAAATTCACCATGGACATAAAAAATCTAGACACAAGAAATTCATCATGGACGATACAGAACTAGTACTCTGACAAATGACAAATCAACAATGATTTTTCCCCCCCAAAAACACTTATTGTAACGAAATTAAGAAAAAAAAACAGTTGAAAATTGTTTATTCCGGTGCCTTGTACATTCGCACAAAATTCACCATGGACATAAAAAATCTAGACACAAGAAATTCATCATGGACGATACAGAACTAGTACTCTGACAAATGACAAATCAACAATGATTTCCCCCTCCCCCAAAAACACTTATTAACGAAATTAAAAAAAAAAAAACAATTGAATATTGTTTATTCCGGTGCCTTGTACATTCGCACAAAATTCACCATGGACATAAAAAAATCTAGACACAAGAAATTCATCATGGACGATACAGAACTAGTACTCTGACAAATGACGAGCTAAAAATATTTCGTACCTTCTCAGTAGGTTGAACACTCACGCACGGACGTAAAAATGTTGACGCAAAAGATTGGTCATGGACATTGCAGGTCTAGAAATTTGTCATGGACGTTACAGGGCTAGGGCAACTAAAAAAAAAAGGAATTAATTATCTACAATGCGCTTTCAAATGAAATTTAAAAAAATAATAATACAGTTGGAAGTCGTTTATTCCGTGCGTTGTACATTCGCATAAAATTCACCATGAACATAAAAAAATCTAGACGCAAGAAATTTGTCATGGACATTTCAGGGCTAGGACTCAGACAAACGTCGAGTTAAAAACATTTATTATTTTTTTTTTGCTACGGCAAAGTTCACTCGCACAAACTTCACCATGGTCGTAAAACTTCAGACACAAAAAATGATCATAGACATTACAGATCTAGAAGTCCGTCAGCTCACGAACTCAAAATATTCTTTTATTGTTGCTTCCGGTATGGTGTATACATATTCGTACAATATGGACTTCAAAATTCTAGACACAAGAAATTTGCAATGGACGTTACGTGGCTAGGACTCCGACAAATGACGAGCTAAAGATATTTCGTATTTTTTTTATACAGCGAGGCTCATTCCGGTGTGTTATTTGTACATATACTTACACACATTTCACCGTGGACATAAAAAATCTAGACGCAAGAACTTTGTCATGGACATTACAAATCCAGGACTTTGACAGATGACTAACCGAAAATATGTTTTATTTTTTTTATAACAGCAAACTCTTGCCCACGTCTATCTCCATTTGTTTTATAATAGCAAGGCTTATTCTGATATGTTGTCTATTCGCACAATATGCACATGGACATAACAATTCTAGACACAAGAAATTTCTTATGGACATTTACAAGACTAGGGGTGGGTTTACAGAAAGCAAATCAAATATTTAATTTCGAATTAAACTAATCACGATTAAGTTGCCATAAGAATTACATTGCAAACTGTCAAATTAACAACGTCATTAAAATTTGATTGCAATTAAATTTTCTGTAAACTGGCCCTAGGAGTTTGACAGATGATGAACTAAAAATATTTCTTATTTTTTTTTACATACATACTACAAAATTTACCATGGACATAAACAATCTAGACGTAAAAGCTATACCATGGACATTACAGATCCAGGACTAACCACCTAAAAATATTTTTAATTTTTTTTTAACAGGAAAGGTTCATTTCGGCAGGTATGTTGTATGTACAGTTAAGGTCAAAAAACTGACTCATTCTTTTTTTGTATTGTAAATTGTCTCTCTATCTGTCAAAGTAGTAAATTGTTGGTGCTGTCACATTGTGTCACATTTAATTTGCTGCTTTGAATAATGGTCTACTTAAATGAAGCGCAACGTCAGCGCTTTGCCTCTAATACAGAAGTTGACTGGAAGGCTAGAATAGACGTCGTTTAGTATAACCTCCAAAACTGCAAGGCCAGTTCGCAGTATGTAATCAAATGTAATCAAAGCGTCATTAAATTACGTTGTGAGGGGTCACTTTTTTTGAACGCAAGTCTACACGCACTCACAGAAGTCATCATGGACGTAAAAATCTAGACACAAAAAAATTGTCATGGACATTACAGGTCTAGAACTCTGACGAACTAAAAATATGTTTTAGTTTTTTTATAATAGGTAGCAAGGTTCATTCTGGTATATTGCACCATCGCACAAAATTCACCATGGACGTGAAAATCTAGACACAAAAAATTTGTCGTGGGCTCTAGAGGTATAGAACTCTGACGAACTAAAAATATTTCTTATTTTTTATAACAGTAAGTTTCATTCCGGTACGTTGTTCACTCGCACAGAAATCACCACGGACGAAAAAGCCTATTTGTCATGGACATTACAAGTCTAGAACTTTAGCAATTGACGAACGAAAAACATTTCTCATTTTTTTTGTATTAACAAGGCTCATTCGGTATGTTGTATACTCGCGTCAAATTCACCATGGACATAAAAGATCTAGACACGAAGAATTTGTCACGAACTTTACAGGTATAGAATTCCGTCGAACTAAAAATATTTCTCATTTTTTATAACAGCAAGTTTCATTTCGGTATGTTGTACACTTACACAAAATTTATTACATTATTTGTCATGGACATTACATATCTAGGACTCTAACAGAAGACGAACTAAAAATATTTCTTCTTTTTTATGACAGCGAGATTCATTTCGGTATGTTGTACACTAGCACAAAATTTACCACAGACGAAAAATCTATTTGTCATGGACATTACAGGTCTAGGACTCTAAAGAACTAAAAATATTTTTTAGTTTTTTTATATGTAATAGGTAGCAAGGTTCATTCCGGTATGTTGCACCTTCGCATAAAATTCACCATGGACGTAAAAATCTAGACGCGAAAAATTTGTCATGGACTTTAGAGGTATAGACAAACTAAAAATATTTTCATTCCTGTATGTTGTACACACGCACAAAATTAATTGCGGACGAAAAATTCTATTTGTCATGGACATTACACATCTAGGATTCTAACAGAAGACGAACTAAAAATATTTCTTATTTTTTATGATGGCGAGATTCGCTTCGGTATATTGTACACTCGTGCAAAATTTACCACGGACGAAAAAATCTATTTGTCATGGACATTACAGATCTAGAGGACTCTTAACAGTTGACGAACGAGAAATATTTCTCATAATTTTTTTTTGTAATAGCAAGGCTCATTCGGTATGTTGTACACTCGCACCAAATTCACCATGGACATAAAAGATCTAGACACAAAAGATTTGTCATGAACTTTACAGGTATAGAACTCCGTCGAACTAAAAAGTACTTCTTATTCTTTATAACAGCAAGATTAATTCCGCTATGTTGTACACTCGCACAAATTCATTGCGGACGAAAAAATGTATTTGTCATGGACATTACAGATCTAGGACTCTAACAGATGACGAACTAAAAATATCTATGCGATAAGTGCAGCGGTCTATTGCACCCCCTGTGACACGTCACAAAGCCAGTAACGCGATAAAATAATCCTAAGCATTAAGCACATCGACTGAACTTACATTATTTTCGTTCGAAATCTGATCAAGCGCCGCGAGCCTCCTTCACTGACGTAGCTGCGACGGTACTATTTCATCCTCGCTTTGATGATAACCGAGCCCGTTATTTTTTTTTTTAATGTACCCCCTCAAGTGTTTTCAGGAGTCAAAGCTTCGGTGCAGGTGACAGAGAGAAGTGCATCCGAGTGTCTGACTCTAATAAGCTGTCTTGAGCACAAGAAGCAGCCTGCGAGTAGCAGTTCGCGAAATATATTCGGAGCGTACACATGAAGGGAACATAAATTCTCTTTATGAAGCCCCCCGGCTCCGCCTCGGACAAAGCTCGGCGGAGGCGCGCACGTCGCCCCTTAACAAGGCTTTAGTGCATTGACGGTCTCTTTATGTCGAAAAACATTACGAGATGGATGCTCCCCGCGATAAACTCACCCGGAGGTATTAGCGGGTGCGATTATGTCTTAATTGCCGCCGGGATTCTCCCTGTATCTAAATAAAAATCTGCAGCTAAACTAGAACAATAATAAACGAGGAGGTGAGTCTAGGTCGAGTTAGCTCGACGTTAGACCCCCCCGACATTTTTTTTTTGTTTTCCGACTTGCCAAGCGAGGATTTTACACGATTATAAACGTGCTGCTTGTTTCGGGGCGACGCCGACGTCGGAAGGATACATGCGCGCATAAATACAATGTAAACCCCCTCGGAGGAGCACGGCGAGGGGGATGCCTTCGCACCGCGTCCCCGATGAATTAAAGATCAGGCCATTTCTAAATAACATCCAGGGCTTCTTAGCACATCGCCGGTCGCGATAAAGCGCACATAAATTCCGCCCAGCACGACCCTATAAAAATTTAAATGGAGCGCGGAGGTCTTGGACGGGCCCATTAATTAGGCGATGAATAAAATCATCGCGCGCCACATAACTAATCAGGAACGAGTATCGATTGGCGCAGTTTTCTATTCCGTTTCGAAATTCGGATGGATCATTTAACTACAGACGTTGTAACTCTAGACTTCGATTGGCAAGGACGTAAATGTTCTAGACGTGGACTTTAAAACATGTAGTCGCGGAAAGTTATCACGTAGCGCTTTCGATTCACCTGCACCGGTTGCACTCAATGTATTTGCATCTTCTTTTAACCTCATGTGATAAAACGAGATGAAGGTACTCTGAGTGCGCACTAGTGCAGTCAATCGAAAACGCTAACAGTTTTTCTGCCGGGTCAGAGATTGTAACTGTAGACTTCGATTAGCAAGGACGTAAAAGTTCTAGCCAAGGACTTTAAAATATCTAGACGCGGAAAGATATCAGTGGCCGCGTTCGTATGAACCAGCGCTCAAGCAGCATTCATCTGTGATTGGTGGACTTTTTGAATTTCTTTGAAATAAGCCAATCACAGACGAATGTTACTTGAACGCTTGGTTCTTACGAACGCGGCCAGTATCACTAAGGTTGGGACGTAGATAAAAAGACTTCGATTAGCAAGGACGTAAAAGTTCTAGACCTGGACTTTAAAATATCTAGACGCGGAAAGTTATCAGTATCACTAGGGTTGGGACGTAGATAAAAACACGTACAAGTACCCATTAATTACGCGTAGATTTTGTAATGATCTACGTCGTGAAAAATGAATTAATTACTTTATAAACTACGTTGTTTTCTACTTCTTCATTTTCAGGTTATATTTATTCATTTTTACACAATCTATTATCTACTTTGATGTAAAATTGATAAAATTGTTGTATACATGCATTAAAAAACAAGAAAAATGCAACATTTATTTGAAATATGTACTTCAAATGAACATTCATTTTGAGGTTAGAAATGTGACATTTGACATAAACTGCATCGAGTAAAAATTATATAAAAATTACGTCCAGACGTAATGCAATGTAGAAAATATTTTTTACACGTGGTTTTCCAAACCCTGAGTATCACAGTTTTCTGTCGGATGATTTAACTACAGACATTGTAACTCTAGACTTCGATTAGCAAAGTCGTAAAAGTTCTAGACGTGGACTTTAAAACATCTAGACGGAGAAAGTTATCGCAGTTTTCTGCCAGATCATTTAACTACAGACCTAACTCTAGACTTCCATTAGCAAGGACATAACAGTTCTAGACGTGGACTTTAGAACATCTCGACGCGAAAAGTTATCACAGTTTTCTGCCGGATGATTTAATTATAGTCCATTTATTTGACATCTGCACTGTCATTGTCAAAATTTGAAAAATATCATCGTTTTGAGTGTACTTGTAGATTCAGCTATGGTACGGCGTATAATTGACGTTAAAAAATATTTGTTTGCTCTCATAATTATTTTTTCGTTTAGCAAGGACGTAAAAGTTCTAGACGTGGACTTTAAAACATCTAGACGCGAAAAGATATCACAGTTGTTTTCTGTCGGATGATTTAACTACAGACGTTCTAACTCTAGATTTCGATTAGTGGGGACGTAAAAGTTGTGGACGTAGACTTTAAAACATCTAGACTCGAAAAGTTAACAGTTTTCTACCGGATGATTTAACTATAGACATTGTAACTCTAGACTTCAATTAACAAGGACGTGGATTTTAAAACATCTGCGCTGGATTTGACAAACGTCACTTAACTTTAGTCATCGATTAAGAATAATCATTCCTATACCTTCAACACATGTAACCATGGCAACGTTTACTTTTAACGGATGATTAAATTTAAGTAACGTTTGTGAAATCCGCCATTAGACGCGAAAAATTATCAGAGTTTTCTGCCGCAAGATTTAACTATAGACATTTTAACTCTAGACATCGATTAGCAAGGCCGTGGATTTAAAATTAACAACGCCAGACGGTGTCAATGTACTATCAGTTTGACAGTGAGCTATACAGTACAGACATTGTAACTCTAGATTTCGATTTACAAGTATGCAAAAGTTCTGGACGTGGACTTTAAAACATCTAGACGCTGAAAGTTATAACAGTTTTCTGCCGGATGATTTAACTACAGACGTTGTAACTCTAGCCTTCTATAAGCAAGGACGTAAAAGTGCTAGACGCGGAAAGTTATCAGAGTTTTCTGCCGGATGATTTAACTATTGTCCGTTTACTTGACATCTGCACCGTCATTATCAATATTTGAAAAAAAATCATCATTTTGAGTATACTTGTAGGTACACTCATTCGCACCTTAAATGCACCTCCCGCACGCGAACCTCACCCTTAAAACCTTGTGATACAAGGTTTTAAGGGTGATGTTTGCATGCGAGAGGTGCATTTAAGGTGTGCGGGACTGTACATTCAGTTACTAAACATGTCCGCTACTGTACATACATAGCTTGCGCATCTTTATTTTTCTTCTATCAACGATTAGATCTAGTATGACGTATAATTAACGTTAGAAAATATTTGTTTACTTTCAAAATTAACAACGCCTGTCTAAAATGTATTACATTATTTCGAATGAATTTAAAAATGAACTATACAGACATTGTAACTCTAGATTTCGATTAGCAAAGACGTAAAAGTTCTAGACGTAAACGTCTAGACGCGAAAAGTTTTCTGCCGGGTCATTTTACTACAGACATTGTAACTCTAGGCTTCGATTAGCAAGGACGTAAACGTTCAAGACGTGGACATTAAAACATCTAGACGCGGAAAGTTATCACAATTTTCTGTGATGTCCATTTACTTGACATCTGCACTGTCATCGTCAAAATTTGGAAAAAAAATAATCGTTATGAGTTAACTTTTACATTAAGTTATTAACATATCAGTGGAAAAAAGCCAGTATGGTATAAATAACGTCAGAAAACATTTTCGATTTGAACGCACGTTATTAAATAATTATGAATAAATGTAAAAATGTTGTTAAATAAAACAGAAAATGTCACAACTGTGTAGTGATGCCAAATTACTATCAGTTTGACAGTGTAGATGAACTATAAAGACATTGTAACTCTAGATTTCGATTAGCAAGGACGTAAAAGTTCTAGACGTGGACTTTAAAATATCTAGACGCGGAAAGTTATAAGTAGGTATCACACTTTTCTGTCGGACCATTTAACTACAGACATTGAAACTGTAGACTTCGATTGGCAAGGATATAAATGTTTTAGACGTGGACTTTAAAACATCTAAACGCAGAAGTTATCACAGTTTTCTGCCAGATGGTTTAACTATAGACATTGTAACTCTAGGCTTCGATTAGCAAGGACGTGGATTTTAAAACATCTAGACGCGAAAAATTATCAGATTTAACTATTGTCCGTTTACTTGACATCTGCACTGTCATTGTCAAAATTGGCAACGCCCGATGGTATCAATATACTATCAGTTTGACAGTGAACTATACAGACAT
Source organism: Dorcus hopei (assembly GCA_033060865.1). NCBI lineage: Eukaryota > Metazoa > Arthropoda > Insecta > Coleoptera > Lucanidae > Dorcus > Dorcus hopei. The sequence goes on along the minus strand of CM065425.1, from coordinate 5,583,524 downwards.
TGGAACTCTAGATTTTGATTAGCAAGGACGTAAAAGTTCTAGGCGTAAACATCTAGACGTGGAAAGTTATCACAGTTTTCTGCCGGATGATTTAACTATAGACATTGTAAGTCTAGACGTCGACTAACAAGGACTTAAAGTTCTAGTCATGGACTTGAGAACATGTAGACGTGAAAAGTTATCACAGTTTTCTGCCGGATGATTTAACTATTGTCCGTTTGCCTGACATCTCCACTGTCATTGTCAAAATTTGAAAAAAATTCATCGTTTTGAGTGTACTTATAATTCACTTGCTAACATGTCAGTGGATAAAAGCCAGATTAGATATGGTACGGCGTATAATTAACATTAGAAAATATTTGCTTGCTCTCAAAAGTAACAACGCCCGACGATCAGTTTGACAGTGCAGATGAACTATACAAAGATTTCAACTCTAGATTTCGATTAGCAAGGACGTAAAAATTCTAGACGTGAAAAGTTGTTGTCAAGTTTTCTGTCGGATGATTTAACTATAGACATTGTAGATCTAGATTTCGATTAGCAAGGACGTAAAAGTTCTAGACGTGGACTTTAAAACATCTAGACGCGGAAAGTTACTATCACAGTTTTCTGGCGGATTAACCTCCATTAATCCGACCTCCTCTTTCAACGGGATATTTCGAACGACCGAACGGCAAAGGCAGGCGCGAGAACAAAGCGTGCCAAATTGAAGAGTAATGTAGTTGCAACCGCTTCGTTCGGGACGCTCGCTCGTCGCGGAACCGTCGATCTCAGCGATGCGACGCGGACGGGACGAACGCGGTGATTTACGCTGTCGCGTCGCCGCCGCCGCCGGTTAGTTTTAACTAGGTTTTGATCGAACCGATGCGATGCTGCGTCGTCATCATCCGGACCGTAATTACTTCGCAGTTGACTGTTAATTATGGCGCGCTTTATTGTTAGCCGCATGACAATGGCAAACAAAGAAAATTTCAGATCAATAATTAACTAGTTTAATTTAAAAACGAGTTTATCATGGACGGTACTGTGTATAGAGCAATCAACTTAACAAAAACACTTGGCGCTTCCACTGTTTGAAAACAATTGCACACGTCTATTTCTTGCTTTTTTTATAATAGTTTATTCCGGTGCACGCAATTCACCATGGACATAAAAAATCTAGAGGCAAGAACTTTGTCATGGACATTACAGGTCTAGAAATCTAACAGATCACGAACTAAATTTTTTTTTTAAATTTGTTTCCGGTGTGGTGTATACTCAAGACAGTATGGACTTAAAAATTCTAGACACAAAAAATTTGCCATCGACCTTACGTGGTTAGGACTTTGACAGATGACGAACTAAAAATATTTTTTTTATAGCAAGGCTCATTACGGTGTGTTATACATATACTTACACAAATTGCACCGTGGACATAAAAGATCTAGACGCAAAAACTTTGCCATAGACATTACAAATCCAGGACTTTGACAGATGACTCACTGAAAGCTGTTTTTTTTTTATAAGAGCAAACTCTTGCCCACGTCTATTTCCATTTTGTTTTATAATAGCAAGGTTTATTATGATAAGTTGTCTATTCGCACAATATGCACATGGACATAACAGTTCTAGACAAAAGAAATTTCTTATGGATATTACAAGACTAGAACTTTGACAGATGATGAACTAAAAATATTTCTTGTTTTTTATACACACTACAAAAATTAACTTGGACATAAAAAATCTAGACGTAAAAACTATATCATGGACATTACAGATCCAGGACTAACTACCTAAAAATATTTCTAATTTTTTTTTTAACAGGAAAGGTTCATTTCGGTAGGTATGTTGTATGTACAGTTGAGGTCAAAAAAACTGACTCATTCTTTTTTTGTATTGTAAATTGGCTTTCTATCCGTCAAAGTAGTAAATTGTTGGAGCTGTCACATTGTGTCACTTTTAATTTGCTGCTTTGAATAGTGGTCTTTTTAAATGACGTGCAACGAGAGCGCTTTCCCATTAATACAGAAGTTGAATGGAAGGCTAGATTAGACGACATTTAATATAACCTCAAAAACTGCCGGTTCACAGTATGTAAATATAATCAAAACGTCATTAAATAACGTTGTGACGGATCGCAAGTTTATACGCACTCACAGAAGTCATTATTGACGTAAAACTCTAGACACAAAAAAATTGTCATGGACATTACAGATCTAGAACTCTGACGAACTAAAAATATTTTTTAGTGTTTTTATAATAGGTAGCAAGGTTTATTCCGATATGTTGCACCCTCGCACAATATTCACCATGGACGTAAAAATCTAGACACAAAAAATTTGTCGTGGACTTTAGAGGTACAGAACTCTGACGAACTAAAAATATTTCTTATTTTTTATAACAGTAAGTTTCATTCCGGTACGTTGTTCACTCGCACAGAAATCACCACGGACGAAAAAGCCTATTTGTCATGGACATTACACGTCTAGGACTCTAGCAGTTGACGAACGAAAATTATTTCTCATTTTTTTTGTATTAGCAAGGCTCATTCGGTATGTTGTATATTCGCATCAAATTCACCATGGACATAAAAGATCTAGACACGAAGAATTTGTCACGAACTTTACAGGTATAGAATTCCGTCGAACTAAAAATATTTCTTACTTTTTTATAACAGCAAATTTCATTTCGGTATGTTGTACACTTACACAAAATTTATTACATTATTTGTCATGGACATTACATATCTAGGACTCTAACAGATGACGAACTAAAAATATTTCTTCTTTTTTATGACAGCGAGATTCATTTCGGTACGTTGTACACTAGCACGAAATTTACCACAGTCGAAAAAAATCTATTTGTCATGGACATTACAGGTCTAGGACTGTAACAGCTGACGAACGAAAATTATTTCTTTTTTTTTGTAATAGCAAGGCTCATTCGGTATGTTGTATACTCGCACCAAATTCACCATGGACATAAAAGATCTAGACACGAAGAGTCTAAGACTCTAATAGATGACGAACCAAAAATATTTCTTACTTTTTATAACTGCAAGTTTCATTCCCTTATTTTTTTATAACTGCAAGTTTCATTCCGGCACGTTGTACAGTTGCAGACAGAAAATTTCGGATGTCACTGTCATGCCACTGACGTAAAAGTTAAGAAATTCCTATATGTATACGTCAGATGAGTGACAGTAACATTCGAAATTTTTTGTCCGCAACCGTACACTCGCACAAAATTCACCATGAACGAAAAAATCTATTTGTCAAGGACATTACATATCTAGGACTCTTACACGTAACGAACGAAAAATACTTCTTATTTTTTTTTGTAATAGCAAGGCTCACTCGGTAAGTTGTAGATTCGTTCAAAATTGACCACAGACGAAAAAATCTATATGTCATGGACATTACAGGTCTAGGACTCTAACAGTTGAAGAACGAAAAATAATACTTCTTATTTTTTTATAACTGCAAGTTTCATTCCGGTACGTTTTACACTCGCACAAAATTCACCATGGACGAAAAAAGTCTATTCGTCATGGACATTACAGGTCTAGGACTCTAACAATTTACGAACGAAAAATACTTATTTTTTTTTGTTTTGTAATAGCAAGGGCTCATTCGGTGTGTTATACACTCGCACCAAATTCACCAAGGACATAAAAGATCTAGACGCAAAAAATTTTTCATGGACATTACGTCTATAGATGGCGTGTTTTTAGCTATGTCTGCGCGTTCATCTGATTGAATAGTCCGCGCCGTGATACCGTCAAGTTACTTACTTTTCTTGGCTCGCCTCCGGCGAAGTTCGAAGGCCCTCATACCTCGAACCCTGGCGAAACTTATTGCGTTACATTGTCTTCCGCCGGACGAATTAAATTTGCCCGGATCCGATGACGCGCTGCTATCGGATCGCGATTGGATTTGGAGGAAACGAGTTCGAAGTTGAAAGTTAGCCCTCAACATTCTCTAGCGGCCCCCTCGCAGTCCCTAAGCGAATCATTCATTTCGAATTCCATTTTTTTATTAACATACGGGGTGTGCTCGGAAAGTAAACGGCCATTTCGATTTGGACTACCGCGAACTATTTTTTGTTGGTTGAGTTGTGTTGGTTTTGTTTCTCGAGTTCCGAGGGTGATGTGTTGGGGGTGTTGCCGGCGGGCGTCCAGGAAGTAAAGGCGAACGTAAGTTCGAAATGCCGAAAAATTAATATAAGGGGAGCACGTCGGGGGCCCGAAGACGGACGGCAATTTGTTAACGGGATTCAAGCGGAATACGAGATCACCGGAAGTTGGCGGCCACCTCGAATAGCCCGAAGTTAATTGCGGCGCGTTAATTATCGGCGGCACGTGATCGTGGTCGGGGGTAGAAACAAAGCGCCATCATTTCCTTGATTGGTTGCCGAAAGTATACATGAAGTTTATCTGTTTTTTTTTTTGTCTGAAAACCAGCTGTGTAGTAAGTTGCGACCGACATACTAGATGGTTTTTTTTTCGGCGATTAAAAAATTAAGTCGCCGATGAGATGGCGCTGTGTCGACATTAATTTAACTGGCCACGTTAATGTGAGTAGAGTAGGTCGATTCGTCATAAAGTATGACGTCAGAGGACAGGAAACAATGACCGCTGCGCTTTTTGTATTTCCGACGACGACGCTCTTTGATTTAGCGTCGTTAACGCGTCGGCATTGTCATGCCGGCGACGTACTCGCAGCCCCCCTTCACGTTGAAGTGGTGCTCGAGGGCCATTAAAAAAATACAAAATACAAGGTTTTTCTTTATTAGGGGCGGCGAGAGGGTTTTCTTATTTAACAGCTTCCGTAACATCCTCACTTCGGTTTTAAAAGGGTTACGTCATGAGGTAATTTATTTAAAAAGAAATCTTTGCCCTTACGTCGAAAGATTAAAAGACCACGTGATCTTCAAGCATTATTGATCGCCCCGCAGATTTAATTACGAACATAACCTATTAAATTCGTTTTCCCTTTCAAATGTCATCCTGTTCGCGAGCTGATACTTTCGGGTCAGTTCTGAACGCGCCCTCCTCATCACATCGCCTTCGTCCTCATTGATTTCAGCTAAAACGTTATGAATCGTAAAAGGCGGCCCGCAATTTTATTCGCCGCCGTATTGTTATTGGTTATTTATTTTATTACTCCACTCACGATCGCCCCCCACCCCCCCTCTCTTCACTCCGACCCCTCTGGATTACGATTTAAAAAAGGAGTCCTCGAGGATTTATCTCCGCATTGTTTGCACCATTGCCGCGCAGGTGGCACTTGTACGTGAAGTACGCGCGCTCTCACTCAAAATGTACATCTCTTGAGGGAGGTGCTTCGCGTGAATTGCTTTAATAACTCCGGGCTTTTTGTCCGTCTTAAAAATTAAGTTCGCTGAAAGTCTACCATGGACGTAAACGGTCTAGATGCTAGAGCTCGGCCGGTTAATTAAGGACGTAAACACTCTAGACATTAAAAGTTTACCACCGACATAAACGCTCTAGGCACTGCGGTCTTGATACGGTCGTAACGTGGTTCTTCTCTTGTTTAAGCTTAATTGTCTATCGCCGGATGTACAGGGTGTTATTGTATTGGAGACATTTATCGAAACACTCATCAATCAATAAAATTCGCTGAAAGTCTAACGTGGACGTAAACGATCTAGGCGCTAGAGCTTGCCAGTTAATTAAGGACATTAAAAGTTAACCACCGACGTAAACGCTCTAGGCACTGCGGTCTTGATACGGTCGTAATGTGGTTGTTCTCTTGTTTAAGCTTAATTATTGTCTATTGCCTGATGTTCAGGGTGTCATTGAATTTGAGACATTTATCGAAATATTCATCAATCAATTAAGTTTGCTGAAAGTTTATCATGGACGTGAATGATCTAGATGCTAGAACTCGCTGGTTAATTAAGGACGTAAACACTCTAGACCTTAAAAGTTTACCACCGACATACACGCTCTAGGCAACTGCGGTCTTGATACGGTCGTAATGTGGTTCTTCCCTTGCTTAAGCTTAATTGTCTATCGCCGGATGTAGAGGGTGTTATTGTATGTGAGACATTTATCGGAACACTCATCAATCAATAAAATTTGCTGAAAATCTATCATGGACGTAAATTATCTAGACGCTAGAGCTTGCCGATTAATTGAGGACGTAAACACTCTAGACGTTAAAAGTTTACCACAGACATAAACGCTCTAGGCACTGCGGTTTTAATACTGTTCTTTCCTTGTTTAGGCTTAATTGTCTATCGCCAGATACACAGGGTGTTACAGAGTTTGAGGCATTTATCCAAATATTCATCAATCAAATAAATTCGCTGAAAATCTATCATGGGCGTAAACGATCTAGATGCTGGAGCTCGCCGGTTAATTAAGGACATAAACAGTCTAGACATCAAAAGTTTACCACCGACTTGACTTAAAATGCGGTTCTTTTTTTAAGCTTAATTGTCTATTGCCGGATACACAGGGTGCTATTGAATTTGTTGACATTAATTGGATTCTTCATCATCTTTAGTTAATTAAAGACATTGGACATTAAAACCGACAACAGACTTAAACGCTCTAGGCACTGCGGCCACGATATACGGTTGCAATGTAATTCTCCTCTTTTTTTAAGCTTAATTGAACATACAGGGTATTGTTGAATTTCAGACATTTATCGAAACGATCGACCGTTCGATGCGATCCGCTCGCGAAAAGAAAACGATTTTTTTTATGACAGAGATGGGCAGCAGTAATGAACAGCCTGTACATTTGATCTTCCAGTTTTCGGGACCGTTCAACGCAATTAAGTTGCGCGCTTAGTGTTTTGTTTTGTTTTCTGATTGGGCGCAGGCCATTTTTAATTTCATCCAATAACAATTGCATTAAAGAGCAATTTACTTCCTGACGTACACGTGCGATAATCTGGGATAAACATCGTCGCTTTTAATTAAAAAAAGAAGAACAAAAAATATGGCGCTCGCATCGGTGGTGGATTTCGCCTGTAACTAGTCGACCTGCAACTATATTGATGTAGTTGTGTGTGCTTTTGATTAGCAGCGATGAAGATAGTGAATAATTAACAAACAAAAAACTGTATTACAAATGATTTTTTTTAAAGTTGTCATAGACGTGAATGTTATAGACGTTTGCCATGGACATTACAATAATAGACGCGATAATCTACGAATCTGAATATAATTAATAATTTGGACAATTAACAGAAGAAACTTTATTGTGAGTGATTTTCTGAGTAATCATGGACGTGAATGTTATAGACGTTTGCCACGGACGTTACAATTATAGACCGATAATCTGCGAATCTGATTATAATTACTAATTTGAATGATTAACAAAAAAAAAACTTATAAGTAATTTTCTGGGGTATCATAGACGTGAATGTTATAGACGTTTGACATGGACGTTACAATTGTAGACGTGATAATCTGCGAATCTGAATAATTTATTAACAATTTGAATATTAACTGAAGAAACGTTATTATAGGTGATTTTCTGAGCTATCATGGACGTGAATGTTATAGACGTGAAAGTTGCTACGGACATTACAATTATAGACGTGATAATCTGTGAATCTGAATAGTTTAATAATTTGAATAATTAAAAAAAGAAACTTTATTATAAGTGATTTTCTGGGCCATCATGGATGTGAATGTTATAGACGTTTGCCACAGACTTTACAATTATAGACGCGATAATCTGTGAATCTGATTACAATTAATAATTTAAATAATTAACAAAAAAAAACTAATTATAAGTGATTTTCTAAGTTATCATCATGGACGTGAATGTTATAGACGTCTAGCGGACGTTACAATTATAGACGTGATAATCTGTGATTCTGAATAGTTTATTAATAATTTGAATACTAACAAAAGAAACCTTATTATAAATAATTTTCTGAGCTATCATGGACGTGAATGTTATAGACGTTTGCTACGGACGTTACAATTATAGACCTGAAAATCTACGAATCTGATTATAATTAATAATTTGAATAATTAACAATAAATGATTTTCTGAGCTATCATGGACGTGAATGTTATAGACGTTCGCTACCGACGTTACAATTATAGACGCGATAATCTGTGAATCTAAATAAAATTAATAATTTGAATAATTAACAAAAGAAACTTTATTATAAGTGATTTTCTGGGCTAGTTATCATCATGGACGTGAATGTTATAGACGTTTACCGGACGTTACAATTATAGACGTGATAATCTGCGATTCTGAATAATTTATTAATAATTTGAATAATTAACAAAAGAAACTCGTTTACGCTTCTTACCTAACTTCACATCAAGTTTGACAGCATTGCCAAGCAAGTTACACGTTAATTATTTCTTCTCCTCTTCACCATTAGTTCTATGCAGTTTACAATTAATTTTCATATTTGACGTTGTCGGTAAGTTTAAATAGTTCTTTTTATGTCCGTGAATATCATACTTTCCAAACATTACAACAACATAAAACAGCCTGTCACATTTTACAAATATAAAAAATGTCATTAGGTATAAGATTTATTGTTAAAAATTCTCTTTTATCCTATTTGTTGTAGACCTGATGATGGTTATTTAACCGAAACCGGTCGTCATAATAAAATATCGAGAGAAAGTTGGGAAGTATTACTCTTACTACATTTCATCATATCACCCAACTTTTGGATATGACACATCAAAAGAAACTTTGTTTTCTGAGCTATCATAGACATGAATGTTATAGACGTTTGCGATGGACGTTACAATTATAGACGCGATAATCCATAATCTGAATAAAATTAATAATTTGAATTATTAACAAAAAAAAACTTATTAATAAGTGATTTTCTGAGCTACCATGGACGTGAATGTTATAGACGTTTGCCACGGACGTTACAATTATAGACGCGATAATCTGCGAATCTGAATAAAATTAATAATTTGAATAATTAACAAAAGAAACTTTATTATAAGTGATTTTCTGAGCTATCATGGACATGAATGTTATTGACGATTACCACGGACGTTACAATTATAGACGCGATAACCTGTGAATTTGATTATAATTAATAATTTGAACAATTAACAAAAGAAACTTTGTTATAGGTGATTTTCTGAGCCATCATCATGGATGTGAATGTTATAGAGATTTGCCACGGACGTTACAATTATAGACGCGATAATCTACGAATCTGCCTAAAATTAATAATTTGAATGATTAACAAAACAACTTTATTATAAGTGATTTTCTGGGCCGTCACGGACATGAATGTTATAGACCTTTGCCACGGACGTTACGATTATAGACGAGATAACCTGCGAATCTGAATATAATTAATAATTTGAATGATTAACAAAAAAGAAACTTATCATAAACGTTTTTCTGAGCTATCATGGACGTGAACGTTACAGACGTTTGCCACGGACGTTACAATTATAGACGCGATAATTTGATTAAAATTAATAATTTCAATCATTAAGATAAGTAATTTTCTGAACTATCATGGACGTGAATATTATAGACGTTTGCCACGGGCGTTACGTTTCTAGACACGATAATCCCAGATAAGCATAGCCGCTTTTAATTAAAAAAAAAAAGAAATATATGGCGTTCGGGTTGATGGTGGATTCCGCCTCTAATTATTATTATTTTTGATTAACAGCGATGAAGATAGTGAATAATTAAAAAAAGAAAAAGCCCGAGTGTTATTATAAATGATTTATTGAGCTACCATGGACGTGAATATTATAGATGCTTTTGACGTGGACGTTACAACTGTAGACGGTCGTCCGCAACTGTAGACGTATTTTTTGTTGGTGAGAGAAGTTCTGCCGTGAACGTTGCAACTGTAGACGTCGTCCACCATGGACGTTACAATTGTAGACGTGTCATTAATTTTTTTTTTAAAGAATGTTTTTTTTTTATTTTAGAGGGAGCGCAGCGACATGCGGCGATTAGCCTGCAAGTCCTCGTGACAACATGAACTCGTCGTCGCCGAACGCTACAACAGAGTCCATCTACTCCATCACCGAAGTCGTCTTCATCGGCACCATAGCGGCGATCCTGTCCGTCGTCACCGTGGTAGGGAACATCATGGTGATGATCTCGTTCAAGATCGACAAGCAACTCCAGACCGTCAGTAACTACTTCCTGTTCTCGCTCGCCGTCGCTGACTTCGCCATCGGACTCATCTCCATGCCCCTCTTCACCGTCTACACCCTACTGGGTTATTGGCCGCTCGGAACCCTCATCTGCGACACGTGGCTGGCCCTCGACTACCTCGCCAGCAACGCGTCGGTCTTGAACCTCCTCATCATAAGCTTCGACCGTTATTTTTCCGTCACCAGACCTTTGACGTATCGCGCCAAAAGGACCACGAAAAGAGTTGCCATCATGATCGGGTGGGTATATTTACGCCGAGGGCGATCAAAGTTAACTTGAGACGTGTCTTAGATGCGCTTGGGGGATAAGTCTGCTGCTGTGGCCGCCTTGGATCTACAGTTGGCCGTACATCGAGGGCGAACGAACCGTACCTGATAAAGCGTGCTACATCCAATTCATCGAAACGAACCACTACATCACCTTCGGCACGGCCATCGCGGCTTTCTACGTGCCCGTCACCGTCATGTGCATCCTCTACTGGCGGATATGGAGAGAGACCGAAAAGAGACAAAAAGACTTGCCTAACCTTCAAGCGGGCAAAAAAGACAGCAGTAAACGCAGCAATTCGAGGTAAGAGGCGCCACTTTGATCTACCCCAATTCGCGTTACTCCCGCGACATCTATTAACAGGTCATACCTATACGTTTTGTTGGTGGCCTATACACCAGGACGTTTTAACGGAGAAGATAAAAAAAGGAGTAACAGCGTGTTTTGGCTTGACGTTAGAGAAACTGTTGTAGTTTAGATCACGCCTTAACACCCTCTTTTATACGCCACCTAACATCCCCTTGATAGCGTTCCTAAAACTCTTACTGTATCCATTAAATGTATCCGGCGATATTTGACGTTTATTACCCGACGATAATGCGCGCAAAGATTAAGGGCGTTTCGTCCGAAGCTCGCCATTCTCGTTCAGAAAAAAAAAAGAAAGAAAAGATAAGTCGCCTTCTATGTCTATATGTCTGTGTGTTAGTTGATGGCGTAGCTAGATCTGGATGTTCTTGAAATACTTCCGCCACATGTGAAATTAATTATGGTACAGTGTCTATGTGTGCAGTGACGAGGCGAATACGGCGTGCTCCACGGTGGACCTGGAGGAGTGGAGGAGGCCGCGCTCCGAGTCCTCGACCGGAGCCGACACGGACTCCGTGTACATGCACAGCTCCGTCTGCGTCGACCACCACGCACACCGGAAGCGAACGGTCAGTACAGTCAACATTTCCTCTGTGGCTTAATGGCTCGGCAAACACCCGCAGTTCAAATAACTTTCAATTATCTCGCGCTCGAAGTTCGCCGATCTCTTCTCCCGTTAAGTCTCCAACATCGCCGGAAAATTGTTATTGCTTACGTCCGAAGAGTCCATTTGGAACTTAAAAGCGAACGCGACCGGCGCATCCGCCATTTTCCCTTTAATTTTTAACTCTGCGCTTATTTTGGGGATTTTTCTTGCGATTTGGCAACGCTGTCGAAGTTACATGTAAAAACCTGCTTAAAGGAGATTCGAACGATAAACAAAAGAAAGAAAGTTTGAGAATAAATGCCTACCAACTAAAAAAATACTTAAAAACTTTGATCATCGTCTGTCACTTGTTGTCTGTCTCTCGTCGCTCTTTCTTTGTCGATTATTTTAGACTGAAAATATTGAGAAACTTTTCCCCATCATCGTCTCTTTTTTCTCTATCTCTATTCTCTTTTCACTCTCTCTCTTTTAATAAAATTCTTTCTTGTTTGTAACGGTTCGTCATTTTTCGGGGTCGTCTGGTGTTGCCGATCGTTGCTCTGCCGGTACAGGCTCCGGGGATCGGATCGGTTGTATGGTTGTGAGAGAAACTCCCACTCAGAATCAGGATGTGCAAAACGCCCGCACCAGGTAAGAAGGAGTGAAACTCCCACTCTAGTATCAGGATGTGGGAAACGCCCGCACCAGGAGTGAAACTCCCACTCTAGTATCAGGATGTGCCAAACGCCCGCACCAGGTAAGAAAGAGTGAAACTCCCATTCTAGGATCAGGATGTGCGAAACGCCCACACCAGGTAAGAAAAAGTGAAACTCCCACTCTAGGATCAGGATGTACAAAACGCCCGCAGCGGGTAAGAAAGAGTGAAACTCTCATTCTAGGATCAGGATGTGCGAAACGCCCGCACCAGGTAAGAGAGAGTGAGACTCCCACTCTAGGATCAGGATGTACAAAACGCCCGCAGCGGGTAAGAAAGAGTGAAACTCTCATTCTAGGATCAGGATGTGCGAAACGCCCGCACCAGGTAAGAAAAAGTGAAACTCCCACTCTAGGATCAGGATGTGCGAAACGCCCGCACCAGGTAAGAAGAGTGAGACGCCCACTCAGGATCGGGATAAGAACAGGAGGAGCAGTTGCATGTAACGCGAACGTAGCACAGGTTATTAAACGCGTTTGAGTCAAAACATCGACGGATGAATGACTCCGCGGAAAACTACATTCGAGCCACGACCGGCGGCTCGGAATACCCGGCGAGTCATTACCTTCATGCCACGTCCGGTTGCGTACGACGTCAATTTGAAGAAAATTGGCCAAGAATATAGATTTGCGGAAATATTCGTCGTAAAGACGAGATGTCGCTGCAAACTCTAAATGGTTTATATCTTTCGCCGCAATTCAAAAGACGTGCTACCTACCAGAAGGCCAGCAATTGTGCGAGTGACTGACGTTTCTCCAGCACCGCTCGGCTAAATTAAAAATAAATTAGAGTAATTCCGACCTTGTAACCAGAATCCGGCGTAATGACAGACAGCTGTCAACAGTGAGGGAGCGCCCTCCAACGGAGGTAAGTGCAGTCAACCACGTACTTCGACGCAGATGTTACGTCACCGAGTGGCGTCGAGTCAACGGGTCAGGTCCACTTATACGGACGGAGGGTGAGCCGTGTTGCCGGAAGTTCGACTAGTTTGAAACTCCGATTCCGGCCTTTCCTTCCACCCAAAAGGTTTTCGCTGACGGGTAAAACTACCACTAGAAGGCCTAATAGAAGAGAGAGAGATACGCGTTACTCGCAGAACAAACGCACAAAATGGCCAATAGGACATACCTGTTCCTTATCACGGAAGCAGGCTTTCGAAAAGCTGTTTAACGAGCTTGAAATTCACTCGGCGTGCTTTAACAAATCTCGGAGAGAATTCCGTTTCAGGTTTCAATCACAAATTCCATGAAAGAAACACAAAGATTGAAGACACAAATAAACGATACGCACGCCAGGAGCGCCATGAAACACTGAGCGCGAAGCCGAGGATGGCGTTCGTTCGCACTATCGCTACGTCGGGAGTCGTTACGAATGAGCTCAGATTTAGCCGGGCGACAGAGTGAAATGGAGATATACGGTCGGACTAAATAACAACGTATGATCTTTCTTATGTAATATTGTACAACACTGAGAAATATGACGACCGGCACGTAGGCACCCTGAACTGTTACTTCCCGCTTAAATACAGGGCGACTGCCAAATATTATTATGAATAATTTAAATGAATTTTTCCACCGTAACAAAATGTCTGGACATGTAACAATTGACAAATACATTAGTGCCCCAATCAGTTCGCGAAATGGATATGGGTCATGTCCTTCATTCGCTTCCTCGTTAGATTTATTGTGTAAATCACGTCCGATGGCCAGAGGTGTGCCGATAGGTTTGCATTCTTGCATCCCAAATCTGGTTAATATCTCTTGAATATATCCGCGTTGCGTCAGACGGATTTCCCAGTTGCTCTGAGATATTTCGAAGCCTAAGCAACATTTGGCTTCTCCCAGGTCCTTAAGGATGAAGTTTGGACTTAATCTTGTCAATCGCGTTGTCATCCGATGAAGCTATGAGGATATCATCGACGTACCTGTACTAGAACGAAAAATTTTCTTTTGTTCATCTAAACATACGCAGGGGTCAGCATTGGTTGGGTGTAAAACCAATCGTTCGGAGAGTGTCATCTAATTTTATATGCCATTGTCTTCCTGCCTGCTTCAACGCGTAAATGGCCTTTTTGAGTTTGCGTACCTGGTCCCCCACATTTCAATTGTTCTAGCATACGATGAGCTTTTGCCCTAATTCGTTGTTGCCTTCGACGTGTACCATCTTACGGAGCATTTCCTCCAGGGCTTAAGTAGCAGATAAAACTCACGTCACACGAACTCCAACTTCAATCACACGATAAAACGGATGTGTCACAGGTTTTAATAGGCCCTTACTTTTAAGCAAGGGGCAAGTCTTCCGATTCAACTTTGAATTTGTCAAACTCATCGTCACGTTTCTTTCTTTGGCACGTTGTACGGGACAGTTTCACGTTGTACGGGGCAGTTTCACGTTGTACGGAGCAGTTTCACGTTGTACGGGGCAGTTTCACGTTATGCGAGGCAAATTGTAGCAGGTGATAGGCAGTAAACAGAAAAGCCGTACGAGAGTCATCTAGTTCTACTACCATCAAACACCGCGAAAGTTCAGACGTGCATGTAGGATCGAAGCCCTCTCTCGAGACTTCGATGTAAATGTCGTGATTTATGGCATCAGACGACCGGACTTAACGCCGAGTGGTATCGTACACTTTTCATTCCTTACTTCAGTTAACCATCAATTACGCTGCACGATGAGTAGTTAAGGGGCTTGAAAATTTTGTGATTGTATATTTCAGGTCACGGTTTCTTAAGAACATGTCATAATTTGCATTTGCATCTCCTACTGTCAAACTGACAGGTGCTTATAACTTGTACATCACCTTTGTAAACCAGTGCCGGTGTTTACGTGTTACACTTGCTCTGTGAATTTTAATTTTATTTCGATCTAAAGTGATTAACGTACATTTACGTAATTTTCATTTAAAACGATCAATAAACTTAATGTTGTGAATTGTCATACTTTTCTTTCCGATTTCCTTATATGTATATATATATAGGGTGACTGATAATTTCGGTATGTACAGGGTGACTGATAAAAATATTTTTTTTAAACGCGGAATTTCAAATTTGAGGGTTACTCATATGCTACATTCACGTGTGTAGTCCTAGCGGCAACACGCATTACTTATACCTGGAATAAATATGACGCTAGGTGGCGCCCCTTTCTTAATTAACAACTAGATAACGAGCTACCGACGATCCTATTGTGTAGCCCACTCCCATCTCCACTGAGCTGGGCATAATTTCAGGTAGGTTGTTCACCAATGTAAAGGAGTTTCCCCCAATCAAGGTCGACTACTTTGATATAGTTAGGTAGGTACCAAGAGCCCCATCGGTTTTGTATTTGTTGCGCGGGACTATACGACATCCTATGGTCTTATCGTACGGGCGCGGGACAAGTTCCCAAGCGTCGTTGTCTACTTGATTCTTCATATTTAAGTAGATGGCGTGTTTCCATTCTTCACTCTCGAACCCCTCGATTGCTTGGGTGAGTAGAACGTCGGAAGCGAGCATTAAATACTGATTGATTTGTGAGTCGTCAGTTTCGTTTTTGTGAGTTTCTCCTTCCTTGATTTCAAGGTCGTTTTTGCTTGCTCGAATTTCTCTCTCGTTTGTTATGTCTTCTAACTCGTCGATGATTTCTCGACTCGGTACGGGTTCACTGATATTATTTGTTGATGGACTATTTTTTTTTTATTTCAAAAACAGGTTCGCTCGCAGCGTTGCCATATCGAAAGAAAAATCCCAATTTGAAACAAATACTGAATTTATTATTTTTATATTGTTGTTGATGGGCATTTTTTTAAATTCTATTGAGCGATTGTCTTTCTTTGATTGTTATAATCAGGCTTACGATTTCGGTCCACGTCGCATTTAAACATACGTATTGAAAATTTGCTATGGGTCACGCGATCGCAGGAAATAATTAAATAAAGTTTAACATAAATCAAGAAAGTGTGTAAGACAATATTTACTATCTGCCGGGTTGTGCGAAGCCGGGGAATTTACAATCCAATATGTTCGAAGTGGACCGAAATCGTAAGCCTGATTATAATAGATGCAGCCTTACTAGTCCATTCACAGCGTTGCCACATCGAAAAAAAAATCCGCTTTTAGACGAACTTTGAATTTATTATTATTTTATTACTATCGACGAGGCATTTTTTTTTTAAATTTCGATTACGAAGCAAAGCAGAGACATGAATATGCATGGCGATGTCGGGGCGTGATTGAGTTTCGCGTTTCGAAATTCGATTTTAATTCGCTTCATTCCGGACCGGAATCCGCGCGCCCATCATCGGTCCCATTTGCGATCAAGCCCTGCAAACGGAATGCAGTAAATTAGGAAAAAATCGGCCCCGACACAAGAGACGAGTCGGCAGTTTCGCTCCCATAATCTGCGTGCGTAAGCTTGAAAATGCAGCCAGCGTGCCGTAACGAGGGGCGAAATCGATTTTACGCGGCACTCTGCGATGTTGTTTCTCGCGCGAAGGATTTCCCCTGAAAGTAGGCAAGACCCTCCGACGAGGACGCGTATGTATTCGACGCGTCCTTTTTTTTTTTTTCTTCTCTCGTTTAACCTACATAACGGGTGATAAACAGCGCGTTATTAAAGGCGACGCTATTTTATTATGAAGCGTACCGGAGGCGACGCGCACAAATAAATTTCCGACTGGCATTTTAATTTTTTTTTTAATTGAAACAAAGTCTATTATTGTTATTAGTGTTGTTATTACTGTTAGGTATTTGAAAACTATTGCCTGTTCTGTTACCTGTTATCTGATACCTGTTATCTGATACCTGTTATCTGATACCTGTTTTTATGAACTACTGTATATTTATGTGCTTACGACTTCTTCATGAATGAATGAATTAATTTAAATAAGTGCGATCGTGATTGATGACCGACCGTTTTCAAAAGAAAAGTCAAAGACACATGATCGGATTATCGAACGCGAGATCACTGCCACTTTAAGGCAAAAGTTTGAATTTTTTCCAAGATTACCCGTTTTTATAAACTGCTGTATACTTATGTGCTTTCGACTTCTTCATTAATGAATAAATAAGTGCGATCATAGTTGATGACCGACCGGACCGTATTCAAGAGACAAGTCGTCCGACATTACCCGATTGTCGAGAATACGAGATCACTGCCATTTCTAAGGGAAAAAGCGAATTTTTTATACGAGATCACTGCCATTTCTAAGGGAAAAAGCGAATTTTTTCCACGCATTTCCTACGTGTCGCAATTCAATGGAAACTCAAAACAAAGAAAACCTCCCCGGACCAATCAAATAAAAATAACGCAATAAAACAAATGAGGATTAATGATGCGAACAAACTCGGTAGTGACCGAGTCCTTCTTCGTTAATTAATTATATTCAAGTAAGCCCGTTCTTGATAGGCGATTACAATTCAAGAAAGAAAAGTCGTCACGCACATGATCCGATTGTTGAACGGGCGAAAGAAAAACTCGGAAAACGTACGCAATCAAGGCGATAAAGCGGAGATAAAGTCGGTTTAAAAAAAAAAGTGTGTTCGCGGCAGGCCGTGAATGCAAAACCCACGCGATCCGGCCGTTGATAAACGGCGGCGGCGGCGGCGGAGGGAAGAAGCGTGCGAGTTTTCCATGTGTGACGCCGCGCCGCGACGCCTCCGCGAGAGGGAGATCTTAGCGGGCCGTTCTCGCGTTCGAACGAGTGAAGAAACGGCGGCCTTATTGAATTTCCGATTGGATTACGCTCGGAAAACGAACGAACGGAAATCGTCCCCGTAACGAGGTTTTCTGTGTTTTATGCGACGCGATGACGACTAGGGGGGGGCGGGAGTGTTTAAAAGAAAATTCAATGCATCTTGCAAGTCTTCACGCGAAAGTTCCGTTACCCCTTTTTCGACGAACAACCATGAGTTGGGTGGGTCCATTTTCATGTCTACGGCTCTTTCTGACTCGGTTTAAAAAGATTCGTACATCACCTGACGTCTTTTGCCGTTGGCAAAGGGCGTTCAAGGTCATTATCGGAGCGCTAGAACGTTGGTGCATTTCCGATTGAAATCGTGCAATCCACATCGAGTCTCAGAAACGGCTGAGGGGAGGGGAGGGGGCAAAAGTTCCCATGAAAGGATGAAAATTGTACGCACCAAAAAAAAAACTGATTTCTCAGTCTTTTAGGAAAAAAAAAACGGGCGTTCCAGCCACGGCTGTATACCTAGAAAGGAACTCTGGCTAAAATCTAAAACAAATTTAAATATTCTGGGGCGTTTCAACCACTGCATATCGACAGAACACGACGCTTTCTTCTTATGTGATTGTCATGGGCTTCCGCTCGAGCACTCTCGCCCTATACCTAGAAGAAAAAAGGCAGAGACGAAGTCTACTGAACCGAGTTCGTAATTCGTCCGTAAGAGCTGCGGTGCGTCGTCTGGTGGTTCTGTTCCGTGCTAAGCGCGAATTGTCTTCCGCTCGCTTAAAAATATCCGCTCGTGTTTTCTCGCCGTTTGTTTAAAAAACGAGAAAGAATTAGAGGGGAGAATATCTACGCTGAACTGAATTCGTAATTCGCCATTAAGAGTGCGATGCGTCGTCGAGTGGTTCTGTTCCGTGCTAAGCGCGAACTGCGATCGCTTCTTAAAAATATCCGCTCATCTTTCACCGCCGCGCCGCGCCGTTTGCTTAAAATGAGAGACGATGATATCTAACGCTGCACAGAGTTCTTAATTCGTCATTAAGGGTGTGATGCGCCGTCGGCTGGTTTTGTTCCGTGCTAAGCGCGAATCGCCTTCCGCTCGCTTAAAAAATGTCCGCTCGAGTTTTCTCGCCGTTTACTTAAAATAAGAAAGAATTAGGGGCGAGGACATCTGGCACTGAACCGAGATCGTAAATCGTCCGTGAAAGTGCGGTGCGTCGTCAGGTGGTTCTGTTCCGTGCTAAGCGCGAATTACCTTCTGCTCGCTTAAAAGTAGCCGCTCGTCTTTTACTACCGTTTACTTAAAATGAGAGACGACGATATCTAACGCTGAACAGAGTTCTTAATTCGTAATTAAGGGTGTGGTGCGTCGTCGGGTGGTTCTGTTCCGTGCTAAGCACGAACTCCTTTGCGATCACTTAAAAATATCCGCTCATCTTTTACCGCCTTTTACTTAAAATGAGAGACGACGATAACTAACGCTGAACAGAGTTCGTAATTCGTCATTAAGAGTGTGGTGCGCCGTCGGCTGGTTCTGTTCCGTGCTAAGCGCGAACTGCATCCGACTCACTCAGAAAATATCCGCTCGTTTTTTCGCCGGCGCCGTTCACTTAAAGTAAGGAAGAATTAGAGACGAGGACATCTACACCGAACCGAGTTCGTAAACCGTCCGTAAAAGAGCGGTGCGTTGTCGGGTGGTTCTGTTCTGTGCTAAGCGCGAACTGCCTTCTGTTCACTTAAAAATATTTGCTTAAAATGAGAAAGAATTACACACGAGGACATCTACTCTGAATCGAGTTCGTAATTCGTTCGTGGAAGCGCGCAGCGCCGTCGCGTCGGGTGGTTCCGTTCTGTGCTAAGCGCGAGTTTTCTTGTCATGTACTAAAAATAACAAAAAGTAGAAGACATTTACTTAAGCGAGTTTGTAATACGTCCGTGAGAGGGCGCTGGGCCGTCGAAAGAATTGAGTAGTTGCTGCGACAACGTTGAGAAGCGTGTGATGGTTCTGTTCTGTGCTAAGTGCGAATTGCCTTCTACTCGTTTAAAAACATCCGCTCGTGTTTTCTCGCTGTCTACTTAAAATGAGAGACAACAAAATCTAACGGTGAACCGAGTTCGTAATTCGCCGTTAAGAGTGTGGTGCGCCGTCGGCTGGTTCTGTTCCGTGCTAATCGCGAACTGCGTTCCACTCACTCAGAAAATGTCCGCTCGTTTTTTCGCCGGCGCCGTGTCCTTAAAATAAGAAAGAATTAGAGACGAGGACACTGAACCGAGTTCGTAATTCGTCCGTAAGAGTGCGGTGCGTCGTCGGGTGGTTCTGTTCCGTGCTAAGCGCAAATTGCCTTCTGCCCTCTTAAAAATATTTATTTAAAATGAAAAATATATTATAGACGAGGGCATCTACGCTAAACCGAGTTCGTAATTCGTTCGTGGAAGTTCGTCGCGTCGTGTGGTTCTGTTCCGTGCTAAGCGCGACTTTTCTCGTCATGTACTGAAAATAAGCGAGTTTGTAATACGTCCGTGAGATGGCGCCGGGCCGTCGAAAGAATTGAGTATTTGCTGCGGCAACGTTGAGACGCGTGTGGTGGTTTTGTTCCGTGCTTAGAGCGAATTGCCTTCAGGTCACTTACAGCGTTTTCGATTCGCTGCTCCAGAGCACGCTCGGAGTATCTCCACTTCCTATTCTTAATAGATGAGATTAAAACAAGATGAGAATGCTTTGGAGCAATTAATTGAAAATATCCACGCGTGTATTTAAAACGAGAGAGAATCAGAGATGAGAACATCACCTGAACCGTGTTTGTAATAGGTGTGTGAGAGGGTGTTGCACCGGCGGAAGCGTTGAATAGTTGCTGCGGTGATGTTGAGATTCGTTCGGTGGTTCTGTTCCGTGCTAAACGCGAATTGCCTTCCGCTCGCCACGTTTTTCTAAACGAGAAAGTATTAGAGAACGAGGACAGTTACCTAACCGAGTTTGTAATTCGTCTGAGAGGGGACGCGGTGCGCCATCAAAAGAGTTGAGTAATTGCTGCGGTGGTGGTTCTGTTCCGTGCTAAACGCGAATTGCCTTCCGCTCGCCACGTTTTTCTAAACGAGAAAGTATTAGAGAACGAGGACAGTTACCTAACCGAGTTTGTAATTCGTCTGAGAGGGGGCGCGGAGCGCCATCAGAAGAGTTGGGTAATTGCTGCGGTTGTGGTTTTGTTCCGTGCTAAATGCGAATTGCCTTCCGCTCGCCGTATTTTTCTAAACGAGAAAGTATTAGAGAACGAGGACAGTTACCTAACCGAGTTTGTAATTCGTCGCAGAGGGGACGCGGTGCGCCATCAAAAGAGTTGAGTAATTGCTGCGGTGGTGGTTCTGTTCCGTGGTAAACACGAATTGCCTTCCGCTCGCCGTATTTTTCTAAACGAGAAAGTATTAGAGAACGAGGACAGTTAACTAACCGAGTCTGTAATTCGTCTGAGAGGGGGCGCGGTGCGCCATCAAAAGAGTTGAGTAATTGCTGCGGTGGTGGTTCTGTTCCGTGCTAAATGCGAATTGCCTTCCGCTCGCCACGTTTTTCTAAACGAGAAAGTATTAGAGAACGAGGACAGTTACCTAACCGAGTTTGTAATTCGTCCAAGAGGGGACGCGGAGCGCCATCAAAAGTGTTAAGTAATTGCTGCGGTGGAGGTTCTGTTCCGTGCTAAGCGTGCCTTCCGCTCGCCACGTTTTTCTAAACGAGAAAGTATTAGAGAACGAGGACAGTTACCTAACCGAGTTTGTAATTCGTCTGAGAGGGGACGCGGTGCGCCATCAAAAGAGTTGAGTAATTGCTGAGGTGGTGGTTCTGTTCCGTGCTAATTGCGAATTGCCTTGCGCTTACTTCAAATAGAGTTTCCTCTCCATTTACTTAGAATGAGAAAGAAGTAGAAACGAACCGAGCTTATAATTCTCTCGTGAGAGCGCGAAATGTTTTGTAGGGTGGTTCCGTTCCATGCTAAACGCGCTCGCCAATCGCGCATTCTTATTTTCGATGAGTTGCAAATCCCTCTTGATTTTTCAGCCGAATTACCAACGACGCGGCTGGCTGTCGGGAATTTGGCGAATCCGGGCGTGGTGCGTCGCGTGGTGGCACTCCGGTAGGGAAGACAGCGACACCGAAGAGGAGAGCCCCAGCGAACAGGCGCAGGGCTGCGTCACCCCCATATCTCTGGACACTCCGCTGCAGAGCTCCGTGTCACGGTGTACTTCTCTGAACGTCATCAGGTAAACACGCTCGTAATAATCGACTTACGACGGAACCCATTAAAATGACGGTAGATGGAAGACTTTCCAGAATAATTTTGTTTTTAATTGCAGTCACTGTGCATGTTAAATCAATACGGTCCTGATCTGAATGTTCCAGTTGAAGAAACTTGAATGTGATTTTAGGGATCCGTATGCGACAGGAATGTCTCAGCAACGCGAACAGGTCCAAGTGAACATGACCCCCACCCGCCTGCTCGCCCCCAGAGATTCCAGGAGCTTACCGACGGGAAATCGATTGGCGGGCCGGTCCGTGTCGAACGACAGCGTTTACACGATTTTAATTCGACTGCCCGGCGATTCGGCCGAGGGCACGAGTTGCTCGGAAGCGCCCTCCATCAAGATGATCCCCGAGGACACCCCCCGGCCGACCAGGCAACAGCACATAGACGGAGGCGACTATTCGTTGCACGCGAACCACCTGAACAGGAGGCCCTCGGCGATGCCCGACATCAGGATACCGCTGAACGCGAAGATCATCCCGAAGCAGCTGGCGGGGAAGACGCTGCTGGCGAACGCGACCAAGAACCAGGGTAAGAAGAAGAAGAAGACGCAGGAGAAGAAGGCGGACAAGAAGGCCGCCAAGACGCTCTCCGCGATCCTCTTGACTTTTATAATAACTTGGACGCCGTATAATATCTTGGTGCTGTTGAAACCAGTGACCGCCTCGGACCATCGCATACCGGTGAAACTGTGGGACTTCTTTTATTACCTGTGCTACATAAACTCGACGATCAATCCGATGTGTTACGCCCTGTGCAACGCGAGTTTCCGACGCACGTACCTGCGCATCCTCCAGTGTAAATGGCATAACCGGAACCGCGTCGCGATGAACCGCGGCTTCTACAACTAGCAACGCCGACGCGGGGCGGAAGTGGAGATGGATTTGCGGACGCACTTCGCCCGCTAAAAGGGTCACTTCCGATGTTTGCGTTGGCGCTAAGTGGATTTTCCACCAGTGCTCTCTCCCGTGCATGACACTTCAAGGACACACACACACACACACACACTTACATAGATGTTTTTATATTTGTAAATGTAAACCGCTCAAATCGTGTTCTGAGACGTGCGCGAGGGACTGACTAAATTAGTACATAAACATAATAAAGATATTTATACATAATATAGAGGCTGTGTGTTAGATTTAGTCCTAATCGGTGTGGCAAGACCAAGTTCATCACGGACACCTAGATTACAAAAAAAAAAGAAAAAGAAAAACAAAGGTTGTCTTCCACATCCCAGACCCCGAGCAAGATTCGCGCGCCGAAGAGATGGTGCCAGGTGGCGCGGGCGCAATGTGAGACCGTTCCCCGACGAGTCTGGAGCTTCGTAGCGTTTCAATGTCTAGCGATTCTGTTTAGGAGCAGCAATAAAACAAAACGGCAGACGCGGTTTCTTTTCTCCGCTCTCGTGACAAGATGGTGCCAATTTTTCGCAACGACCGCTCATCGACGTTCAAATTTGTTTTATTATTGTGTGTATTATATTTTTAAACGCATGTTTACAGTAAATACCTCCAGCTCATCGCGCAGAGATAATAAATTCACCGGAGCTAACGAAGTGTGAAGATTTTTTATAAGGGTGGATTTTTCCGCGGTCGCGTAGGCGACGTGTATCGAATTTAACTTACGCACTGAGCTTAATGGTTTACGAAACTGCCGACTTCTTCCATTTCTTATATGAGTGCTGCCTCCGTTAGTAACCGGCATGTGATCGTGAGGCCTAAAACCAGGGGGTTGTAGGACCTCCATCGAGAGAGAGAGAGAGAGAGAGAGAGAAAACAAATCGTATTTGTAACTTGTTTTGTGGTTTTTGATGAATACTTTTTAGGTATATGAGTGCCCCCGTCAGTAAACGTGGTAGTGAAAGCCGTAACCAGTTTCGGGATGGGGTTTGCATTAAACCCATCTTGAAAAAAAATCTATTGTTAACTTTTCTTGTGGGTTCTGATGAATGCTTCTTATTCCAAATTATGGCTGCAAACGCCCAAATCCATTGTTTAGTGGTGTAATTAAATTCTCCTGTACTTGTTATTTTGTCTTGCTTTGTATTTGTGCCTTCTTATATGAGTGTATCCATCCGGTAGTCTACATATGAGAGTAAAGGCCGTTGGGGGTTGTATGTATGAACTCCATTCGATTAAAAAAAATAATGGCATTGATAACTTTTTTGTGACAGTGAGAGACGCGGGGGATGGGGTTGACAAAAAACCTTTTGCTTGTGATTTCTGATGATTGCTTCTTATATGAGTGCCCCCGTGAGTGATCTGCTTATGAGGGCCGTAACGGGGATTGCATTAACTGCTTGTGCTTGCTGGAGATATTCACGACCATACGGCTACTTACTGTATGATATCTATCGTCAGACGCAGTCGCCTTTTTATAGGGTTTTACAACGGAAATTCCGATTACGTACCACTTTGCACGTGGTCCAATTGCCCCCCCTATGGTTCATCGTGACTTTCCGAGACCGTCTGCTTTATGCCTGCATGTCAGTCAGTCATGATTCATGGGTCGCTGTACCGTTCGTTTACATATTTTTTTATATGGGTGGATTTTTTCGCGGTCGCGTAGGCGTCAGACGCAGTCGCCTTTTTATAGGGTTTTACAACGGAAATTCCGATTACGTACCACTTTGCACGTGGTCCAATTGCCCCTATGGTTCATCGTGACTTTCCGAGACCGTCTGCTTTATACTTGCATGTCAGTCAGTCTTGATTCATGGGTCGCTGTACCGTTCGTTTACATATTTTTTTATATGGGTGGATTTTTTCGCGGTCGCGTAGGCGTCAGACGCAGTCGTCTTTTTATAGGGTTTTACAACGGAAATTCCGATTACGTACCACTTTGCACGTGGTCCAATTGCCCCTACGGGTCATCGTGACTTTCCGAGACCGTCTGCTGTATGCCTGCATGTCAGTCAGTCATGATTCATGGGTCGCTGTACCGTTTGTTTACATATTTTTTTATATGGGTGGATTTTTTCGCGGTCGCGTAGGCGTCAGACGCAGTCGCCTTTTTATAGGGTTTTACAACGGAAATTCCGATTACGTACCACTTTGCACGTGGTCCAATTGCCCCCCCTATGGTTCATCGTGACTTTCCGAGACCGTCTGCTTTATGCCTGCATGTCAGTCAGTCATGATTCATGGGTCGCTGTACCGTTTGTTTACATAATTTTTTATATGGGTGGATTTTTTCGCGGTCGCGTAGGCGTCAGACGCAGTCGCCTTTTTCTAGGGTTTTACAACGGAAATTCCGATTACGTACCACTTTGCACGTGGTCAAATTGCCCCTATGGTTCATCGTGACTTTCCGAGACCGTCTGCTTTATGCCTGCATATCAGTCCGTCATGACTCATGGGTCGCTGTATCGTTTGTTTACATATTTTTTTATATGGGTGGATTTTTTCGCGGTCGCGTAGGCGTCAGACGCAGTCGCCTTTTTATAGGGTTTTACAACGGAAATTTCGATTACGTACCACTTTGCACGTGGTCCAATTGCCCCCCCTATGGTTCATCGTGACTTTCCGAGACCGTCTGCTTTATGCTTGCATGTCAGTCAGTCATGACTCATGGGTCGCTGTACCGTTTGTTTACGTATTTTTTCACATGGGTGGATTTTTCGCGGTCGCGTAGGCGTCAGACGCAGTCGCCTTTTTATAGGGTTTTACAACGGAAATTCCGATTAGGTACCACTTTGCACGTGGTCCAATTGCCCCTGTGGTTCATCGTGACTTTCCGAGACCGTCTGCTTTATGCTTGCATGTCAGTCAGTCATGACTCATGGGTCGCTGTACCGTTTGTTTATGGGTGGATCTTTTCGCGGTCGCGTAGGCGTCAGACGCAGTCGTCTTTTTATATGGTTTTACAACGGAAATTCCGATTACGTACCACTTTGCACGTGGTCCAATTGCCCCCTCTATGGTTCATCGTGACTTTCCGAGACCGTCTGCTTTATGCCTGCATGTCAGTCAGTCATGACTCATGGGTCGCTGTACCGTTTGTTTACACAATTTTTTATGTGGGTGGATTTTTCCGCGGTCGCGTAGGCGACGTTGCATCGAATTAACTTACGTGCCGAGCTTAATGGTTTACGAAATTGGCGCATTTCTTATATGAGTGCCTCCATTAGTAACCGGCATATGATCGTGAGGGCCGAAACCAGTTGCGGGATGGGGGTTGTAGAACCTCCATCGAGAGAGTATTCGTAACTTGTTTTGTGGTTTTTGATGAACACTTCTTAGGTATATGAGTGCCTCCGTCAGTAAACATGATAGTGAAGGCCCTATCCGGTTGCGGACTGGGTGTTGTAGGAACTCCATCGAGAAAGAATATAATCGTTTATATTATAACTTTTTTTGGGGTTCCTGATGTATCCGTGCCACCATGCTAGTGAAGGCCCGGCCGTAACCAGTTGCGAGCTGAGAGTTGTAGGAATTCCATCGAGGAAAAAATAATATAATCGTATTTATAACTTTTTCGTGGTTTGTGATGAATGCTTCTGATATGAGCGCCTCCGTTAGTAAACATGATAGTGAGAGCCGCGGGGGTTGTATTAACTCGAACGAAAAAAAAATCGTATTGTCACTCTTTTGTAAGTGCATAGTTTCCTATGTGTCCCTTCGTCAGTAATCTGCATATGGTAGTGAGGGCCGTAACCAGTTGCGGGATGGGAGTTGTATTTTCTTATTTTTTTTTTGTTGGACTAAACGATTGGATGTTGGATTCACTTCGTCATTGTCGTTCGTCATGTGTTTTCTTTCGATTCTTTTTTTTGTTGTTGTTGATTGAGTGATTGATTGTTTTTCTTTTCTGTTTACTTTAGATTTCTACCAATTAGTTTTTTTTTTTAAGAATTCAGATTTTCTGTTCATCCTCGGCGATCGTATTCTGTTCTTTTATTTCTTCCTGGTTAATTGATCGTCAGTTGTGTTGCATTTACGTGTTGGTAGTAAAACGCATTCTATTCTTTTCTTTTTTTTTGTTTTTAAACGAAACATACACACCAAATTGGTGACCGACAATCCCCACCAAAGTAACAAAATTAGAAACGGTTTCGTTCCCATTTTGTTTCTTTAATGTTACCGCTTCGAATACTACAGGAATTTGAGCAAATAACAAGAAGCATTTGACAACCCAACATTTTAAAGAAACATGCAACAACACAACAAGAAAAGTCAAGTCCTCCATTGTTCGCTTGGTAGAGACTCAGAGACATAACTTCATGTTAGCTAATTGTGGGAATAAAATAAATCAATTAATATTTCATGCAGATTCTTTCAATATTTTCCTATCTTGTAGGAATTTCCTCGAGAAAAAAAATAATCGTATTTACACGTGTCTGAAAATGCTCCTAAATGCACTGTATTATTTTTTTTCTTCGATGCGCAGGGCACTTAACGATTCGAACGAATGCGAACTCGTTCGGTTCAGATTCAAGGAAAACGGTCGTTTAGGTTCGGTTCGTAACCTTGCTTTTGTTTCTGATGAACACTTCTTACCTCCGTCAGTAAATCTGCGTATGATAGTGAAGGCCGTAACCAGTTGCGGACTGGGAGTTGTACAAACTCCATCGAGAAATAAACCTTTTAGTGAAACGAGACTAAACGAATGACTGTGGCTAAGCACAAGATGGTAGGACTTTTTGTTAACCTCCTTTTTAGATTAACAAAAAAATCTGCCAGTGGAACAGATCAGGATGCACTCATATAAGAGACAGAAAAGGAAAAGTCCGCAGTGAGGGATGGGAGTTGTAGGACCTCGATCGAGAAAAAAAAATCTTTTAGTAAAACGAGACTAACCTCTTTATTTTGTAATTCATAACGACATCGTTACGTAACGACAATCGTTAAGTAACATATTTTGACTAATCAGTACTTAGATAAAACGCATTTCCATGTGCTGATTGGTCAAAAATATTTCACTTAACGATTTTCGTTATATAACGACGTCGTTATGAGTTCTAAAATAAAAGGGTAACTCCCCTATTCTGTAACTCATAACGACATCGTTAGATACCGATAATAATCGTCAA
This sequence comes from Dorcus hopei, assembly GCA_033060865.1. NCBI lineage: Eukaryota > Metazoa > Arthropoda > Insecta > Coleoptera > Lucanidae > Dorcus > Dorcus hopei. The sequence goes on along the minus strand of CM065425.1, from coordinate 5,555,458 downwards.
GTGACATATTTTGACCAATCAGTACATAGAAATGCACTGATTGGTCAAAATATACCACCATCTAACGATGTCGTTATGAGTTACAAATAGGGGGGGTAAGTGAATGACTGTGACTAAGCACTTTTTATTAATCTCCAGTTTGAGGTAGAAGAGCCCCAACGAGTAGGTTAATAAAAAAATCTGACCCTGGAGCAGGTCAGGATGCACTCATATAAGACCAGAAGAGTCACATTACATTGTTGCCAAACTTACACCTACTTACACGTTGACGTTAACTTGCGCTTTACATGCACCCAACCCAATCGATGATGCAAGGGTGTCGAACAAGAAACGGTAAAGTCGTAATTTCAAAAGGTGAGACCTACGTCGAAAAAAATTTCCTTGCAGGTCCTCCTGTTTTGTTTGGCATACGCCGTTTTCGCAGTGGTCCTTGATTTGACTGACTAACCGAGTCGATCTTGACACCTCCGACGACGTAACCTTTAGTTTTCGCTCAACAAACAAAAACAAACAAAAGCAAACAAACAAAAAATACATAAATTCGGGCATTGGGGGTTCCTAGCGGAGGCCTTGGGGGTTCGATGCGGCGTGGACTGGCTTCAATATGTTAATGTGTGAGAGCGTCGGCGTAGGGTGGGCTGGCTCGAGAATGTTAGTGTGCGTGAGCGTCTTCGTGGACCGGCTCGGGATCAGAGATCGTGCGTGTGAGCGTCGCGTCGGCGTGGACTGGCTCGTGAGCGCTTCATGGACAGGCTCGAGGTTGTGTGTCTTTCGAGGCTCAAGCCATAAAGAGCATAAACAAAGATGGACATACGTAGAATTGTATCACAAAATCTTTTAACCGAACGCGAACACTAAATAGCGCACAAACACTTAATGTTTCGCCGTCTTCTGACGAAGCTGTCGAACGACGGTGCCACGTTAAGTGTTTGTGCGCTATTTAGTGTCCGGTTAAAAGATTTTGTGGTAGTGTCTCGTTTGGCATCCGCCGTTTTCGCAGTGATCCTTGATTTGAGTAACCGAGTCGATTTTGACAACTCCGATGACGCAACCTTAGGTTTTCGCTCAACAAACAAAAACGAATAAACCCAAACAAACAAAAGATAGAGGAATTCGGGCGTTGGGGGTTCCCAGCGGAGGCCTTGGGGGTTCGATGCGACGTGGACTGGTTCGAATATGTTAATGCGTGAGAGCGTCGGCGTGGGCTGGCTCGAGAATGTTAGTGTGCGTGAGCGTCTTCGTGGACCGGCTCGGGATCAGAGATCGTGCTCGCGAGCGCTTCATGGACTGGCTTGAGGTTGTGTGTCTTTCGAGGCTCAAGCCATAAAGAGCGTAAACGAAGATGGACATGCGTAGAGTGTTTCGTTTGGCATCCGCCGTTTTCGCAGTGGTCCTTGATTTGCCTAAACGAGTCGATTTTGACAACACCGATGACGCAACGTTTGGTTTTCGATCGACAAACAAAAACAAACGAATCCAAACAAACAAAAAATAGATGATTGGGCCTTCCTGGCGGAGACCTCGGATGTTAGTGTGTGAGAGAGTTGGCGTGGACTGGCTCGAGAATGTTAGTGTGCGTGAGCGTCCTCGTGGACCGGCTCGGGATCAGAGATCATGCGTGTGAGCGTCGCGTAGGCGTGGACTGGCTCGTGAGCGCTTCATGGACTGGCTCTTTCGAGGTTCAAGCCATAAAGAGCATAAACAAAGATGGACATACGTAGAGTGTTTCGTTTGGCATCCGTCATTTTCGCAGTGGCCCACGATTTGACTAACCGAGTCGATTTGGACAATCCCGATGACGTAACCTTTGGTTTTCGCTCAACGTTTCGTTTCCACAGTTGATCCAGTTGCAGTTATTAATCGGTCAAGTCAGAAAGTCGAATGTTAACGTTGAATTTGCTGGTCTCTTTATACGCCAACGTCACTTTGACATTTGCAAGGAATTCAACGTCAAGTGCCAACGATAGAATCCAAGCGTCAGCGCCAACTAACGCCGGACGACCTAGGGCTCACCTTTTGTGATTGAGACTTTATAGACACTTGATGATTGGGATTGAGGTTCACCCTGTATAATTCATCAAGGATCGCCCTATGTATAAGATTCGTTTAAATGAATTCGCCACCTACCTGAATGACAAAAACCTTATCTCGCTTTTTACAACAACAGTTCTTCGATTGCTCTTCAAATACAGCCGATTAAATTATTCCTATCGCGCGCTCGCACAATCTGTTATTGTTGTTACCTTCGTTATCTCAACATGAAACTCGAAATTAACTAATAACGTCCATTTGTTCGGTTCGATTTGAGGTACGCGTGCAAGTCGAAGCTAGGGATGGGAGTGCGCGGTCCTCGTCCTCAAAAATCTGCACACTTCGTAAAGCTGCGGAGCGAAACGGCAATTGTCAATAATAAATAAAGCTGGTTCTTGTCCGATGAAAATTGTATCACAAACTCTTTTATAAACGGACACTAAATGCCGCACAAACACTTAACGTTTCGCAGTCGTACGACAGCTTCGAACGACTGCGAAACGTTAAGTGTTTGTGCGCCATTTAGTGTCCGTTTAAAAGAGTTTGCGGTTAATAATAAAGAAAGAGAAAGAGAGAGAGAGGCAACGGTGTTTGAAACTCGCGTGCTCTTGCCATGAGATGAGACGACGCGACCTTCAAACACTTGCTCGCAGTCGGCGCTCTACGTACATGCAGAAGTAGGAAGGCAACTCAATTTATTTAATTGTCACTTGGGTTGCCTACTAACCAAACGAATAAGTGGGGGGGGGACGTGGGATTAATTTGCACAAAACTAGCGTAGGCAACTCAACTTACTCAAGTGTAACTTGGGTTGCCTACATCCGATAAATTAAGGATTTTACAGTAGAGTTATTTATTATTGTTATTATTATTAAGGGTGAGCAGGGTGGAGCTGGAGTTATTTGCTAAAAACCCCATTGTGTACTTTTCGACAATCTTTATCATCTCGATGTGTACTTACTCGCTTTTAGCGTCCCGAATGCGTTCTAACTCGCCGCCGCCCTTCCCCCGTCCCCTCCCTCCCCCGATTCGCTCAAATCAAGAAGACGAAAAACGAAAAACAAAAGCGTCGCAAGGACGTGATTACACCACGGGAAAGCGAACGCCTGTAAGACGATACCCGACCAAACAGAATCACGCTCAGGCTTTTAATGCGCTTCCTTCTGGTCATCGAATTACATCATCTTCTTACTGCAGATCGACGGACTCCCCCCCCGCCCTTATTTATTCCGTTGTTTCGCCGCTCTCCCCCCCCCTGACTCCTCTAAACGCAGCAGCGTAGTGAGTGTTATCAAAAAAAAAACCGACGAATTTTTCAATGGACTGTAACGATGTTATAAAATAATAATAATAGTTAAGGGCGAAGCCCGAAAAGAACCGCGCACGATTCTTTTCGGGCGGCGACGTATTTTGTATAATAATAATAATAATAATAATAATAAATAATAATAAAAATAAACGACTCAAGCGGACTTTCATGTAATGTTAACGCACATTTTAGGTATGTACAATTTACGATTAAAAAAAAAGAAAAACATACAAACAATGTAAATGCCAGAAGGAACGACGACGAGAACTTTTTTGTAACATTTACCATTCCCGAACGTATATAAACGATAAGCTAGTGGTTTGTAAAAATGATGTTATTAAATAAAATGTTGTTTTATATACTAAACATATTAAAGAAATTTTATTAAAGCTCCCATTAAATCAACTGAACACGTACGGGTATTATAAATATAATGTTAACTGACTTGTATAAATCGAACGACTTAATAAAGATCGGTTTAAAAAAAAATCGAGCTCCCGATGATTTTACTTGGTGTTTTATGTGTTTAGCTTTTAAGGAATTGACGCGTCGGGCGTTTACGGAGATTCCCCCCTACCCCCACAACCCACCGCTGGTTCAACCTACCCCCCTCCCAAGTTCACTCTCCACAAACGCTCGAACCTAAACCTAGCGATTTATTCTTCTAGCTCTCTATATAAGGATAATAATAATAATAACAGTTTCTAAATTTCAAATATACTTCTATGTCAATTTATTACACACTTTTTTTCTTCTAATTTTTTTACACCTACGACTTTCAACTTTCAAAAAAAAAACAAAACGGCAACAAATTGCAAACAAACTTGGGCGAAAGCCTGGGGGGTTCGATGCGGCGTGGACTGGCTCGATTATGTTAATGTGTGAGAGCGTCGGCGTGGACTGGCTCGAGAACGTTAGTGTGCGTGAGCGTCTTCGTGGACTGGCTCGGGATCAGAGATCGTGTGTGTGAGCGTCGGCGTGGACTGGCTCGTGAGCGCTTCATGAACTGGCTCGAGGCTGAAGCCATCTTCTCATATACGCTTTACTCCGCCATCGTCCCTGCGGCACACAATCTTCGTGTGTATTCGTAATAAGCTGCGGAATAATTACTTCGAGTGACGTGGCTCACACGAGCAGTCAGTGATTAGCGTCGTCTCTTTTCATTGGCCTCAGTTTCTCGTCCAATTAGCGGTTATTTCATTGGCTATAGCTTCTCGGCTAATCAACGGTTAGCGCCATCTTATTTCGTCGGCTGTGGTTATTCGGCCAACCAACGATTAGCGTCGTCTCATTTCATTGGCTGTAGGGGTGGTCGTTCGTGACATGCTTTCCGATGATACCCGACAGGTCGCTTGAGATCTTCAAACAGGCGCCTGGGTGACTAGACCTAGTCGAATGATGGGACTGTAAATCTCTTAACAAAGACGAAGAAGAAGACTTGGAGAATTAGTGTTAGAATGTCGTTAGAAGTGCAAAGGTCTTCAAAAAGTCACACCGATGACTAGATAGAGGCAGATGGGGCTCCAAATCCATTAAGAAAGACGAAGACGAAGGAAAAAAACGGAAAGAGGGAAAAAGAACTTGGAGAATTGATGTCGAAATCTCGTCGGTAGTTAGATCGAAACGCAAGACGAAGAAGAAACTATCAAAACGTTATCAGAAGTGCAAAGTTCGCTCAGAAGTCTTCTAGATCTAGTTCCAGGCGAATGAGGCCGTAAATCCATTGAGAAAGACGAGGGCGAAGAAGAAGAATTGACGTCAAAATGTTGTCAGAAGCTCCGAGATCTTCAAGAATGTCTAGATCGAGGCGAATGGGGCTGTACATCCTTTCAAGAAAGATGAAGAAAGACAAGGTCGCTAGGGGGCCTTCAGACAGATGCCTAAGTGGCTAGAACCAAGCGAATGGGACTGGAAAGTAGGGGAAGAAGTGGAGAATCCCTTCATAAAAGAAGGTGAACGAAAATTTGGAGTATTAACGTCAAACGTTGAGAGAAGAGTAAAGGTCTTCAAAAACGCGCATCAAGGGGGGCTAGATCTAGTCCGATGGGGTTGTAAATCCCTTCCAAAAAAGACGAAGAGAAGAAGAAGGTCAAAAAAACTTGAAGATTGACGTCAAAACGTTGTGAAAAGTGCAAAGGTCTTCGAAAATGCATCTTAGATGACTAGATCGAGACGATTGGGGCTAAAGATTCCTTCAGAAAGACGAAGGAGACGCAGAAGTCCGAAGAACTTGGAAAAGTGAGGCCAAAATGTTGTCAAAAGTGCAAAGGTCTTCAAAAATGCATCCAAATGACTAGGTCGATACAATTATGGGCTAAAAATTCCTTCGGAAAGTTGAAGGAGATGAAGAAGGCCGAAGAACTTGGAGAATTGACGTCAAAATGTCGTGAAAAGTGCAAAGGTCTTCAAAAATGCATCTTAGATGACTAGATCGAGACGATTGGGGCTAAAAACTCCTTCAGAAAGATGAAGGAGATGAAGAAAGCCAAGAAACTTGGAGAATTGACGTCAAAATGTTGTTGAAAGTGCAAGGATCTTCAAAAATGCATCTTAGATGATTAGGTCGAGACGATTGGGGCTAAAGAATCCTTCAGAAAGATGAAGGAGATGAAGAAAGCCAAGAAACTTGGAGAATTGACGTCAAAATATTGTTGAAAGTGCAAAGGTCTTCAAAAATGCATCTTAGATGACTAGGTCGAGATGATTGGTGCTAAAAAATCCTTCGGAAAGATGAAGGAGATGAAGAAGGCCAAGAAACTTGGAGAATTGACGTCAAAATATTGTTGAAAGTGCAAAGGTCTTCAAAAATGCATCTTAGATGACTAAGTCGAGATGATTGAGGCTAAAAAATCCTTCAGAAAGATGAAGGAGATGAAGAAAGCCAAGAAACTTGGAGAATTGACGTCAAAATATTGTCGAAAGTGCAAAGGTCTTCAAAAATGCATCTTAGATGATTAGGTCGAGACGATTGGGGCTAAAAACTCCTTCAGAAAGATGAAGGAGATGAAGAAGGCCAAGGAACTTGGAGAATTGACGTCAAAATGTCGTGAAAAGTGCAAAGGTCTTCAAAAATGCATCTTAGATGACTAGATCGAGACGATTGGGGCTAGAAACCCCTTCGGAAAGATGAAGAAGGTAAACAAAACCTTGGAGAATTGAGGTCAATATGTTGTCAAAAGGGTGAAGGTCGCTAGGGGGTCTTCAAAAAGACGCGAAAAAGGTCGAAAAGAAGATCAAAAGCGGCATAGCTTGAGAGTCTTCTATAAGAGAGAGAGAAGCGGGTGCAAAAGGGAACATTGGGGGCGTTCTTGCAACACGATTCTTTTTAAGAAATAACTTTCATCAAGGCAGTGCACTCCCCCTCCCCCTCACCTCGCAAACCTATCTCAAAGTGACGTTTTTGAATTCTCAGATCCCTCAGTTAGTAGTACCTTGAGAATTTGAGCACATACCCGAGTTGCTACGCTACTGTCGGGGTGTCGGATGTGGAGGGTAGGGGCGTGCGGATTTTGTTGGGAAAAAGGGGCGTCCCTTCTTCACTCTTGTGTGGCATGACGTTTTTAAATTCTGAAACCCCTCGGTCATTTCGTCAAGAATTTGTGCCCGAATCCGCATTATTCTATTGTCTCCTGCCGAGTGTCAGGTGCGGTAAATAAGGGGGCGCGGATTATCCGGGAATGTGGGGCGATACTCCTCGACTTTTTTTAAAATTCTAAATCCCCTCAATGATTTCTTTCAAGACTTCAAGGAGTTCAAATCCGGCATGATTCTACTGTCTACTGCCGAGTATCAGGTGCGGTAAATAAGGGGGCGCGGATTATCCGGGAACGTGGGGCGATACTCCTCGACTTTATTTAAATTCTGAAACCCCTCAATTATTTCTTCCAAGACTTCAAGGAGTTCGAATCCGGCATGATTCCACTGTCTACTGCCGAGTATCAGGTGCGGCGAGTAATGGGGCGCGCATCGTGCGGGAAGAGGGGGGGATGACACCCCTCGTCTCGTTGTAGTGACTTTTCTTAAATTCTGAAGCCCCCTAGTTATTACTTTGAAAATTTGGGCCCGTATCTGCGTAGCTCTTGTACTGTCTAGGTGTCGGATGCGGCGGGTAAGGGCGTGCGGATTTTGCTGGGAAAAGGGGGGCGCTCCTTTACTCCTGTCTTGCATGACGGTTTTAAATTCTGAAACCCCTCGGTTAATTCATCAAGAATTGGAGCTCGAATCGGCATTATTCTACTGTCTTCTGCCGAGTATTAGGTGCGGCGAGTAAGGAGGCGCGGATTATGCGGGAAAGTGATGACTTTGTTTTAAATTCTGAAACCGCTCGGTTAGTTCTTCAAGACTTGGAGTTCGAATCTGCATGACTCTATTGTCTACTGTCGAGTATCAGGTGCGGCGAGTTGGGGGGCGCGCATCATGCGGGAAACGGGGGTGATACCCCTCGTCTCGTAATTACTTTTCTTAAATTCTAAAACCGCTCAATTACTACTTTGAAAATTTGAGCCCGCACCTGCGTAACTATTGTACTGTCGAGGTGTCACGTGCGGCGGGTAAGGGTGGGCGGATTTTGCTAGGAAGAGGGACGCCCCTTCCCACTTGTCTTGCATGACGTTTTTAAATTTTGAAATCCCTCAGTTATTTCTTCAAGAATTTTAGCTCGAATTCTACTGTCGAGTAAGGGGGCGCGGATTATGTGGGAAAGGGGGGGGGGGCGATGCCCTCGTCTCGCGATGATTTTTCTTAAATTCTGAAGCCCCTTAGTCATTACTTTGAAAACTTGGGCCCGTATCTGCGTAGCTATTCTACTGTCTAGGTGGCGGGTGCGGCGGGTGAGGGTGGGCGGACTTTGCGGGAATGAGTGGCGCCCCTTCTCGGGATACCTACTTTTCGCTCGACACCCTTTTCTCGCCTTGGCGTTTTTCTTATTGTTCTCAAACCCCTCAGTTATTTCTTCAAGTTATTCCACTGTTGAGTATTAGGTGCGCGGCGGGTAATGCGGTGCGGATTTTGCGGGCAAAAGGGGCGATCGATACCTTCCCTTGTCTCACGTTGACTCTTTAAATTCTGAAACTCCTCAGTTAATTCGCCCAAAAATTTACCCTCGTACTATTCTACTGTCGAAGGGTCGGTTGCGGCGCGTAAGGAAGTGCGGATTTTGCGGGAAAGGAAAGTGATACCTTCCACTCGATACCCTTGGCTCGCAATGATGTTTTTAAATTCTGAACCCCCTCAATTATTACTTTGAAAGCTTGGATCCCGTATCAGCATGGCTATACTGTCGAGGTGTCGGGTGCGGCGGGTAGGGGTGGGCGGATTTTGCTAGGAAGAGGGACGCCCCTTCCTACTTGTCTTGCATGACAATTTTAAATTCTGAAATCCCTCAGTTAATTCTTCAAGAATTTGAGCTGGAATTTGCATACCGTCATACACCGTCGAATAAAGGGGCGCGGATTATGCGGGAAGGGGGGGCGATCCCTTCGTCTCGTTATAACTTTTCTTAAGTTATGAAGCCCCTTAGTTATTACTTAGAAAATTTGGGCCCGTATCCGTGTAGCTAGTCTACTGTCTAGATATCGGGTGCGGCGGGTAAGGGCGGGCGGATGTTGCGGCGAAGAGTGGCGCCCCTTCTCGCAATACTTATTTTTCGCTCGACACTCTTGTCTCGCTATGACGTTTTTTTTTTTAAATTCTGAGACCCTTCAGTTATTTCTGCAAGTTATTCCACTGTCGAGTATCAGGTGCGGCGGGTAAGGAGGTGTGGATTTTGCGGGCAAAAGGGGCGATACCTTCCCTTGTCTCACGTTGACATTTTAAATTCTGAAACTCCTCAATTAATTCGCCTGAAAAATTGCGGCAGTACTATTCTATTGTCGAGGGGTCGGTTGGTTGCGGCGGGTACGGGTTCGGATTATGCGTGAAAGGGAAGTGATTTCTTCCACTCGATACCCTTGTCTCGCAATTATGTATTTAAATTGTGAAACCCCTGAATTATTGCTTTGAGAGCTTGGACCCCATACCTGCATAGCTATTCTACTGTCGAGGCGTCGGGTGCGGCGGGTAAGGGTGGGCGGATATCGCGGGGAAGAGTGGCGCCCCTTCTCGGGATTATCTCCAATAGTCTCACGATGACGTTTCTCAATTCTGAGACCCCCCACCTTATTCTTTTGGAAATTTGGGCTCGAAGTGGTGGGTAAGGGGGCGCGGATTTCGCGGGAAATAGGGGCGACACTTTCTGCCAAGACACCCTAGTCTCGCGATGACGTTTTTGAATTCTGAAAGCCCTCCGTTATTACTTTGAAGATTTGGGCGCGTATTTTATTGTCGATGTGTCGGGTGCGGCGGGTAAGCGAGTGCGGATTTTGCGGGAAAGGGAAGTGATACCTTCCGCTCGATACCCTCGCCTCGCAATGAGGTTTTTAAATTGTGAAACCCCTCAATTATTACTTTGAAAGCTTGGATCCCGTACCTACATAGCTATAGGGTCGAGGCGTCGGGTGCGGCGGGTAAGGGCGGGCGGATAATGCGGGGAAGAGTGGCGCCCCTTCTCGGGATTATCTCCAATAGTCTCACGATGACGTTTCTCAATTCTGAGACCCCCCACCTTATTCTTTTGGAAATTTAGACTCGAAGTGGTGGGTAAGGGGGCGCGGATTTCGCGGGAAATAGGGGCGACACTTTCTGCCAAGACACCCTAGTCTCGCGATGGCGTTTTTGAATTCTGAGAGCCCTCCGTTATTACTTTGAAGATTTGGGCGCGTATTTTATTGTCGATGTGTTGGGTGCGGCGGGTAAGCGAGTGCGGATTTTGCGGGAAAGGGAAGTGATATCTTCCACTCGATACCCTCGCCTCGCAATGAGGTTTTTAAATTGTGAAACCCCTCAATTATCACTTTGAAAGCTTGGATCCCGTACCTGCATAGCTATACTGTCGAGGCGTCGGGTGCGGCGGTTAAGGGCGGGCGGATAATGCGGGGAAGAGTGGCGCCCCTTCTCGGGATTATCTTCAATAGTCTCACGATGACGTTTCTCAATTCTGAGACCCCCCCACCTTATTCTTTTGGAAATTTAGACTCGAAGCGGTGGGTAAGGGGACGCGGATTTCGCGGAAAGTGGGGACGGGGCGTTCGGCCAAGGCACCCTAGTTCCGCGATGACTTTTTTGAATTCTCAAACCCCTCTGTTATTACTTTGAAGATTTGGGCGCGCATTTTATTGTCAATGTGTCGGGTGCGGCGGGTAAAGTACGCGGATTTTGCGGGAAAGAGGGGCGCCCCTTTTCACTATTGTCTTCCCTTGTCCCGCGATGACATTTTAAAATTCTGAGACCCTGTGTTATTCTTTTGGAAATTTGGGCTCCAATCTGGCATAGCCAACCTACCATCAATGTGTCGGGTGCGGCGGGTAAAGTACGCGGATTTTGCGGGAAAGAGGGGCGCCCCTTTTCACTATTGTCTTCCCTTGTCCCGCGATGACATTTTTAAATTCTGTGGCCCCTGTGTTATTCTTTTGGAAATTTGGGACCCAATCTGGCGTAGCTGTCCTACCGTCAATGTTTAGGGTGCGGCGAGTAGGTAAGGGCGTGCGGATTGTGCGGAGTAATGATAAAAGAACCTAACATTTTGTGGTTCCAATTTACAAAAGGCATTAAATAACAGCTGTCGTCAGTTCCTCCCCCCAATTACCTACTTCTTCTTACCTTGACGTCATGCTGCCATTATGTTACTTCTGAAGAGACTTTGGCTTTGAACGCCCACAGGCCCCCAGCCGCAAACGGACTTCTGAATTTGCCGTTGTCTTAACGAAACGAATTGAAAACGAAATGATTTATTTGTATCCAAATTCCGCTAATATCACACACGTTTTTGATCGAAAGAAAAACAAAATACGATTCAAGATTTGGGGGGGTGCAAAAAAAAATCTTCAGATGTAAGACACGTCGTAGGGGTTGACGATCGTCGGGATGTCGGGGGGCACCTTCAGACGCACCACGCCGTCCTCCTCGGAGCTGGAGGTGACGCTCGCCTGCTTCTTCAGGGTGTTCCTGTATTTCGCAGATTGTATCCGCTGTTGAAGAATCTAGAAGGCACCAGATTAAAAACAAGGGGGGGGGGACAGCGCGCGCGTCTTACTTGCTGCCTCCTGATTTCGGCTTCATCGAGCTTCTCCTGCAGCTTCACCAAGGACAAGTTTGGGCTGCCGCGCTCCTCCTCCTCCAGCTTCTGGAAGCGACGCGGGGGGTGTTTCCTTATGATGCTGTCGGCGCTGTCTTCTTCCAGTGGGATTTCGAAAGACAATCCGTTTTCTTTAAAAGGGGGGACGGGTTTGTTTTACGTTATATAATCGATTGTGAAAGAAAGCAATGTAAACAGGCGGCGACATGCATATTTAATGAACGGGCGACCAGCTGATCAATTGACAAAGAACGAGGGGGTGTTTGACACACATATGCCGGGGGGTTTAATCGATGATTCATTATCGTCCATAAAAGACGACTTCACAAAGGCCTCGGCGTTTATAGGTGAACGAACCGTCGCGTCGCGTCACCTGCATTACTTACTTTTATAAATAATATGCGTAAAGTGAGGGACAGAAGTAATGGGGGGGTTGGGGGGCTCTAAATTATATTGCTTACGCGTTTTGTGTATGTTGTTTAAGTTGTCGCCGTTGCCCAGCATTTCCGTCAGGGGCTCGTCGCTTTCGATCGGGGGCACGTCCGACGCCCGCCTCGGGATGGAAATCTTGCGGGGTTCCCCGGGGGCGTTGTCGGAAAGCCGCGTCACTCTCGTGCCGCCGTCCAGGGGTTCGACGGTGAGGTTCTTGGCGGCGCTGCAGCCCATCGCCCCGACGACTGACCGGACCGAAGCGTACCTGATTTCTCGAAACGAAAGGAAACGATTTGCATACACTTAAATCCAAGGTCGAATCGATACGACGCGATACGATCGCTAAAAATCTGCTAAAAATGTATGCGCTGCTCGTTTTGCGTTGTAAAATCGATGGGGGTAATTTCCTAAGGTGCGACTGTAGAAGTAGAAAGGGTGAATTATTTTACAATCGCTCAAGTGTTGCCAAATAATGATAAAAAAATTTCACGCATTTCACTACCAGTTCAAACCTTGTACAGTCGTGGACAGTTAAAAGAGAACTGTCGGAAATTTGCTTAGCACTAATGCCTAATAGAAATAAGGTCGAATTTGGCACAGCTTTTGTGCTTTTCGTTCTCTTTTAGCTGTCCACGACTGTACCTACAAAATTCATGTTGAGGTTATGTATTTCACGTTGAGGTTACGTATTTGATGTTGAGGTTATGTAGTTCATGTTGAGGTTAAGTATATGTTGACGTTAAGAATTTTGTCCTAGTACAGAAGAATCCAATAGTGTTGCTTCTTGTGTAACTTTTCCCTTATTCGACGAAACCCGCCGAAACGGGAACTTCCCGCTTATTTGGCAACGCCGCATGGATGAGTGAATTGGCATTGCACTACCCCCTCCACTGATTAGTGCACAGTCGTATTCAGTAGACAAAGACGCCCCCGTTAAAAGTCCAAGAGCAAAGAGCTTCGTGTTTTTAAGTTTTGTTGTTTTACAAAAATCAAGTTTTACAAAAATCAAGTATAAAACATTGAAGTTTAGAAAAAAAAGTGTATGAACCTATTTGGTTTTCCCTGATCCAGAAGAATCCGCAAGTTAAAACTCTTTCTCGACGAAACCCTTTCATCTCGCGCCAAAATGGCCATTCCCCGTTTACCTGGCAACACTGTATGGATGAGTTAATGAACACTGCACTAGCCCCTAGTGTACAGTCGTACGCAGTAGAGAAAGAAACATTGTAAAAGTGAAACAGCAAATTACTTTATGTTTTCTTAACTATTGTTGCTTTACGGAACTCATGTTGAGGTTAGGTACATTCGAGCACAATTCTGTATAAAAAATTGAAGTTTATAAAAAAAAAGTGTGACTTGTATATACTTGGTGTTGTCTAATCCAGAAGAACCCGCAAGTTAAAACCGTTTTTCGACGAAACCCTTTCATCTCGCGCCAAAATGGCCATTTCCCGTTTACCTGGCAACACTGTATGGATGAGTTAATGAACACTGTACTAGCCCCGAGTGTACACGGTCGTACTCAGTAGAGAAAGAAACATTGTAAAAGTGAAACAGCAAATTACTTTATGTTTTCTTAACTATTGTCGCTTTACGGAACTCATGTTGAGGTTAGGTACATTCGAGCACAATTCTGTATAAAAAAATTGAAGTTTAAAAAAAAGTGTGACTTCTATATACTTGGTGTCGTCTAATGCAGAAGAACCCGCAAGTTAAAATCCTTTTTCGACGAAACCCTTTCATCTCGCGCCAAAATGGCTATTCCCCGTTTACCTGGCAACACTGTATGAATGAGTTAATGAACACTGCACTAGCCCCTAGTGTACAGTCGTACGCAGTAGAGAAAGAAACATTGTAAAAGTGAAACAGCAAATTACTTTATGTTTTCTTAACTATTGTTGCTTTACGGAACCCAAGTTGAGGTTAAGTACTTCCAGCACTATTCGGTAGAATTCCGTTGTTTAGAAAAAAAAGTGACTTGGGTCTATACTCGACTTTGCTTAATGAAGAGGAACGCAAACGTGTAGCTTTTCGTGTAAGTCAGAACTCATTTCCCTTTTTCGACGAAACCCGTTTGTGTCACGTCAAAACGGGAATTTTTCACTCATCTGGCAACACTGGATGGACAAGTCAATCAACACTGTACTACCCCCCTCCATTGATAAGTCTACAGTCGCATTCAGTAGACGAAAAAACCTCGTGAATGTGAAACAGCAAGTTACTTCGCGATTTTAAGTTTTGTTGGTATTCAAAAGTCTTTTTGAGGTTAAGTACATTCGTACACCATTCCGTATAAAACATTAAAGTTAAATGAGTGACTTGTCTAATCCAAAAGAACTCCGAAGTCTTCCTTTTCCCATTCGACGAAACCCTTCTGTGTTACGTCAAAATGGGAATTCCTCACTCATCTGGCAACACTGGATGGACGAGTCAAACAACACTGTACTACCCCCCTCCATTGATAAGTCTACAGTCGCATTCAGTAGACGAAGAAACCTCGTAAACGTGAAACAGCAAATTACTTCGCGATTTTAAGTTTTCTTGCTTATATGTAGAAACTCATTTTGAGGTTAAGTGCATTCGTGCACTTTTCTGTGTAAAACTTGAAAGTTAGAGAAATGCGTGACTTTTCTCTAATCGAAAAGAACCCCGAGTGTTCCTTTTCCCGTAAGTCAGAACTCGTTTCCCCTTTTCGACGAATCCCTTTTATTTCGCAACAAAGCACGAATTTCTCACCTATCTGGCAACACTGTATGGATGAGTCAATTAACATTGTACTATCCCCCTCCACTAATAAGTGTACTACCCCCCTCCAATGATAAGTGTACAATAGCATTCGGTAGACGAAGAAACCTCGTAAAAGTGAATCACCGAATTTTTTCGCGATTTTAAGTTCTGTTACTTTTCAAAACTCATTTTGAGGTTAAGTGCATTCGTACTACATTCCGTATAAACCATTAGAGTTAAAAAATGAGTGACTTTTGTCTAATCGAAAAGAAACCCGAAGTTGTTCCTTTTCCCATAAGTCAGAACTTATTTCCCTTTTTCGACGAATCCCTTTTGTTTCGCGTCAAAACGGGATTTTTCTACTTATCTGGCAACACTGGATAGACGAGTCAATCTAGATTTTGTTAATTTCCGTTAATGGTCAGAGCCGGTCCTGTCGCGAATGGTGGCATACGGACTTCCGATGATTTAACTAATGCACAGGGTGACTTTAGAAGCGAAAGAGAAAAAATTATGGTTACATGTACAGGATGTTTCACTAGTTAGTGATTACCGGCGGCACGCGGGCGCTGTCAATTTAAGGGACCGCCTATTATACCGGGTGATTCGACAAGCGAAAGAGATGGATTTTTTTTCTTTCACAACACATTTCCAGTATTTCCACCTATTGTAACTGCAACTCAAAATTTTGGTTACATACATATACAGGTTGTTTCACGAGTTAGTGATTGTGGGGAGAGGCGGTCAATTTAACGTAGCATACAATGTACAGGGTGAACCGATATTGTACGATTTAGTAATTTACACCACGCTTGGGTACGCCAGATTTGAATTTCTCTTTTATTTTTATTTTTTAATAAAGACAAGTGTGCAGTAACTGGTGACTATTATTTATTTATTTATTTACTGCCCTTTTACTTACGTTACGGGTTACGTATGACCTCGCCCGTCCCACTGAGTTAGCCGGCAATTGGGCCGATCTTAGTTTGCCCTTCCATAATTCGCAGCCTTCAGGTAGGTAGCACAAGTCACGTAGACAAAAGTCACTCATTTTTTTAACTCTAATGGTTTATACGGAATGTAGTACGAATGCACTTAACCTCAAAATGAGTTTTGAAAAGTAACAGAACTTAAAATCGCGAAAAAATTCGGTGTTTCACAAGATAATGCCCGGCACGCAGCGTTTTATTTTCCTGGTTGGTAGCCATAGCCATTGTGTACGGTTGATTTTGTAATTTGGTACAACAGAAGCAAGTTATTGATCAAATCACGAAGGGCTCCGCAAGTAATTACGCCATCTCTTGACAACAAAAATAATTTACTTTAAATGCTGACGAGATGGCGCGGGGCGAACGTTTTGAAGGCAATTCTTTACGTATTCACTTTACTAGCAAAACATGTAATTGAATAAATAATTCTGACGCTGTAATTAATTCGACGAATCGTAGGGTTCTGTTTGGGGTTCTGTAAGTAGTAACGCCATCTATTGACAACATAAAGTAGTAGCAGTAACGCCATCTACTGACAACCTGACAACATTAAGTAATAGTAGTGACCGCCATCTATTGTCAACTAAAAGAATTTATTATGAAATTCGACAATCAACAAAGAAAATGTTTAGGATGGACCAATGAAAGTATAAAATTTTTTTAGTTGTCAGCTGAAAAATGAAAAAATTTAATTGTACAGATTGTTTCGGCAGTGACAACTGTTGACGAAACAAAAGGTGCCTGACAAATAATTCAATTTTTAATGAATTCTGAGTTGCTAGATCTCGTGCCCAACAGGAAAGAATCATCGATAAAACCACGAAAGGCTCCGTAAATAGCAGCGCCATCTGTTGACAACAAAAATAATTTATTTTAAATGCTGATGAGATGGCGCGGGGCGGAATGTCTTTCACTTTATTGGCAAAATATGTATATTGATAAATGCTGGAGCTGTAATTAATTCGGCGAATCGTAGAAGTAGTAGCGCCATCTATTGACAACACAAAGTAGTAGGAGTAACGCCATCTATTGTCAACAAAAAGAATTTATTATTTCTCTTTTCTTTTTTTTTAATAGAGACAAACGTGCAATAACTGGTAACTATTATTTATTTATTTTTATTTACTGCCTTTTTACTTTGGGATTTCGTATGACCTCGCCCATCCCATTGCGTTGGGGCGATCTTAGTTTGCCCTCTCATAACTTGCAGCCTTCAGGTAGGTAGGTTGTACGTATATACAGGATGTTTCACAAGATAGTGCCCGGCACGCAGCGTTTTATTTTCTTCGCTAGTAGCCATTGTGTACGGATGATTTTGTAAATTACGCTTGCGCTTTGGTATTCCACATTTGAATTTCTCTTTTGTGTCTTTTTTTTAAATAAAGACAAATGTGCAATAACTGGTGACTATTTTTATTTACTGCCCTTTTACTTTGGGGTTGCGTATGACCTCGCCCGTCCCACTGAGTTAGCCGGCAATTGGGACGCTCTTAGTTTGCCCTCCCACAATTCGCAGCCTTCAGGTAGGTAGCACTAGCACATGTACAGGAGTTTCATAAGATAGTGCCCGGCATGCAGCGTAATCTGTTTTTTTTTTTTTAATAAAACCCCCGTATATACATTTTTTTAAATAAAAAAGACGTTAAATTTGCTCCCCTTACGCCCTACGATAATGCAGGACATTTAACAAACCGGAAGTAAAGAAACATATTTTGATGAAAACGTTTCGGTTTTCTGCTTGCATTTTCAGTGTTTAGTGCAATCGTAATGTATCTACTTTCGTTTTTGTTGTCGGGCAGCAAAAAATAAATTAGTATTATGTAATTAGTAGAAGGTGCAGAAAGTAAATGGGAAATTAGAAAAATGTTGTTACTTCCGGGACGTCGATAAATCTATATTTTTGTGGTAGTGGCGCCATCTATGGGTTATCCGATGAATCGAGAACTTTCCAGGCTCTCTCTAGATGGCGCTAGAATTCAGCAGAACGTTCTGCGCTTGTCCCACGCAGTGTTGCCAGATTGGACGAATTTCGCCATTTTCATACTTATGACATTTGGCCCAAGAAAAATCGGTTTGGCGATTGGTGTAAAGTTTGGACAACTTTTGCTTATTTCGATTTCTTTTCAAAATATTTAGATGCATCACATAATCACTTGCTTAACAAAAAATATTCTTTTTAGTTGTTGATGTATGTACAGCCACGGCCATTAGGATAAGTTCAAAATTTTTTGCCTAAATACACGAAGAAAAACTCTATTTTAAAATTGCGTTTTGCTTTTATTTCATATTCATTTGTTTTTATTTCTTGTTCCGTTTTCACTTCACTTTTATTTTTGTTCCTTATTCTGTTTTTATTTCATCATGTTTTCTTTTATTAAAAGAGAAGAACCAATTTAAGCAAACACGATTTTTATGCTTCTGATTAAACGTGAATTTTTGGAACAAATCGTCATTTATTTACCGCGACCGTCTTTTGTTTTTATTTCATGTTTGTTTTTGTTTCGTGTTCTGTTTCCATTTCATTTTTTTGTTTTTGTTACTAGTTCTTTTTTTATTTAATTGTTTCAATAAACTGTCATTTGTTTACCGCGATTGTCATTTGTTTTTATTTCATTTTTGTTTTTGTTTCGCGTTCTCTTTCTATTTCATTTTTTTGTTTTTGTTTCTAGTTCTTTTTTTTATTTAATTGTTTCAATAAACTGTCATTTATTTACCGCGATTGTCATTTGTTTTTATTTCATTTTTGTTTTTGTTTCGTGTTCTGTTTCTATTTCATTTTTTTGTTTTTGTTTCTAGTTATTTTTTTATTTAATTGTTTCAATAAGCTGTCATTTATTTACCGCGATTGTCATTTGTTTTTATTTCATTTTTGTCTTTGTTTCGCGTTCTGTTTCTATTCCTTTTTTGTTTTTGTTTCGTGTTCTGTTTCCATTTCATTTTTTTGTTTTTGTGTCTAGTTTTTTTTAAATTTAATTGTTTCAATAAACTGTCATTTATTTACCGCGATTGTCATTTGTTTTTATTTCATTTTTGTCTTTGTTTCGCGTTCTGTTTCTATTCCTTTTTTGTTTTTGTTTCGTGTTCTGTTTTTATTCAATTATTTTTTTATTTTATTTAAAGAAAAGAAACCATTCTAAGTAATTTTCTTTTCTTTTTTGATAAACTGTCATTTATTCACTGCGATCGTCTTTTGTTTGCACAATTTCATTTTTTGTTTTTATTTTATTTTCGTTTTTGTTTCATGTTCTGTTTTTATTTCATTATTTTTCATTTTATTTTTTTATTTAAAGAAAATAAACCAATTTAAGCAAAGACTGTTTTCATGCTTCCCATTTTTTTTTTTAATTAACCGCGATAGTCTTCTGTTTTTATGTATTTCATTTTTCGTTTTTGTTTCGTGTTCTGTTTTTGTTTCATTATCTTTTATTTTATTTAAAGAAAAGAAGCCAAGCCAGCACGATTTTCTTTCGATTTTGTTTTGTTTTTAATGAATCGTCATTTGTTGTTATAATTTGTAGAAAATAGCGTAGGAGAAAAAAAAAGGTTGAATAAAGCACTCCATAATTTTCTATTTTGTTCTCGGATATTTGGCGAAACTGGGCTACTTCTTGTGAAACGTCTGGCTATATTTTTCAAGAAAAATCTGGCAACCTTGCTTTCGAAGCGGTGAACCACTGTACAGGTTGACCGTGATACGGGGTGTTAAACTGAATCAGGCGCGCGATTTGAACAAGTTATTATTTTATCTTTATCTGACGTGTGCGATTAATAAAACGATAACTAACAGGGGCTTGAATTAAATGTGTTAAACGACTGTAAACAATTTAAACGTCGCGACAATTTCTTCGAATCCCGAATTCGTAACAATATCGAATGAGTGCACTACAATCACGTTTTGTAATTAAGGGGGGCATCTTAATCATTTCGTGACGATCCTGAATACGACTGCGGCAAGTCGAAACAGGCTAGTACATAACTTGAAAGGACGAATTCAAACGATAATAAACGATTTCAAACGTAATCCGCCAACGAATTAAACATTGCGTGTCTAGTTAAGTACCGTCCATTTGTAGTAGGTATATAGGCATTTTTATTTAAACTGTAATTTGGCGGCGCCCCTGAACACGCGATGTCCTAACAGGGGCACTAATCTGTTTCGACACGAAATAATATTTTGATTCCGAACAAGTTGCGAACGTGAAATGAAAGGGCATTTGCATGTGGTGGAGTCGTTCGCAACTTGCATGACTGTTGAAGTGAATGAAGTGGAAGGGGGGAGAAAGAAGAAGTGAAAAGCCTAAACTAAAGTGTAATGTAATTAATTAGAATTACTTGGTGGTTTACCTAAAAACGTCGCCTAGCACGCAGTCGTCACCTTATGCAGTTAAACCCTAGTCCATTCACAAACGGGGCGCTGGGGTGGACTAGTGAAGGCGGGTGGTGGTTTTCGTGTCCGACCAGGTGGTACCGAACCTGCGCACATTTTTTGTTTACAGCGAGCAACGAGGGGGTGAAGTGCATTGCCGTTATTATAGTCACAATTAGAACGCGACGAATGGATTTTCGAAGAAACGCTCGCGTGTTCAACCTCCCCTCCCCCCACTGGTGTCCATCACCACCTCAATTAATTGCTCACAATCAGTCGCAACCATTACGACGATAAAATTAATCTCGCGCTAAGCTTGCGATCGTCGATGCTTAATTCGAAAATCGAAAAACCATGAATCCACGTGGTGATTGTTTAGTTTAGCAGAAATACGTTGGTACCTACTTCAAAGGCCTAAAATCCTCCTTTCAAGTTGGTAACAGAATGTTGTTGAAAACGTGATCGCGACTGACACTTTAAAAACAAAATTTTATAGAAATTCACATGGCAGATGTTTTCAAGATTTGCTAAAAATTAACTTGGAAAACAAATTAATTAAAAAAATTAATTCAACATGACGTGTAAAAGAAATTAAAGTGCGCCCGCAAGTTGAAATAATTTTTTTAATAAAAAAAAACATTCGACATTTTCGAAACGGAAATGAAAAAAAAAATCCAGAAAGTTTCTTTAAAAATTAAAAAAATAAATCAACAACGCTTGTTTGTTGCGCATAATTTAGACAAATGTAAACTTTAAATGTAACTGAAGACTCTGTTACTGTCGTTAAAAAGAAAACATAACCTCTACTCTACTATAAGACACGTCGGTAAAACAGAAATAACAGTGCTGCCAACATATTTTTCATATCATATTTAATTTACAGTTATAGATGAAAGAAAATTTTTAATTAACGCATGAGAGGTCAAAGGTCAATCCAACCGAAGCGAGAAAATAAGAAAATAACCTTCAAAAAATTAAAATTTCAAGAGGTAAAATTAGGAGAGGTCAAAGGTCAAGGCCAATCCAAATCGAGGCAAACAAAAAAACAAAAAATGGGGAAAATCTTTAAACAACTTGAATGTCAAGAGACGAGGTTAGGAGAGGTCAAAGGTCAACCCAAACCAAGGCAAAAAATGGGGGGAAATCTTCTTAAAGATTCAGATTTGAAGAGTAAAGGATCGAAATGGTTAAAGGTCAAGGTCAAGCCAGCACAAGACAAAAATCAAAAAATGGGGAAGGGAAATCTTAAAAAAAATTAATTTTCAAGAGTAAAAGATCGAAAAGGTCAAGGTCAATCCAACCCAAGTAAAAAAAATTGAAAAATACTTTAAAAAATTGAAATTTCTTTGGGTCAGAAGGTCAACGTTAACCCAACCCAAAAAGCAAAAAAAAATAGTGAAAATACTTTCAAAATTTCAAATTTCAAAAGACGAGAGTTAAAAGGTCAAAGATCAAGGTCAAGCCAACTCGAGTATAAAAAAATTGGAAGAAATCTTTTAAAAAATTCGAAATTTCCATTGGCGAAATTCAAAAGGTCAAAGGTCAAGCTCAAATGAAACTTCAAGGTTAACCCAAACTGACTCTATTCTGCCCAAGCAAAAGAAATTAGAAAACAGCCTTTGAAATTAAAACAAAAAAGAAATTTGAAAAATTCAAGAAACAAAATTAAAAAGTTAAAAGTCAAGGACAAAGGAAATTTCAAGGTCTACCGAACCCAATTCGCCCTAAATTTTAAATTTCAATATTTTTTTTGAGAGAAATAGTCGAACGTTCATTTGTTCTTCGAAGTTCTAAAAATTGTCCTTGTTTGTTATTAGTAATTCGAAATCATTTGTTTAAATTTTCTTTGTTTTATTTGAGAGAATATTCAACGTTCGTTGGTTATCCGCTCATCCTAGTTTTAGAACTTCGAAAAACAAATGAACGTCGACCATTTTCTCTCAAAAAAAAAACAAAAAACAACAAGACAATTTAAACAAATGACATCGAAATACTAATAAAAAGATGAATGAAAACAAGTGAACGTCGACTATTCTCCTTCTCAAAGAAAAAGAACAAAACGAGAGAGACAGAGGCAAATCATAAGTTTCAAGTTATAATTAATAAAGAGAATATCCATAATAAATAATAATAAACAATGACAAATAATAATAAAAAATTTGTGACGCAAAGAAAATATCATTTGGTTATGCAACCCCTTAGACGTTTTACAACCGCTCGTTAATTTGAGTTGTGTATGCAACCCGCTATATTCCAGTGCTATCCAATACTCTCACTCACAGGAGGCTCAAGTTTTAAATAGCTCAGCCCCTTGTCGACGACATAAAAAAAATATTTAGCTAAAAACTAGTCTAAATTTGTAGGACCTCTAGTTGTTACCGTGATGAATATCATAATTTCAAATTATAATTAACAAAGATGATTTCATTTGATTATGCAACCCCCCATACTCCGACGTTGTCAGACGATCTAACTTGCAGACGCAAACTTAAAATAATTTAGTCCATTGCTCACGATATAAAAAAAAATATTTAGCGAATCGTAGACAACAAATCTAAATTTCTAGTGCCTCTAGTTATTATTGTTATTGATATCATAAATTTCAAATTATAATTATAACATTAGCAGAGTTTCTAAGCGCCATCTCTTCCTCGAAAACCAAACTATACCTTATTTAAATTATATTTCACATTTTTGAAATTTCTGGTCTCGTCGAATCATTATCAACGTCGAGAAGAAAAATTGTTTGTTCATATTGTTAGTAAATCTGCTTCAGAGCGCCATCTGGGAGTCAACTATCCGGACGAATTCCGGAGCAGTTTGGGAATCGAACGCTGTAATTCTTTATTTTTGGCATTGCGGTCCTTAACGAAATCCGTTGCAGTTTTGACAGCGCCATCTGTGAGTCAACGGCGAAACTATCAGGACTAATTCCGCAACTGCTCAGGAATGAAACTATGTAATTTTTCATTTTTGACATTGCGTCTCTTAACGAAATACGTTTCAATTTTAACAGCGCCATCTATGAGTCGAAACTCAGAAGTCGTCCTCATATTTTAGCGGAGTTTCAAAGCGTCATCTCTTTCTCGACAAACAAACTATACTTTATTTGCATCATATTCCGTATTTTTGAAATTTCTGGTCTTTTCAAATCGTTGCCAATATCAAGAGGAAGAATTGTTCGTTCATATTGTTAATAATAAATCCGTTTCAGTTTTAAGAGCGCCATCTGAGAGCCAAGGGCGAAACTATCCGGACGAATTCCGGAACAGTTTGGGAACCAAACGTTGTGATTTTTCATTTTTCACATTGCGGTCCCTATCGAAATCCATTTCAGTTTTAGGAGCGCCATCTATGAGTCAACTGCGAAACTATCCGGACGAGTTCCGGAAGAGCTTGGGAATCAAACGATTTAATTTCTCATTTTTGACATTGCGTTTCTTAACGAAATACGTTTCAGTCGAAACTTATAGAGAAGCCGTCCTTATTTTTTTTAGCAGAGTTTCAAAGCGCCATCTCTTCCTCGAAAACCAAACTATATCTCATTTACATTGTTTTTCATATTTTTGAAATTTCTGGTCTCGTCGAATCATTGTCAACATCAAGCGGAATAATTGCTTGTTTATATTGTTAATACTAAATCCGGTTCAGTTTTAAAAGCGCCATCTATGAGTGAACAGCGAGACTATCCCGACGAATTTGGGAACCGAACGTTGTAATTTTCTTACTTTCGACATTGCGATTCTTAATGAGATCAGTTTCGTTTTAACAGCGCCATCTACGAGTCAACGGCGAAACTACGAGGACGAATTCCAGAACACCTTGAGAATCAAACGTAATTTTTCATTTTTGACATTGCCGAGCTCAACGAAATCCGTTTCAGTTTCAACAGCGCCATCTATGAGTCAACGGCGAAACTATCCGAACGAACTCCGGAAGAGCTTGGGAACCAAACGTTGTAATTTTTCATTTTTGACATCGCGGTTCTTAACGAAGTTGGTCTCAGTTTTAGGGGCGCCATCTATGGAGTCTACAGAGAAGCTATCCGGACGAGCTTGGGAATCAAACGTTATAATTTTTCATTTTTGACACTGCCGAACTTAACGAATTCCTATTTCAGTTTTAACAGTGCCATCTATGAGTCAACGGCGAAACTATCCGGACGAACTCCGGAAGAGCTTGGGAACCAAACGTTGTAGTTTTTCATTTTTGACATTGCGATACAAAGAAAATATAAATTTGGTTATGCAACCCCTTATACGTTTTAGAACCGCTGGTTAATTTCAGTTGTGTATGCAACCCGCTATACTCTCTTGCTATCCAATACTCTAACTCACGGGCTCAAATTTTAAATAACTTAGACCCTTGTCGACGATATAAAAAAAATATTTAGCTAGTCGAAGAATACGAGTCTAAATTTGTAGGACCTCCAGTTATTACTGTGATTAATATCATAAATTTCAAATTATAATTAACAAAAATAATTTCATTTGATTATGCAACGCCCTATACTCCGACGTTGTCAGACGATCTAACTTGCAGACGCAAACTTAAAAATAATGTAGCCCATTGCCGATGATACAAAAAAAATATTTGGCTAATCCTAGACGAGAAATCTAAATTTCTAGTGCCTCTAGTGATTACTGTTATTATTATAAATTTCAAGTTATAATTAATAATGAAAACTTCATTTGGTTATGCAACCCCCTATACCTCGGCGTTATCAAACAGTCTAACTTGCAGAGACAAACTTAAAATAATTCAGCCTATTGCCGACGACATAATTTCTTTTTTTAACTAATTGAAGACAATAAATCTAAATTTGTATGGCCTCTAGTTATTATTGTTATTAATATCATAATTTCCGAGTTACAATTAATAAAGTAAATTTTATTTGATTATGCAACCCCCCATACTCCGGCGTTATCAAACAGTCTAACTTGCAGACAAACTTAAAATAATTGGGCCCATTGCCCACGATATAAAAAAATATTTAGCTAATTGAAGACAACGAATTTAAATTTGTAGGTCCTCTAGTTATTATTGTTATTAATATCATAATTTTCGAGTTACAATTAATAAAGCAAATTTCGTTTGATTATGCAACCCCCCATACTTCGACGTTATCAAACAGTCTAACTTGCAGACAGACTTAAAATAATTGGGCGCATTGTCCACGATATAAGAAAATATTTAGCTAATTGAAGACAACGAATTTAAATTTGCAGGACCTCTAGTTATTATTGTTATTGATATCATAAATTTGGAGTTACAATAAATTAACAAAGCAAATTTCATGCGATTATGCAACCCCCTTTACGCCGGCGCTATCAAATAGTCTGACTTACAGACGCAAACTTAAAATAAATCGACGCGACGCGACCCTCCGCTCTGTCAACGATGAACATTGCAAAAAATATTTAGCGAATTCAGACATCTAGTGGGAACCGATGAAGTTAAGAGTTCATTTTATTTTTGAACATCCAAACGCTTAAAATCCAAAAAAGGAAACTTGCTCGGGAGATGACGGTACGTCGTTTTGAGCAAGAGATGGCGCGACCGGCCTCACATTCCCGCGCCCGCCTTTTATGGATAAAATATCGCCTAATTATGCAACAAATTTTCAAATCGACCGCAACCATTATTATAATTGGGCGAAATTGCTTCGCGTAGGCCCCCGTAATTCGAGAATCTCGGAGCCGCATTTGTCTATGCCCGATTACGGCTAACAGTTATGGGGAATTATGGGCGGCCGCCCACACTTTCGACTTTTTTTATTGTTATAATAATCGTTACTTAATTTATTTTGGAAATTCGGACTTTGCGATCAAATGATTGATTTAATTTTGAAATTAAGTTTCTAGAATTGAGGGAAACGCAATAGCAGCAGGGTCCCGTAGGTTCTCGTTATTAATGGCGCAGAGCCGGAGGGCCCCCGTCCATATAATATGCCTGACATACCAGCAGCGCCGGGCGAGAAAGTGCGAAAACTAGTATGGCGTGATATATGCGTCCGCGGCCGCATATTTGTAATAGTTACTTCCTCCAGAGCGTCCGACGGCCGTGTCGCCGGCGCGCAGGAATAACATATTTGCCACTTTGAACCTGAAGCGTATTAATCGGCCCCTATTTCAGGCGCGCGCGAGAGGATTAGAAAATTTATGGGCGACGAGGCGATTCCTTACATGAATTGCTCGGATTGCCGGGGCGTTTTTGCGAATTAGAGGACAACATTCTTTTCGCGATTTCACCGACGGTACTTAACGCCGCTGAAATGCCCGGCGCGCACTTGCCGGGATGCACCCGGACACGACAACATCGAACATCGAATTCACAACAACAAAAGAAAAAAATTATATCAAAAAAGTTCGAAGTATTCATTTCTGTTCATTCTTTTATCACATAGTAATCAGAATCACCTCAGCAAGCTCTATCTAGACCTCATCAGAAATAAGTAATCTAAGCGCCCTCTGTTGAACAACCGCGACATTAAATTTTATTCTTGGATTTTCGATTTTTCCAAATCATTTTTTAACAACTATGGCCTAGTTTCATGAAACGTAGTTAACGACTCGATCAAGTTAATTGTCTGATTAAGCAATATCGTTGGTAGAAATTTAAACTTTCCTTCAGTGTTATTGCTGATAATCACATAATTAACTTGATCGAGTGGATAATCACGTTTTATGAAATAGAGCCTATGTTGCACGCATCTACACAGATGTTAGAAAATTGGGTCATTTGCTTTTAACAGAAAAAAACATATCCCTAAGCGCCATCTATGGGTTGTTAAAAAAATTAATAAATAGAGAGAAAGAGTTGCGCATTCCGCCTTCGTTTTAAAAGCGCCACCTGTCGACTTGAAGCGAATTTACTTCAATTATGTTCTTCAGTTACAATTGAGTTGAAATATTTCAACAACTTCTGTGTATCACCTAACTACACAGAAACTAGAAGGCTAGATGCATTTGACAGAAATAAAATTAATCTTTAAGCGCCATCTATCGGACATTGTACAAACTGATCCTACGAGAAACGTCGAAACTTATCTGTTCGCTGCTATCGACGTCGCAATTACAAACTTTACGAAACGAAACATCTTTCTTTTGCCTAGAGAAGAAGAGTGCGCATTCCGCATTCGTTTTAAAAGCGCCACCTGTCGTCTAGAAGCGAAATCACTTCAATTATCTCAACAACAATTGAACTCAAACATTTTAACAACTTCTGCGTATCACATAACTGCACAGAACTTAGGAAGCTAGAAGACTTGAATCTGACAGAAAGAAAATTAAACTTTAAGCGCCACCTGTCGGACATTGTGCAATTGATTCTACGAGAAGCGTCGAAACTTATCTGTTCGCTGCTATCGACGTTGTAATTACCAACTTTACGAAACGAAACATCATTTCTTTTGTGTAGAGAGAAAGAGTGCGCATTCCGCATTCGTTTTAAAAGCGCCACCTGTCGACTTGAAGCGAAATCACTTTAGTTACCTCAACAACAACTGAACTCAACTATTTTAACAACTTCTGCGTATCACGTAACTGCACAGAAATTAGAAAGCTAGAAGACTTGAATCTGACAGAAAGAGAATTAAACTTTAAGCGCCACCTGTCGGACATTATGCAATTGATTCTACGAGAAGCGTTGAAACTTATCTGTTCGCTGCTATCGACGTCGTAATTATCAATTTTACGAAACGAAACATCATTCTTTTGTTTAGAGAGAAAGAGTGCGCATTCCGCATTCGTTTTAAAAGCGCCACCTGTCGACTTGAAGCGAAATTACTTCATTTATCTACTTCAATTACAATTGAGCTTAAATATTTTAACAACTTCTGTGCATCACGCAACCACCTACACAGAAATTACAAAGCTACAAGACTTGCATTTGACAGAAAGAGAATTAAACTTTAAGCGCCATCTGTCGGGCATAGTGCAACTGATTCAACGAGAAGCGTCGAAACTCATCTGTTCGTTATTACGCGCGTTCGCCAGAACCAAGCGCTCACGCAGCATTCGTCTGTGATTGGCTTATTTCAAGAAAATTCAAAAAATCCACCAATCACAGATGAATGCTACTTGAGCGATTGTTCTCATGAACGTGGCCATTGACGCCATAATTACAAACTTTACGAAACGAAACATTATTCTTTTGTCTAGAGAGAAAGAGTGCGCATTCTAAAAAAGCGCCACCTGTCGACTTGAAGCGAAATCACTTCAATTACCATCATCGAAACTATCCCGACGAATTCCGGAGCAGTTTGGGAACCGAACGTTGTAATTCTCTTAGTTTCGACGTTGCGATTCTTAACGAAATCCGTCTAGTTTTGACAGCGCCATCTATGAGTCAACGGCTAAACTACGAGGACGAATTCCAGAACACCTGGGAATCGAGCGTTGTAATTTTTCATCTTTGACATTGCCGAGCTTAACGAAATCTTATTTCAGTTTTAACAGCGCCATCTATGAGTCAAGGGCGAAACTATCTGGACGAATCCCGGAAGAGCTTGGGAACCAAAGGTTGTAATTTTTCATTTTTGACATCGCGATTCTTAACGAAACCGGTCTCAGTTTTAAGAGCGCCATCTATTGAGTTAACAGAGAAGCTATCCGGACGAGCTTGGGAATCAAACCTTGAAATTCTTCATTTTTGACATTGCCGAGCTTAACGAAATCCTTTTCAGTTTTAACAGCGCCATCTATGAGTCAACGGCGAAACTATCCGAACGAATTCCGGAAGAGCTTGGGAATCAAACGTTGAAATTTTTCATTTCTGACATTGCGGTTCTTAACGAAATCGGTCTCAGTTTTAAGAGCGCCATCTATGAGCCAACAGCGAAACTGTCCGGATTAATTCCGCAACTGCTTGGGAATCAAACGTCGAGATGTATCATTCTTGACATTGCGATTCTTACTTAAATCCGTTTCAGTTTTAAGAGCGCCATCTGTGTGTCGGCGGCGAAACTATCCGGACAAATTTCTAGAATAAAAACGTTGAAAACGTTCACTTTCGACATTGCGCCGAGCGTAGGCAAGTCAGTTACCAAACTTTGCATTCCACTGACTGCTGTTCGCTTTTAACAAAGTTTTAGAGCGCCATCTCTTCATCGACGGATAAACTAACGCGTTCATTTATATTATTCGTCAAGTGTTTTCGAAATTCCCGTTCAATTCAAGTCACCGTCGGCGGAGAGGAGAGGAATGAATCGTTTCTCGACGAAAGCTTTTGAAAGCGCCATCTGTGAGCGAATAAAGAAACTGAAAAGGTAACGCCATCTATTGGAGAGTAAGTTGAATTCGTTTCTGCGTCTGATTTGAGCAGTGTGGCGCGGAATTTTGAAATACTCTAGCGTGGCAGTGTTGCCAATTAAATAAATCTTTATTTAGTAGATACAGTTTTCTTATATTCTCTTGAATTATTTTAAACGCTCGACTTTAGCGCCCTCTCTTAGTGATGTGGCAAAACTTTTTGCCAATTCTTTTTGATATTATTCAATAAATGGGGATTTAACCGAATGTGGGTCGCTGAAAATTTGTGCCGGTTGTGGTTCGTTGTGTGAATGAGTTAAACGTTCTTAAATAAACGAAGAAGAAAACAACAAAACGTAAGAAAAAGAAAAATTAAAAAAAAAGCAAATGATAGTAAACAAGAAATGATAATTTTGGAATTTTTTCTGTACGTTTGCGAGAAACACTTCGTTAACAAAGAGAGAGTGAGATGGGGGAAGTCATTTTTCCGAAGATTTCTGCAATAGTCATTTTATTCAAAGCCTTTAACTGTTCAGGTGATACTGAATATGACAAATTTGAATCTTGTGCTATTTACTTAGCGTTAATTATTGTATAGCATATTGTTGTTAAAGATGAAGAAAAAAAATGTGTGGAAAATTCGGTGCCTTTAGTGGAAAGCGAACTGAATTGGTGGGTAACTTGGAACTCGCAACGTCGGATTTTTTCCTTACTTTATTTTTAATTCAAGTAACCTTCGGAATTGCTGCCAAAAATTCAAATATGTAACACGTTATGTGTGTATGTACATACATTCGGAAACAATTCTTATTTTTAAAGCGAAGTCTCGCCAACATAAACCGACGCGCCGGGGCAAGGTCGAGATGTTTAGGCGCTCGAATTTGCGAATTTATAGAATTTCTTTTTCTTGACGCCAGCGCCAGGCCGTTCGTGACACCGCCGGAAGTAAACAAAAAAAAAATGATTCGCACTCCGACCATTCACTGCGAAAAAATTCATTTCGTAACAAACAATAAACTGACGAGCGGGCAATTCGGTTCCGAAACACGTACGGTAATAATATCGTGATTATGAATATTCAGTCGCGGGCTGAATACTTAAGGCCTTAGGAAAAATAGCTTAATTAGTAACGAAACGGCGTACGTCCGTATTTATCGGCGAATCTCGGCCCGTGAAGCTGGGGACGGGCGGCCGGTAACGGGCCGCAAATATGGGCAACTTCCGGCAGGGCACTTCCTAAAACGGAGAGCGCGCTCGTCGCATCCTAAGAACCCTCCACATTTCTGCACGCGTTTGGCCTAGCATACATACATCATACCTGGGCCAAAGCACGCGATCTATTGTCTGTCGTCTTCGACAGAATATTTCGACAACTAATTCACCACAGAAAGAAAACACTAAAAAATTGCGACGTGCAAATTATGGATAAATTAGTTCACTTCTCAATAAAGAGATGGCGCTCTGTTAACGGAAAAAAAAATGAATAACAGCGAAGCGTGCAAAGCTTGAGCGACTTCTCTAGGCCCACTACAACCCTAACAGCAATTTCAACGCTCCTTTCAGACGTAGTTCTACTTTCGGCGAGACTTTGGACTTTGCATAGAGTAGTTTCGCTGTTGACCCACAGATGGCGCACAGATTTGAGCAAAAATTCGTCTCGAGGTAGGCGTTGTTAACTCATAGATGGTGCTCTTAAATGTGGGTAGAACCCAAGGTTACTAAAGAGACAAGGTTGCCTGGTAACTTTCAACGTCACCACAACGTCACTCAGTAGGTCCATGTAATGCATTTACACAAATAGACGGCCTACTGGATGACGCGTCACTCCACGAGTTACCAGGCAACCTTCTCTCTTTAGTAACCTTGGGTAGAACCAACCGGATTCCATTAAAAGACGATTGCGACGTTTCGTTCCGAAATGGTCTCACTTCGGTCTAGCGATGGCTCTTTTAAATTAAACTTGTCCAGATAGTTTCGTTATTCGCTCACAGATGGCGCTTTTAAAACCTGAAACGGGTTCCATCGAGAATCGATTCTTCTCGTCGAGGCCGACGATGACTCGACGCGGGGAATTTCGTTTATCTGCTCATGAAGAGACGGCGTTCAAAAATTTTGTTGAAAGCGAACTGCATTGAACTGCAAAGTTTGATCATTGACTTGCCTACGCTCGGCGCAATGTCAAAAGTGATTTTATTCTCGAAATTCGTTCGCATAGTTTCGCTGTCGACTCACAGATGGCGCTCTTAGAACTGAAACGGATTCCCTTAAGAGACGATTACGCCGTTTCGTTCCGAAATAGTTTCACTTTTGACTGGCGAATAGTTCTTTTCAATGAAACTCGTCCAGATGGTTTCGTTATTTGCCCGCAGATTACGCCGTTTCGTTCCGAAATACAAAGTGGTCGAGAATCACTGTTTGAGTTGGCAGCGCCGAATTTTGTTTATAAATGGTACAACTGGAGTAGCTTCCGTTTGTTGTCGGCTTGATACTGACAGCCATCACTTTACAAGCGTCATTTGACATTTCAAATTCAAATTAAAACGCTTACTTTTATTCACATAACCTACAATCTTGTCGCTGTTCTGATTACGTCAAATAAACCAACAAAACAGTGTTGCAAATAGCCGAATAAAAAAATGCTCTTAATTGTATTGCCAACTCAAACAGTCATGCTTGACCACTTTGTAGTTTCACTTTTGACCAGCGAATAGTTCTTTTAAATGAAACTCGTCCAGATGGTTTCGTTATTTGCCCACAGATGGCGCTTCTAAAACTGAAAACGCGCTCCATCGAGAAACAATTCCTCTCCTCGAGGCCGACGGTGACTCGACGTGAGGAATTTCGAAAACACTTGACGAATACTATAAATAAACGTTATAGTTTGTCTACCCACGAAGAGATGGCGCTCGAAAATTTGGTTGAAAGCGAACGGCAGTGGAATGCAACGTTCGATCACTGACTTGCCTATGCTCGGCGCAATGTCAAAAGTGAACATTTTCAACGTTTGATTCCCGAAATTTGTCCGGATAGTTTCGCCGTCGACTCACAGATGGCGCTCTTAAAACTGAAACGGATTTAATTAAGAATCGCATGTCAAGAATGATTCATTTCAACGTTTGATTTTTCTCAAGCGGTTGCGGAATTAGTCCGGATAGTTTCGCTGTTGGCTCATAGATGGCGTTCTTAAAACTGAAACGGATTTTGTTAAGGGCGGCAACGTCAAAAATGGAAAATTACGACGTTTGATGCCCAAGCTCATCCTTATAGTTTCGCTGTCGACTCATAGATGGCGCTATCAAAACACCTGACGAAAACTATAAATAAACGCGACACAGTTCATTTTACGAATATATGCCGTTCGATAAGTCAAAGAACTTACTTTTATCATTGCATCCTTGTTTGTTTAAGAACTTTCAAAAAAACTGTGACTATGTCTTCACACATAATGAAACGACATCAGAATGGTTGAACCCCCCCCCCCCCCCGGTCAAAATCAGTTAATTTCGTGTTGTCTGGCAACACTGTCGATGACTTAGATTATTTCAAAACTCAGCAGCCGCCATAGCGAATGCTGCAATCTTAAAAAATCCTTCTACGGAAGGATCGTCACACCCTTGTCAAAATTATGTTTGTAAATAAAATTAATAAAGATGGCAATGGTTTTTCGTTGCCGATGAGGACAACAGATGGCGCTGAATGTATTAAGTATCTACAGTTCCATCGAAAAGATAAGATTTAAAAACATTTTAGCGTCGTTGAAATGATAATACCCTCACCCTCAAGTAGGGCACGATTTTAATTGCCGATTATTTCAATAGATGGCACTGAATGTATTAAATGTAATGATTTCTAAAAGATGGCGCTCTCCCCTTAGTCTTCAGCAGATGTAGTGCATCAAATTCAAACTTAAAATCAAATACACGCCGTCGGGATTAATCTTTCGCAGAAGAGTTTACAACAATAAAATAATAATAATAATAATAACGACAAAAAAGTTCAAAGAATTCATTTCCATTTGTTATTTTATCATATACGAGTACTATTCAAAATCGCTTCAAGAGCTCCATCTATACTTCATCTGGATGAAGTATAATAAGCGCCCTCTATTGAATAACCGCTTCGCTAAATTTTAGTCTTAGATTTTTCGCGCTTGACGTAACTACAGATCTACACGGATATTAGAAAGCAAGAAAATTGGGGCATTTGCATTTAACAGAAAACAAATTAAACTTTAAGCGCCATCTATCGGACACTGAGTAATTGCTTTAACCAGAAAGTGTCAGAAAACGTCTAACCGGATCTGTACGCTATCGACTTTGCGTAATTACGAACGTTACGAAACGAAACATCAATCTTTTGTCATCGGGAGAGGAGCGCGCATCAATTTTAAAGGCGCCATCTCTCGCCTTGAAGCGAAACCACCTTTTCTGCGTGTCACGTATCTACACAGAAATTAGAAAGCTAGAACACTTGCATTTGACAGGAAGAAAAATAATCTTTAAGTGCCATCTATTGGACGTTGAACGAAAAGGCGCTTTAAAGCATCTGTTCGCCGTAATTACGAAACATTATTTTTTTGTCGTCGAGAGAGAAGAATGCGCATCCGTTTTAAAAGCGCCATCTTTCGCTTTGAAGCGAAATTACTTCAATTACAGCCGAAGTGAGCTCAAACATTTTAACAACTTCCGTATGTCACGTGACTGCACGGGAATTTGAAAGTTAGAAAACCAGCGCTTGCATCTGACGGAAAAAAAGTTAAGCTTTAAGCGCCATCTGTCTAAGTATCAAAATTCCGTCGAAAAGATAAGATTTAAAAACATTTTAGCTTCGCTCTAGATTCGCTAAAATAAAGTTTAGACGAAAGCAAATTCGCGTCAAAGAATACATACAGGTGAAGTTGGCCAGGATTTTAATTGCCGATTAGGCCAACAGATGGCGCAGAATGCATCAAGCGCTCTCTTCGTAGAACCATGGCCAACTCCATTAACATTCACTGACGTGTATGTATGGCCGTTTCAATTTGACTTTTAAAAATTTGACGGGTACTCCACTCAGCGCCTCTTGTGAGTTTTTAAGTAATTGCAGTTGCCATTACGATACTGTCAGTAGTTCTGTAGTATCTTTAATAGAGAGCGCTGAGAGGAGTACTCCACGGCATGCTTTCCGGAACCGAATTTTAGGCGAATTGACACGGCCATACATACACGTCAGTGAATGTTAATGTTGCTGGCCATGGTAGAACCAGACCCTGGCTCTAATTAAGTTCTAAATAGATGGAATGGGCCAAATTAAAACTTAAAATCTAATATCCAACGTCAAGGTCAAACTGCCGCGGAAGGATCATCGGAAGGACAAGGTTTAGCTTCTTATAAAGGATATCAAGTCACAAAAGAAATTCTCAAAAATGCAGTTACACGCATAAACGGATTACAGATGAAGTTGGCCACAATTTTAATTGCCGACCAAACCATCAGATGGCACCGAATGCATTAAATACTATAATTTCTAAAAGATGGCGCTCTTTTCTCGGTTTTCAGTATTTAGATGTAAAGCGTGCGTTAAATTCAAACTTAAAATCAAATATCCACTACCAGGATTAATCTTCCACGAAAGGATCATCATGTCAAAAGTTCTCTAGAAATGAACGCTTTTAACAAATAACATAACCACAAATGCAAGAACCTTTTTTTCATTGCTGCCAACCGCACTTGTTCATAAATGAAATATTCGGGCAAAAAGCACGCATTTGGAAAACGTGAAAGTTTTCTTAATGTAAAATCAAGAGATGGCAAAAATTTAAAAAAATGAATGTCGCTTTTAAAGAAAGGAAAAATCATAATTTTTTTTCCATTTGATCGAACAAATAAACAAAAATGTCTTTTATTTAACTCTCCCTCATTGTTGCCAACCGATTCGTTCATAAATGAAATATTCAGGAAAAAATTACGCGTTTGGTAAACGACAAACAGTAAAAAAATGTAAAATCAAAAAAGATCCACTCTATGGACATTATCATTAAAGATCGATTCCATGGACATTATCATTATAGATCTCTTTAGAAATGAACGTTTTTGACAGATAACATAACCACAAATGCAAAAGAAAAATCTTTTTTCATTGCTGCCAACAGTACTCGTCCGTAAATAAAACATCCGGGAAAAAATTACGCATTTGGAAAACGTCAGTTTTGTTTTTAAGATCGTCAACAGATACGGACAAAGTTGGCCCTGATTTCTCACAGTAATATGTAGTTGGTGGTATCGATCGATCGCAACAACAGATGGCACTATTTACGTACATTAAATACAGTCACTAAATAAATACAGTACCGCAATCCATATGCTTAATGTGTAAGATAAAGAAACCACGTTTTTGCACTAAAATGACCAACTTTTCACTTTCGTCAAATCCAGTGATCACTTTCGTCAACTTTAGTGACCACTTTCGTCAATTCCAGTGACCACTTTCGTCAACTTTAGTGACCACTTTCGTCAATTTCAGTGACCACTTTCG
This sequence comes from Dorcus hopei, assembly GCA_033060865.1. Classification (NCBI taxonomy): domain Eukaryota; kingdom Metazoa; phylum Arthropoda; class Insecta; order Coleoptera; family Lucanidae; genus Dorcus; species Dorcus hopei. The sequence goes on along the minus strand of CM065425.1, from coordinate 5,519,670 downwards.
TCAACTTTCGTCAATGCAGTGACCACTTTGGCCAACTCCAGTGACCCACTTTCGTCAACTTCAGTAACCACTTTCATCCTCTCCAGTGACCATTTTCGTTACAGTCACTAAATAAATACAGCACCGCAATCCATATGCTTAATGTAAGATAAAGAAACCACGTTTTTGCACTAAAATGGCCGACTTTCCATTCAGTGACCATTTTCGTCAACTTTAGTGACCACTTTCGTAAATTTCAGTGACCACTTTCGTCAACTTTAGTGACCACTTTCGTCAATTTCAGTGACCACTTTCGTCAACTTTAGTGACCACTTTCGTCAATGCAGTGATCACTTTGGTCAACTCCAGTGACCACTTTTGTCAACTTCAGTAACCACTTTCATCATCTCCAGTGACCATTTTCGTTTACAGTCACTAAATAAATACAGTACCGCAATCCATATGCTTAATGCGTAAAGCGAAGTGTCCACTAGCAACAAAATTTGTAGAAGTTAGCTTGCACAAGTAATCGTTAGTGTGTAAACATCCGCGGCAAGCCAACTTCTGCAAGTTTCAGTGATTTGCGGAATTTGCAGCAAGTTGCACGTGTACACATTATTTTCAGCTTGCTGCGTAAATTTGCTTCTTTATATTGATTGCAAAATAAAGTTCAGCAAGTTTTCAACAATGCCTGTGAAGAAAGTGGGGTCTCGAGATGAAATAATAAAATTAATATCTCTTTATGAACAATATCCAGAGTTGTGGGACACTAAATCAAAAGACTACAGAAATAAAGTAAAGAAGAGTGACACATTACAGCGATTTGGATCGGAATTTAACACAACCATGTAGAAGTCTCTAGAAAACTACACAATCTGAAGATCCAGTTTGGCCAGGAAGTTACCTTGTGATTTTTCTTTTGTTATTTTTGCTGTTCTTTGTTTATGTTTGAATTTTGTTAAAATTAGCACCAGCAACAGAATGTATAAAGCTGCTTCTGTTCAAACCAATCATGGAAACGATGATTGGGTGAACAGAATCATATGAGCCGTGTTCTTTCTCTAACAACTTCAGATCGTGATCCATCGATCGCAATCTGAACATAACCAAATATAAAATTCCATACAAATCACGTTTCGTTAATTGAATCACAAAAATTCAATGATCCAGAGGGGCAAGGGGATTACGGATCTTGATCCGTTAAAACACAATATCCTCAATGATCAAACGCCTTTAGGTTTAGATCCAAATTTAATGTGCGAAAGAACATGGCTACGATCACCCAATACTGATCAAAACACATCAAAGTGGTAATGTTTCTAGGTAACGGTTTTGTATCACACATAACTTGTGCTTATGATTATCCAAATTGTAATCATGATCGCTTAATCGGAGGTGGGGGAGAAAGTAATCACAGAAAACGAACACGCAGAATTGTGATCACGATTACATGATTAGTAATCACGGGAGGAACGAAAGCACCTTAAATGCTGTGTTGCGATGTATAGTCCTGCGCACCTTAAATGCACCTACCGCACGCAAACCTCACTCTTAAAACCTTGTGATACAAGGGTTACAGAACTGTCAAATTGTAGCATTTAAGCTGCGCGCGACTATACCTACAGTAGTACAGATCCCACAAGATCATTTCATGAATTTCCATCGAATCTTAATTTACGGGAAAAGTGGTTTCGAATTCATGCACTTGCAGACTACAGTTACGTCGAAACGACTTTGCAAGAACTTGCTGGAAGATAACTTCTAGAAACTTTCAAAAGAAACTTGCGATAGATAAATTGCATGTAGTGGAAACAGACCAGCAAGTTCTTACTGAAGAACTTGTACAATTTTCTTGCTAGTGGACACTTCGCTTAAGATAAAGAAACCACGTTTTTGCACTAAAATGACCAACTTTCCATTTTCGTCAATTTCAGTGACCACTTTCGTCAATGCAGTGACCACTTTGGTCAACTTCAGTAACCACTTTGGTGAACTTCAGTGACCACTTTGGTGAACTTCAGTGACCACTTTGATCAACTCCAGTGACCACTTTGATCAACTCCAGTGACCATAATGTGTAAGATAAAGAAAACGTTTTTGGACTAAGATGACCGTCTTTTCTAGTTATTTTCTTTCCGACAAGCTTAAAAGGTCGACATTTCTAGTGATTTTCTTTCCGGCAAGTTTGAATCGCCGACTTTCTAGTGATTTTCTTTCTGGCAAGTTTAAGCAAGTTTAACGCCTGTCAAATAAAAGTTTAAAATGCCCGAGTGTGTCGTTGTTAGGCTTAGGTGTTTAAATTTCCCGCCAATATTTTGCACTAAAATGGTGGCTGATTGCGGTACTGGAGCCGAATTCTTGAAATCACACGACAAATGTCGTATGCGACATGACGTCAAAATGACGTAGACTCTCATACAAAACTATACAAATCGTTCGAGAATTACGTCATTTTGACGTCATGTCGCATACGACATGATGTCGAATGATTTCAAGAATTGGGCCCCTGTAATTATTTAGTGACGGTAATTTTAAATTTTGTAATCTACAACAGATGGTGCTGTCTTTCTTTCTGTCTTTAGTGAATACAATCTCAAGACACATTTTACTGTCTATATTATCTTTCCAAGTCCTTGATGGTATCGAGTGACTTTCATAAGGGTGAATCTAACGAAATGATGATGAGGAAAATAAAATTCCGATCGGCAATTAGTGACAATCAAGAAAGAACGTTTTCGGGTGCGCCTCTGGAAAAAATGCGAAAAATCCGGCGACGCGCTGCGCCCGCAAGCCGCGAAATCGGCGTCGTAAAGCATCTTAATGGAGGGCGAATTAAAATGTTTGGAATAGTTGCGCCGCTTTCGCGATAAAAAACGACATCTGTTCATTGGTAATTATCGCCGCAGAACATGATTTTAAAAGGGAATTCACGCATTTTCCCGTCTAATTCAATGCTACGCAGGTGTTAACCTATTGTTTATGCGAATTTCTGCACATAAACGAGGTAAAAGGCATTATTCGTTTCGGTGTTTCCCCCCCGCCAACCCCCCTTCAACGTCGAGTGGTAATCTTCACCTCGATCCACTTTAGTTGCATAGGCTTTTTGCGCAACGGTCGCTTTAAGTGAAACGTTTCTGAAAGGAGACGAACGAGAAGAAGAAGAAGGTTCTTGTTGCATCCATTCAGCATGCAGCAACGCATTCCGACGGAATGGGAATATTTCGTGCGGTATGTCATTAATTAAGCGACATGGATGGCTGATATTAAAACCGAGGAAACATTCTGCGTGCTCCGCGATAAGCTTTTCTATAAGTTATGTAACGTACCGGTGTAAATTAATAAAACGAAAGCATGCGCGGGTTTTCTTGACAAGCTGTTAATTTCAATGCTCGTATTCATCTGTCTCCGTGCGCGGCCGCAGAAAAACCGCGCGAATATTTCCTCGTCGTTCGGTTCGAACTCGGCCACAGGTCAGAGTTCAATATTGCATACAATCATACGTAGGTACGATTTACAGGTGACGAAAAAAAAAAATAGGTCGGACACGCGAGTATGACCACGCAGATTTCCTCAATTCATTTCGGGTTGGTTCCATTTAGGGCGCGCTTTACAAAAGCGCCTGCTAAAATGAAGACGTCACCGTACTCATCCGGGCGAATATGGAGACGGTATTCTGCACGCATCAGCGCGTCTCGCCGCATTATTTTCCGCTTTCGAAACACAATTACGAAATTTCAACACCTTTTTTTCGGCACACGCTCCGAAATACAGATGTCGTCCGAAAACAAAAACTATTTTTCGCAATCTGGAATCCTTCTTTATTTTAATAACGGAATTCGTTTGAAGAAACATACCTTCAGTTCAACTGAAATTGGAATGGCGGCAATTAACGGTCTACGCAACGCGCCTGCGTAGATCGGAGGTAGATGTAGTTGGTAACACTGGTTGACATAACAAAAACAAAACAGACAAGACACAATAGGTCTGTTCGTTTGTTCTGCACATTTCTACTCTTTCTGCACCAACCTCTCCTGAGAGAGCCAGATGTACCTATATAATAAAATGTATTATCCATTCACTCTTTTTCCTCGTCCCAGTAGGCGAGTTAGGGTGACATTTTTGTTGGTATCACAACAAGGTTACTAAAGAGACAAGGTTGCCTGGTAACTTTCAACGTCATCGTAACGTCACTCAGTATGCCCATTTAATGCATGTACACAAATAGATGGCCTACTGGATGACGCGTCACTCCACGACTTACCAGGCAACCTTCTCTCTTTAGTAACCTTCGTATCACAATGAAACATAGACGTCAGATGAGACGGTTATGTTTATTTTTAATTTCATGGTTATAATTTGAGTCCACTGACGGAGACGTTGTTGTCAGCTCGACTGTAGTGCATATTTCACGGTGCCATAGTCGGTGCTCCTTCGTATAATATTTGACAACATAGTCAGATTAGTGGCGTGGAATTGTCATTAATATTTTTAATGTCAGATTCTGGCATCTATCAAAATTCAGGCCAGCAACTTAACGAAACGAGAACACGGCCTACTGAGACGAGGAAAAAGAGTGAATGGATATTAAGTAAGAGTGAAGGAGTTAAGAATGTAGAAATGGGGTTGCGTTCACAAACTATACCTCTGAGAGCACCTTGGGCGTATAATACTTTGCGCCTCGCTCTTCTGTTTCAAGGCGACTTGTGTTTACATTATTTCCATGACAACGGACGCACTTTTCCCATCCCACTTTTAAGTAGGACGCTTAGGCCTAATTTTTTCACCTCCTGTTAACTTTATCTGGCGGTTAATTCCTATAGTAACGATTGTGATCACAATTGTTACTATGGGAATAAACTGTCAAATAAAGTTAACTGGAGGTGAAAAAATCGGGCATTAGACTGTGCCCGTTGTCGTGGAAATAAAGTACCGTAAGTGTACCAGTTGCTGACAGTGGCCCAATAGCTGACAGTATTTTTGTATTTATAAGAAAAATAAGATAATTACTGAAGTGAAATTAAGTTAATTTAAATCTACTTTGGGCTACTATTGCCTATTACTATTTTCGTGGTAAAACTAACGTAGATTTGGTGGGAATGTCGCAAATATCACGTCAAGTGTGTTGTCAGCGTTAAGCCAAAAATCTTATCAGGAATACTAAGAACGTGGATGCTTTAATTAAGCAATATAAATCATCTATTTAATTTTTTAAATATTTTGTCAATTGTCATGCTTTTAAATTAACTTAAAATTTACTAAAAACCACCACTTAACAAATAAATGTTAAGTGAATAAATGCTTTTTTAGAAAGAATAATGTGTCAGGCTTTGGAGCAATAAAATTCTATGTATCTTTAACCCGATGCTTAGGTGTCAGGCATTAGGACTTGCTTTAAAAAATGTAGGAGTGATTTATTTATACACTGCCTCTGAGAATGGTTCGCGTCTTTTATTAAAAAGAATTATCTCCCTCACAGAATTAGATGAACCAGTGCCTGATATGTTTTTGATGGTTGTAAAGTTAAATTTCATAAGTTTTTCCTTCCTATCAGACACTGGGACATCAGCTTCAGGTCCTAGTAATGCAGTATGTATATTAAATGACAAAATAACTTTAAGAAATCTTTACTGATAAAGTTGTTGGCAACTATTTTTTTTTTCAAACAGAATGGAAAATAAAAATATTCTTAATTATTCAGAGTTGGATAGATGCTTTAGTGGAGGATAATAAAATCCGGTCAAAAATTTGACATGTGCGTATTTCGACCAATTTGGTAAATCAGGCTTTTAATAATATTTCTGTCAAAATAAATAAATACAATTTGTCCCTATTTAATGCCAAATTTGAGAAAAAAATTTGGGGCCAGAATTTTTAATACGAAGAATTATATTTTAACCTTTCACTGAAATTAAAAATGTAAAAAGAAGAAGAGATTTCATCTTGAAGAGGAGAAACTTGAAAAAAAAGAGAAGAGAAGAAAAAAGAGAATCTTTAGAAACTTCGAAGAAAAAAAATATACGCAAAAAAAGTAGTTAAAAATATATTTTGTTCCTACAGTGTATGGTATTGAGTATTTAGGCAATCATACCTTGCTTACCTAAATATTTTCTTTGTCAGCTACTGGGACATAGAAAATCCACTACTGGGTCAAGATCTGTCAGCTTCTGGTACATCTACACTTTTTTCATTTAAAATTTAATTTAAATTTGATCGATATATGTCTTAACTGTTTAAAAAGTTTATCATAATTAGCTTTTCATAAGGTTTTAATATAAGCAAGGAATAGCTTAAAAGTGTTTTAAATAAGACAATGATAGAATAGAGTATCTGGGATATCACCTTAAGACCTCAGCCACTGGTACATTTACGGTAAACAAAAGTCGTTTTGAAAGAGGTGAGCGAGACGCAAAATATGTTAAAAATCGTGAGTGAGAAAGACGTGATTACACGCCCAAGGTGCTCTCAGAGGTATAGTTTATGAACGCAACCCAGCAGAACAAACGAACAAGCCTACTATAGCTGAGTTCGCTTATTCACACAGTGCAGGGTTTGAGTAAAATTAGAGTGCAGGGATGGGGTAACATTAGAGTGCAGGGATGGAGTAAAATTAGAATGCAGGGTTTGAGTAAAATTAGAGTGCAGGGATGGAATAAAATTAGAGTGCAGGGATGGAATAAAATTAGAAAGTCATTCTAATCAGGGTTGCAAGTTACAACTTGATATGATCCTACTTCCGAGTATTATCGAGACTCCGCAACGTTATATCCCGTTACCACCGAACATTGCCGAGATTGCAGCTTCTTACCAGTTGCTAAGGAGGTACCACCGTTGCTAGGTTGCAAATCCGATTAGAATGACCCCCTTAGGGCCGGTACTTTCACCCCTGATTAACTTTAACCTTTGGTTTATTCCCATGCCTACAATTGTAAAGACAACTGTTTCTATAGCAATAAACCAAAGATTACAGTTGATCAGTGATGAAAGTACCGGCCCTTAGAGTGCAGGATGGAGTAAAATTAGATTGAGAGCGAATAAGTTTTAATACGAGTAAGAGTGAGACGAAAGTGCGAAAAGAGTAAATACGGAGTTGAATAAACGAACGCAGCTTATGCGCACTCAGAGTATCTCCATCTCATTTTATTACACGAAGTTAAAAAAAGATGAGTACACTCCGAGTGCGCACTCAGTGCAAACTGTGCACCTCAATCGAAAACTCTATAAATAAAAGCATATTGGGAATTAGAAAGTTGGAAAACCAGCACTTGCATACAGACAGAAAAAAATTAAGCTTCAAGCGCCACCTGTCTAAATACAAAAATTCCGTCGAAAAGATAAGATAAAAACATTTTAGCTTCGTTTAAACACGCGTCAAGGAATACAGACGATTTTAACTGCCGATTAGGCCAACAGATGGCACTGAACGCATCAAATCTTATAATATCTAATAGCGTTTTCGATTGACCGCACTAGTGCGCACTCAGAGTATCTTCATCTCGTGTTATTACACGAGATTAAAATAAGATGCATATATACCGAGTGCAACCGGTGAGAGAAAGAATGCGCATCCGTTTTAAAAGCGCATCCTTCGCTTCGAAGCGAAATTACTGCATTTACGGCCGAAGTGAGCTCAAACATTTTAACAACTTTTGTACGTCACGTAACTGCAGAGGAATTAGAAAGTTAGAAAACCGGCACTTGCATCCGACAGACAGGAAAAAAAATTAGCTTTAAGCGCCATCTGTCTAAGTATCAAAATTCCGTCGAAAAGATAAGATTGAAAAACATTTTAGCTTCGCTCGAAATTCGCTAAAATAAAGTTTAGACGATAGTAAACACAGATGCGTAACTACAGATCTACACGGATGTTAGAAAGCAAGAAAATTGGGGCATTTGCATTTAACAGAAAGCAAATTAGACTTTAAGCGCCATCTATCGGACACTGAGTAATTGCTTTAACGAGAAAGTGTTAGAAAACGTCTAACCGGATCTGTACGCTATCGACGTTGCGTAATTACGAACGTTACGAAACGAAACATCAATCTTTTGTCATCGAGAGAGGAGCGCGCATCAATTTTAAAGGCGCCACCTCTCGCCTTGAAGCGAAACCACCTTTTCTGCGTGTCACGCATCTACACAGAAATCAGAAAGCTAGAACACTTGCATTTGACAGGAAGAAAAATAATCTTTAAGTGCCCATCTATTGGACGTCGAACGAAAAGGCACTTCAAAGCATCTGTTCGCCGTAATTACGAAACATTATTTTTTTTGTCGTCGAGAGAGAAGAATGCGCATCCGTTTTAAAAGCGCCATCTTTCGCTCTGAAGCGAAATTACTTTAATTACGGCCGAAGTGAGCTCAAACATTTTGACAACTTCCGTATGTCACGTAACTGCACGGGAATTAGAAAGTTAGAAAACCAGCGCTTGCATCTGACGGAAAAAAGTTAAGCTTTAAGCGCCATCTGTCTAAATATCAAAGTTCCGTCGAAAAGATAAGATTTAAAAACATTTTAGCTTCGCTCTAGATTCGCTAAAACAAAGTTTAGACGAAAGCAAATTCGCGTCAAAGAATACAGATGAAGTTGGCCATGAAGTTGGATTTTAATTGCCGATTAGGCCAACAGATGGCGCTGAATGCTTCAAATCTTATAATATCTAAAAGATGGCGCTCTCTTCGCAGTTTCCAGTCCGATGTAACGCATCAGATTCAAACTTAAAATCAAACATCGACTGCAAGGATTAAGGGTCATCGAAAGGACAAGATTTAACTTCGCTCGGGGGATATCACGTCACACTCTTGACGAAAATTCTCTGAAATGAAGTTTAGGCGACTGTTTACGCGGATACGGATGAAGTTGGCCGCGATTTTAATTGCCGATTAGGTCAACAGATGGCGCTGAATGCATCAAATCTTATAATATGTCTAAAAGATGGCGCTCTCTTCGTAGTTTCCAGTCCGATGTAACGCATCAGATTCGAACTTAAAATCAAATATCGACTGCAAGGATTAAGGGTCATCGAAAGGACAAGATTTAACTTCGCTCGGGGGATATCACGTCACACTCTTGACGAAAATTCTCCGAAATGAAGTTTTGGGCGACTGTTTACGCGGATACGGATGAAGTTGGCCACGATTTTAATTGCCGATTAGGTCAACAGATGGCACTGAATGCATCAAATCTTATAATATGTCTAAAAGATGGCGCTCTCTTCGTAGTTTTCAGTCCGATGTAACGCATCAGATTCAAACTTAAAATCAAACATCCACTGCAAGGATTAAGGGTCATCGAAAGGACAAGATTTAACTTCGCTCGGGGGATATCACGTCACACTCTTGACGAAAATTCTCTGAAATGAAGTTTTGGGCGACTGTTTACGCGGATACGGATGAAGTTGGCCACGATTTTAATTGCCGATTGGGACAAGAAAATATGTTAAAAATCGTGAGCGAGGAAGACGCGATTACACGCCCAAGGTGCTCTCAGAGGTATAGCTTATGAATGTAACCCAGCAGAAGAAACGAACAAACCTACTATAGCTGAGTTCGTTTATTCAGACGGTACAGGATTGGAGTAAAATTAGAGTTCAATCATTCTTCGTCTAATGAAAATCATCATTGTTCTCGTGTTTTATTTTCGTTTAATCCTCTATTTCGTCGTTTGTTTTAGTTCTCTAAGTACCAACATTAACTTCGGATTTTTACTAATAAACAAGCTCGTCCCACGTTTCTTTCTTTTTACAATTTACAATCAGATCCAATGTAATTTCTAACTTGTGCTGTTCTTGTTTAAATTTGAGGAATCTGCAATCGTACAGATGCCGTCCTTCACAGAGTTAATAATTGTTTTGCACGTGACTGTACGTGTCAAAGGGCGCAAGTTTTCAAATTTTCTTACCTTGACGCGTGCTAATAGAACGGCGAACTCTGCGAAACTCCAGACGGCACAACACATGCACAATTCTTTAAATCACACAACGTACAAATTCGTCATGAACTATAAAATCAAAGAAATGTTTGAGGAAACGGGAAAATCGCACGCAATAGGGACACAACGAACGCACACCACCGCACTTAAATACCTAATAAAGCGACACCTCAAACAAAAGACGGAACAAAAACGCGAAGGCAAAGCCTACTTTTTCTGGAGTTTTTTTTTACACATCATTGGCTTAAACAAATCAGAAGACGCGAATTTTGTTTGCTGTGATAAAAAGCATAAAGCCAAATTTTTTGCCTCTTTCTGTTTTGTAGCTGATGGGATCACGTTCAGATATTATCGGATATTATCTGGAAATAAAACACAAAAATTTCGCGTGTATTTAAAACCCAAAACGATTATTAAATTCATATAAAACACACGATATATTTTACATCTCCTTTTACAATAACAAAATAGAACTACAATTATTATTGATCAACCAAAATAAAATTAATTAAAATATCATAAATAAAGTACAAAAAAAAATTATTTGCAACTTAATTACCTACACAAAATCGTTACTAAAGCACAAAATTAAATGTGGACTCGTTTGTGTTCAGTTAAACTGAATGTTCAGCATATCTCGTCGGTATTTGCCACGGTTGTTTGCGACCGTCAGGTTTTTGAAATTTTCAATTGTTTTTAACTTTTCTTAATGGAACATTGCGTCGTTTTTTTTCGTCGCATCGCGTTCACGACATTAAATTAAATTGTATTATCTCTCAAAGCAACTTGCCTTGAATTACAGTTGTTTTGATAATACAATATGATCAATAAAGACTGTAGGTACGGAAAAAAAAATACTAATCCAAGAAGGATTATATCAATATTTAGGTTCGAGTTGCGGCAACTGTATAACCTGAAGTTAGAACTTTGGGGGATTCTGGGAAAATTTATCGAATTTTGTTTGTGTGACTAAAAAAAAATATTTTTAAATCTTTTATCATTTCGACGATTCTACCGTAGAAGATGGACGTTTGATTTCAAGTTTCAGACGAGAGCGCCATCTGTTACATCTTATAAAATTTAGTAGGTATATTTAAGGCGCCATCTGTTATCGTGATCCATACCTTCTACATTCATACAATAAAAAATTACGAAATTTTGATGTCTTGACTGGTAGTTAAATGAGTGAATTATTACAGAAGTTACTATCAACTTCATACATAGTGTTGTCTGAAGTTTGACGTAATGCCTAATACCTTCTGGGTGAAGCTTAAATGTTTTTTTTTTTAATTTTATGTTTTGATGACATCCGTAAAACGCCTTGAATCATGTAACGAAAAGATGATTCTTCTGTAGAAGACGGATGTTTGATTTCAAGTTTTAAAGTTCAAGTTTCAGTCGGGAGTGCCATCTGTTACATCTTTTAAAATTTAGTCGGTATATCTAGGGCGCCATCTGTTGTCGTGATCGATACCTTCTACATACATACAATGAGAAATCACGGTCACTGTTTTTTTTTTTTTATTATTTTATGTTTTGTAGACTTTAGTGAAACGCTTGAATCATGAAACGAAAAGATGATTCTTCTGTAGAAGATAGATGTTTGATTTCAAGTTTGGGGTGCCATCTGTTGTCGTAATCGATACCTTCTACATTTGTACTAGTGTTGTGAGTCAGTAATTTTACCATGTTACCACGGTAACCACTGTGTTGCCAACGTATTGGAAAGAGCTGTAATTTTTCCAAATGATTGATTAAGTCCTAATATTGTTTAGGGAAAACGTAAAGAAGGGAAAGAAGAAGTTGATGATGAAGAATGACGTTTTTATAAAGAGAGCAAAAGCGACCGGCAAATTAAATGAAATATTCGTAAAAAAAAGGAAATTGCAGAACAGTTCAAACAATATCCTTTCTAAATTGAAGAAAAAAAAAACAAATGATACGTTGATTCAACATAAATAGGTAAAACATTTCTGGAAATAAAAACTAAAGGCAATAAGCCGGTGGAGTGAAAAATTGAGAAAAGGAAAAATGTGGAGAAAATTTGAATACAAAAAATTAAAAATATAATAAAAGACCAAAACCATTGGAGTAAGCAACATACTAGAATGAGCCTATTACAAAAAGCAATGTACTAAGAACACAGGACTTATGACATTTTTTTTTGAATGTGTACAGAAACAGTAGAATGTTTACAATTCTTTCCAGTATAATGTTCAATAAATGAATATGTCGTTAAACACATTCGTAGGAAAGAATGAGAAGTTAACTGCGCCACCTATTATTTAACAGTGATAGTCGTGAAAAATTTTACAGGTTTCTGTAAAGCTGCTAGTATGTGAGTAACTTAAAACACTGAGACTAGATGGCTCACTAAATGTTTTAAATTTGACGCCCTAAGTTAGAGATAAACTCGGTTTAGTTCGGAGACGGCTCACCAAATATGTGGTGGCGCTACTATTGCAGATAAAACTCAGAGGGAAAAGGAAATTTTCAGAAGAAAAAGCAAGGGAAAGTTTGCAAAGGAAGAAATAACCAGTAAGAAAAAACAAACACGATTTAATCAAAAAATAATACCAATAACAAGAACAATAATATTTTATTATTATTCGTGAAGAAAAAAAGAGGAAGGTTACAGTTACAAAGAAAGGAATAAAGACAAAAGACAATTGGTATGAACTTGAACTTCCAATGAAGAATAGAAGAACAAAAGACATTTCAGTTGAGAAAATAAAAGACGATCGGCAATTTCGAAATAAAATTGAAAGAGAGAGAAAATAAAAGGAAATTTCCGATGAAAAATAAGCGAAACGGTAAAGGGATAACAATGATTTCATGACTTCTGCGAAACGCTTGAATCACGGAATGAAAAGATGATTCTTGTGTAGAAGACGGATGTTTTATTTCAAGTTTCAGACGAGAGCGCCATCTGTTACATTTTAAAAAAATCAGTAGGTACGTTTAGAACGCCATCTATTGTCATGATCGATATCTTCTAGATACGTACAGTGAGAAATCACGGACAACTTCTTCATACATAACATTTTCTTAACGATTCTTGTTTAAACTGTGACCAGTCTGAACGCAGCAAGCTCAAATTTTTTTTTAATTTTATGTTTTGATGACTTCCGTGAAACGCTCGAATCACGAAATGAAAAGATGATTGTTCTGTAGAAGACGGATGTTTGATTTCAAGTTTTAGAAGAGAGCGCCATCTGTTACGTCTTAAAAAAATAGTCGGTATGTTTAGGGCGCCATTTGTTGTCGTGATCGATACCTTCTACATACATACACCCAGGATGTACCCGTGGGATGCACCCAGGTCAGGTATTTCGGACCACAACGCTCAAATTTTTCAATTTCAAGTAGAATCCCTTGTAGAAGAGGACGACCATAAATTTATGAGACCCCTATCTAGAGCTAATGTTCGAAAACTGACTAACAGTCTACTACAAGAAAAATGGGAAGGAGTCTGCAAAGCTAAAGAGGCAAACGTTTTTTGAGCATTTTCCTGAGTCTACGAAAAGAACGTCCCTTTAACAAAAGTCGTAGAAAATAAAATGCAACCAAGAAGATCGGACGAACTACTACAAGTCAAAGAGACTTTAGGTCTGATACGTGATACGTATAGAAACTCACTCGACGGAGAAATCTACAAGCGGTACAAAAGTTTCTATCTGCAGTTCACGAAACTGGAAAAGAAAAAATTTAATACCACGCATATAAAGCAATCAGATAACAAACAGAAAGCTGTATGGGAAATTATTAACAGGGAAACTGGTAGACGATCCGTCAGGAATAAACCTATTCCTCAGGTGGTAGACTTTAACAAATACTACGCAAACATAGCAGAAAGTATTAAATCGCATTTACGTCGCATAAGAGCTATAGTAAACGAAGAGTATTTCTCCTTGTTTTTAATGCTCCTATGCAATTCGAGCCTGGGGAAATTCATCGCACGCTGATAAAATTTTTCGCCTGCAAAAGAAAGCGATACGAGCAATAGAAGGAGCACCCATGGATGCGCACTGCGAACCCTTATTTATAAAATTTGGAATCATGACACCACCTGCATACTTTATTCTGAGCACGCTGGTCAATGTCAGAAAAAATCTAAGTGGCTTGGAAACAAGATCTGACGCCCATAACTGTAGCAACGAGAACCTGTCCATACGGAAGACTAGACTTTGCGTAGGAGCCCGGCAGAACTTGGGGATGCAGCTTTTCAACCATCTGCCCAACCGACAGTATTGTAACAGATACATTTTTCTAAGTATCTAGATTCAGATACAGATACTTACCCTAATTTGTAGCTCGATACAGTTACATATACTTCTTTTTTAAAAACAACTAGATCCAGATACAGATATAGTATGCATGTATCTAGATACCTTTTAGATACATACATGAATCTGTTACATAATAATAAAAATAATAATGCTCTTTATTTGAATAAAAAAAAACTGACAAGGCATCAAAGTTTGAAATTGAAAAATGTCAAACAGAAAGAACAATTATCGTTTTGTCACATTAATAAAATTACACTGAAGTGTAGTACAAGACATCAAATGAAGAAATTCACAAGTTCAAAGTAGATTACATTGCATACAGGGTGAATGACAAATGTATCGACAAAAAAAACGCATAAGAGAATCGATGTCGCAGATTACGGGAAAAATGTTTAAAAAATTCTTGTAAACAGTTTATAATTAATTAAAAAGTTACCGCGAAATCAAGCTCCGGCACTGCGTACGAAATACGGCGGCCACGTTTTATAAATGCGGCAGTATAAGAGGACTATAAATTTTTTTTATTGATTCTCGCTTGCACGCAATGCAACCTTGACACACATTTCAATTGATTTTATTGCTCGTTTAATAGCCGGGGAAGGCAAGTTTTTTTACGCGACGTAATTATTAGTAATTGCGTATGTAATGCGAATAATAAATTCGCAAATAATTGTGTAAATAACTGTTTGTTAATTCGTGCGGATTATTTACAAGAGCGGAATGTACCATCTACCAGCCGTTTCGTCCACAAAAAAAAATTGGAAGGATTTAAATCTGGTGATCACAGGGGTCAAATACATGGCCCGACAGGCAGCTGATAGTAAAATGTTCGTTTCGTTATCGCACGGAGACAATAAAACTATTAGGATTTAATATGTTGTTTTAAACGTCACGTCACTAGTATTATGTGTTATATTTACTAATTGGTAATAATTATCGCCACAAAAGAATGATTACTTGATTATATTTGCAAAGTATTGGTTAAACGAATCAGTTTCCTCCGAAAATGTGAAACGATTTATTAGACCTGAAGTCATCGCGGACTATAAAAACTGTATGAATGTAGTAGATTACGGGATCACGTTTAAAAAATTCTAAGGAATAGCTAATAATTAATTAAGAGTTTGTTAAAGTTTTAATAAGTTCAAGAAGCCACGCCGCAGTATCATGAAACTATAAAAAAAACTTTTACGACAGCATTTATTTCGTTCACCTGCTCCGTGACTTTCTAACCAGCGGCGCATCGTCATTTTGGGACTAATTTTTGATTAATTATTTCCCATACCCTTGGACACCACTTCTTATCGTGGTTTCATTTTGTCGGTATAATTAACAGTCACCCTGTATATTCTTCTACTAAGTATGGCTCCAAAGTTAATAGTAGTCGATATATGTATTTCCGTGCGAGAACTTCTACGGCTGGTTAAGCTACGTACTCAGTTAAGCAGATAGCGTTTTGCGGCTCTCGTGCAGCATTTGTGATTGGCTTCTTCAAAATTATCTTTCCATTAATGTTTAACCTGTGCATTAGAAAACTGTACTTTTAATTTCTTGTAACATAGTGTGAGATGGCGTAAAATAAATATCTTTGTTTTTATTTAAAAAATGTATCTGTGTATCTATATGCTCAGATACATATATAAATGTAACTAAATACAGTTACAGATACCAAGTACTATAATGTAACTAATTACAGATACAGATACACTGAAAGTATCCAGATACTATATCTAAATACTTGTAACTAGATATGTTACAACACTGCCAACCGATGGAGAAAGGAAAAGGTTTCAATTTATTGTATAAATGATTTTTACCATACCTATCACTTTTTCAGATATATAAATGTAACTAGCATTAATTTGTTTGTATTGACCCCATTATATTCCAATGTAACACTATTAAACTATTAAAGTACAATAAGAAATCACGGTCAACTTCATAGAAATCATTTTTTTAAAGAATTTTCGTTTGGACTGTAACAACGTATCCTAGCACCCTCCTCTGAACGCAAGCTAATATGTTTTTTTTTTTAATTTTATGTTTTGATGACTTCCGTGAAACGCTTGAATCACGAAGTGAAAAGATGATTCTTCCATAGAAGATAGACGTTATATTTCAAGACGAGAGTGCCATCTGTTACATCTTAAAAAAATTAGTAGGTATGTTTAGGGCGTCATCTGTTGTCGTGATCGATACCTTCTACATACATACCATGGCCAGCTCCATTAACATTCACTGACGTGTATTCTCTGTTCACAAATTAAAAGACCACTGGCGATGTTGCCTTGTGAAAAGTACAACCGACAACATTGTCCTAGTTAGAAATTTGATAACATTTGACGAGTGCTTCTTTCATTTTGGCATTTAAAATATTTTTCTGCTTTCGAGGCATTGAAATGGCTTGTTAAAATGAATATAAATAATGTAAACAATATAATAATAAAATTGATTTGACAAATTACTTTGACATGAATCTTCAAATACCTTGCCAACCTTGCTAGTTTGATAATGTTTTATAGGGGACTTATGTTTTATACCAACATAATGCAGCAGGTGGTGGTTTTTTAATTTGTGAACAACGTATCTGTATGGCCGTTTCAATTCACCTAAAATTCGGTTCCGAGAAAGCATGCCGTGGAGTACTCCCCTCAGCGCTCCCTATTAAAGATACTACAAAACTACTGGCAGTAACGTAATGACGACTGCAATTACTTAAACACTCACAAGAGGCGCTGAGGGGAGTACCCATCAAAATTTTTAAAAGTCGAATTGAAACGGCCATACATACACGTTAGTAAATGTTAATGTAGCTGGCCATGTATGTACATACAAGCAAAAATCATGGCCTACTTCATACAAATTATTTTCCAAAGAATTTTCGTCTGAAAGCAACTACCTCAAATGTTTTTTTTTTTTAATCTGAAATGAAAAGAATAAAAAAACGAAGAAATTAACGGTAAAGTAACATTCATTTGTAACACATAATTTCTGAATGTTATCTGTGTTGCCAACATAAGTTTCAGAAGAGAGCGCCATCTATTACATCTTTTAAAAATTAGTAGGTATATTTAGGGCGCCATCTGTTGTCGTGATTGATACCTCTTACATACATACAATATGAGAAATCACGAACAACTTCAGACATAACATTTTTTTAAAGAATTTTTGTCTGAACGCAGCCAGCTCAAATGTTTTTTTTTTTTTAATCTGAAATGAAAAGAATAAAAGAATGAAGGAATTAGAGGAACTAAATCGACAAGGAAACTATTTGGTTTCGCAAGACGATTTCGGTTCCCACACGGAACGCCAAAACACCTTCCAGGTGACTTCCTAAGTAAGCAAGTAACAGTACAGGTCCGGATTTTTTATGCCGCGCAAAAATCGTGTGAAGCCGTCCTGAATTCGTTAAGAGGCCGCCGCATCGCCGAAGCCGATCACGTCCCCGCTTATAAAGTTTAATTATTTCGATATTAATACGAAACGTCGTCGGCGCGTCGTCAATTTAATTTGACGGCCGCGAGATTTTTCCCCGTTTCTTTGTTTAACGGTGACTTCGACGGGGGATAAGGCGAGGAACCGGGGCGCTCCTTAATTTGTCCGCAAAAGAGAAACAAAATTTTTAAGTGTGTGTGTGTTTGCTCGTTTGTTATTTTTTTATTGCCTTTTCTCTTTTCGGTGCCGAATCCCGACGTACGTACGTACGTGTACAAAGTCGGGGAAAATAATTAACTGATTAATCTAACGTGCCGAACGCAGGTGATCGTTAACGAGCATCGGTTTTCGGGAGTTCATTTACATGTGTTAATGGACACGCGGATGGTTTTAATTGCGCGAAATTTCTGAACGCGGCGACATCTGTGACAATCACGGAGGTTCTTTTTTACCCCGCGCTAATTGAAATTAGGCGGGATGTTTAAGGCAAGCCTGATGATGCGATGCGCGCATACATTTTTAAGCATTGTCGAAAAAAAAAAGAGGCCGCCGTTACATCTGCGACTTTAATTAGTAATTACGCAGCATGTGATGTACAGGGTGGTTTACGGATTGAAAATTTCGCGGAAAATCGCCGCCGCGTCATTGTTGTTCGTTCGCCGATTGTTGTCGCAGCAGGAAACGCGTCTTTATGATTTATCGGCGTCGCGCGAACGCCAGTTATCCGGGCGATATTAATTTTAATGGCAATATTCGATGAATCAGTGATTTAAAAGGTGCGCTTACCGGCATGCTAACAGTCCGTTAGCGGCGTTTAGCATTCATTAGGTGCGCTCATGAGCCATCGGCGAGCTCTCGCCGCTAATCACCAGAACGCCGAGCGCCTGAAAATGACGCTCTTTAATCGGTGACACAATTGTGCGCGCATTTTATCGCATGCCATTACTGGTTGCAAATTATTTCGCGGAACGCGCTCGTATCTCGTTTTTCTCGGAGGGAAATCGCGCTGACGCAAGCGACAGGCCGAAACGTGACGCAACGCGCCACGACAGAAAAACCCTGCCGGGGAAAATTGCGCAAGAAAAAATTCCAGCCGCCCAATCGATTTTTCCCTATTCAATGCATGAAGATTTAATTGGCCCACTGTAGCTACCCTGATCTCTTGGATTTTGCCCCAAATGGCAATGCGTCATAACAACAGCATGTCTCGGCACTGTCTCAGTGGGACCACAGTGTACTTAATTAATGGAGTTAATTAATGAATTAATCAGATGGTTTAGAGAAGTATGTGATATAAATGCCGCCTTCAGCGATCAATCTGCAAGTAAATCAGTAGCCATCACCTGTTTTTCAGGGACTCCCTTGGGAGGTGTTGGTTTAACCCTATCTCTAGCTAACCTGATTAATATGGTGCGTGGCTGGAATTCGCAGTGCCCCTCTGTCAAACGTTCTTGACATCGCGCTGACGCAAGCAACAGGCCGAAACGTGACGCAACGCACCACGACAGAAAAACCCTGCCGGGGAAAATTGCGCAAGAAAAAATTCCAGCCGCCCAATCGATTTTTCCCTATTCAATGCATGAAGATTTAACTGGCCCACTGTAGCTACCCTGATCTCTTGGATTTTGCCCCAAATGGCAACGCGTCATAACAACAGCATGCACTGTCTCAGTGGGACCACAGTGTACTTAATTAATGGAGTTAATTAATGAATTAATCAGATGGTTTAGAGAAGTATGTGATATAAATGCCGCCTTCAGCGATCAATCTGCAAGTAAATCAGTAGCCATCACCTGTTTTTCAGGGACTCCCTTGGGAGGTGTCGGTTTAACCCTATCTCTAGCTAACCTGATTAATATGGTGCGTGGCTGGAATTCGCAGTGCCCCTCTGTCAAACGTTCTCGACATAAAAAAATTATTTTCCTTCCTTAGCGATGAGTTATCTCCGACGACCAGCTCAAATTCTTATGGATATCATCGGTGATAAGTGATGAGTCATCACTCAGCACTGCTACTTTTCCTTTCTTTTCAAAAAAGAAAAAAAAAAACGAGAAAGAAACACTTTCAAGTTAAATAATTTGCTGCTTGCTGCCTTCTGTGAGTAAAACGGTATAATTTATTTGTTTCTTCGGAGAGTTTGGTTTAAAACCCGTTGGCAAAACGTCGCCATCTGTCGCAAGAAGCGGAACTTATTTTGAGTTCCTTTTTTCTTCTCTCTCGCGCGTTTTTACCGTCAAGTTAATTTACGCCACATTAACGGCGCGTCGTCAACACTCGAATTTAAGTACATCTTCAAACACCTACGCTTTGTACATATAAATAACACGCACACACACAAGAAAAAAAAAAGATTTCAAGGTGGTACCGTGAGTGTTATTTGTTTGGCGACCGCAAATATTTGTATTGGTTGACACCGACGACGACCACGAGCAGCCGTAACTAATCTTATCGGTGAAAAAATTCCAGTAATGATCATTAAGGGAGCACTGCGGTTTCGATCATAATTAACCAAAAAAAAAAAAATTATACCGCCGTATAATGCGTTTCCAATTCGTGCGGCGTAATGAACGCGAAAAGTAATCGTTTCATTAATAACGTCGTCAATTACCACCGGCCGCTTCTTCTCCTCTTTTTTTACGTACGTGTGTGTGTATGTGTGCGTTCAGTTCGCGGCCTCAAAATAGCAATTAGAATGAACCGAAATAGAAGCGCCTAAAAAGCGCGCTTATGTGCAAGGATGTAAACATCTAGCCCGAGAATATGCGCGCGTTTAATTTGGAACGGACATTATTTTAAAACGTGACGGAAGGAGTAATATTAAACGGCCGCGAATCGTTTGTCACACTACTGTCGCGTACGAGGCAAACAAATATCATCAGGCGAGACTTTTCCATCTTTGCTCCGGTGACACTCGAACTCTTTCCTTGATTAATTCATCACTTGATCGACGCAAAAGCAACCCACCTAATAGATTGAATGCCACTGAGTATATGTACAGGCAACTCATGCACAGAAGGCTTTGGATGTGCTTCCGACAATAGCTGCACAGAAGGCTCTGGCTTGCTCATGACAATTGCTGCACGGGAGGCTTTACTAACAGATTGAATGTCATTGAGTATGTGTATAGGCAACTCACGCACAGAAGGCTCCGACAATAACTGCACAAAAGGCTTTGGGTTGCTCCTGACAATTGCTGCACTGGAGGCAACTCACTTAACACAGTTTAGTAAGATGGGTTGCATACACTGAGCTCTTTAAAATAACAGCAGTGCCGTATATCGGATGATCTAAAAAGGAAAGAGCGAAAGAGTTTTCTAAATTTCTTCCCCGCGAAAGAACGCACACTCCGACGGATGTCAGAATCTCTGACAGCTGTCATTTCAAAAAATCAGATTCTTTTTCTTTTAAACAAATCCATTCCCTTTCATTTTTTATTTTTTGTTAGCCAGACACTTTTCCAAACGGGACTCGAACGTTTTAAAAGTTCCTTTCCTTTTTTCTTTCGTCAAATTTCTTGGGTGTAGTTTAGAAGTCTTTTGTTTCGTCAATATCGATTGATCATCAGTTGTTTTTCTTCCTTTGTTTTAATCAATGCGGTTCTCTGCTACAAGCTTGACGTAGGTATACAGGGTGTTATTAAATTTGAGGCATTTATCGAAACGATCGATCGTTCGATGCGATCCGCTCTCCAAAAGAAAACCTTTTTCGTTTAATGATAGAGATGAGCAACAGTAATGAACACCCTGTACATTTGATCTTCCAGTTTTCGGGACCGTTCGATGCAATTAAGTTGCGCACTTAGTGTTTTATTTTCTTCTCTGATTGGGCGCTGGCCACTTTTAATTTCATCCAATAATAATTGCACTAAACAGCAATTTACTCACTTCCTGACGTACACGTGCGATAATCTGCGATAAACATCGTCGCTTTTAATTAAAAAAAGAAAAAGCAAAAAAAAAAATATGGCGCTCGTATCGGTGGTGGATTTCGCCTGTAATTAGTCGACCTGGAACCATATTATTTATGTAGTTGTGTGCTTTTGATTAGCAGCGATGTGAATAATTAACAAACAAAAAAACTGTATTGTAAAAGATTTTTAAGTTGTCATGGACGTATAGACGTTTGCCATGGACGTTACAATAATAATCGCGATACTGCGAATTTGAATAAAATTAATAATTTGAACGATTAACAAAAGAATATATTATAAGTTACTTTCTGAGCTATCATGGACGTGAATGACATAGACATAGACATAGACGTTTGACATGGACGTTACAATTATAGACGTGATAATCTGGGAATCTGAATAATTTATTAATAATTTAAATGTTAACAAAAGAAACCTTATTATGAGTGATTTTCTGAGCCATCATGGACGTGAATGTTTTAGACGTTTAGCAAGGACGTTACATTAATAATCGCGATAATCTACGAATCTGAATGTAGTTAATAATTTGAATAATTATCGAAAGAAACTTTATTAGGTATAAGTGATTTTCTGAGCAATCATGGACGTGAATATTATAGACGTTTGCCACGGACGTTACAATTATAGACGCGATAATCTGCGAACTTGAATAAAATTAATAATTTGAACGATTAACAAAAAAAAATTATATAAGTTATTTTCTGGGCTATCATGGACGTGAATGTTATAGACGCTTGACATGGACGTTACAATTGTAGACGTGATAATCTGGAAATCTGAATAATTTATTAATAATTTGAATGTTAACAAAAGAAACCTTATTATGAGTGATTTTCTGAGCCATCATGGACGTGAATGTTATAGACGTTCGGCAAGGACGTTACATTAATAATCGGGATAATCTACGAATCTGAATGTAGTTAATAATTTGAATAATTATCGAAAGAAACTTTATTAGGTATAAAGTGATTTTCTGAGCAATCATGGACGTGAATATTATAGACGTTTGCCACGGACGTTACAATTATAGACGCGATAATCTGCGAACTTGAATAAAATTAATAATTTGAACGATTAACAAAAAAAAAATTTATATAAGTTATTTTCTGAGCTATCATGGACGTGAATGTTATAGACGTTTAGCAAGGACGTTACATTAATAATCGCGATAATCTACGAATCTGAATATAGTTAATAATTTGAATAATTATCGAAAGAAACTTTATTAGGTATAAGTGATTTTCTGAGCAATCATGGACGTGAATATTATAGACGTTTGCCACGGACGTTACAATTATAGACGCGATAATCTGCGAACTTGAATAAAATTAATAATTTGAACGATTAACAAAAAGAAATTTATATAAGTTATTTTCTGAGCTATCATGGACGTGAATGTTATAGACGTCTGACATGGACGTTACAATTATAGACGTGATAATCTGGGAATCTGAATAATTTATTAATAATTTGAATGTTAACAAAAGAAACCTTATTATGAGTGATTTTCTGAGCCATCATGGACGTGAATGTTATAGACGTTTGGCAAGGACGTTACATTAATAATCGCGATAATCTACGAATCTGAATATAGTTAATAATTTGAATAATTATCGAAAGAAACTTTATTAGGTATAAGGGATTTTCTGAACAATCATGGACGTGAATATTATAGACGTTTGCCACGGACGTTACAATTATAGACGCGATAATCTGCGAACTTGAATAAAATTAATAATTTGAACGATTAACAAAAAAAATTAATATAAGTTATTTTCTGAGCTATCATGGACGTGAATGTTATAGACGTCTGACATGGACGTTACAATTATAGACGTGATAATCTGGGAATCTGAATAATTTATTAATAATTTGAATGTTAACAAAAGAAACCTTATCATAAGTGATTTTCTGAGCTATCATGGACGTGAGTGTTATAGACGTTTAGCAAGGACGTTACATTAATAATCGCGATAATCTACGAATCTGAATATAGTTAATAATTTGAATAATTATCGAAAGAAACTTTATTAGGTATAAGTGATTTTCTGAACAATCATGGACGTGAATATTATAGACGTTTGCCACGGACGTTACAATTATAGACGCGATAATCTGCGAACTTGAATAAAATTAATAATTTGAACGATTAACAAAAAAAAATTTATATAAGTTATTTTCTGGGCTATCATGGACGTGAATGTTATAGACGTTTGCCACGGACGTTACAATTATAGATGCGATAATCTGCGAATTTGAATAAAATTAATAATTTGAACGATTAACAAAAAAAATTAATATAAGTTATTTTCTGAGCTATTATGGATGTGAATGTTATAGACGTTTGACATGGACGTTACAATTATAGACGCGATAATCTGCGAACTTGAATAAAATTAATAATTTGAACGATTAAAAAAAAATTAATATAAGTTATTTTCTGAGCTATCATGGACGTGAATGTTATAGACGTTTGACATGGACGTTACAATTATAGACGTGATAATCTGGGAATCTGAATAATTTATTAATAATTTGAATGTTAACAAAAGAAACCTTATCATAAGTGATTTTCTGAGCTATCATGGACGTGAATGTTATAGACGTTTGCCACGGACGTTGCAATTATAATCTGCGCTCGGGGTTTTGTTACTTTGCTGTTCGGTTTGAACGAATTGGAAAAGTTTCTCCAAAATTGGGATAAACTTACGTCCGGCAGCGTCGCGAACATAAAGACGTAACAACTCATTCGGAGTGTTACCGAAACGCGCGTATTTTAATTCGAGGCCGTTAAGGCAACCAACAACAATAATGCGCCGCCCGAAATAAAATGGCGCCAAAAATCTATTAAAAACGGGACTTTAATTTTAGTGTGCGTGTGTGTGTGTGTGTGTGCGTGTGACGCACGAGGCGCGCGCTCCCGAAGCGAAAGGAAATATTCTTCCCAGTAGAGGCCGAGGCTAATTCCAAACGCGTCCAGGAGCGGAACGGGACTATTTTAGTCCCAAGTAAAAATAAACGCGCGCCCGCTGAGCAGGAGCGAGGCGGACGCACAAAGGAATTCATTATTTATTGTCGCGCGGCGTTTCGGCCGCGACACCGTGACAGAAGCGTGCAAATCCGGGCGGATTTCACGCAGGAGGAGAGATTAGCCGAATTCAAACACGATCATCAAAAAAGAAAAAGAAAAAAAAAACGAACCTGGCAGTATATTTATTTCTCTTTTTAGATAATTTACAAAACAAAAAATTAAGCCCCTAATTAATTACTTAATTAAATACACTTGCATTCATTACGGCGTAGTAATTATCTCAATTATCCAACGGATATGTTCTTTTTCTTTAAAAAAAAAGGCACATCTGTATCTATCTATCTATCTATCTAGGTATTATTATACTCAAGTTACTCTAATTACAATAATAATAATTATTATAAAACATAGTAAACTATAATTAAATTACAAAAGGTCAGAAATTGAATTTTTTTCTCGTAATTATTAAATTAACACAACGAAACAAATTCGGACGAATGAACGTTTGCTTAAAACTATACCTACTACATTTATGTATTTAATGTAAGTGGTAGATAACAAAACCAACCCCCTCGGCGTTACGTGGTAGTCATGTAATGCACCTGCACGCATAGAATTTCTCAATAACGACGAAATAAATTAAATACGAAGTATACAGGGTGTCCCAACAGTGTGTTCTCGGGCCATATCTCCATAAGCACTGAAGATAGAAAAAAATTTTCAATACAATTTCTTTTTTAATTTAAGAGATCTACAACACGAAATTATTTTCATCTATACAGAGTGAATCAAAACAGTAATGCCGGACACAACTTTTTTATTTCAAATGGCATGCCCTATATATGAAACCAAATTTGGATTGCCCATAAAATTGTAAACATTTTCTGTATACCATTGCCTATACCTAAACTTAACTGTTCTTGAGATATTTAACATTTTGTCTAAAAACTGCCATTTGCAGCCACTATTTTATTTATTGATATTTCATTTAATTTTAACTCTAAGAAAAAGATTTTTGATACAGATGTAGTTGATACATAAGCTTATCATAAGCCGTTATTAAAAGTACTTTTATCGCTACAGGGTGGTCATGGTAATAAACGAAATCTTAGAAATTTAAAAATGGCAAAACACAATTTTCTTAAATAGCATGCCCTATATTTTTCTATCCCAAATTCTTCGTTTAATAAAGTACTTTCATTTTTCTTAAGTATGTCTTATACCTATCTGCGATATTTTTTGAGATTTTCAGAACTATTTGAATTATATCTTTTAAAACGAACACTTGTCTAAGGTGGCTGTGGAAAACCGGCAAACAATGAACCGGTTGACATTAATAATTATTTTTCAAAGTGTTAGACTGTTGGGTACTTGTTAAGACATGAATTATTAGATTTATCGAATTATTTCTTTACTAAATGGTTGCATAGCGAAAGTTGGTTGGATCCGCTGGCAGCTGGCTTGACGCTTGGTCGGACAATTATAGGTGTGTGTTCGAATCCCCTCCTGGTACATATGGCTCCTATGGAGCACTTATGTGTCGGATTGTGTTCAGGATTCATTTCGGCCCCTTCGAACTAGGTTTTCTGCGTTTTCCCGGTTTGTAAGACGAATGCCGATGAAAAACACCTAGTAGGTCGGTCGCAGCCGCAGCGGGCAATATTACAATAACCAGCTTAACGCATTCCTGACAAGCTCATAGAGAGCTTGGGGCATGTATGACGTAAGTACAAAAAAAATGTATAACTGTTTAAAGGAGTTACGTACTAGAACTAACTAATGCCTGTACATTGTTGTCGCTTGAAAATTAATTATTAAAGTCAACAGGTTCATTTGTTTGCCGTTTTCCACGGCCACCTTAGACAATAACTCGTTTTAAAAGAAATAATTCAAATAAATCTAAAAATCTCAGAAAATATCTTAGATAGGTATAAGACAAACTTAACAAAAATGAAAGTACTTTATTAAACGAAGAATTTAGGATAGAAAAATATAGGGCATGCTATTTAAGAAAATTGAGTTCTGTCATTTTGAAATTTCTGAGATTTCGTTTATTACCATGACCACCCTGTAGCGATAAAAGTATATTTAATAATGGCTTATGATAAGCTTATGTATCAACTACATCTGTACCAAAAATCTTTTTCTTAGGGTTAAAAATAAATAAAATATAAATAAATAAAATAGTGGCTGCAAATGGCGGTTTTTAGACAAAATGTTGAATATCTCAAGAACGGTTAGGTTTAGGTATAGGCAATGGTATACAGAAAATGTGTAGAATTTTATGGGCAATTCAAATTTGATTTCGTATATAGGACATGCCATTTGAAATAAAAAAGTTTTGTCCGGCACCACTGTTTTGATTCACTCTGTATAGATGAAAATAATTTTGTGTTGTAGATCTCTTAAATTAAAAAAGAAATTGTGTTGAAAATTTTTTTGTATCTTCAATAGTTATGGAGATATGGCCCGAGAACACACTGTTGGGACACCCTGTATATGACTAGGGCAACAACACAAGCGACAGAGCGAAAATACCGAGTTATCAAAAAAAATTAAAACAAAATCAAAAATCAGTCTAACGTTCAATTCTTTTATTTAGGCTCAATCCACCATCGCATCGTCCTAATTGTTAGAGGTAAGTACACTATTATCATCATCATGATCATCACTTTGCAACAACACACTTTTGGCGCAATATTATTGTCGTTTCTAGGACACGTCCGGTTTACGTAAATATACATGCGATTTTGATTCTCAGAAATTAAAATTAAATCTCGTATTTTCATTAAAACAAAAGAAAAATCGAAATTTATTTTGATGTTAATTAAGTTAAGGTACCTACACACTAGAGCCTGCGCGAGCTGCGCCAACCGCTCTCGCTTTTGTATAAAAAAAAAAAAAAAAAATGTCCTAGTGAAAGTGACACGCGATTTTTTGTTAGGTTGGCAAGCTTGCACATTGGCAGAGTGAAGTCATTAAAAAAAAGTCGTGGCTTCTTTCTATTTACAAAATGAAATAAAATAAAAACACGTTCTCTGATTTAGGTTAGTTTTATTCACCCCTCCCCGCTACACATTCTTCACGTGCTTTCTTCTTCTTACATCCCCCTTTCTTCTTCTTTTTGCGTTCGTCCTCTTGTCTTCTATTTCTTTAGTTGCGAAGTGACGTAGTTATTAAAGGAGGAGCTCAGTTGCATCGGCGTCTTCTATGTGCACGTTCAGAGTTGAATTATTAAGTAATAAGTATTTCACTTTCAATACGATTGATTTTCGAAGCAGATTTTACACGAATAAAAATAAAACAAATGCATAATAACATGAAGAATAACCTGCAGCGCCGGCGCGCGGCGCAAATATCAAGTTCAGTCTGTAGTGCTTTGAGTGACGCCTTTTTTTTGGCGCCAATTTCAAATATAGCCTGTGAGGAAATAGTGAGGTTAAATTCCCAGTTCGTCGACTAAAGAAATAGTCGACTTTAGTTTCGAGAGACTTTTGTTTCTTGTTTCCTTTCTTGTTCTTTTTAATAAGCAAGTAAAAAGTCGAAATTCCTTATGAAATCGATCGAACGCTTTTGTTTTGTCGAGGAAAGAAAAACGAACGACGCTCGTTTGTTCTTGTTGTAAAAAAAGAATAGAAATAAATCGGTGTTTTTTTCTTTCTCTGGTAAAGAAGACTCTGATTTTTTTTTTCATTGAAATCAGTGGCTTTTTGTTTTTTTTTGTTGGGCTCTTGATGAAGAAATGAAAAACGAAACTTGCGTTACAAGCAGTCGAGATCGTCTCTTATTTTTGTTTTTCCTCTCTGTCTTTTGTTTTTGACGAAGAAATTAAAAACGAAAAGTTCCATTGCAAATGGTGGTCGATAGCCTTTTGTTCTCGTTTCGCTTTCGATGAAAACAAAAAAAAGGAATTAAGAAAAGCCGATCGACCTTCGACGTTAAAAAATACACAAAAAAAACACGATTTTTCTTAATTTCGAACGGTCTTTGTTTGCGGTTTACGCGTTCTCTTTCTCTCTTCTTGAATTGAAGAAAGTCGGCTCAATTCATAGCGAAGTCGATCGTCTTTTGCTTTTTGTTTTTGTTTTTTTTTTTTTAATCGAATATCGATTGTCTTCCGTTTTTATTATTTTATCAAAAGTGCAACGAAAACAGAAGACGCTCAAGCGTCATGCAGTGGAACTTTCGTTTTTCATGTTTTCGCGAACAAAAGGCGAAGATCGACCGTTTATATAAAATAAAGGAACTTTCGTTTTTCGTTCCTTCATCAAAAGCGAAACAAAAACAAAAGATTTCGCAGAGCTTACGTACTTTTATCGCACCAAAGAAAAAGAAGAAGAAGAAGAAGAAATACCGTCGACATAAAGGCAACTTTTGTTTGCTTTATTTTTTATTATTTTTTTTTGCATTTCTTCGTAAAAAGAGCAAAAGAAAAACAAAAGACGATCGTCTGTTTACAAAACGAAGCTTTCCTTCTTCATTTCTTCATCAAAAGCGAAACGAAAACAAAAGATTTCGCACCAAAGAAAAAGAAGAAGAAATACCGTCGACATAAAGGCAACTTTTGTTTGCTTTATTTTTTTTTGCATTTCTTCGTAAAAAGAGCAAAAGACAAACAAAAGACGATCGTCTGTTTACAAAACGAAGCTCTCCTTTTTCATTTCTTCATCAAAAGTGAAACGAAAACATGAGATTTCGCAGAGCTTACGTACTTTTATCGCACCAAAGAAAAAGAAGAAGTAACACCGTCGACATAAAGGCAACTTTTGTTTGCTTTATTTTTTTATTATTTTTTTGCATTTCTTCGTAAAAAGAGCAAAAGAAAAACAAAAGACGATCGTCTGTTTATAAAACAAAGCTTTCCTTTTTCATTTCTTCATCAAAAGCGAAACGAAAACAAAAGATTACGCAGAGCTTACGTACTTTTATCGCACCAAAGAAAAAGAGGAAGAAGAAGAAGAAATACCGTCGACATAAAGGCAACTTTTGTTTGCTTTATTCTTTTTTACATTTTTTCGTAAAAAGAGCAAAAGAAAAACAAAAGACAATCGTCTATTTACAAAATTCATTATTGTTTTGCATTTCTTCGTAAAAAGGGTAAAAGAAAAACAAAAGACGATCGCCTGTATACAAAACAAAGCTTTCCTTTTTCATTTCTTCGTCAAAAGCAAAACAAAAACAAAAGATTTCGCAAAGCTTCTGTACCATATCAAAGAAGAAAAAGAAGAAAGAAGAAGAAAAAAGGCGCTTTTCATTTCAAAAGACGCTCCACTGTTTACAAAACAAAGCTTTCCTTTTCCATTTCGGTGCAACACAGTTTACAGTGTAACTTTCGCTCTTCGTTTGTTCGAAAATAAACAAAAGACGACGACGGACCGTCTATTAAAGCGGACCTCTCTCTGTTCGTTTCTTCGTCGAAAGCGAAACAAAAGATTTCACAAAAGTTGGGGTTTCGTTCTTTACAAAAGGAGAAAAAGCAAGAGAACCACCGTTATTTAAAAAAAGACAAAACAAACGAACGTCTCCCCCGTCGGATTCCTTTTTTCAACAAAAAGCAAGACGAAAACAAAAGACGATCGACTGTTTATAAAGCAAAGCTTTCCTTTTCTTCATTTCTTCGTCCAAAACGAAACGAAAACGAAAGATTTCGCAAAGCTTCCGTACTTTTACCATATCAAAAATGAAGAAGAAGAAGAAGAAGAAAAAGAAGGAGAAGAAAAGAAGAAAAAGAAAAAAGACCGTCGACATTAAGCCAAACTTCGTTTGCGTCATTTTTTTTTTAACGAAAGTCGATCGTGTTTCTTTTTTCCTCGCCAAAAGCGAAAACAGAAGAACATCGATCGTTTCCAGTTTGAAACTTTCGCTTTTCATTTCTTTGTAAAAAAAGGCAAAAGAGAAACAAAACACGTTCGACTGTTTGTAAAACGGAACTCATGTTTTTTCTTTTATTTGTTTCACTTGGTTTTTGTTAAAAAAAAAGATCGACTGATCGTTTTTCATTTCTTCGTCAAAAGCGAAACAAAAAAAACAAACGATTTCACAAAGCTTAGGGATTTTTTCTTTACGGAAAAAGAAGAAACAAAAGTTAGTTAAAAAAGTTAGTAAAAACAAGAGAAAAAAAAAACAAACAAACCAACGATCGATCGACTGTTTGTAAAACAGAACTCTTGTTTTTTTAAATTTGTTTCATTTGGTTTTTGTTAAAAAAAAAGATCGACTGATCGCTTTTCATTTCCTCCTCAAAAGCGAAACAAAAAGACAAACGATTTCGCAAAGCTTAGGGATTTTTTCTTTACGGAAGAAGAAGAAACAAAAGTTAGTTAAAAAAAAGCTAGTCACGACAAGAAAAAACAAACAAACGAACGATCGATCGTCTCCCACAGGTTTTTTTTTTTTTTAATTAAAAAGCAAAACAAACAAAAGACGATCAACAGTTTGTAGAAGAACTTTTGATTTTCATTTTGTCGTCGTCGACTTCGGAATTCTTTTCGCAAGGTGAAGTAAAAGATAATCAAATAGAAATAGGCACTAACACAAGTTGAGAATCGAAGAATCGAGAATCGAACTCGAGTCTGGGAATAACGCGAACCAAATTCAGCTTAATTTCGATAGTCTTTTGTTTCTTTCACTTCAAATAAATTAATTGAATAAATAATGAAATAGAAATAAGCACTAACACAATTTTTTTTTCCGCCGCAATCGAGAATCGAACTCGAGTCTTCTGCTTACGCGACAGATGCTCTGACCGTTGAGCTAATGCGACAGCGAGTTCAGTTATCGACGGAGCATCTGCCACGTAAGCAGAAGACTCGAGCTCGATTCTCGATTGCGGCGGAAAAGAATTTCTTGCGCCAAAAATTTGTGTTAGTGCTTATTTCTATTTAATTATATACTATTCGCTAACAATCTAATTATTCAATTAATTTATTTGAAGTAAAAGAAACAAAAGACTGTCGAAATTAAGCCGAATTTGGTTCGTCTTATTCCCAGAGCCGAACCCGGCGCGCACTCGCCCTTTGGGGCTCAAAATTTAGTGCGGATTGAAACTTGATCGTCAACGAACTAAAACAAATGACGTATGACGCCACTACAAAAAAAGTAACTACAGGGGCGTGTTCGGAAACTCAGAGCGTTACTCTTGGGTAATATTCTTTTCTCTCTCATATACATAAATCGTTTTGTATATTTTGCTTTTCACTTTATTCACTCTGTTGGTATAACTCTTATACTTACTCCCTGTGTTTTCGAACACGCCCCAGTTAGTGCTGCCAATCTAAATGTCACTTCGTCATTTAGTTAGGAGAAGTGACGTCACAATCCCCATTTACACTAGGGAATTGAAGCCCCACGATCGGCGTGAAGTGTGAATTTTCGTTTTTCATTTGTTCGTTCATCAAGAGCGAAGTTGAAGAGAAACCAAAAAAAAACGAGCGGCCATCGTCAAAAATAAATCTGATTGGCTGCCGAAAGCGCGCGCATTTCAAATTACTCTTTTTATTAGAAAACTATTAAATTGTTGTTTGTGAAAGAAAAGTTTCATACACATCACATTGTTTAGGTAAGAAGAAGAAAGAGGAAGTAAGACGAAGACTTAACACGTGAAGACTGAAATGGGGAGGACGATTAAAATTAACTTTATTGTTTAGTGTGCGTAAATAAATAAATAATTCAATTTTATGGCGGGATTTTTGAAACTCCGCCTTTCTGATTGGTGTCGTGAAAACTTATTTTAATATAATTTGTCATGTAGAGTGAGAAGCCGGCGTGTAATTTCCATTTCCCTCAAGCGCAATCTACTTTTTGTATATCGATGGTTTTCAAACTATGAAATTGGTTTAATTGGTGGAATGTTTTCAAAAAACAAATATCTACCTGAAATGGCATGTATATTTACGTAACGTTAAAAACTGAAGAAGAAAAAACAAAGAGAACTGCGAAAATAAAAAAAAAGCACCTTTTCCGATGAGAGTCACATACCGTGCGAACGTAAACAACACGCACGACGCATTACGACGCGCGAAATTATGAATTCCAGGCCGCCAGCGAGACCTAACGGCACTCGTCGAAATTGGTAAATTAAATCGCGGAAGCCACGTACCCGGGCGTACGCTGCAACCGGAAAAGGAAACGCGACGACGGAAGAATGCGACGTGTTCGGCGATGGTCACTTCCTCTTGGACAAATCCAGCTCCCCCTGCCCGTTCGCCGTCATCACCGACAACGGTATAATAAACTGGGGCGCGTGACCCAGATTCGGGTCGGCCTGGGCGAGGCTGAAAATCACACCACCGTTCGAGGGGGTCGCGTACATCATCCCCTGGGGGGTCTGATACAGAAGCGGCGACAGTATCGACGGTTGGGTCGTGATGGTTTTCGACGTGGGCGACGCCGCCGTGGTCGCAGTCGACGTGGACGTCGAGGGCAATTGAGTTTGAGGGTTTACCTTGAGCTGGGGCTGAAACGTCGAGGGGGGCGGCGGCGGCGACGACGATTGCTTAACGCGAACTTCCGCCTCCGGGGCGTCCGCGGCTTCGCCGTCGCTGCTATCGCTGGAATCAGCCGGCGACATGTTCTCGTCCTGCAAAAATACAAGCAAACGTTACATAAGGGGGGCTACTTTATGCCTATAAAGTTTATTTTAAAAAATCCGAAAATAAACGGATTATAAACGGATCCAAACAACAGAAAAGTGGATGTGAAAATTCGCAGCTGGTAACCGCCTGAAAATATATAGGAAACGTCCGGTGCCAAGTTTTCTCGCATAAAAGTTTCGCCCGAATTTACAATTAATCGCCGGCACGCTCTATGTTTAGATTTTTGCTTCTTTTTTCAACGCACGCCAAATGTATCTGCTCTTCGAATTATTTTTATATCGAAGCGCGAAAAATTCGCTTCCGAGCTCTTGAAGCGAGAAAGCGTGTACGGTGAAACCCTCACAATCATTTATTCGAGGTTGTCAAATAAGTATCAAATATGTCATATAGTTCGTGTGAAGTACATATCGATTGTTTCATTACAACTTGAAAAAATTAAGTCGTAAGACAAAAAAGTCATGTCATAAAAAAGATTAGAAAACGCAGCGTTTATTTGTTCGCTAGGCGACGCACACTTCACCGTAATTTCCGGGCTACAGTTAGAGGACAGGCACAGGAACGGCAGAAAGGGCCATATCATAAAATTTAAAAAATCCATACGTATCAAATATGTCATAACAAGATGTGTACATACACGTGTGTATTTATTTCTTTCGTATGCCAAATAGATGCAGTTATATGAACTGTATACATACTGGGTTGGCCTGACCACCATTGGCTATGCGTTTATCATGAGTAAATGAAGGATAGAATAGTAGAAAGCGCATGAGTAAACGAAATAGCTACATCCATCGACGTTGTCGATTGATAACGCGGGCCACGCTTCGGCCGCAGCATTCCTACCTTCGCACACAACATTGTAATATCTGTATTTCATTTCCACACAAGTTTCAATGACCCTCTCCTTCATTTACTCACAATGAACCGTATACCTAGTCTTAGTCAGACCAACTGTGTATATGAAGCGTATAGATGCAAAAGCAGACATTTAACATTTAAAAAAAAATCAATTAGTTATGAATTCCTCATTGTAAAAGTGGCCAGGAATATGATTAACTGACCCTCTGAGGCAGAAACAGACATTTGAATCCGTTAATCGTATTTCAAATTTAGCTTTAGATGCAAAAGCAGACATTTGCGCACATTTGACTTTAAACGAAACCGATTGCTGCTTTTAGGTCACGTGATCTCGCAATAGCCGCCATTATGTTTATTTCCATAATCAGAATATTAAGGCAAAATATTGTAACTAGGATAAGAGAACCAGCAAAGATGTACAGCTGAAAATCAGTCGAGCGTAACGTAAACATAAGACGATAACATAAACATAAGAATGACTCACTTGCAATTAGGTAACGTATGACTCACCCGCAGTGCAAAAAGATGCACATGCACATATGACAGCGATGATTCATTCGCGGGCCGTGCGCAAAATCTTATGATTCATCTACGGGCACAGATCTAACGCAGGGCCGTGTGCACAAATGTCAAGGCAATAATTGACGTCACGAAACCCCTATAAAAAGGCGACAAATCGAACGTTAGCGCATAATTAGAACAGTTCTAGTCAGTGTCAACTAGTCTAATTGTCTGTAAGTGCCCCAAATGATATGTGAGTATTAGTTGTAATTTACTGTTAATAAATGTTTTGTTATATTAAGCTACGTCCCTTATTTCATGTTACTTAAATTATTACCGTAACAATATGGAGGAATAAAAATATGTGAAATTGGTGTACAACAATTATCAAAATAAACCAATTTAATCTGCCCAGTGTATTTGAGAGGTCAGTAAGTAAATCAGTGTTAACAATGAGTAGCAACATTACTATTGAGCCAAGTCGAAGTAAGGGTCGAAAAAGGGCAGTAAATAAGCAGGCATGGAAAAGAGAAAAAGCCAAGACGCAAAGGTATGTTTGTCTTGCAAGTTACTGTTTAGCAGTTGAACATGTTAATCTACTTTCCTAGATATTGTCGTCAGCATCCGCCTATATTCCCAACATGCGGACATAAAACGAAGACATTGCAATGTTCCCTATTGACTATGACTGATTGTGAGATAAGAAAATTCAATGAGAATTTTTACCACGAGAAACTCAAGTCCTATCAAGATACGTTCGTGATGAAGCACTGTGCGACAGCTAAACCAAAAAGGCCGGGTACCAAAATTAAAGAAAATGTTCAAAATAAGCCGAAGACCGTCAGTGTAAAATACAACATTAAAACTTCAAAAGGGACAATTCCTGTGTGCGAAAAGACATTTGTGGCGATACTAGATATAGGAAAAAACCGAGTTGAGAGAATATTAAAGGAGTATTGCCAGCCGAAAGAAGAGGAGGTGATAGAGTTTCACAAAAAAAATATTCACAAGCGACAGGCCATGAAGAATTTCATTGAATCTCTAACTTGCTGTGAAACTCATCATGCAAGGAACAAAACAGTCATTAGACGATACTTGCCCTGTGAACTGAAGAATATAGTCAAATTGCGGAAGATGTACAATTTTCGAGTGGAAGATCACCTGAAAGTTAAACAGTGTTTTTTCAGAAATATCTTTGTATACAACAGTACAACATTGGGTTTGGATCTCCAAAGGTTGATGTCTGTTCGGAAAAAATCAAAAGAATCACCGAGCCACAAGAAAAAGTAAGGGCAATGGCAGTACAGCGTGTACACAAACTACGTAGCAATGCGTTTTACGACTTATTGTCGTGACGTTTTCTTTTGACTGTCAAAAGAATCTGCCATCGCCGAAGATTCCAGATCAGGCCTGTCATTTCAGCATGCAGATCAACCTCTACGATTTTACGGTGGTAAGTGGACGTTCAAAATCAAAACTCAACCCTGAAACTGCAAAATCATTTATATGGACAGAGAGTGACCGTCAAAGAAACTCGAAGCTCCGCAGTTTTTTACACATTGCAAAATTTTGATGAGGAGGTGGAACAAGTACGTTTGGTAGCCGATGGTTGCGGGGGGGCAGAATAAAAACAGTACGATGGTTGGAATGGTCCAGTACTGGCTACAGTCCTATTCTCCAGCTCATATAAAACTTGCAGAACTTATATTTCCAGTTGTTGGTCATTCTTTTCTTCCTCCCGACCGAGTATTTGCCCAAATGGAAAGGAAAGTCAGAAAGTGTACTAGCATAATTAATCCAGAGACGTACATTAATATTATTAAAGATTATTCTACAGTGCTGAAGATGGGGGAAGATTACTCAGTTTTTGACTGGAAAGGTGAGGTGGCATTTCCGTTTTCAACCATCTAAACGATTAATTTTCCCCAAAACCATCAACGAATCCGTTCTCGTCAGAGGTGAATCGTTTTACAGGAATGATGTTTCTGTTGCTAAGGGTATCTGTAAAAAGGGCAAGATACAGTTACAACCAATGAGTGTGGGCAGAGTTCTCAAAGCCGACAGAATCAAAAGCATTTCATCTTTGTCGGCCAAACACTATGAGGTGTACTGGGCCACCGACGAACGTCTTCATTTCTTCAGGGACGCTTTTGAAAAAGAAACAGCTAATCCGGAGGGAAATCATCCTTTTGCGACTGATGATGTGATTATTCTATCAGATACTGAAGACAATGAGCTGAAAGTTTAGCTTTGTTCATTTTCTTTTTCTTAAATTTGTACTTATGTTTCTTCACAATAAAATCAGTTTCGTTGGATTTTTTTTTACTGAAACTCCGGACTAATTTTCACTACCGCAGCTGGTGCAACTACTAACATTATAGAGATGCAAAACCAGATATTTGCAGTTCACTTAGATGCATAAACAGACGTTTGATAGTCTCAGATGCAAAACCAGACATGTGCCATTTTTTTAACAAAATATCTTTTTAGTGGCGAATCAAATATTTTTGTATCGAGCACTAATATGTTTATTGAATATTATCGCAAATTTTTCTCAAAACGGCAAGTTCATTGATTATCTCGTAAGATTTTGACAGGTTTTTTGCGTTTTACTCAGAACTACTTATGCATCTATACGCTTCATATGTAGTTGCGGTCAAAATAATAGCAGTGCCATCGAATTCTTAGAAAAATATGTATTATTCTTAAATAATTAATAAATTATTTGTAAAACTGATACCATCTTAAAATGTAAATACGTAAGTAAGATATACAGCGAGATCATAAATGATTTCAACCCACGTGACCCCGCCGTATAGGCAACACATTGTACTCTGTTGATAACAATGCAGTGCTGTGTGTTAAATCGTTCGAGGATGTAGTGCTTGCGATTTACGAAGGCATCGTCATTTACATCGCCATCTGGGAATGCTTGGTTAAAGTGGTTAACCTTAACCATGGCCAACTCCATTAACATTCACTGACGTGTATGTATGGCCGTTTCAATTTGACTTTTAAAAATTTGACGGGTACTCCACTCAGCGCCTCTTGTGAGTTTTTAAGTAATTGCAGTTGCCATTACGTTACTGTCAGTAGTTCTGTAGTATCTTTAATAGAGAGCGCTGAGGGGAGTACTCCACGGCATGCTTTCCGGAACCGAATTTTAGGCGAATTGACACGGCCATACATACACGTCAGTGAATGTTAATGTTGCTGGCCATGACTTAACAGAACAGCTACAGTCACGAAAGTCAAATTATTAAATTAAAAGCAGAGGAAAAGAAGAATACGGGACAATCTTAACAGATGCCCTGCAGTGGTGACAGATCTAAGTTCTTCAGTTCTTTCTCATTTAAAAATAAATTGAAACTTCTTTGAAATTATTCCATTATAGTCCGTTAGATGTCGCCCTAACTCTGGCATTGATTTAATAAAAAAAAGACAAAAATATAGGACGCTAACGACAGATGTCATTATTTCTGTCATGGATCTGAATACCTGAGTTGTTTTCCATTCAAAAAATAAATTGAAACTACTTTGACATGATTCCGTTGTAGTCCGATAGATGTCGCCGTAAAACCTGGCATTTATTCAAGCAAAGAAAAACGAAAATAAGGGACGCTAATGACAGATGTCACTTATTTCTGACGTGGATCTGAATACTTGAATTGTTTTTCATTCAAAAATGAATTGAAACTACTTCGAATTGATTCCATTAGATGTCGCCCTAATTCTGGCATTGATACAAGCAAAGAAAAACAAAAATCATTTCGAGCACTTCATTTTAATGAAAGATGGGGGGCGAGGGGACTCACAGGAATCAAGCACCCCGATGGTAACAGAAAACTACTACGTCCACGTCGTTGTACTTTATTTTCTGGGTCGTCTAGGTTTCTAAAAGTTAAAAATTTTCCAGTAATTTCAAATTTGCATAGTAAATGTCTTATTTCTTTTAAGTTTCAAGTGGTTAGAAGAAAAGGTGGTATTTTTCATTGGAAATGCGCTGCAGAATCGAATGTATCGGTTTTGAATAGAGGAGATCGGAAATTTCGTCGATTGCAGCGCCATCTATCATGAAGCGAAAAGAATGTTTCCCATAAAAGTTTCACACTTTTTGACGTACCATCCGAATCTGTTATAAAAAATGGCGGTTCCTGTTTAAGATTTGAAAGTTACCTCCGCCCCACCCCCTCCGGAAAGGGGAGGGGGACTAATTTTAGCACCGATAAATTTCCCTCGCGGAATAATTAACTTTTTAATTCAGACATTTTTTGCGTAAGATGCTTTTTTCTACAGATATTTGACAATTCCAGCATAAATGACTCACCCGGAATATGGCTATACATTCCTCCAATGCCGTCAGGAATGTATAGCCATATACATATACATATATATATATAGGCTATACATTCCTGACGGAATTGGAGCCGCTCAAAGATGAGCTCTTCTGACCTTGAATTACTCTTAGGCTGAGTTGCACCAACGTCGTTGTTAATTAATCCTAGATTAAACACAGGACTTCATTCACCTTAATTCGAGATTAAACCAGCCATGCGAACTTCATGTATGTATGTAGTACATAGTGATTGTTTCGTTAAAACTTGAAGAAAAAATAGAAGACACAGGGTGTGTTCGACATTACGCTCGGAGCACGCTCTGAGCAGAAGTGTGAGGGAAAGCGAATGAGTTTTAGTGCATGTAAGAGTGAGACAAAGGAGGACCCCGAGCGCTCCGAGTGTGTTGTCGGTTATATAGAGCGTCGTCTAATCTCCATTTCGTCGGTGTAAAAGCTTATTCCAATTTAACAAATTTCATTTTCCTTTTCTGTAGCTTTGTCTTCTACTTTTTTCTTTATTTTAAATCAATTTTATAAAGCACATTCATTAACTACAAAGATTTATTTTTCTCATTGTCAGTGTGGGTGAGCAATAAAAAAACTGAGACGTGCAAAATAAAATAAAATGGGCAAAAAAGAGAAAAGCAAATAAAACCAGCAAGTTGAAGAAATGTATCAAAAAAATTAATAGGGAAATAAAACAAGCAAACAAACAGGGATTGCCATACGGTATTTGATTATGTGAAGTGAAGAAGAAAATTAACATGGAAAGAAATCAACATACATGAGACTATTTAATACTATCAAACATGTTCAGGCTTTAGACATCATCAAAGTACAGTTCCGAAGAAATGAGCAAACGAAGAAAATAGAATTACATAAGAATCAACATGTGATTCAAATGATCGGCAGTATTGGAAAAGAACAAGGGGAAATATGGAAGAGAAAAGGAAAACCTGTAGCGACGCGACGGATTTAAAAAGAAAAAATAAGAAGCAGATGTCAAGAATTATGTCGGTTCGGTAAAACAAGAGAGAAAGGCAAAAGACCTCGATTCGAAGTATGCAGAGGTCAGAAGCATACAAATTTAAAAAA
This sequence comes from Dorcus hopei, assembly GCA_033060865.1. Lineage (NCBI taxonomy): Eukaryota > Metazoa > Arthropoda > Insecta > Coleoptera > Lucanidae > Dorcus > Dorcus hopei. The sequence continues at coordinate 5,479,696 of CM065425.1, read as the reverse complement.
AAATTGAATAATGAAAGTGGTGCCAAGAAAACTTAAAAGAAAGTTTAATGAAAGCAAATAAATTTGTCGCAAGTCGGTTTTGATTGCAATGGATTCCTCGAGCATCCTCTGGACCGGGGCTGTTTCGGCCCGATTTGGAGCCTCGCCAGCGAAAGAGTAGCTCCGAGAACTCTACCGCAATCTCGCACGATTTTAGCTAAAAAAATCAGTCGCAAGATAACGCGGCCTAAACGGCTAATAAAAGTAAAGAATTAAAAATTATAATCAAACATAAATTGACCGTAAATTAAAAGGAAAAAAAGGAAGAAAATATTAGCTAACAGTAAATGGGATGAAATGAATATAAACACGGTAATTTGGGCGAGGTTTACGAAAAAGAAAACGCTCGAAATTGTGTTTGTAAAATGTAGAAATGAAGATCATTCAAAAACATGTAAAAATCCGCAATATTTGAATCAACTGCAACGATTAGAGCATTCTTGTGAAATTGAAGAAAATGAAAAGAGAACATCAAAACAAGGTAGATGAAATAAATGAAAGGACAACAACAAGACACACGATTGGAAAATAAAAAGCAAAGAAGATAATAAAAAGAGCCAACGAGGACGAAGGGAAGGTGGCGAAAAACGGCAATTTTTTTCTAAAATTAAGATTACAGTAAATAAAAATAAAATGAAACGATCGGAAGAAAGGGGACACTAAAACATGCAAGTAGAAAAAAATAAGAAACAAAGAAGATGATAATTAAGGGAGACATCAAAAGTTTTTGGAACACTTGATTGAAAGAAAGGGGGAACGATGCCTGCGTATTAAATAAAAATAGAATTAAAGAAAGAAAACTCTTGATGAGAAGAAAGAGGAACGAAAGCGTGACATTAAAACAAACAAGTAGAAAAAAAGCATCGAGGAAGATAATGAGGGGTAGCGGACAATCGTCGAAATTTTCGAAAATTAAATCTAGATGAAAATAAAAGCAATAAAACGGAAGAACGATGAACACTTCACCGGAAGAAAAAAGGAATGTTGGGAGAACATTAAAACACGCAAGTAGAAAATAAGAAGCAAAGAATGTATGTTATAAAAAGAGAGGGAATGTAGCGAAAATAAATAAAAGAAAGGAAACACTTGCTTAGAAGAAGGGGGAATGAAAGTGTAACTTTAAAACTACGTCCAAATAAGAATTAGAAGAAAGAGGAACGTCGGGAGGACATTAAAATGTGTCAAAAACGAAAGGGGAACGTAGCGAGAAATTTAGATGTACATAAATAAAATTAAAGGAAGAAAGCACTTGAATGGAAGAAAGAGAAAGGTAAGGGAACATTAAAACATACAAGTACAGTTAAGAAGCAAAAAATATAATTAAAATAGGCAATCAAAAATTAAGGGGAACGTAGCGTGGATGTAAATAAAAATAAAATTAAACAGCAAAAGCACTTGATTACAACAAAGAGGAGTAAAAGCGTGCAAGTAGAAAATAAGCAACAAAGAAGATAATGGAAGAAGGCACCAGAGTTGAAACAAAGGTAGCGCAGAAATAAATAAAAATCAGATATAAACAAGAAGAAAATGGAAGAAAGGAAACAGACCAGAGCAAAAAATTATTCGCAAAAAATAGTTCCTTGAATGCGTTTAAATTAATTAAAATACTGACATCGCCTAAAGTGCGCTTAATTATTTTACGTTCGTTATTTTATTATTTCTTAATTAAATTGAATTGAATTGAATTTTGTTATACAGAATGGACTGGAAGTTGTTCCGAATCGAAACGTTTGCATATATTTTTGAACCAGTATAGTAGGAAGAAGCGATCGATTCTCGAAGACCGATCGTGAGTATTCCACGCAAGCGCCAGCTTTAAACTGTTTTGGTAATAATAATAATAAGCGACTGTTTTTAACATGTGTTGGAGGGGATTGGATGCAAATAAATTATTTTAAAATTGATTTAATTGAACCAGTAAGAAGAAGCGATCGATTCTCGAAGACTGATCGTGAGTATTCCACGCAAGCGCCAGCTTTAAACTGTTTTGGTAATAATAATAAGCGATTGTTTTTAACATGTGTTGGAGGGGATTGGAAATAAATAAATTATTTTAAAATTGATTTAATTTCCTTTCTAAATTATGTAATTTTTTTTTCTAAATATTTAAAACAGAGTTGCGACGCGACGGTACCTGAGAATTAATGGTCGTTTTTCTTCGCGTTTTATAGTGTTCGTTCTGTTTTACGAGGACGTGTTTCAATTTTCCATTGTTACATATTGATGGCGCAGTAAAAGTACCTTAAATATGTATGAGTGTTTTGCTCGAAGGTTTGGGGCGGAATAAAAGAGATCTGTAGTAGAAATCGATCATAATGCGGAGGATTCCATCGCGAAGTGCAATAAAAAATAAGGACGAATGTCGCAGTGTCCGGCAAACAAGTGAAATTTCCATGGTACAGGCGGTTTTTCTGCATTTCTCCGCATTTGGTCTAAGCCAGCTGCGGTCCGCGCAATAACACTATAATAGGAAACTAAAGCCAAGCAGTCTGCGATTTTCCATTGGAATTGCAAAACTCGTCTTTGTCAAATTTGGTATTGAATCGGACGGCGGCACACGCGTAAATCTATACGCGAGACCGAGCCGAGACTACTAATTAGATGAATTAATCGTTATTTACTTAGTTTATTGTCAGGCATCCGCTGTTTATCCTTATACTCCGGCTTCCCTCCGAACAAATTTTATTCGATAAAATCTGCAGTTTGCGCAAAAAGACCGGCCGCCGATTCTTGCACGTCCCGAATCCGATTTATGTGTCATAAAAACGTATAATAAGTGGAGCTTTTGTCATGTAACGAGAACCGAGATCATAATTGGTAGCCGCTTCCCATGGCATAAATAATTCCGCACCGACCAAATTCATCGATTCTCCGTGCGGCGCGGAGCGGCGATTTACACACTCACCCCGCGCCACTTTTTAACCGCAACAAAATATTCCAAATTTACATACACATGTATGTACCTGCGTACATACGCGCCATATAATTTATCGCACGTTCCTTAATTCCCTTAATTTATCGCAAGTTCGGTCCGTCCCCTGTTTTGTTCAGAACCTTATTTATCGTTCGCTCGTTTAATGACTGCGACTATTTTTCATTCATATCCAACAAGACGACCACCTTTTTGCATTTTAATGACCGATCTACAGTACACAATGCACATGCATAAAAAACAGTGAATTGAAATCGAAAATGTTCAATATCGAATCGAGATACAGTGAGATATTCATATCCAATAAGACCACCGTGTGTAGACATATATGCATTATAATGACGCCCTGAGTTATACAAAAAAAAAAGAAGCAATCGAAAATGTTCAATATCGAATCGAAATACAGTTAGATATACAAAGCTAGAAACAACCATTTTAATGAGCGACCTGCTTTGTACAAAAAAAAAAAAAAAACGACGAAGAACGATAAACAATCGAAATAGAAAATGTTCAATTTCGAATCGAAATCCAATGTTCCTGTCTATTCATAACCAACAACGTAACCGTGCGTATATGCATTTTAATGACAGACCTGCGTTTCCACAAAAAAAAAAACAAAGAATGCAATAAGAAACAAACGAAATCGAAAATGTTCAATGTCGAATCGAAACACAGTGAGACGTACATAGATAACAAAGTCAGAGACAATCGCATTTTAATGAGCGATCTGCTTTGAACTGGAAAAAAATACGAATAACAATAAGAAATAATCGAAATCGAAAAGGTTCAATTTCGAATCAAAATACATACACAGTGAGGCCTGCCCATTCATAACGAACAAAACAACTGTGTGTATGTGCATTTATTTTAATGACGGACCTGCGACGTTCAAAAAAAAAGAAAAAAAAACAACGACTGCAGTAAGGAACAATCGAAATCGAAAATGTTCAGTATCGAATCGAAATACAGTGAGGTATTCATATCCAACAAGACTACCGTGTCTGTAGCCTATGCATTTTAATGACAGCCTTGCGTTATACAAAAAAAAACAGCCAGTGCAATAAGCAGTCGATATCGAAAATGTTCAATATCGAATCGAAATACATTGGGATACATATAGACAACAAAGCCAGAGACAACCATGTATATACGCACGTATATACGTAACCTGCATGATACAGAAAAAATAAGAACAACGAATAACAATAAGAAACAATCGAAAATGTTCAATTTCGAATTGAAATACGCATAGAGTGAGACCTGCCCAGTCATATCGAACAAGACAACTGTGTGTATGTGCATTTTCAAGAGCAACCTGCATTATCTACAAAAAAAAGAACAACGAATACAAATCGAAAATGTTCAATATCGAATCGAAATACGTATAGTGGGACATATACCTATAGACAACAAAGCAAGAGCAACCTTGTATATACACATTTTAAAGGGCGACCTGCTGTGTGCAACAAAAAAAAACTACGAATAACAATAAGAAACGATTTAAATCGAAGATGTTCAATTCCGTATCGAAATACGTATACAGTGAGACCTGCCCAATCATATCGAACAAGACTACTGTGTGTACGTGCATTTTAAAGAGCGACCTGCATTATCCACAAAAAAAGAACAACGAATACAAATCGAAAATGTTCAATATCGAATCGAAATATGTATAGTGAGACATAAAGAGACACCAAACCAAGAGACAACCTTGTATATACGCATTTTAAAGGACGACCTGCTGTGTGGAACAAAAAAAAACTACGAATAACAATAAGAAACAAGACAACTGTATGTATACTCATTTTAAAGAGCGACCTGCGTTATCCACAAAAATGACAACAAATACAAATCGAAAATGTTCAATATCGAATCGAAATATGTACAGTGAGACATACATAGACAACAAAGCAAGAGACAACCGTGTTTATACGCATTTTAATGAGCCACCTGCAGGAAAAAAAAACAACGAATCACAACAAGAAGTAACCGAAATCGAAAATGTTCAATTTCGAATCAAAATACGTATACTGTGAGGCCTGCCCATTCATAACGAACAAAACAACTGCGTGTATGTGCATTTCAATGATGGACCTGCGACGTTCAAAAAGAAAAAAAAAAGCAACGACTGCAGTAAGGAACAATCGAAATCGAAAATGTTCAATATCGAATCGAAATACATTGAGATACATATAGACAACAAAGCCAGAGACAACCATGTATATACGCACGTATAGACGTGACCTGCATGATACAGAAAAAATAAGAACAACGAATAACAATAAGAAATAATCGAATTTGAAAATGTTTAATTTAGAATCGAAATACGTATACAATGAGACCTGCCTATTCATATCCCACTAGACAACTGTCTGTATATGCATTTTAATGACGGGCTTGCGTTATCCACAGAAAAAGAACAACGAATGCAACATGAAACAATCGAAATAAAAAATGTTCAACATCGAATCGAAATACAGCGTTTAATAACTGCGACTGTTTTTTATATCCAAGGCCCAACCATTTCTTGCATTTCATTGTAATGGCCGGCTTTCAATTTAGATACACACGTATACAAAAAAAAAAAAAAAAAAACAATAATAAAAACGAAACACTTATTCATCTTCATCGAAAGTGTTCAATACGGAAGATTAAAACGAACTGTGACAATATTGACGGATGACGGCTGATATGAGTGATGATGAAACAGGTGATAAGATAGACGAAAGAAACAAAACACGCAACGCCAATGATTGGGCTCCAAAATGGCGGACGAGTCGGCTACGTTTCAAGGTGACGCGACGTTCCGATCAAAAGAAAAGAGAAAAGATTAGGAGTGAGATAAATGAGCTAAATAAAAAGAAAAACGAACAAACCAATAGAAACAAATTGGCGCCCAACGTGGGGCAAGCCACCGCGGCGACCAAATATCATTATATAAAAATGACGCCCAACGTGAGCCTCTTCCACTATGTACAAAAATTGGGAACCATCGAAGAACCTCTCTCTTCGCATATCCATTGCGATAAGTCAATTTGAAGGTTATCTTTGTAATGTGAGATGTCAACGAACGTTGCCGCCAACATTAAAAAATAAAAGCTTGAGTCCTTACCAACAATTTATTGCTGAACGAATGTTTGTGTCATCAACTTGTATTGTTGCCATTCTACAATTGGGCATTAATGAGGTATGACACCCAATTGCGTTTTAAAGTATAATAACTAAAATTACAAAAAAAAAAACCATTTTTTTGTTCTTTGATCTTATAATCGTAAATTTGATAGACAAAAAGAATGAACGCAGAAACTAGTTTCGGAACGCAGCCCTGCTGTGCAATCATGACATTGAGGAATTTGTTTGTCATTTTAAATATCAGATGGCGCTGAATCGATTAAATCTGTGAATAGTTATAAAATTAACAAAAGTTTTTTTAGAACGGGCCTTTTCTAAAGAGTTTTCGAAAGAAATCTAAAGATAAACCAGAGCCAGAAAGAACGAATATCAATTTGAAGGTTATGTTTACAATTTGAGATGCCTAGTGCTGGTAATTTCAAGCATATATTATGTCAATTTGAAGGTTATTTTTGAAATGTCAACAAGTGCAGCGGCTATTTTCTTATGTAAGTTGTCGCCAACCTAACAAAATAAAATTTCGAGTTTTTTTAATGAGCTACGTACTTTATGAGGCAACCCAAATGAGTTACTAAAGCACCCGATAAGTATTCGAAACACAAAAAGGATTTTTTCTTCTTTCCTTGAACTTTCGCAAAGCACACACGTCTCAAATTATGTTATACTCGTCAAACATTTAAAAAATAGTTAGTTTCTTAACGCACCCCCGCCGTACAATCAAGGCATTAAAGAAATTGTTTGTCGTTTCAAATAATAGATGGCGCTGAATGTTGGACCTTCTCTGTTGTTCGTTTTTCTATAATTATAATACCTGTCAAATGTTTCTGATGTTGGTGCCCTGTTGTCTGAATGTTAGGAAATTTAAAAAAATTCTGTTCTACGTTTAGGGGATAAAAGCAGGCTTTCAAAAGAAACCCTTAAATAAACTTTAAACAGTTTTCAGAAAGATTGTGACATTGGTTGGCGCTTAAAATAATTTCAAACAAGTGTCGTCAATTTGAAGGTTATGTTCATTATTTGAGATGCCAATAAATTGAACAAATGCAAGTAGTTTTAAACATGTAGCCTACATACGTCGCCGTAACCAACCGAACAAAATTTAAAAAAGTTAGTTTCTGAACGCACCCTCGCTGTACAATCAAGGCATTAAAGAAGTTGTTCGTCGTTTTAAATCATAGATGGCGTTTAATTAACCAAATTTGTGAGTAGCTGTAAAGTTGCACCTTTTGTACGTTTCTTTTCTATAATACCTGTTAAATGTTTCTGATGTTGGTACCCTGTTACCTGAATGTTACAAAATTTCAAAAATTACTGTTCTACATTTGGGGGATAAAAGCAAGCTTCCAACAGAAACCATAGAATTTTGACACTGACAGGTATCATAGAAAGAAAAAAAAAATAAACCATAAACAGATTTCAAAAAGATTGTGGACCGTTGGTGACGTTGATTGGCGCTTAAAATAATTTCAAACAAATGTCGTCAATTTGGAGGTTACGTTTATTATTTGAAATGCCAAGAAATAGAAATTAAACAAATGCAGGTAATTTCAAACATGTAGGCTACATACGTCGCCGTGGCCAACCGAACAAAACAAAAAAAGTTAGTTTCTGAACGCACCCTCGCCGTACAATCAAGGCCTTAAAGATATTGTTTGTCGTTTTAAAACATAGATGGCGCTGAATTAACCAAATTTGTGAGTAGATGTAAAGTTGGACCTTCTCTATTGCCCGTTCTTTTTCTATAATATGTACCTGTCAAATGTTTTCATGTTGGTATCCTGTTACCTGAATGTTAGGCTGTGATGTTAGGAAATTTCGAAAAATTTGGAGGATAAAACAGGCTTCCAATCGAAATCCGAAAATTTTGACACTGACAGGTATTATAGAAACTGCGTTCATTTATTCAACTCCGTTCACTCCATTTACTCCATTCGCACTTTTGTCTCACTCTTCCTTGTATTAAAACTTATTCGATCTCATTCTTTAGAGCGCGAAAAGAGTAAATAGAGTGAAAGGAGTTGAATAAACGAACGCAGCTAGAAAAGAAAACTATAAACAGTTTTCAGAAAGACTGTGGACGATTGGTGATATTGATAATTCCCAACAAATGTCGTCAATTTGGAGGTTATGTTTATTATTCGGGATGCCAAGAAATTGAACAAATGCAGATAGTTTCAAATACATAAGTAGCTACATACGTCGCCGTCGCCAACCGAACATAATAAAAAAAAAGTTAGTTTCTGAACGCACCTCTTCCGCATTAAAGAAGTTGTTTGTCGTTTGAAATAATAGATGGCGCTGAATTAATCAAATTTGTGAGTACTTGTAGTAAAGTTGCACCTTCTCTATTGTCCGTTTCTTTTTTTTTATAATACCTGTCAGATGCTTCTGATGTTGGTATTAGTTACGTGAATGTTAGGAAATTTCAAAAACTTCTGTTCAACATTTAGGGGATAAAAGCAGGCTCCCAACAGAAACCCTAGAATTTTGACACTGATTGCATTAAAAAAAAAACCATAAATATTTTTCAGAAAGTTCTGGACGTTTGGTGACATTGATTGGCACTTAAGACAATTTCAAATAAATGTTGTTTATTTGGAGGTTATGTTTATTATTTGAGATGCCAAAAAATTGAACAAATGCATGTAGTTTTAAACATATAGGTGCAGCCTCAATCAAAAGTAATGAAACGTGGAAAACCGAAACGCTGTAGTCAGAGTGCAACGGTGCCGAGTCAGAGAGAGAGCGCAACGTGTTGTGGCTGGGTCTTCGAACTTCGGAAACATTCGTTCGCCATAAGGCTTCATCTCACTCGGTATCTTCTCTCTCTGACTACAGCGTTTCGGTTTTGAACGTTTCATTAGTTTTGTTTGAGGCTGTACATACGTCGCCGTCGCCAATTGAACAAAATAAAAAATAGTTAGTTTCTGAACGCACCCCAGCTGTACAATCAAGGCATTATAGATATTGTTTATCGTTTTAAATAATAGATGGCGCTGAATTAACCAACAAATTTGCGAGTAGCTGTAAAGTTGAACCTTCTCTATTGTCTAGTTTTTTTCTGTAACACCTGTCAAATGTTTCTGATGTTGGTACCTGTCATCTGAATGTTAGGGAATTTCAAAAATTTCTGTTGTACATACATTTGGGGGATAAAAGCAGGCTTCCAACAGAAACCCTAGAATTCTGACACTGACAGCTATTATAGAAAAAAAAAACTATAAATAGTTTTCGAAGAGAATTTAAGACAAACGAGAGCAACAAGCAAATGCCGTTAATTTGGAGGTTATGTTCATTACTTGAGCTGCCAAGAAATTGAACAAATGCATGTAATTTTAAACACGTACGTCGTCGCCGTCCACGGTGAATTGAATACTACGGTGGCAGCATTGAAGTGAGATAGCGAACCGTTACGTCACGGCATACCCGCTTCTCCCTCTAAAACATTCACTGTCAACCAATTATAACTGTCAACTAACCGTCACGAAGTTCGCAGCGTAGATCTGCGAGGATATGCGGTGACGTTATGCTGCCGCCGTTAGTATTCAATTCACCGTGGTCGCCGTCGCCAACCGAACAAAAGAAGAAAAAAGTTAGTTTCTGAACGCACCCTCGCCGTACAATCAAGGTATTAAAGAAGTTATTTTATCGTTTTAAACAATAGATGGCACTGAATTAACCGAATTTGTGCGTAGATGTAAAATTGGACCTTTTCTATTGTCCATTTCTTTTTCTATAATACCAGTCAAAAGTTTCTAATGTCGGTAACTGTTACCTCAATGTTAGGAAATTTCAAAAATTTCTGTTGTACATTTAGGGACAAAAGCCCTACAATTTGGACAATGACAGCTATTATAGGAAAAAAAAAACATAAACTATACTAAACTATAAACAACAGTTTTCGAAGAGAATTTAAGACAAACGAGAGCAACAAGCAAATGCCGTCAATTTGAAGGTTACGTTTATTACTCGAGATGCCAAGGAATTGAACAAATGCATGCAGTTTCAAACATGTACGTCACCGTCGCGTCGCCAACAGAACAAAATAAAATTTCGAGTACTTTAACGAGCCGAAAGCCAAATAATGAGTTTCTAAAGCAGTCGTTAAGTATCGAAAATAGAAAAACGAATGCTTTTGTTCTTTCAACTTTTGTAAAGCACGTTTCGAATTATATTACAATCGTAAACTGTAAAAAAGAAAGTTTCTGAACGCACCTCCGCCGTGCGCCGAACATGACGTTCGGAATTCGTTTGTCATTTGAAATAATAGATGGCGCTGAATTAACCAAATTTGTGAACGGCTATAAAATTAAGAGTTTACAAAAGTTAAAAAGAAAAGAAAAATTCGAAAGAAATCTAAAAGCCGAGAGATAGATTGTGGTGGTTCCCCATTGTCTATTGTTATAGTTCGATTTGAAAATATGCAAGGCGTTAATCGGTGTCGAAGTATCTATTGTGATCTAAGTTAATCGCCCAAATAAACAGGCGTGTAATTAACCGGTCGTGTAATTGCAACAACGTAAGGAGAGAGAAAGAGAGAGAGGGCCGCCGCCGCCTTCCGTGTAATTATTTCACATTTAACAAGCCGTCTACAAATATAGACATTTTGACGAAATGATTAAAAAGGTGCGCCGCTAGCGGGGCATATTTTTCCGCTCGATCGGTCGCAGGCCCAGCTGGCACTTCTTCGTCGTCTGAAGACGCCCGCCCGGTCCTTTAATAATCTCCTTTAACGACACGGACACATGCGCGGGACAAGCAGTTCCGCTTTTCTTCTCCTGCTTGGCTCCTCCGAAAAAATCGCTGCGACCCGATTTTACCGCCGATCGATTTCTTCGCCGACGCAGTTTCACCTGCCCCCCGGAACCGGCCGATTTTCCGAACGCTTAGCGCCGTTTTCACCCCCGAATTTTTCAGATGGTCGAGCGCCGTGTGCTCGCGCTGACCCCGTATCGGACCGGGTCAATAGCCGAATTGATCAAAAGATCCGGCGCCTAAAACACTTGACGGCGCGGTGTTTAATGCGGGAGCAACAATCGGAGAATAAATATATTAAATGTGTTTGATGCTATACGTTTGTTCATTGTTTTGCGCAAGAATTTATCCTACTTGCGTATCCGAACAATGCGGTTCGCTCTTTGTGTAGAGAGCGCGCGCGCGAGCGCGCTCTCGTCGCTCCCCCAGAAACTATTTCACATCCGTTTCCCTCGGAGACGCAATAAAAATCAATTAGGCATCGACGACGAAACAACCGCATCTAAATCTCATTTGGTAAAAGGGGCAAGGAAACGAGCGAACGGTTCAAGAAAAAAAAAACAATCTGCAATATTGAAAACCTTTCTTAAGAGATGGCGCTCGGTTACGGTAAATCCCATAGAGCCGCCGTCCGCCGCCATTTTGATTTCAAACTTTGAAATATTGACAGCCAACTTTAAAATATGTAGTAGACTCATCAAAATGGTTTAGGGGACAAACGTAAGAAGTATGCTTGCGTAGATTAATCAAAATTTTATGCGAATTTGGCATACAGTGTGGCAAACTTAGGATCAAGTTGTGTCCGTAATCAATCCATAATCAAGTGAGAATTAGCTAATGACATTAATTTGTATTGAAGGGTTGCTTGTGCTCTCGATACGTTTTACATTAATTTAGTTGGTGTTCGCCTGAGAGGAATGGAAGTTGAGTTTTATAGTGTTTCGGAATTAATAAAAATGGCAAGACGGCGGCATCTCAGTTAAGAGCTACAGGGTGGTGTGACTATTCGAAATGTGACGGAGGCTGTAAATTCTACAACTACAAAAAGTACCATCGGTCGCTTGTGGCAGCGTTATGGCGAAACTGGCCAGAAAAGCGAGTGCTGTACAGGATAGATTTTTTGGCATGCAAGTATTTCCTAATCGACATCTTACGGCCAACCAACTAAAAATGGAGCTCCAAAATGTCCATCAGATAGGTGTCAGTAATCAAACTGTAAAAAAACAGGTTACTCCATCCTCGACGTCCAGTTAAGCTGAGCGTTCACTTGCCGGCATCGTACGCATCGCACGAATCGGATTTTATCACTGCCCATGCGTTCACATCGTAAGAGGCGATCTATCCGATGCGAAGCAGTGAACGCTGATACATTTAAAATAACGAAAAGAATGAGTTTTTATGATCCGTTCGCTGCGTGCGATGCGTCCGATGCGGATAAGTGAACGGCTAGCTTTAGGCTTCCCGTGCTATCGCATGGCAACCGCGCACGAAGATTAGAATGGGCTGAAGAACACGTCAATTAGCAAGAACAAGTTTGGGATCATGTGCTCTTCACTGATGAATCCAGGTTCGGTTTGAGGCCGGATCCTAGAAGGCCGAAGGTGTGGAAAAGACCTGGAAACGAAAACCGTTTGACAACTGTTCGGGAAGTGGAGCGGTACCAAGGGGGGATTGTAATGGTGTTACAGTTTAATTTCGTCGGAGCGAGTCTGCCTGCAAACTTGTAGCGAGCTGGCAACGTCTTGTCTGAACATCCGACAACACTGTAACCTTCGCCGGAAACGTCTATTATTTGAATTCTCGCTTTCACATTTGGTTCTTTTATTCAAAACCCTTGGCGTCGTAACTATTCTATTGGCTACGACATTGTTTCACGTGCAACTCCCGGCCATTTTTGTTTGCGACTCACTTTTCGTACGGTAGCTTCGAGTGAACACATGCTCTCGTGAATTGTTGCAAGAATAGTGCAAAATTCGATTTGAATACGGTTCTACCGGAATGATACAAGCTACTCGTGCTGCTCTGTAAAGCCTTGGACACATATACGCGACCTCGACCTCGACCACGATCACGATAGCGATGGCGATCACACGTTCTTTAGTAAATAAATGAGTCCGCACATACTGTTCCGACTTGTTGGCGATAGATTGAAATTGCTTGATCGCCATCGTCATCGTGATCGTGATCGTGGTCGCGATCGCCTATATGTGTTCTTCGCTTAAAATGTTTGATAAGTTTTGATCGTGGTCGTGATCGCCTATATGTGTTCTTCGCTTAAGACGTTTGATAAGTTTTGATCCAACGACCTCGCTAAATTGAAGGTATGTTCTAATATTTCTTTCATGGCGTCTCAATAAACAGTTAATGGCCGTCCATCTTGTCTTTTTAAGATCGTAAAGGGACTGTTAGGGGTGTTACAGTTTAATTTCGTCGGAGCGAGTCTGTCTGCAAATTTGTAGCGACCTGGCAACGTCTTGTCTGAACATCCGACAACACTGTAACCTTCGCCGGAAACGTCTATTATTTGAATTCTCGCTTGCACATTTGGTTCTTTTATTCAAAACCCTCGGCGTCGTAATTATTCTATTGGCTACGACATTGTTTCACGCGCAACTCCCGGCCACTTTTGTTTGCGACTCACTTTTCGAACGGCGCGGCAGCTTCGAGTGAACACACGCATCGTTTGCTCTCGTGAATTGTTGCAAGACTAGTGCAAAATTCAAGCTAAGTACAAGCTACTCGTGCTGCTCTGTAAAACGTTTGATACGTTTTGAATCAACGACCTCGCTAAATCGAAGGTATGTTCTAATATTTCTTTCATGGCGTCTCAATAAATAGTTTTGTCTTTTTAGGATCGTTTTTTTCCCTCCTCGTGTTTTTTTTTGTCGCCTGCACGTTGGATTACGTTCAGTTTGGGGAAGATTGATCGAGCCACGTCGCATTAACGCTGCGAGAGGCTTTGGGGCGTCGTTTACGCTGAGGAGTGCTGCCACCTACCTGAACTAACGTGAACCAACCAACTGCAAGTGACAGAGGGACGTATAACCTTATTTATTTATTTAGGTTATATCGTTCTCGAACTTTCGATGAAGTGGCCGGTATTGTACCAATACTTTGTTTTAAGTTAATTAATATATTTAAATCAACAAATTATCGGTATTGCCTGTTGCGCATTTGCTTTTTTTGAACTCGTCGCAGTATTTTATTCATTTATATACGGTTGCGCAAATAAATCCTGTATTACAGTGTGTGTTTTTTTAATGTCAATTCCTACTCCGAATGCACCAAGTGAGTCAAATCTCCCGAAGGTTACGACTTACTTGAAGCGAACACGACGAGACCTTGGGAAGGGTCTCCGGAGTGGATTTCTTTCAACTGGGCCGGGGTGAAAATTCCCTGGCGCCATGGTTTGTTTTATTTAGTACTCCCCCACCCCGTCTTCACTGAGCTGGCTTGGGAAACAGTTGTGGGAAGCAACGCTTACTTATCACCTGGCATTTCGAATTATTCAGGAGTATTAGTATTTACACTTTTTGGGGTAACAATGGTTTGGGCTGGGGTTGGGGAATTGACCATAGGACAGACCTCGTTTTTGTGGAAGGCTTCTACAACCTGTTATCCTTCCACAGATAGAACAAGTCTGGGGGCAGTTCTTACTTATGCATGACATGACGACAATGCTCGACCATATGTTGCGAGAACAGTTAGAATTCTTTTGGAAGAACAAAATATCGCAGTATTACCGTGGCCTGCGCAATACCCCGACTTAAATCCGATGGAACACGTGCGGGATATGCCACTCAACGAGTGTCCAGAATCATGGCATGGTGTTTCAATCAAAGGAGGAGAGAGACCAGTGGCAACAAGTTGAACACAATGGTATAAACAATTTAATTAGAAGTATGCCCAATAGCTGCCGTGCTGTGATTAACGCCAGAGGTGGCCATACACTGTATTAAATGTGTAAATCTTTCACTTTCGTTCCGATTCCGCTGTAATTTTTAAGTTATAAATTTGCTTTATGTTTGTTGAACATCCTATATAACTTCGTTTGGTTTCTTGTACATTAGATTTCATCGTTGTGTCATAGTACTTCCACTATTTGCAACGGCGTTTATTTTTAGACGTGTCCCCTAGACCATTTTGATGAGTGTCTTACTTTGACAGTAATATTAAATTTCACATCATCAGTCATCGTTAGTTAAAAGTTTTTCTTATCCTGAAAAGCCATTACCGTTATTACTAAAATTTAAAAAAATTCTTGCGTTTTTCCTTCATCTTAATCCTCGTTACTTCACTGTTGATTATTTTATTTCGCCTTTGTTTCTTTTTCTCCAGTGGTGATTTTTTTTTTTTTAATTTATCGATTTCTTGAGTTTTTCTTTTGTTTTGTTTTTCTCATCTGTTGCTTTTCATCAAATACTTTGCGTTTCGTTGACTTCCTTGTGGGTTTCTTTTGCACCACCTGTCAGGCTTCGAATTTCAACATTTTAAAAATTCTCAGCGATGGATTTGCAAGTAAAACGAAGTGTTTTATGCTTTCGGAAGGAATCGATGTGTTTAGGCGATTCCTTGTGAATGTAATCGTCGCGTCCTGTCTATAATATGTGTGTCAGAATGAGAGAAAAAAAAATTAATGACTTCAAATACCTAACCCACGGTCCATTACTACGAAATTCTTAACTTAAATTCGACTCATTGGTAGAAAAAAGCTCTAGACAGAGATCTCGTTTTATTGCGTGAGGTTAAAACAAGACGAGAATACTCTAGAGCAGTGAATAGTAAACGCAATGTTATTTTAAGTCTCGCAAATTAATTAACGATCATTGAAAAATTAAAACTCAATTATGTTCGTGTTAACAGATGTAAAAAGCGTTCACGCTCGATCGCCTTCATGAATTAAACTCTTTATTATTATTATTACGTGGCGCCGCTGAAAAAAAAAAAAACTCCGAGACGTCGCGTTGTGGGGGTGCGTTCAGTTTAGACCAGGATTTTTGGGGGCACATCAAAATCATCAAGAAAGTGCGACGAATTAAATTTTTTTTTTTATCCAACCGTGGATCTCAATCTCAGTATATATTAATATATATGTATTGTAAATTATTTAACAAAATCATTGTAATCATAAAAACAACTATCTAATAAAAATGTCTTTAATCTTTGTTGGAAACTAGTGAAAGACTCTAGCATTGTTATGGAAGTAGGCAATGTTTTATAAAGTTTCAGTGCCTTGTAGTAAGCACAGCGTTCAAAAAGAGCAGTGTTGTGCTTGGGAATTGAAAGACAATTGCAATTTCTAGTTTGTACTGATACACTGGATGCATATTTTTCTTTATTACTTGGAAGTAATTGCAGAGAAAAAGTAAAAGCTGCTGAACTTCAAGCCCAACATTTAAAAGAGGAACATTTAAAGAAAATGCAGCATATGCAAGAAAAACATGAGAAACACATCGAAGAATGTAATGCTCGCATGAAATTCATGCAAGAGAAACATCTGCTAGAAATGCAACTCATGAGAGGTCATTCAAAAAATATAAACAAATGTATTTGTAAAAATAATATATAACTTGTTTAATAAAATATATTTTATAAGTTATCTGTGATTATTAATTTAACAAATTTTGAAAATATTGATCTATTAAAGTTTGCCTTCCAATATGGTCAAAAATAAAATTAGGCCCATCATTGTGTTCAATGACATGATCCTGTACTATGGCTGCTGCAATTTCTCGTTCAATGTCATCTTTTATACCTTCAGGAAGGTCATCCCGCATTGTTTTCCAACTTTAGTCTTATTCCATATGCCAATATAGGGAATCTTCGCTTTAAGACTCCAAAGCGCATCTCTCAATGGGGTTTCGTGTGCGTATTTGTGACCCATTAAATAAATTTTCAGCAGGAGTTTGCACATTTCGTAGAGGAGTAATCAAATAGGGCTTCACATCATACCCTTTGTCTTCCACTAACCAACCATCTCCAAATTCTCCCATCTCAAAGCGATGTTTTAGTCGAGAATTCGAAAATATATTTGAATCATGTGCCGAACCTGGCCAGCGAGCTACAATATCAAGAATTTTCAGGTTTGAGTCACATACAGCTTGCACATTATACATATGATAAAAATCCTTTCCGATTCCTATAAATTTCTGCTTCTGGTCCTCCTGGTGATATCATTTTCACGTGAGTACAATCTATACCTCCTAGGCAACGAGGAAATCGAGCGATATTATAGAAGCCTTGTTTTACATTGCATTTCTGTCTGCCTCTGTAGCAGGCATTTTAATTATATTTGGTCTCACCCTTGCAATCGCCGGAATAACTTTTGAAATTACTCTACTGGTGGTTGATTCATCTACACCGTTATTATCTCCTATTAGTTTCCCGTTGCAAGAAACCGTAATGTGATGAAAAGCATTTCTGCAGCAGCACAGTATGATTTTTATGGGTTATGGGTGCAACTTCGTTTTCAATTGTATTTATTAGAAAACGTGCAACATCTTTAGAGAGTCTGTATCGCTCCTTAAACTCTTTTTCATCGTAGGTCTCAAAAGGATTAATCCTATTTCGAAAAACACGGGCTCGTCTGTCTTGCACCATTATCATTATTATCATCATCCCGCGTGAGCGCAGTTTTGAAGCGCGACCGACGTAGGAGGGAGCGCTTCATCTCGGTTCGTAAATAACTATTACTTCTATTTGATGTCGTGCTGTTAAGGATTTTATTATTATTATATGTTATTTTAGCACCTTTTATGAGCTGTTGATATTCTCTCTTTTTAGCGTAATAAAAGTCTGTCAGTGTACTGTTAGCTCCTATCTTACATACAGAATATAGATCTCTAAGAAAATTGCCTTTGTAACCAAGGAGACCTGTTTTTACATTTATTGAGAGCAGTTTTTGAGGTAACAGAAAAAGATGAATTAAAATGCCTAATGAACACAGCCATGAATTGTTCGAAATCAATGTTACAGAAAGAAGAATTCATCAAATCATCCTGGCGAAGGCAAGAAACAAAGGTCGAGCGATTAGCTGAACTAAATTCTCTTCGAGTAAACGTGGTATTGAGAGTTACACCTGGTAATGGTAGTTGAGTTGTAAAGATTTGCGCAAAATGATCAGACAAGTGACAGCTAATTTTTGGAAGATTGCTAAAGACATTGTCTATGCATGTGGCACTGTTTCCACATATACGAGTAGGTATGAATGCAGAATATTCAATAACAATAGAGTAGTAGAAGCATTAGATGAAAAATTGACATTAAAATCACCGTATACAATTATATTATTTGATATTTTAAAATTTTTATCCAATAATTCATCAAGTTTAACACAATTACCGTCAGGAGATCTATATAAGCAGAGTACAAAGAACAAGAAATTATTATATTTGATTTTACAACATGAGAATTCAAAGTCTTTGTCCACACACTCAATTTTCAAGTTGAGATTCTGACAATATGGAGACAAATAATCAGGGACGTAAATTGCTGTACCACCTCCCCTTATGTCCTTCCTAGAACTGAAAATAATTTGAGTATAACCTGATCTATACCGTGACTTTTTTTTATCTCTGAACATACATACATCTTCCTATGTTCAGTATAAAAAAAAACATGTCAATGCATTGCAGGATATGGAAGCAATCTCCTAGCCGTCACCTAGCAATCTTCAACAAAATAAATGTACTATGAGTGTCAATTATGAAATGTCATGATTTAAATTCCGAAATCTTAAGAAAATCTTTGTAAGTATAAAATAATTGCTTAGCACGTTGTTTAAAACGTGAAGGAGAACATTTCGAACATTTATTATGGTGCTCTTGTTAACAAAATAAATTTTACAGAAACTCGTTTTGTTTCATCATAGGTAGCTGGTATACCCTTGCAATGTATTGACTCGATTTTTCTAAAACTGAACATAGGAATATTTACATTGTGTGTTCAGAGTTAAAAAAAACTCACGGATGTGTTTGGCATTAGTTCTTTACAAAGCCAAGTTTCGGTAAGGCAGCATATATCAGGATTATGTTGTTGATGCAAGAACATTTCAAATTCAGCGGTTTTCTTATTAATTCTACGAACATTTGTGATGTAGTAAAAGAAGCGAAGTACAATTATTATCATTATTATTATAAACATTTCAAGTAGCGACATCTTTTGATCGCTTTTTGACCTGACATTGCAGTAGGATTGACAAAAGATGTCGCTACTTGAAATGTTCATTACTTTCACATCGCTTTGGCGAATAACCTGGGCAAGTCGGTTTGGTTTGCAGTGGAGTTCTCGAGCTACGGTTCTGGTGACGAAGGCCTGAAACAGCTGTACAGAGCCTGCTTGAGGAATCCGCTGTAATCAAAACCGAAACCTAAATGATTCAGTGCTTCGGGACTAGAAATATCACAGATAATTTTGGAAATTTCTTGTAACGTTTTGGTCTTACCAAACTTTACATACCCAAACTTATTACTCATGAGACTATTTACGAATGTGACTGAATTGCGATAAACTTGGTTGAATTTTTTTATAAATTCAGCTAATTTTGAGATGAATTTGTCAATCTGAAATTGTACATTCGACATATTATGAAGAAATGGAATCGAAGTGATTATGATGTTAGTATGAATACATTTACGTAGTTTGCTTAAAAATAGCTTCAGTTTAGGGTAGGATTTATATCTAAAGTCATGGCCACCTGTCATTATAATGACGTAATCATTTTTTGTAAAATCCTTGCATAGAGAATCTATATTTTCTATGACATTGGCAAAAAATGTAGCTCATTCAATGTGCATTCTATTTGGAAAGCTTCATTGCGGAACGATTCCAATTCATGGTTTAACTAATTATTAATATGTGTATTCTTTAATTAGGTGATTTGACAGAAACTAAGAAAGAAAAAAATGAAAAACATTAACGTCCAATTAAATCGTTCCCGTCGATTGTAAATGAGCAATTCTGCATGCCCCTACGAGCTTCGCCGAGTGGGTAATTAACATCGGACATGGAAGAGGGGTGGGGGCGGTGGTTAATTAAATCCTTCTCTAATGAAAAAGAAACCGCGAGCTTAAAACGTACGCGTGGTGACATTATTTGATTATTCCCTGCACCCCCTACGCTTTTTGTGAGTAAGTACAGTCGTGGGCAGTTATAGAAGAGCCGAATTTGACACAATTCTCTTTTAACTGCCCAGGAGTGTACCTAACAAAAGCCTCAATTGGAACTGCAAAGAAAACTATACGAAATGGCCTTACTCTTTAAAGGCGTTCTTAATGCTGCAACGAATTCTCCGAAACTGCAAGGTTTTAGAACGCAATAGAAACCGCAAGTGTTTTGTTTTAATAAGGCAAGAGGAAGACCTTGCTTTGATGAGTTAGTTCAGTCTACGCGTAAAGGAAATTGAGATGGTACGAATTTAAGAGGAGGGTGCGTGCACAAGTGCGCAAGGGATGAGAGCGTACTACCTACGTAGTAATGTAATAAAGGTCGAATCGAGTCCGTATGCAATAAGTGACTTATAGGATTGTTGAAATCGGCGGAGGCACGTAACAAGAGCTCAATTATGTTCAATAAATAGGTGATAGCATCGGCGACGTTAAAATCGCAGCGGTATCGGGCGGGTATATCATGGATATAGCGATGGTAATCTGACTCTCCGTCGGGTCGCGTACGTACTAAGTAATGGCCGCTTGTCCCACAATTACGCCGAACAATGGCTATTATATTGTTATCGAGTTACTTGGCAAAAATATTGACTTATTATATGCACCGGCATATATCCGTTGCCGTTCCGCGCGCGGTGTAGGTGTAGGTACATCGCTCGTACATATGCTGTGTGTCCCTTTATTTTTCCGCATATTAATGCCGTATGTAAATAAAATGCGTCATTAGTATGCCCGGCATTGTGTTGCTTAACCCGTAAACTCGGCTTCCGCCGCGACACCGCCGCTCCGGGGAAACCCACGCCGAGACGAGAAATTTCCACCGTGGGACTTCGATTTACTTTCCGGGCGAAATTCTGGCGGACACTCGATAACACCATGAATAAATACGGGCCGCGACGTAAAGTAAATTTAATCTTCATTACATTACGCGTCGGCGAAGCTCAAATTAAAAAAAAAAAGAAATCACGAAGCTTCGACCTAACACGACCGCATATTAACAAGATCGAATTCGAATTTGGCGCCTTTATTATTTACAATGTTGCCGGATCTTGCGCATAATCCACAAGTTAAAGTTTATTTACAATGTTGGCGGATCTCGCACAGAATCCATAAGTTAAAGTTTATTTACAGTGTTGCTGGATCTTGTGCAGAATCCATACGTTAAAGTTTATTTACAACGTTGTCGGATCTTGCGCAGAATCCATCCATCCATCCAAGTTAAGCCCCTGTCACATCATTAGTCAGTTTGATCAAAGTGGACTGACAAACTAAACTAATGACATCACATGACGTCATGGAAGTTGTTTGAGCAAATTTTCGAAATTTTAGGGGCGCCTCTATATCCATCAGTCAGTTTGATCAAACTTGCCTTATGATTGGTAGATTTAAACGCACAGGAAGAGACGCGAAACGGAAGTCTAACATCTAACCTAACCTGTAAGGCTAACACTGCCACTGCTTTTTTTCTATCCGTTTTTGCGTAACTTTTTTAAAATGACGATTTCCAAAAAAAAATTTAACCTCAAAGTTTGGTCAAATTTCTAGTGCTAGTTTGACGAAATAACGAATTTGATAAGTCTTGACGTCATTGATGTAGTTTGTCAGTCCAGTTTGATCAAACTGACTGATGATGCGACAGGGGCTTTAATGTTAAGGACGTGAGAAGCAAATAAATGTAACGTGGTGGCCTGAGGGGGTTAGAGGAGAAGGTGAAAAGCGAAGGGGCATGGTAAATATATCTACTAATTACTTCAGCTGTCAAATTACAAGTAAATTTGTCCAAATATCGTCTAGAGACTTTTGCTTTTCATCCGTTTCCTGTTTTATTATCTATAGTCTATCTCTACAACTGTTGTTTATAGTTTACTGTTGGTAAGTCAACTGTCTATCCAGGTGTACTATATACAGTCTATTTTAATAGTGCATCAACAATTTGCCGTCAATAAAAAATTATTTTGTATTATGTATTATCTGTTGGGGTAGTCTATTGTTTATAGTCTGCCTCAATATCGTCTAGAGACTCTCGGTTTCAGTTCTGCCATCTATATTCTATTTCTAAAAATCTACTGCTACCGATTATCTGTTGTTTATAGAGCACAGATTTAATTAATTCTCTATGGTTTAACTGAACAATATATTGTCTATAGTCAACTATTTTGTATTGAATGTTTAGTTTACTTCTACTATATGAGTATTGTCTATTGTCGTTCTATAGATTTTATTGTCGATGGTTTTATTGCCTGTCTTAGTGCGCGTACTATCTACAGCGTGGTTGATAAGTTCCGAGTTGGTTGGTACCGCGATCGGTAAGCAAGCAAAGTCACCCTAAAAATAATAAAGTAAAAAAAACTGATTCGCGGATAATTATAAACCGTGGCCGGTCGAGTCCGTATACATACTTGTACGGTAGCTGAAACATGCGCGAATAAATTGCGGAGCGATCGCTCCAAAACGAGCGCAAATTGCTATTAAATATGACGTAAAACCATTAATTAATTCACTACACGCGGATCGCGGGGGGGCGGGGCGGGGGGGAGGCCCGAGCAAAAAGAAATCGACTTTTAAACATCTGTCGACTATTGGCGAATTTGCGGCCGCCATCTTCGCGTCGACCATTATTGTTAATTTCCGGGGGCTCTTAAAAATACCGTTTTTTCTTTTCCGATTGTTGAAATATTTTAATTAAAACGTGCGAGTTGCGTGGCGCAACCGGGGCCCCGAACCTAATTAAAATTCAAATAAACGACTACTCGCGCGCGCACTTGCGCTAACCGTTTATCTCGCCGCCCATCTGAATTGCGTTTGCTTTCGGTTCTTCTTCTTCTTCTTCTTGTTCTTCGCCCGCCGACGGAAACGCTTCTCCTCGTCGAGACGAAATCACGATGATCGATCTATATTAATTATTAGGTTTTAATCTGCGTTTTTGATTCAGTTTTTAAATGCGTAGTTAACGTTCCGCTCGCATGAAATGCGAGAATGTGTCCCGCGTGAAAATACCGCGGATAACCCGTTGGCGCTTAATATGCGTAATTAATTTTTAAAATGATTGGTACATTTACGGCGGCATTTTTTGAATGTCGCGGGCGACGTGGATAAGTCGCGCTTTTAGGTCCGAAAACGACGTCAATAATAACGCCATTTATAATAATAATTGTCGTTATCATTTAAATCGCGATGTCCGTTAATACGGTGCGAATCCTGTTCGGGTGTTTGTTTTTTATCACTTATTTTGTTCTATTAGAAAAAGACACCTCGCATATTTTCTCCAGTTCACATTTAATTTAGTTGCTGCGTCTATCTCACTTCTTCCATTCATTTACTATCAAGTGGAGGTTTGTGTTTTCATACTTTTAGTATCTCTATGATATTGTAATGATTCGTCGACACCAGCCGGCGTTAAATTGTCTCTTGCGTCACAGCTGTCCAGTCGACGCGCCTTAGGCGACAGCCTAGAGAATTCTGACGGCGGAATAAACTGGACCAGACAGTCCGTCGCCTCCTCGAATATTCGAGAAAAACAACCCCGCCTATAAAAGCACGCGGCCGGTGAATGGAAGCAATTCGGCATCGACAGTCCGGCATTAAAAGTTCGCGTGATTGTTAAAATAAATCAGACATAAGCTTGTAAATAAATTATTGTAAGTGTTAATTAGTTTGCTTTTAAATAAATTAGTTTATTAACTATTTCGTGTTTTGTTTTAAAATAAAAATTAATAGAACCCTTAAAATCGTTACAATATTATTATTATTTCCTTTGTCTTTTTGTTTTTTATCTTAATTGTGTCACTCTTATTTGCTTCTGCATATTTGAATCTCAACTTTATGTAGATACTTCACTATTTCTCACCATCTTCTTTGTTTCTCGCCTTTTGGTCTTTGCTCAATTTGCTTTTTTTTTAATTTTGTCAGAGAAGTTGCTGCTGCTCGTTTTAATTCTGTCTTAAATCCTTCCCACCTGACTCCTTACTTTGTACGTTTCCCTTTTTCCTACAACTTTTTTCGTTTCTCGCGTTTTTTATCTTTGTTTTCACCATCGTCATTTATTCTACTGTTTGTTTCAATTTGCTTCCTTCGATGCGTCCTAAATCCTCCGCTGTTGTTTTCTTTACACGATCTGTTTTTTCGTCAATTTGCTACCATTTATCTATTGCTCTGTTATCTACGGCCTATTCCTAAAAAAGTTGTTTATAATCATCTATCGATAGTACTATTGCCTACCTTAACGTAATACTCTAAGTCTATTTATTTGTATAGTACATAGTTATCGGTTGTAATCTAGCTGAATAATGTCTATAGTCTATTATTTTTCGTCTATTTTCTACTATATTATGTACTGTCTATTGTATGTAATCTATTGTTTATAGTCCACATTGACTAAAAATCGCCCACAGTCTTTTGCTTTCCTTCTATATTCTGCTATGTTATCTATAGTCTATTTCTAAAAATGTCTATACTTTATAGACCTTACCAGTAATATATCGTCTACAGTCAATTGTTTTTCATCTATTTTTCACCGTATGGTGTACCGTCTATTGTTTATAGTCTACTTTCTAGTCTAGTCAATTGCTGCCGATTATCTATCGTTTGTTTGCCTTAACTTCTCTGTGGTTTAACTGAATAATCTATAGTCTACAGTCTATTGTTTCTCTTCTCTATTATGTATTGTCTATTGTTTATAGTCTACATTGATTGAATATCGTCTATAGTCTTTTGCTTTCCTTCCATATTCTGCTATGTTATCTATAGTCTATTTTTAAAAATGTTGTTTATAGTCTATACTTTACAGACCTTACCAGTAATATATCGTCTACAGTCAATTGTTTTTCATCTATTTTTCACCGTATGGTGTACCGTCTATTGTTTATAGTCTGCTTTCTAGTCTAGTCAATTGCTGCCGATTATCTATCGTTTGCCTTAACTTCTCTGTGGTTTAACTGAATAATCTATAGTCTACAGTCTATTGTTTCTCTTCTCTATTATGTATTGTCTATTGTTCACAGTCTACATTGATTGAATATCGTCTACAGTCTTCTGCTTTCCTTCTATATTCTGCTATGTTATCTATAGTCTATTTCTAAAAATGTTGTTTATAGACTATACTTTATAGACCTTACCAGTAATATGTCGTCTACAGCCAATTGTTTTTCATCTATTTCTCACCGTATGGTGTACCGTCTATTGTTTATAGTCTACTTTCTAGTCTAGTCAATTGCTGCCGATTATCTATCGTTTGCCTTAACTTCTCCGTGGTTTAACTGAATAATCTATAGTCTACAGTCTATTGTTTCTCTTCTCTATTATGTATTGTCTATTGTTTACAGTCTACATTGATTGAATATCGTCTACAGTCTTTTGCTTTCCTTCCATATTCTGCTATGTTATCTATAGTCTGTTTCTAAAAATGTTGTTTATAGTCTATACTTTACAGACCTTACCAGTAATATATCGTCTACAGTCAATTGCTTTTCATCTATTTTTCACCGTATGGTGTACCGTCTATTGTTTATAGTCTACTTTCTAGTCTAGTCAATTGCTGCCGATTATCTATCGTTTGCCTTAACTTCTCTGTGGTTTAACTGAATAATCTATAGTCTACAGTCTATTGTTTCTCTTCTCTATTATGTATTGTCTATTGTTCACAGTCTACATTGATTGAATATCGTCTACAGTCTTCTGCTTTCCTTCTATATTCTGCTATGTTATCTATAGTCTATTTCTAAAAATGTTGTTTATAGACTATACTTTATAGACCTTACCAGTAATATGTCGTCTACAGCCAATTGTTTTTCATCTATTTCTCACCGTATGGTGTACCGTCTATTGTTTATAGTCTACTTTCTAGTCTAGTCAATTGCTGCCGATTATCTATCGTTTGCCTTAACTTCTCCGTGGTTTAACTGAATAATCTATAGTCTACAGTCTATTGTTTCTCTTCTCTATTATGTATTGTCTATTGTTTACAGTCTACATTGATTGAATATCGTCTACAGTCTTTTGCTTTCCTTCTATATTCTGCTATGTTATCTATAGTCTATTTCTAAAACTGTTGTTTATAGACTATACTTTATAGACCTTACCAGTAATATGTCGTCTACAGTCAATTGTTTTTCATCTATTTCTCACCGTATGGTGTACCGTCTATTGTTTATAGTCTACTTTCTAGTCTAGTCAATTGCTGCCGATTATCTATCGTTTGCCTTAACTTCTCCGTGGTTTAACTGAATAATCTATAGTCTACAGTCTATTGTTTCTCTTCTCTATTATGTATTGTCTATTGTTTACAGTCTACATTGATTGAATATCGTCTACAGACTTTTGATTTCCTTCCATATTCTGCTATGTTATCTATAGTCTATTTCTAAAAGTGTTGTTTGTAGTCTATACTTTACAGACCTTACCAGTAATATATTGTCTACAGTCAATTGCTTTTCATCTATTTTTCACTGTATGGTGTACCGTCTATTGTTTATATAGTCTACTTTCTAGTCTACTCAATTGCTGCCGATTATCTATCGTTTGCCTTAACTTCTCTGTGGTTTAACTGAATGATCTATAGTCTACAGTCTATTGTTTCTCTTCTCTATTATCTATTGTCTATTGTTTACAGTCTACATTGATTGAATATCGTCTACAGTCTTTTGCTTTCCTTCCATATTCTGCTATGTTATCTATAGTCTATTTCTAAAAATGTTGTTTATAGACTATACTTTATAGACCTTACCAGTAATATGTCGTCTACAGTCAATTGTTTTTCATCTATTTCTCACCGTATGGTGTACCGTCTATTGTTTATAGTCTACTTTCTAGTCTAGTCAATTGCTGCCGATTATCTATCGTTTGCCTTAACTTCTCCGTGGTTTAACTGAATAATCTATAGTCTACAGTCTATTGTTTCTCTTCTCTATTATGTATTGTCTATTGTTTACAGTCTACATTGATTGAATATCGTCTACAGACTTTTGATTTCCTTCCATATTCTGCTATGTTATCTATAGTCTATTTCTAAAAGTGTTGTTTGTAGTCTATACTTTACAGACCTTACCAGTAATATATTGTCTACAGTCAATTGCTTTTCATCTATTTTTCACTGTATGGTGTACCGTCTATTGTTTATATAGTCTACTTTCTAGTCTACTCAATTGCTGCCGATTATCTATCGTTTGCCTTAACTTCTCTGTGGTTTAACTGAATGATCTATAGTCTACAGTCTATTGTTTCTCTTCTCTATTATCTATTGTCTATTGTTTACAGTCTACATTGATTGAATATCGTCTACAGTCTTTTGCTTTCCTTCCATATTCTGCTATGTTATCTATAGTCTATTTCTAAAAATGTTGTTTATAGTCTATACTTTACAGACCTTACCAGTAATATGTCGTCTACAGTCAATTGTTTTTCATCTATTTCTCACCGCATGGTGTACCGTCTATTGTTTATAGTCTACTTTCTAGTCTAGCCAATTGCTGCCGATTATCTATCGTTTGTTTGCCTTAACTTCTCTGTGGTTTAACTGAATAATCTATAGTCTACGGTCTATTGTTTCTCCTCTATTATGTATTGTCTATTGTTTACAGTCTACATTGATTGAATATCGTCTACAGTCTTTTGCTTTCCTTCCATATTCTGCTATGTTATCTATAGTCTACTTCTAAAAATGTTGTTTCTAGTCTATACTTTACAGACCTTACCAGTAATATATCGTCTACAGTCAATTGTTTTTCATCTATTTTTCACCGTATGGTGTACCGTCTATTGTTTATAGTCTACTTTCTAGTCTAGTCAATTGCTGCCGATTATCTATCGTTTGCCTTAACTTCTCTGTGGTTTAACTGAATAATCTATAATCTACAGTCTATTGTTTCTCTTCTCTATTATGTATTGTCTATTGTTTACAGTCTACATTGATTGAATATCGTCTACAGATTTTCACTTCCCATCTGAATTCTGTTCTGTGATCTATAGTCTATTTCTAAAAATGTTGTGCGTAGCTCTATTAGTGTACTATTTAGTCTATTTCTACAGTCCATTATATATAGTCTAGGTAATTTTAATTTATTACATTGTCTGTGATCTTACTGAGTAATATATTGTCTACAGTTTATTGTTTTTCATCTATTTTCTACTGTATTATTGTTTACAGTCTACTTTGACTATTCTATTTATTTCTAAAAATGCCATTTATAGCTAATTATTGCTGGTGATTATCTATTGCTTGCCTTATATTTTCGACTCTATTGTGTATTGTCTATTGTTTATAGTCTACATTGATTGAATATCGTCTGCAGGCTTTCGCTTTCCACACGGTTTCTGTTCTGTTATCTATAGTTTATTTCTAAAAATGTTGTTTATAGCTATTTGTACTATTTCTATAGTCTATTGTTTTCTCATCAACTTGATATCGTTCATAGTATGTAGCCTTAATTTATTTTATTGTCTGTGATCTTACTGACGTGACGATGAGTAATAAATTGTCTATAGTCTATTGTTTATCATCTATTGTCTACTGTGTTATGGACCGTCTATTGTTTACAGTCTACTTTGGTTAAATATCGTCTTGAGATTTTTTGCTTTTCATACGTCTCATGTTCTATCTATTTCTAAAAATGCTGCTTATACTTATTGTTAGTCAATTATTGCTGCCTGTTATCTATTGTTTGCCTTAATTTATTGCCTGTGGTCTAGTCTACAGTTTATTGTTTCTCATCTATTTATGTATTGTATTGTCTACAGATTTTCGCTTTCGCTTTCCATCCGATTTCTGTTCTGTTATCTATAGTCTATTTCTAAAAGTGTTGTTTATAGCTCTGTGGTCTGTCTTAGTGTACTATTTATAGTCTATTTCTATAGCACATTATCTACTGTCTATTGTTTTTTCATCAATCAGTATGTCTACAGTCTATAGTCTTCATCTATTTTCTACTGTATTATGTATTGTCTATTGTTTATAGTTTACTTCTACAGTTTTTGTTTAGATTTCTATAGTTTATAGTCATTTATTGCTGCCGATTATCTATCGTTTGCCGCAACTTATTGTAACTCCACACTCTATTGTTTCTCATCTATTTTCAACTCTATTATGTATTGTCTGTAGGTATTCATTAAATATCGTCTACGACTTTCGCTTTCCATCCAATTTCTGTTCTGTTATCTACAGTCTATTTCTAAAAATGTTGTCTATCTTGCTGTAGTATTTGTTGCCTATTTCTACAGTATATTATCTACAGTCTATTGTTTTTTCATCACTTTAACGTCGTTCATAGATAATGCAGAGGAAGGAAAGTTTTATTAGGAAAAAAAAACATTTACACGATTACAGACAATATACTGTGGACTACAGACAACAGACAATCCGCTACAGATAATGAACTAACTGCAAGGTAAAAGACTATAGACAATGGACCCACACAGGAAACCATCTATGTACGTATAAATAAAGACAACGCATAGGAAAACCATGGACAACACACTATAGATAACGTACAGGACACCGCTTTATAAAAAAAAAAACATTTACTCGATTACAGACAACATACCGTAGAATATAGACCACAGACGATGTGCTACTGTAGATATAGGCCGTGAATAATATAACAACAACCGTAGATGCTATAATTAATTATTGTCCGATGAAAATTGTAACACAAATTCTTTGAAACGCACTAACACTTAACGTTTCGCTGTCGAACGATGGCGAAACGTGTCCGTTTCAAAGAATTTGCGATAGATACTATAATTTATAGAAAAGCAATAATCACGATTACAGGTAACAAACTATAGACTATAGATAACAGACCTTACGCTGCAGATAATAAGCTAAGACAACAGACAGTAGACAATAGACAATCGACTATAGTAGAACCATGGACAATATACTACATATACAGGTCCTGAATAATGTAACTAGAACCATAGATAATATAGACGCTGTAGACTGTAGGTAATAGACCACATGCTGCAGCTAATAAACTAGAGTAAAAGAGTGTAGATAATAGAACCATAGGCAATCGACTTTAAATAAAGAGCATGCGTGGTAGAACCATAGGCAATGTGGTCCTGAATAACATAGCTGCGACCATAGTTCTACAAAATTCTACACTTCTAATTGATTTTATGTACTTGTTAATTATCTACTACAGTGTTGCCAAATGTTACAAAAAATCTCGGCCTGTCGGGAATTTTATCTTGCTCGAATAAAACCAAATGGGAAAACCTGACTTTCTTTATTTACAGTGTTGTCAAATTACGCCGAATTCCTAGCTAAAGTGTAAGTCATTCCCGTGATTAACTACAGCGTTACCAAATTTACTAATAAACTTTATAATATGAGATTTTTACACATCGCACTGTTGCCAAATTGTTTTTTTTTTGTTAATTAAACAGGAAATCGTGAACAACAGGATATTGAAAGCTGCGTTCAGCAACTATTCCGTTCACGCAGACTATACGGAGCCGAATTCTTTCGAACTTCGCCAAGTCCAGAACCGGCCGTTTAGTCGCGAGATTTATTCACCGTCGCGCCGTGCCGCTACGGCAGCAAGAGAGGAGGAAAAGTTACGAGCCTGCAAAATTATTAACTTATGGCGTAATTACTCTCTGGCGGAACCGACGCTGTAAATAGACACTAAATAACGCTCGGCTATTATGCGGCAATTATTTATAAGTTGCGCGGCCGAACGGCCGAAATTTATACGCGCCATTTTCGATATAAATCGACTCGCCGCGATCGAGCCGCGCCGAGCGTTTTCATGCATTTATGTTAATGTATGGGCGAGCGACGTTCGCGACAAAAATTGTTTGCCTGGCCTGTTCGCATGATTTTGGAATTTCCCCCGACCCTAAACGGAATACCAATTTTACACCGAGACAAAAAAGAAGAAGAAAGCAGAAAAATTGAACTGACGTTTAAAGCAGAGCCATCTATCAACCGATGATATCTGACCCCGTTTATCATAACTAAGTTTTCTGAAATTTGCATTTGCGTTGCCCACCTAGGTACCTACGTTTTCTATACATATCAAATATCCTACATTCTAAAGGTGCAGATAGACATGCGAGAAAACTTGCGCGAGTTACTGTCCGACTCTGATGTCGCTGATATAAATAGAGTTGCGAGTCGAGTAACTTACGCGAAATTTGTGTCGGACAGTAACTCGCGCAAGTTTTCTCGCATGTCTATCTGCACCTTAACATCCTGGTTTTTTTTTCTAAAACTGTAAATTGTGTAGGAATAGGCAATAAAACGTGTTTACGTCACATTTAATGCAGGCGAACGTAAAACTTCCCTAATTTGGAGAATTTACTGGTCATCTGGCAACGCCGCGTGTTGCTCAGTGGAGGCCTTTGCGTCGCGTCGTCACAACGTAAATGATGAGAAAAATGTTTCGTCTTTTGTTTTGTTTTAAATCACAGGCTGAAACGCCGAGAGATATTTCATAAAATGTGGCAACATTGCGGACGTTAAAACGAAATTAATATTTTCTGCCTTAAAGTGAAAAAAAAATCATTTTCTCGAATTTCTTCGTTTCAAATCGGAAAAAAAGTGTGCTTTTGTTTGTTCGCGGGGAGAGGCTGAAAATCAAAGGATTCCTCCCTTTGATTTTCGAGATGGAAACACCATCGCAAGTAGTCACCTAACGAAAAGGAAAAACAGAGAAAATAGAAGCCATGCTTCAGAATAAAATCACTAGGAATTTCTCCGAAGATGTAGAGAACAGAAGAAAGGGCTTAAACCCGTCGAAACTATTGCCTAAATGAAGGTATTTAATGAAGGAACGAAAATGCACTTGGTCGAGATGAAATCGCCATTGCAAGCAAGCAGTCAATGAACGAAGAGGAAAACGGTAGAAAGGATTCAGAAGAAAATAGGGGATTTCTCGATAGCTGTGGAGAACAGGAAGAAGGACGTCGATGAAACAAACAACAAAAAAGACTTTATGAAAACAGAATCACCGTTACATGCAATCATTGAACGAAGGGAAAAGCGTAGAGGAAATGGAAGAAAGGTTCAAGAAGGAAGACATTAGGAATTTCTTCATAGATACAGAAAGCGACCAACTGAAGCTGTTGTCTAAAAGAAGGTGTTTAATGAAGGAAGGTGAAGAAGAAGAAGAAGACATTTTATCGGGATGGAATCACCATTGCGAGTGGTTATTGAACGAAGATAAAATGAAAGGAAAGTTCCGGAAGAGAAGATTTTGACCTTTCTCCAGAGATGTGGAGCATCAACCAAAGCCGTTGCCTGTTGTTATGTTCCACGAAGACCAACCAATCAATCTATTCTTCTTATTATAGATTTTATTAATATTTAATAGAGTATTACAATGAAAATGCTAATAAGACTCACTAAACTACATACATGTTCGTAGCCTTATTTTGTGTCATTGCTATGACAACATTACTATTTATATTAAACTTTTTCAAAGGACACTACACCTGTAATAATAAAGTAAGGAGAAGATTTAATGACGAAACATGAAGAAACTTTGTCGTACAGTGAGTGACTGAAACGAAAAGTGCAGGAAACAGGTGAAAATATTATATTCATACGGGAGTGGAAAAAGATTACACTCGTACAGGAATGGAAAAGATGACACTAGGAAAAAAGTAGAGAAAACGGAGATATAGAAATAGGGGGTCAACGAAGACTGATACAGTAAAAAAATACATGACGAAAATGGAAACAAGACTTTGGAAGCAGAAACAGAAAATGATCGTCTTCGCAAAGAAAATGGGTTACGGAAACGGAGGGTAAGATAAAAAAAAAACTACGAAGACGTGGATTCAAGAAAAAGGGTAACAACCAAAGCTATCGTCTAACACAGGAATGAAGGAACAAGAAAAGAAAAACGCTGTAGAGATTTAAACAACATTGTTTTTAAACGAAGGGATAGAAAAATCCGTTTGACAAGAAGAACAGCTAATAGAGGATTTGAAGAAGAAAGATGTTACTGAAGCGTCCAACAAAGGTGTGAGGGTAGGAAAAAGAGCGTCTGTACCGGGGGAAAAGGAAGTGACACTAGCTAACCATACACGAGCATTCATTCCCGGCGGAAAGTGCAATCGTGAAGGAAAGAACGTGTTTTAGTGAAGTACGAGATGACCGGCCAACACTCTTACTTCCTTCGGGAATCATGACCTAGGGATGTTCCGACGTACCTGACCGACACGATGAATACTTAGTTTCGTGTAGACTTGTTTATACTTTCGCTATTTCCAGGATTCAGTTAGTGTGTTAGTGGGTTAGAACAGGATTTGTTTCGTTTCAATTTCTTGAAGGGAAAGCTCGTCGAAGGAAAGAACGGCACGGCAATGGCTATTGCAAAGAGGAAAAGAACACTTGAAAGAAGTAATAAGAGATCGACTTTACAAAGACAAAAAAAAAGAGACTTTACGTGAGAGAGACAGACAAGGAGAAACCAACCAAGAAACAAGTCGAAAGTACCAACGGCTTGAAGAAAGTAATAAATAATCTTACCCCCACACACACACATAAGAAAAGAGACTTTTCAAGCTGCAGTATCAACGAAAATCCTATTGTAACGGCCAGGCGGTGTTGAGGAGAAGTGATCAAGGGGGTCCATGAGATAGAAGCTCAAAAGATCTGATTTGATACGAAACTTTACACAAAAACAACAAACTATTTTGTTCTCTTCTTTCTCACTCCTTTCTATCGTTGTGAGTTTCTGGATTGAGCCTTAGGTAACCTTAGGAATCGCTCTCAGCCTCCTTTTTTATCGATCAATTGATGCTGATGTTGTTTAGAACTTTGGACAATGGATGCAGAATCAGCATCCATTGAAAGTTAAGTGGAACGATGTCGCGATACACATACTTGCATAAACGCAAGCTATGCGGAATGCAGGTGTGCTGTTTACATGTGCCAATTAAGATCGAGAGGCAATTAGAACGCTTTAAGAAAAAACAAATTTGGCAAGGATCAATTGATGCTGATGCGGTTTAGAACTTTGCACTTTGATCGAACCCCGGCCACCAGAGTAAAGGAACCAATTGTGATGTGGAGATAGGGATGTATAAAAGATCGACCCGCAGGTCAGGAGAAGAGTATTAAATCGATAGTATTAAAAATGGGTAGTAGTCGGTAGTAGCAGTATTAAAGTAGTGAAGAGTATTAAAAGTAGTTAGTTAGCAGTTAGTAAGATAATTAATTGGACAGTAAATTGTGAACGAGTGCGCGTAAAGCCGAGACAAGCGAGTGAGCTCTCCACGAGCGCAGGGCTGGCCGGCTGGGCCAAGCCCTTTCCCCCGAGAAGTACTGTAGAGTTAAATAAAAGTAAAAGAGTAGGATTAGATTTAAAATAAGTGCATAGTGATCAACAGTAAACGTAAGATTAAATTAATTTAAAAGGCTTCGAATAATTTATAGTTTAAAGTGTTAAGTTAGATTGAATAAAATTAATTTAAGGACATTTTCCATAAAACAAATGCTTCTCTTCAACGCGACAGTATTAGAATGTGTAATCAAGTCAAACCAAAAGGTACGCCATCAGTAAGCTCATAAGGAGCACACTGTTCTCCCTGACGTACCTAAAACTGAAAACTAAAGAAACAGTGAAAATGAAAAAGAAAGAAAGGAACAAAAAGAAACGTTATTCTAAAAAAAAAAGTATATAAAAATGGAAATAGAAAGAAAGCATGGGAAGCAAGAAAGGAAAAAAAAAGAGAGAATAAAACTGGAAATAATTGAAGAGGGAGAAGAAAGAGGATAAGAGTAAAGAATGTGAGGGAAGGGAAGAAAAGCGAAGAGTGAGAGTAAATATTAGAACACGGAGAAAGAGATAAATGAAAGGAGTTAATAAGAAGTCCAACAATAAAGTTCTCTTGAAAATTTGAGAAGTTCGCTCGGTTCGAAGGTGGTAGTTTCTTCAGATCAGCATCAACGTTGTTTAGACATTGAGCAGAAGCGTAGGTAAAGAACATCTTTTGAAAAGGGATGTACGGCGCAAAGGAATGTCCAGCAGATCCCTGCGTCGAACATTAATACTGTGAATCTGAACATCGGTTCTATGTCTGAACTTGACAAAGAGGTAAGGAGGGTTTTTTTTTTTTTAAAATAAGATTTTATGACTGAAGCACGCAAGATGAAAAAGTCGTCTGTCTTTCATTTGAAGCCAACAAGCAACGTTCAGTTTATGCGAAAGCTAAAATCCAAAACACGCGAAGAGAGAAGAAACGGCATTTTGTACATTTAAGGCTTTCGTTAGTTTCTAAATTCCGAGCAAAAAATAATAACACATGCTCATCAACCGTCGAGTCTGTTTATTCTTCTCATAATCCAAATTTTTGAGATAGTACTTTAGTTTTCAATTCGTTTACGTTTTACTTAAACTGATTAAAACAAATGCAAAACGCTCGCGATTTTACTTTGTCCCTATTAATAAGTGGAAATTTCAAATTCGATACGTTTTTAAAAGCCGAGGTTGTTCAAAATTTATCTTGCGAAATCCGAGGGGGTTGGGTTAATTTTTGCTTGGGAAGTCAGGATTCGATCTCTCGAGCGAACGGTCGAATTCAATTTTAATTTTGATTTAGCGGGTTCCTTTGGTGCTTGCAGTCATTCCTCATTCTCTAACTAAATCATTCATTTCGGTACGGTTAAATACAGTGTGTTATAATAGAAAGGGCAATTAAACAAAACCACGAATACGTTCGGAGTCGCGTCGCGAGTGCGTCTAAATCAGAATGCGCGAAATGCGTGTGTGCGGTTCGCGGATACGCGCATTTATTTATATTCATCATCACTCATTTGGTGGTATAATCAGCGGCTAAAGAGTCTGTAAAGTTCAATATTACTATTGCATTTAGATAATCTTAGTCGACCATTTTATTTACCTTTTCAGTTTCCGTTAACAACCTTGTTTATTTTGACAACTTGTTTATAATTTTCACTTGTGACGAAGCTGTCGAACGACGGCGAAACGTTTTGTGCTATAATTAGTGTCCGTTTAAACGAATTAGTGATACAATTTTCATCGGACAAGAAATCATTTTATTTACATTTAGCGAGCGATAAGGTTTCCCATCACCTCCAAAAGGAGTCCCTGAAAAACTGGCGATTGCTACTGATCGTCTCGCAAATTGATCTCCGAGGGCGGCATTTTGTATCACAGACTTCACCAGAACGCTTGATTAATTAATTAATTACTTCCACTGATTAAGTACGCTGTAGACCCACTGTGTCACACTGCGCGTTGGTTGATTGAGCAGAACGAGTCTTAGAGTACGATCTGAAGTGGCAAACACTAGTACTAAGTTGAACTTAAATTAATTGTTAATTTAATTGACGAGCGGAGCTCTCCAACAACTATTTGCGTATTCACGAAACTACCAGCTGTGTGATTCGAAAGTGAAATCTGTTAAGCGAGTTCCACTGTAATTCCTGATAACCGTAATTTAGTTTCTTTGTATTGTTTTAACGCAAGGGTTTTCTCGGCTCATTATATCAGATCCCTCGGTGGCTGGTACAAGGAGTTTTCACCTTTTTTTTTGCTTTGCAATGAATAATTAATTAAATCTAACTTCCGTATTCTTATTCAAACGTAATTGGTTCCTTTGATCTCTCGAGTTATTTGCCGACGCACCAAAAAGGACCGAGTTACAACAACGTAAGTCCAGATTAGCAGCGATTACGCGCCGTATTAGAAGCGGATTTCCCTAGCGCCGGCCATAAATCTTAAGTAGCAGACCTGTAGCTGTAGACAGATAGGGAGTGCGTGCTCAATTGCAGTCATAAAATTTTGGGTGGCCCTTCAGGTAAACTGCCGGTTCCGTTCGGTCCAGTTATTTAATTGGCAATAAATTTAATTTGTTTTTGTTTGGACAGTTTTATTGGTTGTTTAATTGTCCGCAAAAATCAACAAACAAGATGACACGTCGGCGTCGCACTTTATAATGCAATTTTAAAAGAATTTCCAGACATTTGCAAGAAATGGACAGAAACTTGCCATGTACAGCATGGAGGTTCTTTCAATGGCTTTTTAATTGCTTTCAGAAATTGATGTTTTACGTTCCATTTCTCCAATTAACTGTTTATAAAATGTATGTCAAGTGTTTGTCGAGTTTAGAGCTGGTTGTTAAGTCGTGTTTTGGTAACAACGATTCCGGCAGGATTCCATCGAATTAGATATTAATGTTAACACCAAAGATCCACGCCATATTTCACCATGTTTAAGAATTCTGTAAATACGAGAACCAGAGTTTAGGACAATTCAGTGAACAAGCTTTTGATGCAGTACGTGCACATTTT
This sequence comes from Dorcus hopei, assembly GCA_033060865.1. NCBI lineage: Eukaryota > Metazoa > Arthropoda > Insecta > Coleoptera > Lucanidae > Dorcus > Dorcus hopei. The sequence goes on along the minus strand of CM065425.1, from coordinate 5,442,411 downwards.
AAGAAAGTGTGAAGTCCGAAAAACTGTGCGCTGTGTTAGATTTTACAATAGCATTCATTTGCAAATTGAAATGTATAATTAACATACCAAAAAGATTGTCGTTTCCTTATTAATTTGTTTAGTTTTTGTACGTGTAAAAAGTTTGTAAAATACATAAAAATTGTTGATATTTCTAAAGTAACTCTTAATTAAAAAAAAACTCGTCGTACAAAGATTTAATGTTTTTTTAATAAACAAGGCTGTTAAAAGTTGATGTAAACATAAATTAAACATGGACTTTTTTTTTTCAAAGTAAAGTTGAATCGTGGACGGTTTTTAATTTCTGATTTTCACACACGTTGATGTCCCTATAATAACTGGGAATGTCAAATCGAAAATTTGATACGTTTTTAAAAGCCGGTCCTGTGTGCGGCATTCCAGTAAAAGAAACATGTCTCTTGCGTTTTTTTTTTTGGTTTGAGTGAACAAAAGATTCTCGAAACGTTTGGCGCGAATTAATTCATTACGATTCATCTTCGACAAGAGACGACGAGGAGAAGAAAAAAACCCCACGGGAAAATTTACTTAGCGTTTCCGAGAAAAGCCAAAAATGAGATTAGCCAAGTCACCGTATCAAAGAGAATTAAACGCTCGGCGTGACGCGGAACTCGCCGCTTTCAATAGAAACGGAATCCGTACGGGCTTTCGCCGTCGGACTCGGAAAGTTCTTCTTCGATTCTTCCGAAAAGCTCGGGTCGTCGAGAGCGAGCTCGCGCACGCAAACAAACGAAAAAAAAAAAAGAGGCGCATTCCTGCGCTCGTAAAACCGCGAGGGTCGGTCATCATTTGAGCTAAAGTGACCGGCAGAAAACAATAGCACGTGCCGCGTCTCTATTTTTTGCTCTAGGCCCAATGCCCGGTAGTCGTAGTTAGCAACAATGCGCGGCCCATAAAAGGGGTGATGCCCATCTATGGTCAAGAGCTCTCGCGGCTCGGCAATTCTCGACGCAGTCCGTCACTGACTCATGTGGACACACCAACAACGCGCGACAGTACACAATCGGCTTTCGATCGATTCGATCCTGCGGCGAGGATAATGAAAACCTCCGAGGCGACGTCATAATCATCCGAACCCAAAGAAACGTAAGTCAAAAAAATTTTTTTCCTCCCATCACTCGATTTTTCGCGCACAAAATTTTTTAAAAAAAATTTCCCGCGCACCCTCGAAATTTTTCGCGCGTCCCAAAAAAAAATTTGCGTAGCTCGCAGCCAGAAACCGCGCGCGCGCGCAAAAAAAAAACAAAAATCTAAACACATGTGATTCACCATTGCAGAGAGAACGCGCGGTCGCGTCCGTCGACCCGGAGGACACCTGGTTCGAAAAGGGGGTCCTGGCGAAGCGCCGCTCGTCCGGGGGACTTTTCCGGCGGACAGGCCGTCTCGTAGGGTCGAAACTACCCCACGGTACGCTCGCCGGCCCGGGATGCCCGAAAACGACCCCGCGAGGGGGTGAAACGCGAACAGGTGCGACCTCGAGCCCCCCCACTCCGCGGGCCGCAACTCGGTCAGCGCCGGAGTTGATGTCGAAAATCACAGGCGGACGTTTTCAAAGGTATCGCATGTCATTTTGATATTTATGATAATCATTAACTGTGTGCCTTCCTCATTGATTGAAATACGTTTTAGAAACAAACGCGCTCTTTTCTTTTTTCTTTTTGAACAAACAAACGTTTCGCGCACTATTCTTAATTAAATCCAACGCAACTTTTTTTTTAATAACAAAAAAATCGACGTCATTAAACAATTGGCTCGCGCTTTTGAAATATTTGCGTTCGCGTTTTGTTTTAATCCGCTAAACAATCGAACTTAAAACACTTGCGATCTGTCATTGTCGTCGTCATATTTTTGTTTCGATCCGACGAAACGTAAACGTAATGGAACGCTTGACATTTTTAACACTCAACAATTTCTGTCGAAAAACAAATGATGATGATCGCTCGTCGTTGGTCAGTTTTCGTGTTTGGTTTTGCCTCAAATTAAAAAAAAAAAAAAAAACGACTTTGCGGTTCTTTTGTTGAAGAAACGATCGACGACCGCTTATCGTCAGTCGGTTTTCAAATTGCGTTTCGTCCGTACATTTGTTTCAAATTTCGAAATAAAAATGAACTCCGTCGTATTTCTGTGTTGAAACAAATGACGATCGCTTATGTCGTCAATCAATAATTAAAAAAAAAAAAATCGACTTTGTAGTTCTTTTATTGAAACGACCGCTTATCGTTAGTCAGTTTTCAAATTTCGTTTCGTTCGTACGTACATGTTTCAAATTACAAAAAAGAAAAATGAACTTCGTCGTATTTTTGTTGAAACAAATGACGATCGCCCATCGTTAGTCAGTTTTTGAGTTTTGTTCCGTTTGCATCTTCGTTTCAAAATGTCATTCGGGTCATTCATCATGGGCGTAGCTAAACCCGGGCATATTTAAAATAATATGTACCTATACATATAATTATTATTAATACTATTAATAATAATTTACCATTAGGTGTAGATATATCGGTTTTAAGAAGCATAACATTTTTTAAGTATTTGAAAACAAAAATTGCAGTTTTCTAGCTGTTGTCCGAAACTTTCAATCACTTTTTTTTTATAATCGATTGCTCATTATTCTGCAAAAGCTCTCGATGAATACTCATCGGACATAATCCTGATAATTGATGGTCGACCATAGTTTGTAGATCGCAACCAAGTTTTTACTCTTCTTTCACTTGTACATGTAGTTACTGGTAAAGTAAATGCAATTGTCAAAGCTGTTTGAATAGCATTCTTCTGAAATGAGTTGTACGAAATCGATATCTTCTGATATTTGTCGTGTTCCATCTTCTATTATTTATCTGCTTCCAAATGGAGTATCATAACTGACTTTCTTCAGAAGAGTTATATACGTACACGCTATTAATCTCTTCAACAATTGTTAAAAAAAACTTTTTTCCGACAATTTTATTAATTTTGAAGGATCCAATTCAAGGAGAGAGAATCTCGGTCTATGCTCTTGCGAGAATCTCTCCCGAAGACTTTTAATTAATAAATCCAAATAAGGTATGTAAATATTTCTTCTAAAATACTCTTCCAGAGTATTTGCAGGATGATTACCTCTTCAATATTTAGGTCTTTGGCTATATTTTCAAATCTACTGAAAATTGTTTCGAAAACATCTTCTGCTTTATCTCGCTCGTTCTTTAAAACCTTTAACAACTCGTCTATATGATTCTGCACATGAAGCAAGTTCAGCTGCATTGCTTGCAAACTATTAGCAACGGGTTCCAACATTGGGGAGTATTTTGCAATTATACCCAAAGAAATTGCTGATTTAAAAAGTTTAGTTTTTGTATTGCTCGTTGTTGTTGGATCAGTTGAAATTTCCTCTAATTTAGAAATAGTTTCTTTAAAATTTTCGAAACATATCCTAATACTTCTGTATTTGTGAGACCATCGTGTTTCAATACCATATTTCTCCGTTTGGGACTCTCCATAAAAAAAATTAATAATTTCTTTGATTGTTCCCGTTGTATTTTGCACTTGAGGAGTATCAATCAGATCGTTGATTACTAAATTAAAAACGTGGGCGGAACTCATTAGAAATTGATTTGGCTGAACAATTTTCTATATACAATTTTCATGTATCTTTTCGCCATTTTTGTTAAAATATCTTAGCCCAATAGAAAGTTGTTCTTTTTCTGAAATATCTGCAGTTTCATCTGCTAATATTGAAGAATAATCTGATGCCTCCTTCATTTCTTTTACAAACTGTTAGCTCCCGCTAGATCTATCAATTAATTTTGAATGGATGGGGAAATATATTTGGCATTTTGTGCTGCGGTTTCAAAATGTTGTTTTAAAATTGTATCCCCTGAATCTATCCGGAAATGTCATTACATTTCCCAATAAAGTCAATAAAATTTCCTGATGGAAAAGTCTTTTCCCTCAAGGAAATATCATGTGTTAGGTTTTCAAAATTAAAGTTAATTTTTTTCTGTTGTTTTGTGAATTTGTGATAATATCGTTAGCCAACGAATCAAGCTGTAAATCAATCCTCAATCTTTCGTTTTTCCAAGTTGCTAAGAAGTTTTGTGATTTTTCGATGCCATCCAGTTCTAACACGGTCCCTGGCGCAATTGTTAAAGTCGTTGAAACGTGTGCAAGGCTTTGTAATAAATACAAAGTCCACCTTTCAGTTTTTTAGAGTACGCAAGCCAAGAATAATCATTTAACCATTGACCGCGAAAAATACGAATATTTGAAGTACCCCCATTGCCTACATTTAAGTCATTTCTGAAATCGCAATTCGCAGATGGTTGCCACGGATTCATCAGTACATAAATTGTAACTCTCCTTATTGGTTACAACGACAGAAGTTTCTACATAATCGTCTGAAAATTTCGAATTTGACAATTACCTACTTAAATTGAACAAGATATATAATACAATATCGACGTCATTGGGCGTGGAACCTTCAAAGTTGTTGATATCATCTTGACTCTGAGCTGAATCAAGGCTTGATGAAACTGATGCTTCAGAAGAATTTTAAACAATTTCGTTAACTTGTTCATTTTGTGAATCTTGAATACTCTTAAAATAATTCCGCATGTGTGTGTAACTCTTTCGTCCTTTTTAAATTCATTCATTTTAATGTTATGTGCGCACACTAAACTAAACACTATTAACCCAGTCACTGCAGAATCGTAGACAGAATTGCAAGCTTTAAGTCATCACTACATCTGCATTCCTAGAATCCCAGAAGCACAGTCGAACAGAATATAGACAATTCGAAAATTTTATACAGAATTCCCTAGATTTGCGTGTTGCATCATCTCTATTGTAAAATTTCTAATAACAGTTAATTTTTTTTTCGCTCCGAATAGTAACCCCGGGCTTGCCCATAGCTAGCTACGCCCATGGTCATTCTAGTCCTTACAAAAAATTTGAAAAATGTCATTTGGCTCTTTTTAATTGTTAAAGAAATTACAGAGAAGGTTGGGCCTAATTTTACAATGAAAGTGTAATGTTTTTTTAAACTATATAAACTGCAATTTTACTTAGGTCTTATTAATTAAAAAAAGATTGCAGAGGTCAGTGGGGGTCAGTCGGTTTTCAAATTGCGTTTCGTTCGTATATTTGTTTCAAATTTCGAAACAAAAATGAACTCCGTCGTATTTCTGTGTTGAAACAAACGACGATCGCTTATGTCGTCAATCATTAATTTTTGTCCCAAATTAAAAAAAAAAAAAAAAATCGACTTTGTAGTTCTCTTATTGAAACGACCGCTTATCGTTAGTCAGTTTTCAAATTGCGTTTCGTTTGTACGTACATGTTCCAAATCACAAAAAAAATGAACTTCGTCGTATTTTTGTTGAAACAAATTACGGTCGCCTATCGTTAGTCAGTTTTTGAGTTTTGTTCCGTTTGCATCTTCGTTTCAAATTAACTTAAAAAAAAAAACAACAACTTTGTCGTATTTTTGTTAAAGCCGATGATAATCGCTTACGTCGTTAATCACACTGTGTAACACGACTTTTGTTCCCGATTTTCTTATTATGTACTTATGTCTCAAAACTATAGAAAACAATTTTCATTTCAACTCAAACTTTGCTATTGTGGTCGGGACATTGAAACTTTAATGAATAGCAAGAACACAGTGGAATTTGTTATATCTTATTTAGTTGAAGGGTTGACAAACAGCATACGAATCCAAATTAACACGTATTTATTTGCAATATACCGAGTGTTAAAAAAAGTGTCACAAATCTTGAGGAGGCGGGGAGATAGTACGGCCGAAAATGTGCAGAGAAGGCTTCTTGAACGCGGGCGGTTTCAGACGTACGAAATATTTCGCGTTTACACAATTTTTTTTTTAAACTTATGTAGAAACGGACTAACAATGTTTATGAACAAACAAAAATTGCAAAAAGTCAAACGAGATGTTCAAAGTGCGCCAGAGATGTCGTGGCTGCTGTGAGCACTTTGAACATCATCTCATTTGACTTTTGCAATTGTTGTTGTTTGTTTGTGCATGAATCAAAAAAAAATTGTCTCGTATTTCCGAAACCACCAATTCGCGCACCTACTCGTGTTCATGTTAAAATGTTTCTGCATATTTTGGCCGTACTACCCTTGTTCAAGATATGTGACACTTTTTTTTTAACACCCTGTATGTAGGCAATTCTAAAAAGAATGTTAGTAACAAAAGTTTCTAGAACGCTACTTAATAAATTTAAAAAAAAACCGTCACGCTAAGGATAAATGATGAATTTAAAAATATCGTTTTCCCGATCATAAAAGCAAACTTTAAGGGGGGGGGAGACCATTTTCTATCGTTTTAGATATAATGAACTAGAAAATAATATTTACTACCCGGAAACAAACTCAAAAGTCAAAATTTGTTACATAATGTCACTCATCAGTTTTGTTTCGATTGTTTCTTTGTTGCAAATTAAAAAAAGCAGGAGTAGAACAATTTTTGTTGAAACAAATGATAATAGTCGCTTGTCATTGGTCAGTTTTGGTGTTTTACTGTTTTACTGATGTGAAGTTGGCAATATATTTCCAGCGACAAAAATCGTAAACTTTTATCACCGGACGATGACGTGGGCGTAAGTGACATATTGAGATTATTATATTATTATTATCATTTGAGCAATTATTTCCTCATATTAATGCAAAAGTAAACTTTTTTCCAAAAATTACATTAAAATAAATACACAATTTACTCAAATCAAACGTAAACTGTTGCTACAATAATAGCACTTCTATGAAAAGTTGACGTGAAAATTCTTAGGAAATTTCTTCAGGATATTAATTTCCAATGGTTTATACACAACATAAAAAATTGCGACGTAACCCCTTTTAGTTTATAGGAAAAAAAAAATATATACCTGAGCGTGTACAGATTAAGTAGCGGTCTGGCATTAAAAACATTATGGCTGGGTCCTTAACGTGAAAATTCTTAGGAAGTTTCTTCAAGAAATTAATTCCTAATGATTTTTACACAACACATAAAAAATTGAGATGTAACCCCTCCTAGTTTAGCTTTTAAAAAATCATAAACCTCAGCGTGCACGGATAAAGTAACGGTGTGGCATTAAAAACCTTCTGGCCGGGTATTTGACGTGAAAATTCTTAGGAAGTTTCTTCAAGAAATTAATTCCTAATGGTTTTTACACAACACATAAAAAAATTGAGATACAACTCCTTCTAGTTTAGTTTTTAAAAAATCATAAACCTCAGCGTGCACGGATAAAGTAACGGTACGGCATTAAAAACCTTCTGGCTGGGTATTTGACGTGAAAATTCTTAGGAAGTTTCTTCAAGAAATTAATTCCTAATTGTTTTTACACAACACATAAAAAAATTGCGATGTAACCCCTCCTTGTTTAGCTTTTAAAAAATCATAAACCTCAGCGTGCACGGATAAAGTAACGATATGGCATTAAAAACCTTCTGGCTGGGTATTTGACGTGAAAATTCTTAGGAAGTTTCTTCATGATATTAATTCCTAATGGTTTTTACACAACACATAAAAAAATTGCGATACAACTCCTTCTAGTTTAGCTTTTAAAAAATCATAAACCTCAGCGTGCACGGATAAAGTAACGGTGTGGCATTAAAAACCTTCTGGCTGGGTATTTGACGTGAATGTTCTTAGGAAGTTTCTTCAAGAAATTAATTCCTAATGGTTTTTACACAACACATAAAAAAATTGCGATACAACTCCTTCTAGTTTAGTTTTTAAAAAATCATAAACCTCAACGTGCACGGATAAAGTAACGGTATGGCATTAAAAACCTTCTGGCTGGGTATTTGACGTGAAAATTCTTAGGAAGTTTCTTCAAGAAATTAATTCCTAATGGTTTTTACACAACACATAAAAAAATTGCGATATAACTCCTTATAGTTTAGCTTTTAAAAAATCATAAACCTCAGCGTGCACGGATAAAGTAACGGTATGGCATTAAAAACCTTCTGGCTGGGTATTTGACGTGAAAATTCTTAGGAAGTTTCTTCAAGAAATTAATTCCTAATGGTTTTTACACAACACATAAAAAAATTGCGATACAACTCCTTCTAGTTTAGTTTTTAAAAAATCATAAACCTCAGCGTGCACGGATAAAGTAACGGTATGGCATTAAAAACCTTCTGGCTGGGTATTTGACGTGAAAATTCTTAGGAAGTTTCTTCAAGAAATTAATTCCTAATGGTTTTTACATAACACATAAAAAAATTGCGATACAACTCCTTCTAGTTTAGCTTTTAAAAAATCATAAACCTCCGCGTGCACGGATAAAGTAACGGTATGGCATTAAAAACCTTCTGGCTGGGTATTTGACGTGAACATTCTTAGGAAGTTTCTTCAAGAAATTAATTCCTAATGGTTTTTACACAACGCATAAAAAAATTGCGATACAACTCCTTCTAGTTTAGCTTTTAAAAAATCATAAACCTCAGCGTGCACGGATAAAGTAACGGTATGGCATTAAAAACCTTCTGGCTGGGTATTTGACGTGAAAATTCTTAGGAAGTTTCTTCAAGAAATTAATTCCTAATGGTTTTTACACAACACATAAAAAAATTGCGATACAACTCCTTCTAGTTTAGCTTTTAAAAAATCATAAACCTCAGCGTGCACGGATAAAGTAACGGTGTGGCATTAAAAACCTTCTGGCTGGGTATTTGACGTGAAAATTCTTAGGAAGTTTCTTCAAGAAATTAATTCCTAATGGTTTTTACACAACACATAAAAAAATTGCGATACAACTCCTTCTAGTTTAGCTTTTAAAAAATCATAAACCTCAGCGTGCACGGATAAAGTAACGGTATGGCATTAAAAACCTTCTGGCTGGGTATTTGACGTGAAAATTCTTAGGAAGTTTCTTCAAGAAATTAATTCCTAGTGGTTTTTACACAACACATAAAAAAATTGCGATACAACTCTTTCTAGTTTTGTTTTTAAAAAATCATAAACCTCAGCGTGCACGGATAAAGTAACGGTATGGCATTAAAAACCTTCTGGCTGGGTATTTGCCGTGAAAATTCTTAGGAAGTTTCTTCAAGAAATTAATTCCTAATGGTTTTTACACAACACATAAAAAAATTGCGATACAACTCCTTCTAGTTTAGCTTTTAAAAAATCATAAACCTGAGCGTGCACAGATTAAGCATACTAAAAATACTATGAATGAATGAATCTTTATTTCCAATAAAATAGGTATCACATTGTGATATAGGAAAATTACTTAAGTGAAGTACAAATCACATTGTCATTAAGTAATAATCAGAAACATACAAATAAACAAGTTAAAACATATCGCAGTGCAATACTCACAGGTAGATGTTACAATAAAAAATTTGGTCGTCATCCGGACGTCACCTGTCCAAGAGAATGGTTATAAAACTCGTCCAGTATAAGGATTTTCACGTCAAATACCCAACCATACTGTTTTTAATCCTAGACCACTACTTAATTCTTGCACGCTCAAGTATATGATTTTTTTTAAAGATAAACTAGAAAAAGTTACATTGCAATTTTTTTTACATGTTATGTAGAAATCATTGGGAATTATTAATATCCTGAAAAAATTTCCTAAGAAGTTTCACGCCAAGGACCCAGCCCATAATGTTTTTAATGGCAGACCGCTGCTCAATCTGTGCACGCTGAGGATTTACTTTTGTATTAATATGACGAAATAATTGCTTAAATGTATGAAATAATCTCAACATATCACTTACGCCCATGTCATGTCGTCCGGTGATAAAGTTTACGATTTTTATTGCTGGAAATCTATTGCTAACTTCACATCGGTTTTTATTTTGCCCCAAATTTAAAAAAAAAATCGACTTTGTGGTTCTTTTGTTGAAACGATTGACAATCGCTTATCGTCAGTCAGCTTTAACATATTTGCGTTTGTATTTCGTTTTAATCCGAGAAACATAAACACGTCATTTTTCTGACAAACCCATCGACGTTAAACAATAATTCTTTCGCATTAAACAATCGCATTTAAAATATTTTTGGTTTAATCCAACGAGACTTGCAGCCGTTTGCACCGTACACCCAAAAAGCTGCCCTTAAGGCTGTATTCTGTATCTCTTCAACTAAAATTTAACTGTCTGTTAAATTTTAGAAGGGTGTTAAAGTAAAATGGTATTGTCTAATGTCCAAATCTGTTAAAATTTTTATCAGAAATCCTCTAATTATCTCATTATCCGTTAAATTTTAACACCTACTTAAAAGTACCATCGTAATCATAAAAACCGACTACATCGAAGTGAAAAATAAAATCAGAGCCTTAGCTTAAGTCATACAGTTAACCTGTTGACCATCTGTCAAAAAGTGAAACGTCAAGATACATTTGACGCCAGCAGAAAAAAATCTTCTAGTTGAATACATAAAGGTTTGTTAACACTCTTTAGTACATATAATAGCGACCAATTTCAAATGTTTCGAATGAAACCAAGAGTGATTTTATTTTTCAAAGCTTCCCCTTATCTAAATAATTTTGGATCGCGCAGTATAAAAGAACATTAAAAATACGAGGGAACGACAGAAAATCATTAATGCATTCAAGAGAGAAAGATGTAATTACACGACCAAGATGCTCTCGGAGATATACATAAGGCTCGTTTGGGTTCTCGCCAGGACAATCCCTAGAACCGTTCTGGAACGTCCAGGAGCATGCGCACAACAAAAGAACGTGCGGTTTTTTTGTTATGCGCATGCTCCTGACGCGACGGTTCTGGACCTGTCTTCACGACAAGCCCGAACAAGCCTATAGTTTCTGAACGCAACCCTGCTCTACGTAACATACACACGAGTTAGCTCTGCTATTCGAATTCGAATTCAAATCTTTCAGTCTAATCAGTTTCCTCTTTTCAATCGTCCTATTTATCTAGCTCTTAATCCAACTCTACAGGATCTCGTTTTAATATTAATTTATCAAGAATAACAATTATTATCGAGCAAGTCTATACAAGTATCTGACACTGACAGATTCATAATTTAAGGATTTGCGTTGTTGCTATATCATTTTTAGCGGCTCCGTTATCGCAACCATCACGTTAACTTACGGTAAACGTTAAGATCACGTGATCCAATGGAAAGTGAATGGGGCCACGTTACGTACGACGAGGAAATCCAAAATCAATTAATTCTAAAACGTTTGCGTTTTAACGCCGAATTTTTCCAATCAACACTAAACAACTGCATGGCGACTTGTTAATACGAAAATTTCGTCAACAATAAACAATTGTTTCGCGCTTTTAACATTTTTGCGTTTGTGCCTTGTTTTAATTTAAAAATAAAAGACATAAACGCGGTATTTTTCTAAAAAATAAACATATCGACTTTAAACCTCATTTCTTAGCACTAAACAATTGTATACAGTTTGTTAAATGGATCTTTTTACGCACGTCATTGACAAACTACATTAAAACACTATTAAAATCAATTCTTATATGTAACCATTGTACTTAGGTAAATCACCTTTTAGGATTGAAAAAGGAACGTCTTTATACAAATGTTTGTAAAGTAAAACTTACGACTTATCACTTAGCTTGGGAGTATTGATGTGTTTCTTACGAAAAAAATCAATAACGTGCGTGAAAAGATCTGTAGCGACTTTTTAATACGAACATTTCAACATCATGAAACAATTGTTTCGCGCTTTTAAAATTTCTGCGTTCGTGTTCCGTTTTAATCCGAGCAACATAAACGCGCCACTTTTCTAACAAACCTATCGGTCAATTTAGATAATTCTTTGGCACTAAACAATTGCATTTAAAACAATCGCCACAGTTATGTTGTGAAACATCAAATTAGCAAAATACTTAAGCCGAGCTTAAATTTAAATCGTGTTTATATTGAGAGATTTTTAGGTTAGACAGCACTGTGTAAGTCATATTCTAAGTGACCCTTGAATTGAGCTTAAGTGCTTGGTGCAAATTGCCAACAGTTACATTGTTGTTTTCATTCTACCGAAACAAAAACGCGACATTTCTGTGACAAAATAACAACGACGTCATTAAACAATTGTTTGGCATTAAATAATTGCATTATATCATCACGGGCTGTGTTTCTCTAAAACGCGCGAATACTTTTGTTAAGATTAAAAATTAAAAAACCGAAAACCCAAATTGTTGAAAATAAATAAACAATTGCATTTAACATATCCGCGTCTTTTGCGTTTGTTTTGATCCAAAAAACATAAACGCAACCATTTTTTTAAAGAAAAATGTCAACAACGTCATTAAACAATTGTTTCGCGCTAAATAATTGCGTTTAACATATATTTTGTTTTAATACTAAAAAAAAAATTATAATAAACGTGGCATTTTTATAACAAAAATTTTGATAACGTGATTAAACAATTGTCTCGCGCGAAATGATCGCATTTAAAATATTTGCGTTCGTATTTTGTTTTAATCATTAAAAAAAATTCATAAACACAGAATTTTTATAACAAAAATTTCAATAACGCCATTAAACAATTGTTTCAAGCTATACGATTGAGTTTAACGTACTTGCGTTTACATTTTGTTTTAATCTAAGAAACAAGAACATCAATAATGTCGTTAAACAATTGTTTAGTAGAGAGCAACATTTTTGTAACAAACATACAGGGTGTGTCATTACTGGGTATTCGGAAGATAGGGACTTTATTACTGCACATTCTTAAATTAGACAATCATGATTTAAAATTAGTTACAATTACACAGGGTGTTTGTTAAACACAACAATTTTTTTAAAGAAAAATATCAACAACGTCGTTAAACAATTGTGTCGCGCTAAATAATTGCGTTCAACATATTCGCGTATATATTTTGTTTTAATACTAAAAAAAAAATTATAATAAACGCGGCATTTTTACAACAAAAATTTTGATAACGTGATTAAACAATTGTCTCGCGCGAAATGATCGCATTTAAAATATTTGCGTTCGTATTTTGTTTTAATCATTAAAAAAAATTCATAAACACAGAATTTTTATAACAAAAATTTCAATAACGCCATTAAACAATTGTTTCAAGCTATACGATTGAGTTTAACGTACTTGCGTTTATATTTTGTTTTAATCTAAGAAACAAGAACATCAATAATGTCGTTAAACAATTGTTTAGTAGAGAGCAACATTTTTGTAACAAACATACAGGGTATTCGGAAGATAGGGACTTTATTACTGCACGTTCTTAAATTAAACAATCATGATTTAAAATTAGTTACAATTACACAGGGTGTTTGTTCCGCGCTAAATAATTGCATCTAACATACTTGCGTTCATGTTTTGTTTTAATTCTTTCGTTTTCTGTCATGGCCACCACATTTTTGTTTCAGTCAACATTTTTATAACAATCATGTTAACGAAGGCGGCATATCTCATGAACGCGTGAATATTTTTGTTTTGAGATTAACGCAAACATAGATTGTTGAAAATCAAAAAAAAATAATGGTTTTAATCTAAGAAACATAAGGCTGCAGCATTCTCGTAACAAAAATTTTAAACAATTATTTCGTACTGAATAATTGCATTTGCGTTTATATTTTGTTTTCATCCAAGAAACAAAAACATATCTAACAACAGTGGCGTAGATAGGGGGGGGGCCTGGGGGGCCCGAGCCCCCCCCGAAATGGTTCTAAAATATTATGTTCTGCGTATTTCATACTAAAGAAGTTTTCCATATGACGTTGTTTTTTGTTCGCCGTTTTACATTTCTTAAATAAAATGTTAAACAGTCCGTACTCGTTAGACTTTTTTTTGTTCGGGGCCCCCCCCGAAACAAGTTTCTATCTACGCCACTGTCTAACAAAAATATCAAATGCGTTATTACAGTTGTTTTGTACTTAATATTTGCATGTAAAATATTTGCGTTTATGTTCTGTTTTAATTCAAGAAACATTGCGTTTATATTTTTTTAATCCAACGAAATCTAAACGTAAATAGAATGCATTTTTACAACAACAAAAAAACAACACAAACATAATAATAATATTTGAATTAATTATTGAAAAAAAAAAAACAAATTGTTGAAAATCGCGAAAAAAATAATAGAAAAAGGAAAGGTTGATTAGTATTTACCTTGTTTGTCTTTTTTATTTTTTAATTGCGAGCGCGGTTTCTTCCTTGCGAGGACATTTTCAAAGCAAATCAAAACAAATGTTTTTCTCATTAATGTGATGGGTGCCATAGTAATAGAAAAACGTCAACAAATTCATTTTCCTTTATTAAAATTCATCAAAAGACGTAGCAGTTAAAAAAAAAATTCAAAACGAAAGTCCAACATTTGTGTCTATCATATCCGGCTCGAAGGACCAAATGTTACGACGTCATTCTGGAGTTATGAAGATTCGAATGCAAGTCTAACATTTGTATCTCCGTAGATCGCCGGTTCGTATACGGCTCGAAGGACCAAATGTTAGGCCCTCGTCACGGGGTTATAAAAATAAAAATATGAAAGTCCAAATAGTGACGTCGCTTGTTATCAATCAGGTTATAATTTCGCTTATAGGCCCCTTTCGGAATCACCCTGTAGGGAAATTGATTTACAATATAATTTATTGAAACAAAAAAAACCTGGCGACATTTTTCAGTACTTTATTCATTAATCACAAACTCTTTTAAACGGACACTAAATGGCGCACAAACACTTAACGTTTCGCAGCTGTCGACGAAGCTGTCGAACGACTGCGAAACGTTAAGTGTTTGTGACAAGAACCAGTTTTAATTATTCATTAATAATTAAAAGTTGCTAAGAAAATTTATAAACAAAAAAAAACTCCAGAGTGGACGAATGCCATTTTTTTTAATTCCTAGTTTCATATTCGGAAAGACGTGTTTGTTTGTTTTTTTCTCGTTGTTGTTTTAATTATTGTTCTATGCGTTTTATTGAAATAAGTATTTTCGTAAAACTCTGTTAATTACAAACGATTTAATGCCTCATTAAGATTAGGGGGCGCAGCACGTACCTATACAGTCAGGTGCAACGTAAATGGGACACCTTTTTTTTTTCTTTTAGATGCAGATTGCGTTTGTAGTACGTAATTAAAAAATAGTTTAAAGAACCTCCGACGATGGTTATCGTTTAATTTAATAGATATATAGGACTATAGTGTTTTTAACTTGAATATAAAGTCATCTTTACACAACTAAAATACGTATAAGCTGCAAGACTCGTTTCACTTTGATTGCACCTGACTGTAGTTGTCCGTAAAATATACCTATGTACGAGTATAAACAAAGTCTGGAAAACCATTATTTACATCTTGATTAAAGTACAGACAGCAATATTTCGACTGTCAAGCCGCCATCCTCAGTACGCAAATAAAAACTTCTACTAGAGATTTCAATCGAAGTTTCCTAGTTCTTTTCTTGTGCATCGAGGATGATGGCTTAGCAGTTGAAATACTATTACATTTTACATCATTTTCTTCCAAAGCTTTTCTATAAAGTCACCAAGAATTGGTTCGGTTTCGTTTGGGAAATTTCAAAAGCTCGAATTTTTTTTCTTTTTTTAATTTCGTTCAGCAAATATTTACGTCTCCCTGTCGTGTCCTAAACTAAGTTGAGAACCAGAAAGCGCGCAACTCGGAATTGCTTGAACCGACGAAAATAGAATTTTGTGGCTTTTGTAGAAGTGGAACGCATCAATTCGCCGGAATTAAATTTAATAACGCCCGCCACCTACGCGCGCCATTTATTTTTATAATAAAATTCTTCTTGGCGATCCGATCGTGCGAGAGCGCAAATTGGTGATGAATTGCCGCATCGACGTCTTCGGGATTAATCGGTGTCGACGACGATTAAAAGAAAAAAATTATGTCACTCCCGGAGAACATGTTTTTTTTTGTTGAGTTCCTGAAAAGTTTAGGCGATTTTTTCGACAAAAACTAAAAATGTTTGAGATCTTTATACTTTTTATTTCCCAGCGACAAGCAAGATGTTCATGAACTGTATTAAACGTGGACAAAAAATCTTGATAACGAAACGAAAGAGACTTCTTCAGGGGTGACATAAAGCGCCATTCTTTTTGAGGCACACGGTATAATCTGAGCTTGCAAGAAACAGAAATAATAGTAGTTATTAATTACAAAATCGTAGACTGTAGAGATAGACTACAGACAACTACACTAAGACAACAGAACTATAGATCACCAAACAAATTTATATTAAGACAAGAACGAAAAAACAAAAAAGAAAAGACTCTGCCTAGATCTATTGACATGCGCTTCGCATTCCACATAGTTCAGGTAGCTGGCAAACTATAGACGAAAAGCAAAAGATAAATTAAAAAAAAACACTGGAACTATAGATAACAAAGTAGGTTCAATAGTCTTTATTTCGATATGGTTTATTTTACTCTATAGTAACAGATTGTAGATGATACACAATGGAGATAGTTTATAGATTAAGACTATAGATAATAGACTATAAGCAATACGATATACCGTAGAAACAAACTGTAGACCTTAGTCTGAACACAAACCATAGATAACAAAGTAGACAACAAAAGTTTCAAAATGGTTTCTTTTACATATTGATAGCCGAACGATGAAAGTCGTAAGGCACAGATAATAGACAGATAACAATACAATGTAGACTCTATAGAGTAGACCTAAACTATAGTCGCCAGTAAGACAAGAACCATAGATAACAAAGTAGACAATAAAAGTTTCAAAATGGTTTCTTTTACATATTGATAGCCGAACGGTGAAAGTCGTAAGACATAGATAATAAACAGATAACAATACAAAGTAGACTCTATAGAGTAGACCTGAACTATAGTCGCCAGTAAGACAAGAACCTGAAGACTATATATCACCGCAGACCATACAATTTACCGTATGGACAAACTACAGACCATAGTCTAAAACAACCGACCACAAACTATAGATAACAAAATAGTCAATAAAAGTAGGTTCAATTGACTCTACTTCAAAATGGTCTGTTTACGTATTGATAGACGAACGATGAAAGACGTAAGTCATAGATAATAGACAGATAACAATCCATAGATAAAGAACTATAGACAATAGAGGCTGGAAGTACTCCGGTAGGACAAGATTTGGCAGATATTTTGGCAGTAGGTGTAAGCCCTAGATCATAGAATACTATAGATAATAGACTGTAGAAATAGAATAGATAATAGACTAAAGCGAGACACACAATAAAGCGTACATAATGAAAAACAACAGAAACCATTCAAAATAGAACTTAGCTTGTACGGCTATAGATAAAGAACTATAGACAATAGAAGCTGGAAGTTGTCTGGTAGAACAAGATTTGCCGGTAGGCGGAAGCCCTAGATCATAGAATACTATAGATAATAAACTGTAGAAATAGAACGGACAGCAGACCTAAGGCAAGACACACAATAAACCGACCGCACATAATTAAAAAACAATAGAAACTGCACAAAATAGAACTCTGCCTGTAGGTCATAGATAAAGAGGTATAGACAATAGAAGCTAGAAGTTACAAGATTTGGCAGATATTTTACAATACATAGAAAATAGATGAAAAACAAGGGGCACTGGAAATACGAAAAATAGAAAACAAATTATAGGTAACAGTACTACAGATAACAAAAGCAAGGAACCGTCTAGTTGGAACTGCACAAAATAGACCATAGATAAAGAATTATAGACGGTAGAAGTCTAGTAGAACAAGATTTGGCGAATGTTTTACAATATGTAAGAGAACAGAAAATAGAAATACGAAAAATAGAATATAGATTATAGATAACAGAATTCTAAATAGACGGGCAATAGAACTGCACAAAATAGAACACAGACAGTAGATCATAGATGAAGAACTATAGACGGTAGAAGTCAAGCAGAACTAGATTTGGCGATTGTTTTACAAAAAATGGAATACAGATTATAGATAACAGTACTACAGATAACAAAAGCAAGAATCTGTCTAATTGGACACGATGCGGCGGCTGTTTTACAACACATAATAGAATTGCACGAAATAGAACATAGACAATAGACTAAAGAACTATAGACGATAGAAGTCTAGTAGGACAAGATTTGGCGAATGTTTTACGATATGTAAGAGAATAGATAATTGAAATACGAAAAATGGAATACAGATTATAGATAATAGGAGCAAGCAACTGTCCACGGAACAAGGAACTTGGACATAGATAACAAACTATGTATAGACGAGAATTAGAAGAAGAAATTATCTATTTGGTTCAACAAGTTGTGGCGGATGTTTTACCGTAGATAATAGAGCCGGAAAACAACAGGCAACAGAACTTAGACAATATACCATAGAATAGATACAGAACTATAGACAATAGAAGTAAGAAACTGTCTAACTGTACAAGATATGGCCGATTTTTCCGTACGTGATAGAACAGAAAGTAGATTAAAAACAGTTGGCAATGGAACTATATAAAGTGAAACGCGGACATAGATAAAGAACTATAGACGAAAACAAGAAGAAATTATCTACCTGGTTCAACAAGTTGTGGCTGATGATTTACCGTAGATAATAGTGCGGGAAGACAACAGGCAATAGAACTACGGAAAATAGAACTTAGACAATAGACCGTACGATAGATACAGAACTATAGACAATAGAAGTAAGAAATTGTGTAACTGAACAAGATATAGCGGATTTTACCGTACGTAATAACACAGAAAGTAGGTTAAAAACAATTGGCAATAGAACTATGTAATATAGAACACAGGACATAGATAAAGAACTATAGATAATAGACGCCAAGAAATTGTCTACTTCAACAAGATGTGGCGGATGTTTTACAGTACATAATAGAACAGACAACATTTAGTAAACAATTGGCAATAGAGCCACAGAAAATAGAATATAGACTGTAGACTATAGACTACAGATAGAGAACTAAGTTTAGTTACTTTTTTTTTGTTTTTTACTGCAAACATTTGGACTTGAAGTGAAGCGGAAAATAATTGATCTTTGGTGTACACCCGGAGCAGTAATTTCGAGCCGGCGGGAAATTGCACTACTCCGGACCGGAACGTAGCCCGCGGACACCGCGCGCCTATAATCAGGCGTATTACGGTAGCTCTCGGTTGAAAAATGCGCAGTAAATTAGCGTCCAGTCAACTCTCTATTAAGCAAAAACAAGACGCAGTAGATCAGATAATAATTCAGCGGTAAACATAGATGTTACGGCCGCTCCGTCCGGATCGCGTCCGGCTAAATCATCTCCGGCCGGCCCGCAATTAATCACCGCGTCTCGCTAAATTATTATATGCCGTTGCGATTTTTGCAAAGGGGGGAGTTCACATTTGCAACAATTATTGATGGTGCGTGTGTCTTCGCGGAGCGTCGCCGGACGGCGAGGCAACATCGCATTCTTTACGTCCGAAGAGACTGTTATTAATGTAAACTGATAATAATACGGAGAGGAACACGCTTAGATAGAATGTCTGTGTGTTTATGACAGTAATTGCATTAGTACAACTTTTTCTTTTTATTGAAAAATACCTGAGATCTCAGATGTCCATCATATATATATATATATATTTTTTTTGAGGGTGTGGGAAATTGTGTTGACTTGCGGCCTCCGGATCATTCCGGTAACTTCCTGAATTTACAAGATACTATTTCTCTGCGACGCGACGGATTTGCAATTTGACAAATGAAAATTCCTTGTTTCTATTTGTGGCCTATTATTTACAGCTTACAGTTTACTTCCTACACCTGTCTATTGTCTATAGCCTATATGTTGTCAATTTTCTATTCTGTGGTCTATTGTCTATAGTTTCTTGTTTATAGCATATCTCTACTGTATGTCGTCTATAATCTAATGTTATCTATCTGTTTTCTATGGCCTAAAGATTTCGTCCATCATCAATCAGCTACTTCTGCCAATGCGCCAGACAAATCATTTCGAAATAGAGACAGCTGGGCCTACTTTTATTATCTATTCTATTATCTATAGTTTCTCGCTTTCTCTAGCTTTCGTACGCCGTCCGTCAGTCAGTTTTGTAATGTGCAAAAGAAACCACATTGAAAAATAGCGTGTCTATTCTCTTATCTATGGTCTATAGTAGACTAAAGTCTACAGTTTGCTGTATTATCTACGGCCTGTTGTCTATGGTCTATTGTCTTCTATCGTTTCTTGCCTTAATCTATTGTTGACAGTCTATTTCTATTACATACCGTCTATCTGTCTATTTTCTATGGCCTATATTTTTCGTTCATCATCCGCCAGATACTTTTGCAATATGTAAAACAAACCATGTTGAAACAGCCAAAATTGAACCTGCTTTTACTGTCTATAGTATCATCTGGGGTCTATAGTAGACAGTAGATTGTTTTAGACTAAGATCTATAGTTTTCTTGTATTATGCACGGTCCGTTGTCTAAGGCCTACGGTCATCTATAGTCCCTTGTCTTAATCTGTTGTTTATAGTCTATCTCTATTGTACCGTCTGTTTGCTATGGCACATATCTTTTGTCCATCGCCTATCAGTTACTTCTGCAATGTGTGAAACAAAACCATTTTCAAATAGAGACAAGCGTAAGACAGTACAATATACTGTAGAAACAAACTGTAGACTCTGTTCTTCTAAAACAATCGACTGTAAACCACAGGTAAACAAAATGGACAATCAAAGAGGGTCACTTTTATCGTCGTTTATAGTTGGTTGTTCTAGACTAAGGTCTGTAGTCTGTTTCCACAGTGTATTGTACTGTCTACGGTCTACGATTATCTCTATTTGAAAATGGTTTTGTTTTATGTACATGCTACAGATATAGCTGTTAGACGAAAGGTGAAAGACGTAAGCCATAGAAAATAGATAGGTAACAATAGACTCTGTAGAGGTGGAGCTAAACTATAGACCACGATAAAGACAGTACGATATATTGCACAGGCAAACTATAGACTTTTGTATAAACCAACTGTCTACAGGCAAAGAGAATAGGCAATAAAAGTAGGGGTCACAATTATCGTGCTTTACAGTCGATCGTTGTGGTCTATAGTCTTTAGGTTCTTGTCGTAATTGCAGCTACTCTATAGAGTCTACAATCTATTGGTATCTGTCTATTATCTATGATTTACGTCTTGCAGTGTTCGTCTATCAACATGTAAAACAAGCCGTTTTGAAATGGAGAGTCAATTGGACCTACTTTTACTGTTTACTTTGTTATCTATGGTTTGTAGTCGGTTGTTTTAGGCTAAGGTCTGTAGTTTGTCTATACGGTAAATTGTATTGCCTACGGTGGTCTATAGTTTTCAGGTTCTTGTCTTAATCTCAGCTATAGTTTAGCTCTACTGCGTAAGTATTGTTATCTATCTATTATCTATGACTTATGGCCGATTTCTTCATCGTATTTAACCTAAGGTTGATTCATCTAATAGTTGGAATGTGACGTGCAGTTGGCCGTACACACAGTATGTGTTAAGATAAGGCAATGAAGAAATCGGGCATTAGTACGTCTTCCATTGTTCATCTATCAATATGTAAAAAGAAAACATTTTGAAATAGAGTCAATTGAACCTACTTTTATTGTGTACTTTGTTATCTATGGTTTGTGGTCTGAGATCTGTAGTTTGTCTATGAGATAAATTGTATTGCTTACGGTGGTCTATAATCTTCGGGTTCTTGTCTTAATCGCGGCTATAGTTTAGCTCTAGTGTATACATAGAGTCTACAATTCTACAGGCTAAGTTCTATTTCATGTGGTTTCTATTGGTTTTTATTATGTGCGGTTTATTGTCTGTCTTGCCTTAGTCTACTATCTATTCTACTTCTATAGTTTATTATCCGTTGTAAGCATTCTATGATCTAGGGCTTCTGTCTACCGCCAAATTTTGTTCTACCACACAACTTCCAGCTTCTATTGTCTACAGGTTCTTCATCTATAGCCTGCAGGCAAAGTTCTATTTTGTGTAGTTTATATTATGCTCGGTTTATTGCAACAATGGGCTGCGCCGAAGCAACAAAAGTTTTGAGCCAAAACGTCTTATGCTTTGAAGATTAGACTATTGTTTCGGGACGAAACGTGCGGTTCCGATTTAACACACATCGGGGAACATATCGGTGGCGTTGCAGGAAATGGAACGGAACGAGGGCCCTTGCCAAATAATTCGTTGTTGGGGCGTACTGTTTGAGGTGTTCATGATTGTACTTCGATTGTAAATCGTTAACCCTCGCCCTCATCGACCTACATACAATGGAAATGTGGGCGCGTTCGTATTTATTTTTTATTGACACAACACGAACATGACATGTCATGAATTGAGCTTGTCTCAGCGACCGAATTGAGGATGCGATACTATTTGCGGGCCAATCATGAACGAATGCGGTTTGCTTTGTTACGTGATCGTCAACGTGACGCTTCGCCCGTACTTGTCTATATGAATGACACGCCTGACGCTTCTTGAAGTCTGTCTAACATCATTTTGACGTTTGTGATACGATTTGTTGGTCGCTATGGAACGAATAAGTCTCCGGCTATCGACTCGTCGTGATTTGCTAGGCCACCATTGTACGTACAGATATGATTAAGTAATGCTTTGGGCAACTCCCATCGACTGTTACGTCTCTAGACCGAAACTATTTCCATCTTGATTAGGTCGGTCTACGCAATGGTTCTTTTTCTGGCGATCCGAGGGGGTTTTGAAATCGTTGCGAAACCGTCGCTCGCAAGTGCGAGATGCTTGTTTTATTGCCGGTGCTTTGTAGAAAGGCATCGTCCGTCGCCGTCCGATCGCGAACAATTCCGCAAGGCGAGCGGCGATAAAATTTTATCGGCCATCGGAGACGCGTCCTCTCTTTAACTTTCGAAAGGTGATCGCCTTTAAACAACAATTAAAAGCGACCGTTTCGCAGTTTTTCAAGGCGCGCGCGCGCTCTCTTCTCGCCGATTTGGATTTTACGCTCGGCTCAGGAGGCCTAATGAGCTTCGGCAATTTAAGCTAGTCGGGACGCGTAGGTGAGCGTAGGAATGCCAAGTTAATAGCGGTAAATTTGTAACTGGAAGAGATCAGAGAGACATAAAGGAGAGTTCGCCTTAAATACTGGATTTATTTTTTGAAAAAAAGCGGAAATTTTTATTCTCTAAACAAAATATGAAAAATAAACAAAACACGTTTATCTTATCATATAGGCGTAGGCCCTCAACATAAACTTTCTCATTAAAAATTTAAGATATAACCTCAAAAAGTACAATAAATGTTTAGATGTAACATGTTCAAAATATTTATCCAAATTGGTCCAATCATTGATGCGGCCCATCGAGAAACCTCGATCGATTCATTGTTTTCAGTCAAAAATTGTTCAAAGTCGTTCGTCGAAACGTAATGTCAGTTGTTTCTATTAGCAGTCGAGAGATGGCGCCGGGAATTATACAGCGCAATCAGCAATTCACTTTGAGTCGCTCAAAAACGCTGCAAGTTTTCGATTCGGTCTATTCGCTCGCGACCAAAACCGACCTCGGGATTTGATCAAAGTCATTTTTCGCAATCTGATGTCAGTGTTTGTATTCTTCGTCAAGAGATGGCGCTCTCAATCTAAGCATTTCGCGAAACGCTCAGTAAAGAAACGTCGGTTCTTCTCAAATCGATTGATCCCTTTCTGTCAAAGATTGATCAAACTTGTTCACACTCGTTTCTCGAAATCCGACGTCGATTGTCTCTAGTACTTGTCAAGAGATGGCGCCCTTAAGGTATAAAATGCACGGACGACGACCGCGGCAGCCTTCAAGTTAAATTATAAAATGCATTTTGAGTCGCCCAAAAACGCTGCATAATTTCAAATCGGTTTATATTGTTACGGTAATAATTTAAGTAACATGAAATAAGGGACGTAGCTCAATATAACACAACATTTATTATCAACAATTTACAACTAATACTCACATTGTATTTGGGGCACTTACTGATAATTAGACTAGTTGACACTGACTAGATTTATTCTAATTATGCGCTAGCGTTCGCTTTGTCGCCTTTTTATAGGGGTTTCGTTTCCGGGGTGTGACGTCAATTATTGCCTTGACATTTGTGCACACGGCCCTGCGTTAGATCTGTGCCCGTAGATGAGTCATAAGATTTTGCGCACGGCCCGAGAATGAATCATGTGCATGTACATCTTTTTGCACTGCGGGTGAGTCATACGTTACCTAATTGCAAGTGAGTCATTCTTATGTTTATGTTATCGTCTTATGTTTACGTTACGCTCGACTGATTTTCAGCTGTACATCTTTGCTAGTTTTCTTATCCTAGTTACAATATTCTTAAAAAAAAAATAGCTTGGAATTTGACTTCAGTTTAAATATGTAATATGTTTAGAATGTGACATTTACGTACGATCAGTATAATGTCAAATACATTCTAATTGACACTGAAACTTCAATTTAAGTATCAATTAGAATGTGACTAACATTTTGTTAAATCTACAATAATGACATAGTCTAAGCACCACTTAAATTTATGTTCTGCTTAAAAAGTTGGTGCAACCGGGCATAAATCTAATGTAAGTTGTTTCTATTGTTCCTCGAGAGATGGCGCTCTGAATCAGTCAATGATACAGTCAATGAAAAGCTCGATGCGCTGTGCGAGAGACTCGCCAAATAAGTGCTGCATGAAAACTTTGAATATATTTTCTGTCAAAAATTGTTCAAGGTCGTTCCTCGAAATCTAACTTCTATTGTTTCTATTCCGTGACCCTTGTTACATAGTAAATTTTCCATAAAACTACTAACATTGTGTCACTGAATGAAATAAGAGCTTAAAATATGAGGAACTTATAAATTTCGCCGCGAGATGTCGCCACCTAAACTGTTGCTCGCTAAAGTTGTCGTTTATAAGTCAAAACCGAAGGAACTTTCTTTCATGAAAATCGAATTCTTCTTCATCAACAATTTTACGTTTCTTTTTTTTGCGAACACGAAATCTAGTTTTTTTCTCCTCATCACCGATCGTATTTTGTTTTTCCGTTTATTTTATCTTTTTCGACAGAAAAAAGGCTTGTCAAGTTAAACGTCTTTTGTTAATTCGCTTCTTGCATTTGTTAAACAATCCATCGATCGTCTTTTGTTTCGGTTTCATGTAACAAGAAACGCGAACTCATGTTGCCAGTGTTGCCAATCCTAGCCAACACGCTCAGCTTTTTTAAATTTGCAAAAACGTCATTTTTTTTTGGCAAAACGCAGAGAGAAGAAAACGAAAAAAAAATTGAACGACGGATCGATTCCTGCCATTATTTGTTAAACAATCTATCGATCGTCTTACGTTTCAGATTCATGCAACAAAACTCACGTAAACTCACGTTTTCTTTTTGTTATTTTAGCGATGGTCTTTCATTTTGAGATCAATGTTGCCAATCGATTAAGGACGGTTAAGTATCATTTGACAATTTGCAACACTGCAACCGGATATGTATTTGTTTTGTTGGTTCACTTCACGTAACCTGAACCGCGACAAGATTGTAGGTTATGCGAATAAAAATTAGCGTTTCAATTCGGATTTGAAATGTCAAATGACGACTGTCAGTGTTAGGCCGTCAACAACCGGAAGTTACTCCAGTTGTACGATTTAAAAATAGAATTCAACACTGCCAACTCAAACACTTTGCATAATCGATAAAGGAGAACACAATTTGAGTTTATCGGCGTTTGTTCCTAGTGAAATTTTTAATCAATTGCTTTCCGCTTCTAGTGACTTTTTTTAAGTGATCTTTTGCGGAAAAAAATTATTCCTTTTGGGGGGAGGAGGAAGAGTTGGCAACATTGTTCGCCAAGCATAAAAATCGAGGTCTTCTTGACCAACAATATGTGCGGTCCCTTTTATACGTTTTTTTTTTCAAAAACATCGTTTTGGACAAAATGCAGAAAGAAGAAAACGAAAGAAAGTGAACGATCGTTAATTTGTTTTACAGTTGTTTGTTATCGCTTTGAGTTTTCGGCAAAATGCAGAAAGTAGTGTGGCACCGTGATTAGGGTTACCAACTGCAAAATCTTAATTTACGAGAAAACTGACAGTTCATATACGGGACACAGGCGAAAAAAGCGGGACTCGCGGCAATTTTCTTTGACATGATTTGGCACTGTTTGGCTCTAAATAAAACTGCAAAATATTTAAATATTAAAGAACATTCTACGTTAATTAAAAAAAAAAAAAAAACTAAACATCTTTAGGTAACAGCTTTATTTTACTTTTACTTACTTTAAAATAAAACAAATTTAAGTTGAATAAAGTTATTTTCATATAAGAGAAGAGCTCTGCGTCATAAATAAAACGCGTCTGATGTTGCATCATCAGAGAAAAGAAGCATAACTCTCATTCTCATTCACCCTTAACAAAGAAATAATACCGAAATAAAAAAAAATCAAGTTACTTTTTCAGTTTCCGTTGACAACCTTGTTTATTTTGACAACATATTTTTCACTTCTGACGAAGCTGTCGAACGACTGCGAAACGTAAAGTGTATAGTGCGCGATTTAGTGTCCGCTTAAAAGATTTTGTGATAGAAATAATTGTCGTTTGTAACTTCGGTGATTGATGACGCAGAGCTCAAGTTCTGTGATTTTGATATTACTGTATTCTACATAATATTGAAGGCCGATTGAAACAGTGTTGCCAACTCACAAATTTTCGCAAACTTCGCATTTTCTTATGGCCATTTACACCAAACACTTAAGCTGAGCTTAAATTTAAGTGGTGACATGTCAGGTTACACGACTAAGGCTGGGTTTCTCCGTCCTAGTTTAACTTTAAACTCCTGTTTGTTTCCATAGGAACAATTGTTTTTATAATTGCTACCATGGGAATAAACAGGAGTTTAAAGTTAAACTGGGACTGAGAAACCCAGCCATAGAGTAAGTCACGATCTAAGTGACGCTTAAATTTAAGCCGAGTTTATTTTTGTTCGGCGCAAACCGGGGTTAGAGAAACAATCGTATTTGACGTTAAAAATAGTGTCATCGCGATTTGACGTTTAATTATAATAAATATGTAACTTGAAATGAATTTGCTTACGGACTATTATCTCAAGTTTGAAATTCGCGTTTAAATACTTTCCGTCCCTTTTTTGTTTTCGTCTTCGCCACCGTCATTCATTTATCAATTTTTTTTTTTTTAGTTTGAAATTCGTCCTCAAATATTCCCGACGTTTTTTGAAATTTTCTTTCCTGTTGTTGCCGTTCTTGTTTGAAATTAATCGGACTTTTTTCTTCTTCGTTTGTTTTTCCTGAACTTGTTTCACTTTCGTTCGCAAACATTACGATCGTCATTTGTTTTTCTTTTTCTTTTTTTCTAAATTTAAATTTTAATAAGTTGAAACGAATTTGCTTACGGAATATTATTTTCTTAAGTTTGAAATTCGCGCCTAAATACTTCCGTCGATTTTTTGTTTTCTTCTTCGCCACCGTCTATCGTTTATCAATTTTTTTTTTTTTTTAGTTTGAAATTCGTCCTCAAATATTCCCGACGTTTTTTTGAAATTTTCTTTCCTGTTGTTGCCGTTCTTGTTTGAAATTAATCAGACTTTTTTCTTCTTCGTTTGTTTTTCCTGAACTTGTTTCACTTTCGTTCGCAAACATTACGATCGTCATTTGTTTTCTTTATTAAATTTGAAATTTTAATAAATTAAAATGAATTTGCTTTTTTTAAGTTTGAAATTCGCGCTCGAATATTTCCGTCCTTCTTTTGGCTTTCTTACGCTGCGCCGTCATTTGTTTATCGATCGTTTCTGAGTTTGAAAGTCGCCTCCGAAGATTCCCGACACTTTTTGAAATATTCTTTCTTGTTGTTGCCGTTTTCTTTTTCTTTGTTTACATTTTTATATTTCGTTTTCTCTCGCAAACAGTACGATCGTCGTTTGTCTTTCTGCCATTTTTCTTCCGTAAAATTTACGATCGTCATTTGTTTTTCTTCTTTTCGTCTTGAAGTTATCCTTTCTTTTTCTTTTCCATTCCGATTATATTTTTTCAAGAGGCTTTGTTTTGCTTTTTTCCCTTTAGTGGGCAAGGTATCGGGGGTGGCGGAATACTTTTCGTACCTTTAGGCTCCAAATGCTAAGGTCATATGGCCAACCCTACTAGAATTTAGCCGAATCTAGGGGAATTTCACCCCCAGTAGGGATTTTTAACGTGCCGAACATGGTATTGACACGGAACCTACGGCTTTCCTTCCTATCCGAGAAGAAGGCATGTTTACGCTTTTCATCCGCAATTGAAAAACCGACGGCCGGGTTGGGAGTTGAACCCACGTCCTTCGGGCCCGAAGGCAGACGTGCAAACCTATGGACCACCCAGGCGGCGTTTTGCTTTTTTGTTTTTCTTGTTATATATCAATTTAATTTTTACGGTCGACCTTCATTTGTTTTTCAATTATGATCCGATTCGATTCAAAGAAGAGTTATTTCTTAATTTCATTTTCGATTTCTTAACGTTTTCTAGTTACGTATTTATTAAGGTCTTTTCTTTTTTAATTTTATGATATTTTCAATTTTATTTTATTTCATTGAATTTAATATTAAATAACTATAAAAAAATTCTATTTGACGTGGGCTGATTGATGACGAAAAAAGAAGAAGAAATCAACAGGGGATTCTAAACTCACGTAACGAACAGAGAAAAATTTGGAACGTCTTTACAGGAGAACGTAATCAAGGAAAATCCAACTGCATTACAGATGGACCACGGGAACTTAATCAAGACAAATCTAACTACATTAAAGATGGACCTTCAAGTGAGGAACTAAATAATTTCTTGTGTAATGTGCGACCAGAAATTACCAAAACTCTTCAAACTCCTTCTTCTCCACCCAAGAGGTTATTATAAATACAACAAAACCGCCAACTACATCCATCTTTTTGACTCCAATCTCCAAATCAATAGTAGAATTTATATTATAAACAGACTAAACCTATTTCCAACCCCAGATGCATACGGCCAAAACGTCAGGATGACGAAAAGAATATAATATTAGAACCACTGGTTGACATCTTGAATGCCTGACTGGTACAAGGTATATTTCCCGAGAAAATGAAGACTGCGAGAGCGCTGCCCATATTCAAAAAAGGGAATCCTTCCTCACCTGACAACCACCGG
This sequence comes from Dorcus hopei, assembly GCA_033060865.1. Classification (NCBI taxonomy): domain Eukaryota; kingdom Metazoa; phylum Arthropoda; class Insecta; order Coleoptera; family Lucanidae; genus Dorcus; species Dorcus hopei. The sequence continues at coordinate 5,413,333 of CM065425.1, read as the reverse complement.
CCCATATTCTCCAACCAAAGTCCTTGAAGCTCCACTTAATGAAAGGCAACTAAATTTTCTAAACCGCCGTGAATATATCTGCGACAATCAATACGGTTTCCGATCTGGCAGGATCCTGCTATTTCGATCACCAACTTTACTTGCGAAGCCCTTGAGAATCACGAGACACGTAAAGCGACTTAACCAAGGCCTTCGACAGCATGACACAATGGACCACTACGGAATTAGAGGCACAGCACTCAATCTATTTACTTCCAATCTATCCAATAGACGACAATTTGTGAACTTTCAAGGGGGAAAATCGTTAGCAGGTATAAACAGAACCGGAGTGCCCCAGGGATCACTCCTTGGTCCGCTTTCCTTTACCATTTTCATCAACGATCTGCCAGCAAATATCTCAGGGCATACAGTACTTTACGCCGGCGACACAACATTATTAGTTAGTGATAAGAAAAAAGAATCCCTCAAACAAAAAGAAAAACAAATAATTGGTTCCTATCCAACACATTAGCTTTAAACGCAAACAAAACCCGTTAGAATTGGCTTTACATCAGGTAGAAGAAATGCGATGGGAGATCAAGGCATCGCTCGTTTTCCTGGTCTGAGTCTTGACACAAGAATGACACGGTATGAACCCACACAACAGTTAGCATCAAAATTGTCTCGCCATAAGCAGGTCATAAATACGGAAACCGCTATCACAGCGTTGCAGGAGCGAGCCACGGTGAATTGAATACTAACGGTGGCAGCATTCAAGAGAGACAGCGAGCCGTTACGTCATCGCATACCCGCTTCTCCCTCTAATACAACTGTCAACCGTGACAGTTAATATTGGTTAATAATTGTGTAAAAGGAGGAACGGCTATGCGGTGACGTAACGCTTGCCGAAATGCTGCCACCGTTAGTATTCAATTCACCGTGGGAGCGAGCCCCATAATACGGTGAGCCTAGTAAAGATTAATTGCAAAGCTTGACACGTACAAACTTTTATTTCCACCTTCACATGGCGATTTTTTTTATCGAAGGCGTTATTTCTAGTTAGACGTAGTCATTCATGATGATGTAAACAGACGATCTGCTTTTCTACAAGTCTTTTATATCAGCCCGTAAAATATTACAGGTCTGTTCCCGTAATGTATCGCTTACTTGGCCCCCCTTAAACGACAAAATGAACCTGTAAAATGTCATTTACTAGGAAGGTGGAAATAAAATATATTAACAAAGGGTTTTCAAATAAAAAAACTTTTCAGGCAGACCATGAAAACATTTGATGCAATGTGATTTTAATGCAGTAAAAGAAAGTCATGGCCTGCGTGAGAAGTTTTTTATTTGAAAGCCCGATATAACCAGCGATCAATATAAAAACGGATTAAAGTAGGCATTGGAATTTAAATGGATGACGTCATGTTCTAAGTGTCAATCAATTGTGACATAAATAATGTTGTTTAACGTTAATCGCGCTGTTGTTCATGCAGATCCGGACAGTTTAAATATGTAATATGTTTAGAATGTGACATTTACGTATGATCAATATAATGTCAAATACATTCTAACTGACACTTAAACTTCAATTTAAGTATCAATTAGAATGTGACTAACATTTTGTTAAATCTACAATAATGACATAGTCTAAACACCACTTAAATTTATGTTCTGCTTAAAAAGTTGGTGCAACCGGGCATAAATCTAATGTAAGTTGTTTCTATTGTTCCTCGAGAGATGGCGCTCTGAATCAGTCAATGATACAGTCAATGAAAAGCTCGATGCACTTTGCGAGAGACTCGCCAAATAAGTGCTGCATGAAAACTTTGAATTTATTCAAAGTAATTCATTCTTTCCTGTCAAAAATTGTTCAAGGTCGTTTCTCCAAATCTAACTTCAATTGGTTCTATTACGTGACCCTTGTTACATAGTAAATTTTCCATGAAACTACTGAGATTGTATCACTGAATGAGATGAGAGCTTAAAATATGAGGAACTTATAAATTTCGCCGCGAGATGTCGCGACCTAAACTGTTGCTCATTAAAGTTGCCGTTTGTAAGTCAAAACCGAAGGAACCTACTTTCATGAAAATCGAGTTCTTCTTCATCAACAATTTTACGTTTCTTTTTTTTTGCGAACACGAAACCTAGTTTTTTCTCTCCTCATCACCGACAGTATTTTGTTTTTTCGTTTATTTTATTTATTTTATCTTTTTCGACAGAAAAAAGGCTTGTCAATTTGTTTCACAGTTAAACGACTTTCGTTATCGCTTCTAATTCGTTTCTTGCATTTGTTAAACAATCCGTCGATCGTCTTTTGTTTCGGTTTCATGTAACAAGAAACGCGAACTCACGTTGCCAGTGTTGCCAATCCTAGCCAACACGCGCAGCTTTTTTAAATTTGCAAAAACGTCATTTTTTTTTGGCAAAACGCAGAGAGAAGAAAACGAAAAAAAAATGAACGACGGATCGATTCCTGCCATTATTTGTTAAACAATCTATCGATCGTCTTACGTTTCAGTTTCATGCAACAAGACTCACGTAAACTCACGTTTTCTTTTTGTTGTTTTAGCGATGGTCTTTTATTTTGAGATCAATGTTGCCAATCGATTAAGGACGGTTAAGTAGCATTTGACAATTTGCAACACTGCAACCGGATATATATTTGTTTTGTTGGTTCACTTCACGTAACCTGAACCGCGACGAGATTGTAGGTTATGCGAATAAAAATTAGCGTTTCAATTTGGATTTGAAATGTCAAATGACGACTGTCAGTGTTAAGCCGTCAACAACCGGAAGTTACTCCAGCTGTACGATTTAAAAATTGAATTCAACACTGCCAACTCAAACAGTGATTCTTGACCACTTTGCATAATCGATAGAGGAGAACACAATTTGAGTTTATCGGCGTTGTTCCTAGTGAAAGTTTTTAAGAAAACTTTTTTCTTGCTTAGGATGTTTCAATTTCAAATTGAGGTTAAGTTCGAATGGAAACGTCAAAAGTGACTGAAGGAATGTTCGATGCGTGTTTGGTTGCAATTCGTTTTTCATTTGATCGCTTCTGTTTCACGTCTAATAAAAAAAAATGGCCTTAAATTACTGAATGGATTGTCCTTCGCTTGGCCGGCGTCCAACGCAATTTCAGAAAGCGCTCGCACAAAGGAACAAGCGCGAAATTCTTTCCGATAAAGAGCGCTTTCCAGCAGCTAGCGCAATAAGTATTATCACCAGAATTCAATGTGGGAAATTATCATACAATGCAGTCGCGGGAGTGGTTTTCACATTCTTGCTAATGGACATTCACTTATTCGTTTTCTTCAATCTGCCGAACGCTGTTTTGCGCAAACGTACTTTCACCGCAACGGGCGGCGGCCCCAAAATAAAAAAACTTAAAAAAAAAACGCATCCACCACATCATTTTCCGTAACATCTGCTCCGAGTTTTGTTTTCTTTTTTTTTTCTTTCGTCGTAGCGTCGAAAACTCGAAAGTAACGCGCGTGAGACCTAGCCGGGGGGGAAAAAGGAGAGAAGAAAAAAAAACACGACCGATTTTAATCTCTCTAATCTCGAGATCGAAGCCGCGATGTAAAATTTTCGACGATTCCCAGGGCAATCAATCGCGCGACGCAATTAACTTTCAATGTCGTATCAATGATTTTTTAATTGCCGCCGCTTATTTTGTTGACCTAAGCGCGCGGCGAAAATGCTGCCGTGCCAATTCGAAAGAGGGCGTGTCGCAAAAATTTTTACTTTACCGAAGTGCCGCCTGCAAATATGACGTCAATTTCTTCTTCTTACTTTCTTCACCGACTACATTTTTGACAGAAACGACATTTTCTTCTTCTTTCCTCCACTTTGGGCACGTCCTTTATTTCACCAGTAAACCCACTCGGTGGCGTCGTTCTTTCATTGTTTGATGAATCCCTCAGATTCACCAACAATCACTCTTTTAATCCAGTTGGTTTTAATCAGATGGCATCACTGATCCATCACTCGTTTCAGATGATGCAACTGCTTGAAAGTGCACACTTCAAACCTAACCTCATTTTTTGTGCACGACGATCCACCGTCACCCGTTTCAGATGATGGAATTGTTCGAGAGCGCAAACTTCAAACCTAACCTCATTTTTTGTGCACGACGATCCACCATCGCCCGTCTCAGATGATGGAATTGTTCGAGAGCGCAAGCTTCAAACCTAACCTCATTTTTTAACGTAAATAAAATTGAATAAAAATTATATTAGTGTGTGTGCGCCGTGTTTAGCACGGGTTGGCACGACCAGGAGTCGATCAGGTGGTCTATAAATGTAAGATACTTATACTTATACAACGCACAAAAACAACGTTTTTGAGGTTAGAATGGATTTCAGCTGTTCTTATATTCCAAATCTGTTGTATCTTGTATCCATCAGTAGATGGCGTCACTGCATCAACTCACAGCCATAGTATAAGAATCTACACAGTAGCGACACTTGAGTGTAACTGTCACATTTGCCATTTTGTTTGATACCTACCGACTCGCAAATTACATTGCATTTCCTTATAGGTATCAAACAGTATGGCCGCTTTTTTTGACAATGACGTTTAAATGACGCTACTGAGTAATTACTTACACTGTATCCCTGCGCTGATGCTTTCAATCATAAATTTGCGTTGAAATAAAGAACGCTTTTACGTCATCGGAATAATCGCCATCTAGATCTTTTTTGGCAAAAACGTCATTTTGTACTTCTTTCTCTCACTTTCTAAGCGCTTTCACGATACCGAAATGATCACGGTCTAGATTTTTGACAGAAACGTCATTTTCTTCTTTTTTCTCTCTCTTTCCAAACGCTTTTACGACTTCGGAATAATCACCATCTACATTTTTGACAGAAACGTCATTTTCTTCATCTTCCTTCTCTCACTTCATAAACGCTTTTACGGCTTCGGAGTGATCACCGTCTAGATTTTTGACAGAAACGTCATTTTCTTCTTCTTTCTCTCTCTTTCCAAACGCTTTTACGACTTCGGAATAATCACCATCTACATTTTTGACAGAAACGTCATTTTCTTCACCTTCCTTCTCTCTCTTCATAAACGCTTTTACGGCATCGGAGTGATCACCGTCTAGATTTTTGACAGAAACGTCATTTTCTTCTTCTTCTTTCTTTCTCTTTCCAAACGCTTTCACGACTTCGGAATAACTACCATCTACATTTTTGACAGAAACGTCATTTTCTTCATCTTCCCTCTCTCACTTCATAAACGCTTTTACGGCTTCGGAGTGATCACCGTCTAGATTTTTGATAGAAACGTCATTTTCTTCATCTTCCCTCTGTCGTTTCATAAACGATTTTACGGCTTCGGAGTGATCACCGTCTAGATTTTTGACAGAAATGTCATTTTCTTCATCTTCCTTCTCTCGCTTTATAAACGCTTTTACGGCTTCGGAGTGATCACCGTCCACGGTGAATTGAATGCTATTGGTGACAGCATTCACGCAAGTTACGTCACCGCATATCCGCTTCTCCTTTTACACAATATTAACCAACATTAACTGTCAACCATGACAGCGAATGGTTGGTTGACAGTTAAAGTGTTAGAGGGAGAAGGGGGTATGCGATGACGTAACGGTTCGCCATCTCACATGAATGCTGCCACCGTTAGTATTCAACTCACCGTGATCACAGAAACGTCATATTCTTTTTCTTCTTTCTCTCACTTTCTAAACGCTTCGTGATGAGCACCGTAGAGATTTTTGACAGAAACGTCGTTTTCTTCTTTCTCTTACTTTCTAAATGCTTTTATGACCTCAGAATGATCGCCGTCTAAATTCTTGACAGAAGCGTCATTTTCTTTTCCTTCCAGCAGAGACATTTATTATTACGGGGGAGGTCGAAGACCTGTCTAGACGACTACATTATGAAACCCATTTGGGTGTCATTAAAGCATCCAAAATTTTATTTTATTAGGCTGGCAACAGCATGTACAACAAAATTTGTTGACATTTCAACAAGTCATTTGTTTGTTTTCTATTTATCATTTGTTTTGCTTTGTTTTTTTTTGTTTCTGTCATCCATCAGTTTGAAAGCTTCGCGCGAATATCAACCTTTCGGAGAGATTCGAACTGCCGCGAGCCTTCTATTCGGCGAGCGGCACTTACGACGCGCCAGCGCTTTCTTTGAAAAATTAACGCAATCTTTTCTTTTGACGTATTTTCTTGCTCGGATGAGGGAGGCATGACAGAGTTTGGTTTTATGAGAAAAATACTTTTAAACGCCCGGCAATTTATTTTAATAGGAGTACTAATAACACTATGGATCTCGATCTCTTCTTAGTCATTTGTTTCCCTTTGTTTTTCTTTTCTTGTTTCCGTCATTCGGTTTGAAAGCTTCTCGCGAATATCGACCGTCGGGCGAAATTCGAACTGCCGCGAGCCTTCTATTCGGGGAGCGGCACTTACAACGCAGTCTTTTCTGTTGAGGTATTTATCGGAGGGAGAGAGGGGAGTGAGGGTGCATCACAGATTTGGTTTTATGAGATAAATAGATACTTTTAAACGTCCAGCAACTTATTTTAATAGATGAATAAATGAATCATGATATTCCAATAACTTTCAACTTTTTTCCTCTAAATCCGTCTTTCGCCGATCAATCTTCATTTGTCTGATCGTCTTTTGTTATAATTCTCTTTAGTTTCTCGAATTTTATGCGATTGTCTCTTGTTTTTCGTCTTTCACTGGCGATTTTCGTTTGCTTCAGGCTTCGCAACTAATCATGATATTCGAATACGCTTCAATCGTTCTTTTTTTAATCTTTGTGTTTCATTGATCTTCATTTGTCCGTTCGTCTTTTGTTTTTACTTTCTTTGGTTTCTCAGTTTTTGCGTGATTTTCATGTTTTGTTTCTCTTTTTTGTTAGTAATTTGTTTCCCTTTGTTTCTTTCTTGTTTGCGCTATTCATCGGCTCGTGAATACTTCGTGAAAGTTTGCGCAAATGTAGATCTTTGGGCGAAATTCGAACTGCCGCGAGCCTTCTATTCGGCGAGCGGCACTTACAACGCAATCTTTTCTGTTTTTTTTTTTTTGTTTTAATTATTCATTGTCGCTTTCTTTAGACTATTGTCTTTTGTTTTAACGTCGCCATTCGATCGCGTTTCAACTTTGTTTCGAGACTTTTTTTTATTTTTTTGTATTAAGCTCTAATCAATTGTTTTGCGGCTGCTTTTTGTTGTTTTTCATTCATCACTGTTTTGCTTAGATGATCTGATCGTCTTTTGTTTTAACTTGGCCAATTGAACACGTTCCAAATTGTATTGATTTTTTCTATTTTCATCTTTTATTTCTTTTTTTTAGGCATTTTTTTTTGTCTCCGCTTTTCATCGGTTTGAAAGCTACGTGAAAATTTCGCGCGAATATCGACCTTCGGGCGAAATTCGAACTGCCGCGAGCCCTCTATTCGGCGAGCGGCACTTACGACGCAGACTTTTCTGTTTTCTCTTTTGTTTTAATTATTAATTGTCGCTTTCCTTACACTATTGTCTTTTGTTTTAACTCCGCCATTCGATCGCGTTTCAGCTTTGTTTCGAGATTTTTTTTTAATTAATCTCCATCTCCTATTATTTTATTGTATTAAGGGTTAATCAATTGTTTTCCGTCTGCTTTTTATTGTTTTTCATTATTCATCATTGTTTTGCTTAGATGATCTGATCGTCTTTTGTTTTAACTTGGCCAATTGAACACGTTCCAAATTGTATTGATTTTTTTCCATTTTCATCTTTTGTTTCTTTTTCTTCTTAGGCATTTGTTTCCCTTTGTTTTTTTTTGTTTCCGCTATTCATCGGTTTGAAAGCTTCGTGAAAGTTTCGCGCGGATTCGACCTTCGGACGAAATTTGAACTGCCGCGAGCCCTCTAATCGGCGAGCGGCACTTACGACGCAGTCTTTTCTGTGTTTTTTTTTATTTTCATTATTCATTGTCGCTTTCCTTAGACTATTGTCTTTTGTTTTAACGTCGCCATTCGATCGAGTTTCAACTTTGTTTCGAGATTTTTTTTTTTAAATTAATCTCCATCTCCTGTTATTTTATTAATCAGTTGTTTTCCCTCTGCTTTTTGTTTTTCATTATTTGTCCTCATTTTGCTTAGATGATCTGATCGTCTTTTGTTTTAACTTGGCTAATTGAACACGTTCCAAATTGTATTGTTTTTTTTCCATTTTCATCTTTTGTTTCTTTTTTCTTAGGCATTTGTTTCCTTTTGTTTTTTTTTGTTTCCGCTATTCATCGGTTTGATAGCTTCGTGAAAGTTTCGCGCGAATATCAACCTTCGGGCGAAATTCGAACTGCCGCGAGCCCTCTATTCGGCGAGCAGCACTTACGATGCAGTCTTTTCTCTTTTCTTTTTTGTTTTCATTATTCATTGTCGCTTTCCTTAGACTATTGTCTTTTGTTTTAACGTCGCCATTCGATCGAGTTTCAACTTTGTTTCGAGATTTTTTTTTTAATTAATCTCCATCTCCTGTTATTTTATTATACTAAGCATTAATCAGTTGTTTTCCCTCTGCTTTTTATTTTTCATTATTCGTCCTCGTTTTGCTTAGATGATCTGATCGTCTTTTGTTTTAACTTGACTAATTGAACACGTTCCAATTTGTATTGATTTTTCATCTTTTGTTTCTTTTTTTTTCTTAGGTATTTGTTTCCGCTATTCATCGGTTTGAAAGCTTCGTGAAAGTTTCGCGCGAATATTGATCTTTGGGCAAAATTCGAACTGCCGCGAGCCGTCTATTCGGCGAGCGGCACTTACGACTGTGTTTTTTTTGTTTTCATTATTAATTGTCGCTTTTCTTAGACTATTGTCTTTTGTTTTAACGTCGCCATTCGATCGAGTTTCAACTTTGTTTCGAGATTTTTTTTTTTTAATTAATCTCCATCTCCTGTTATTTTATTGTACTAAGCATTAATCAATTGTTTCCCGTCTGCTTTTTGTTGTTTTCATTATTCATCGTTGCTTTGCTTAGATGATCTGATCGTCTTTTGTTTCAACTTGGCCAATTGAACACGTTCCAAATTGTATTGATTTTTTTCCATTTTCATCTTTTGTTTCTTTTTCTTCTTAGGCATTTGTTTACCTTTATTTTCTTTTTTGGTTCCGCTATTCATCGGTTTGAAAGTTTCGTGAGTTTCGCGCGAATATCGACCTTCGAACTGCCGCGAGCCCTCTATTCGGCGAGCGGCACTTACGATGCAGTCTTTTCTGTTGACGTATTTTCTGAAGGGGGTGGGGTGGGAGGGGGGGGGGCATCGCAAGTTTGGTTTTATGAAATACATACTTTTAAACCTCCAGCAATTCATTTTAATAGGAGTAGATTACCATGGATTTAGAAATCGTAAAAGTTTGGTGTCAGAGGTGGGAGGTTCCCAAAATAAAATATAATAAAATTAAAAAAAAAAAATATTGGAGCGTTCGTGGTTGAAAATAAATGAGCTGTGACACTTACAAGGAAGGCGTAGACTTTAAATGTCCTCCCAAATTTTATTTAAGAACTGTTAATTAACTGTTAAGAAAAAAAATGTATCGCCCCCTTCCTGGGGGTCACCGCATGAAACTTTCGCCGCGGTCATCCTTCTCAAAACATCCTGTTTAGAAAATGGGCAAAAAGCAGGAATTTACTCCGCGCTTTCCCACGCCGCGCCGCTAATTAAATTAATTGCCGTTAACTAATAAATAATCTTTGCAAGTATGTATTACTGTCGCGCGCACAAAGTAAGTTACTCTTCCACTCCACTCTAAAATTGCACAACGCGCGCAAATATTTTGAATTTCTCGATTTTTCCTCTCCTCTTTCTTAGACGGCCGGTCTGTCGGTCTCTCGCTTTACAGTTACGCGGCGCGTTACGTAAGCCGCGAGCCGTCATAAATTTTAATTGAATCGGGAGGCTCTCGCAAAAGTTCAAGCGAGTCGTCATAATCAAGGGGGCCCGGTGTTATGAAAGCGCCGGTTAATACCAGTAGCGGAGCAATTATACGCAAGACACATGGTAACAAGTTGTGATGTGTGTTCTTTTCTGTTGCAGGCAGGGGCGTAGGCGGAGAGGCCGCCACGAACTACTTACACAGATGGATTCAACTCGCAGGGAACCACCGACGTAAGATAAAACGTAGATCGTCCGAAGCGGCGAAGGAAATCCGCGAAAGCGCAGAATAAAAACCAATTAAGAAGTCGGTCGCTTAGCGATTCTTTTGATCAATTAGTGCGCTTGTAACTTATTTGCTACTTCGGGGGCAAAAACGCGAACTTGTTTATGGGAACGGTTTTTGCGCGGGACTGGTACGTTTAATCAGTGCGTTCTAACGACGGACGACCAGGTGAAAAAGGTACGTTCTCACAACTTATTAAGAAACTGAATCGCCGGCTTGAAAAAGCGAAGCTCGCGCTCGCCAATCGAATCAATTCGCGATGGCAAAATGTTGGCGCTTTTTACGCGCGCTGTTTATGAATTTATTGAGGAAGCTATCAATAACGCGGGAACTATTCGCTGAAGAACTTGTAGTTAATAGTTAAACCTGGTTGGAAGTCGCGCGGTGAGTTCGCGGGGAAAGCTCCGGCGCGCGCTTGTTGCGAAAGCTCGCTAAATCCGGCAACACCGCGCAATGTCTATATATAAAAAAAAAAAACATTGGGCGAAATTTCACGAACGTTAAAAACATTTCGGATTATTTTGACAAAAATTCAAAAATCCAAATAGATTTTCAGACAGATCTGGCAACACCGCGCGACCTTTCTTTTTATGGGCGAGCGATTTTCGTAATGACGTACCACTGGAATTTTGGTTTAATTTTAATTTTTTTAATTGTCTTCATCTACTTTTTCTACAATCGTCGAGTACTTTGAGATTTTATTTTTTCCTTTCAATTTGAACTTTCGCGCGAAAACTCGAGGGTTTCCGGCAAAAAGCAACCGTCAACATTTCAACTGAAACAAACGACAAGGGAAAGAAACGCAAAACGTTTTGCTTTTAGGGCGTTTCTTATATTTGACTGTTTTTTCTTGTTTCACTTTGTTTGCCCGATCGTATTTCTTTTTTATTAACGGCTTCCTTTATTGGTTTTCGTTGGTCGATCGTCCTTTATTTTCTTGCTCGGGTTTCCGTCGTCGTTCTTCCTGCTCGATCGTCTTTTGTTTTAACTTCGCCAACTTAACGCGTTCCGTGTTGTTTCGATTCTTTTCTAATCGTCTTAAAATCTTCCGTCTTCCTTTTTATTTTCTTACTCATTTGTTTGTCTCTTTAGTGATTTATTTTCCTTCTCTTGTCTTAGGCCGATTTTACAATCGTCGGATAAGCATTATTCTCAGAATAACGTGACGTAGATATTGGAGGAACGTTAAAGGATATTCGGCGAACAGTTATTCCGTCCGTTATTCCACGATTGTAAAACTGGGCCTTAGTCGATCGCCTTTTGTTCTAACTTCGCCGATTGATCAAGTTTCAAGGTGCCTTGGATTTTTTGTTTTTTTTTAATTAGTCTCGCAACATCCATTTTTTATTGTTTTCTTTTCTTAATCACTCCCCCCACGGAGAAGAAAAGTTGATGAACGCGCTTCGCGCGTTAAGTGCCGCTCGCAAGGGGGCTCGCGGCAGCTAGGGAATTGAATTTTCGCTCGGGTCCCTTCGACCTTGACCCCGAAGTCTTTCATTCAATTTTTTCAAAAAAAAATTTCGATCTCAATTCCTTGCTCGGGTTGAATACGGTCGGGTTCGCTCGGGTTTGGTTGACCTTGAACTTTCGTCTGTCCTTGGTCTTTATCGAATCTTCTAATTTAATTTTTTTTCGATCTCAATTACTTGCTCTTGTTGGGTACGGTCGGATTCGTTCGGGTCTGGTTGACCTTGAACTTTCGTTTGACCTTGAGCTTTAACTTATCGATTTTTTTTTTAATTTAATTTTTTTTCGATCTCAATTGTTGACTCTTGATCTCTTGTTGACTACAGTTGGGTTCGCTCGGGTTGCGTTGGTCTTGAACTTTCGGTTTTCCTTGACCTTTAACTTTTCAAATTTTTTTAATTGTAAAATTTTTTCCGATCTCAGTTACATGTTCGGGTTGAGTAAAATTGGGTTCGCTGGAGTTGCGTTGACCTTGAACTTTCGTTTGACCTTGACTAATTGATTTAAATTTTTTTTTATCTCGATTCCTTGCTCTGATTGAATAAGAAATTTTTTCTAATTTTTCTCAAATTCGCGTTCGTGACCTTGACCTTAGACATTTACGAAGCCTAGTTGTCGAAGTTCAACATTTTTTAAAAATTTTCCACAATTTTTCTCGAATTTTTGGTCGTGACCTTGACTCTTGACCTCAACGAATCGTTGTCGAAATTCAAAAATTTTTAAAACATTTTTTCCGATTTTTACCGATTTTTTGGCGTTGACCTTGACCTTTGGCATTTAAGCCGACTCATTGTCGAAATTCGAATTTTTTTTAATTCCCCCAATTTTTCCCGATTTTTTTTGTCGTGACCTTGACCTTTGACCTTTGGGACCCCACGCCGTCGAAACTTAAAATTGTTTAAAAATTTTGCCGAATTTTTGGCGTTTACCTTGACCTTTGACCTCTAAGACGATTCAGTGTCGAAATTCAAGATTAAAAAAAATTCTCCTATTTTTCCCAAATTTTTGGTCGTGACATTGACCTTTGACCTTTGGGACGTCGCGTCGTCGAAATTCAAAATTGTTTAAAAACTTTGCCCGATTTTTTCCAAACTTTTTGTCGTGACCTTCACCTTTGACCTTTGGGACTCCCCCGTTGTCGAAATTCAAAGTTTTTTAAAATTTTCCCCGTTTTTTGTTGTTTTTTTTTTGTTGGTTTTCATTGGTCGATCGTCTTTTATGTATTTTCTTGGTCGGTTTCCTGTTTACTTCTACATGTTCGTCGTTGTTCCTGTTAGTCGATCGTCTTTTGTTTTAAGTTCGCCAACTTAACGCGTTCTAAGTCGTTTGGATTTTTTTTTAAATTTCCTTAGTCATTTGTTTCCATTATTCACTGTTGTTTTCTTCCTTAGGCGATCGTCTTTTGTTTTAACTTGGCCAGTTGATCACGTTTCAACTCGTTTCGAAATTTTCTTAATTAATCTCCATCTTCTATTATTTTATTTTATTTTATTAATCGTTAATCAATCGTTTTCCGTCTTTCTTTTTTGGTTGTTTTCATTATTTAATCGTTGTTTTGCTTAGATGATCGTCTTTTGTTCTAACTTCCCCAATTGGCGAACACGCTCCAAATTTCTATCTTTTCGTTTCTTTTTTTTTAGTAATTTGTTTCCCTTTGTTTTTGTTTTTTGTTTCCGTTATTTATCGGTTTGAAAGCTTCGTGAAAGTTTCGCGCGAATACCGACCTTCGGGCGAAATTCGAACTGCCGCGAGCCCTCTATTCGGCGAGCGGCACTTACGACGCAGTCTTTTCTGTTGACGTATTTTCTCCAGGGGGTGCGGGGGAGGGCATCATAGGTTTGAGATTTGTTTTTTCTTTTCTCCATTCTTCATCAGTTTTCCAAATCCCTTACGTTCTAATTCCCATTTTTTTTGTTTGGTTTTTTTGAAATAATTTTCTAATATCGCAACTCCATCTTTTATTTCTTTACATTCTTAATTTTTTGTTTTTATTATTCGTCTTTTGTTTTAACTTTGCCAACGTTCCATGCTGTTTCGAATTTTTTTTAATCGTGTTAATCCTGCGTCTTTGGTTCTTTTTCCTGTTAGTCATTTGTTTCCCTTTGTTTTTGTTTCCGTTAATTATCGGTTTGAAAGCTTCGTGAAAGTTTCGCGCGAATATCGACCTTCGGGCAAAATTCGAACTGCCGCGAGCCTTCTATTCGGCGAGCGGCACTTACGACGCAGTCTTTTCTGTTGACGTACTTTCTCCGGTATTTTCTTTCTACGCCGATTTTGCTTTCACTTACGACGTCTTTTGTTTTCTCGAACAATTGACGTAGTTCGCCGGTTATCTTTTGTTTCTGTCGTTCAGTGTTGATTTCCTTTTGTTTTAACTTCACCAGTTAATCATATTCCAATTCGTGTGTTTTTTTTTTTAATTTTGAGATCGCCTTTCATTGACCTTCAGTTTCTGGGTCGTCTTTTGTCTCTGCTTTCTTTAGTTTCTCGATTTTTTCTCGTGATTGTCATTTGTTTCCATCGTTCTATGTTGATTGTCACAAGCGATTTTCGTTTGTTTCAGCTTTTCGGTGAAACACGATATTCCAAATCGCCTGTCATTGATCGATCTTCATTTGTCTGATCGTCTTTTGTTTCAGCCGTCTTTAGTTTTTCGAATTTTACGTGACTGTCTTTTGTTTTCTATCTTTCGAAGGCGATTTTCGTTTGTTTTAAGCTTCGCAATTAATCACGATATTCCAATACGTTTCAACTTTTTTCTCTAAATCTTTCGTCGATCGATTTTCCTTTGTCTGATCGTCTTTTGTTTCAACTATCTTTAGGTTTTCGAATTTTATGCGACTGTCTTTTGTTTTCCATCTTTCACGGGCGATTTTCGTTTGTTTTAGGTTTCATTAAATATAATTATTCGTGTTCCAAAGTGATTGCATTTTTTATCCTCGTCGTTTCATTTCGTCAGAACAATTGAGGATTATTTTGCAAACGTTCTTGAATGATGAAGAAAAAGAAGAAGAAGAAGAAGAAGCACAGCTTCTTATAATTTGACTTAATTTCATTGCTTATCGAAAAATTAGTCCGGAAGGTCAAAACCAAAATTGTACTTGGAGATCAATACAATAGATTTAAAAAAAAAATAGACGACTGTCTTTAACAATGAGGACGAAAGAAAAACGAGGGCAAAATTTAAAAGTTGAAAGCACAAGTCGGCGGGGGCGGGGGGGATGTACCATAAACAAGTTCTCGAGCCCAAAGCCCAAATGAATTCGGGCAGGCCCATTACGCAACCGACGATCGCGTGCGTGACGCAATCCGCGTTTCACTTACGTCTGTGGCGGTGCTGCCCTCGAAAAACGAAGAAGAGGACCGGACGACGTCGCGGAGCACGGCGAAGGAGAGAAACGAGTTTTCGCGAGTTTCTAGTAAGTTAGTGCCGTAACGGACGGAATAGACCATCATGTTCGTGCCTACGTATGTAGTACACATGAGTACAAACGGGAAACGTCAATTTACTGTAACGTTTGTTTTTTTTTTCTTTTGCTGTTTCTCTAATTTAAATTTTAGAAAGGAAAAAAAAAACTACTTAATCTTTTGTATGTACCCATATATGTATGTAATGCAGACGAGTGAGTAGGATAGATTTTAGTTTAGGTTATGTTTAGGCGATAGTTGAATAAAGACTGATTTTGCGTGCCTTTTTATTGGCGGCGCTCAAAAGGGGGAAAAAAAATGTTGCCAGATGGCGCTTTGTTAAATTTTTATTTCTTGTTTTGGAAACTGCGATTTTTTGAATGCAAAGTATCAATTTAATGCCGGCGATTCATTTATCGCGACGAGTAATTTACATATGGTGCAAGGGTCGTCATAAACAAAAACGGAAGAAAAAAAAACAACAAAAAAAATCAAAATGGTCGACTTTCTAACCTCCAATTCATGCAAAACTTGCGCCACATTATAAGTAATTACTAGATAGCGGACGGTTGTAGGGCAGGCGAGAGTGGGGACGTGTCGAACAGGCGAAAAATAGGTAACCAGCAGCGGCGAATAAAGCAAAGAAATTAATCGTTTTCATAATCCAAATATCGAGTGAATAATACGCTTAGATACTACAATATTTTTTAGAATATTTTAAAATTTGCAAGAAAAATCAAACGTAACTAATATATGATCTTCCTACTCCCGCTCTATTCCCAACGAGAATCCGCTACTTAGTAATTACCAAGTAGCGTCACTTAAACGTCAGTGTCAAAAACGCGGCCATACTGTTTGATACCCTGATGGAAATGCAATGTAATTTGCAAATCGGTAGGTATCAAACAAAATATGGCAAATGTGACAGTTATGCTCGAGTGTCGCTACTGTGTAGATTCTTAAACCGTGCTTGCGCAATAAATAATGACAATTCAAGCACGTTAAAGTAACTAAACTAAAAACAAACAAAAAAAAAAGTAAAAACCAAACCGAGGAACAAAATTCGGAAACTAGTTTAAAAAAACCAAAAATCAAAGTCGGGAACCAAACATGACTGATTAAAAGAATAATGCTAGAAATTTATTTGAATTAATCAATTTAAATTAAAATTTCAAAAAGCGATAAAATGTGTTACACGAGTTGATGTGAACTAAACAAAAGTTAACTAATAAACAAGCGATGACACAACAAAATTAAAGAAAAAACAAAAAAGTGCACGTGTTTAACTGAACCCATTAACCCAAAACAAAAACAAAACAAAGAACGGATGAAATGCACTTATTTGACAACCGCTATGGAAAAAACAAATGAAGATCGCCTTCTGCAAGAACTTTACTTTAAAATTAAAAAATCTTGTTGCAATGTTAGGTCAAAAAGTGATCACAGGATGTCGCGATTAAAACTTTTAAAATCTAGGAGAAAAATTTTTAAAAAATTTCTTTTTTTCTCTCTCTCAAAGATTTACTTTTAAATCAAGCCAGAAAATATGGGAGAAACAAATGGAGATCGACAGTTAAAAAACGAAAATCGATTTTTAAAATTCGACGGAATAAAATTAAAAAACATTAACCGTCAATTGAACATGTTCTGAATTGTTTTGATTTTTTTCATTTCCATCACTTGTTTCCTTTTTTTTTTCTTAATCATTTGTTTTCCTTTATTTTTTTTGTTTGCGTTATTCATCAGTTTGAAAGCCTCGCGAAAGTTTGGCGCGAAATTCGAACTGACGCGAGCGTTCTACTCTGCGAGCGGCACCTACGGCGCAGTCTTTTCAATTGACGTATCGTCTTTCGTCGATCGACCTTCATTTGTCTGATCGTCTTTTGTTTCAACTATCTTTAATTTTTCGAATTTTACGTGATCGTGACACGAGTTGATGTGAACTAAACAAAAGTTAACTAATATACAAACGACAACACAACAAAATTAAAGAAAAAAACAAAAACAAAAAAGGGCACTGAACCCAAAACAAAAAACGGATCAAATGCGCTTATTTGACAACCGTCGTGGAAAAAACAAATGAAGATCGTCGTCTGCTAAGACTTTACATTAAAATTTAAAACAAAAATTAAATTTTTTGTTCGATTTTCAAACAAATGAAGATCGACCATTAAAAAACGAAGATCGATTTTTTAAATTCGACGGAATAAAATTTACAAAACTTCAAAAATGAGGATTTTCCTCCAAAAATCGGCTTTCGAATTGAATGAGAAAACTGAAGATCGACTGTTGAAAAAAAAAACGAAGATCGATTTTGAAAATTTCGTAATAAATAAAATTAAAAACGATAAGATTAAATTAAAAGGTATTGCTTTTCTCAAAGATCCGCTTTCGAATCGACCGGAAAATAATGAAGAAAACAAATGAAAACGAAGATCGATTAATAAACTTTAATGAATCTTAATATGTACATATGTATGTGTATGAAATTAAAAACTACAAAATAAAATTGAAATATAAAAATTAAAAAATTATGTACGAGTATAACTTTTCTCAAAGATCCATTTTCGAATCAAATCAGAAAGTAACGAAGAAACAAAAGAAAACGAAAAGCTCGATTTATAAACTTTAATAAATCCTAATACATATAGCTACACATAAAATTAAAAACAACAAAATAAAATTGAAATTGAAATTTTAAAACGATGATCTTCTTTTCTCTTTTCTCGAAGATTCATTTTTTTTTTTAATCGGACCGGAAAATAATAGAAAAACAAATGAAGATCGACTATAAAAAAGCAACAAAGTTCGATTTTTTAAACTTAATAAATAAAATTGACGAGATAAAATTAAAACAAAAAGTAAAAAAATTCCGATTTTTTTCGATACGGATCGAAAACGAAGATCGGTTGTTAAAAAGCGAAGACCGACTTTTAAAATTTAATCTGTCCTCCTAAATCTTAGTAAATAAAATTAAATCGAAACAAAATTTAAAAAAAAATAGCTTCCGTTTTCGAAATAAATTCAAGAACAGAAAAAAAATTAGCAATAGCAAACTCGTTCAAATAAGGTCGAAACGTGAAAGTGAATTTAAAATTTCACGCAAACGAGAATCAAGGGCATAACGATATGGCCCATCATTTTTTCTCTTTAATTTCAATTTCCGAATCAAAGTGGAATATGTATAGTGGGAAAAACAAACGAAAGTCGCCTTTCAAACGTTCGTTCGTCAGACGAGAAATTAAAAATAAGCAAAAAAAGTTGATTTAAAATTCGAAAACAACGACGATTTGACGACCGTCGTTTTTAAAAGACTACCACCTTCGAATCAAATAATGGAAAAACAAATGAAGGCCAACAACATCTCAAATTTAGACGAATCGAATGGAAAAATAATGGAAAGACAAATAAAGGTCAAACGCCTAAGAAATTAGTGAAGGTCGAGTCTCCGAAATGCTAATCTTAATTAGTCCTTAGAGAAGGCCTAAAACTCAGACGAATCGAATCGAAAAATAACGGAAAAACAAACGAAGGTGTGACACCTGAGAAATAAGTGAAGGTCGACTCTTGAAGCTCAGTCGAATAAAATTAAAACATGAAAGTTAACAAAACTGGACAAAACCGAAAAATAATGGAAAATTTGTTTGTTTTGTGCCAAATTTGGCACAAAACAAATTAAGAAGCGCGCAGCATTAAGGACCGTCACTTTTACTTTTTAATTCCACTTCCGATTCATACCGAAGAAAACAATTGACGACTGACATCTAACGATTAACTTTCGACTTCTAACGATTAGCTTGGGGCGGGGGTTTTCGCGGTAGAAGAAATCTTTTTTTGTTTTTCACCTGTCAAATTAATTTTTTTCCCCTGTCAAAACAAAATTTGTCTTTTTTTAATAATCTTTCCTTGGGACTCAAAATCGAATCACGTTCTTTGCTTGTCAAAGTCACCGAGTCTTTTGTTATAAAAAAAAGTTTCTAAATTCAACGATATTTCTTTTGTTTTCACCTGTCAAATTTATATTTTCCGCCTATCAAAAACGAAATTTCTTTTGTTTTTCACCTGTCAAATTTGTTTTTTCTATCTGTCTTCTTTTTTAAATAATTTTTCCTTGGTAATTAAAATTATTATCACGTTCATTGCTTGTCAAAGTCGCAGTCTTTTGTTATCTAAAGAAGACGTAGGTTCATTGGTTTGACATCCGCCCGCCGACTTCGTCTCTGGTTTTAATTCAACGGCGTTTCTTTGTTTTTTTATCTGTCAAATTTGTTTCTTCGTCTGTCAAAATACCAATGTTTTTTTTTTTAATAATTTTTCTTTAACGTCAAAATCAAAACTCATTTTATGTCTGTCAAAGTTCCGGTCTTTAAATTTAACGAAATTCCTTTTGTTTTTCAAATTTGTTTTCTCTATCTGTCAAAATCACTTTTTGTCTTTTTTAATAATCATTTTTCTTCGGCGGTCAAAATTGAATTTCGTTCTTTGCATGTCAAAGTCGCAGTCTTTTGTCAATTGTCATCGACTTTTGAAACTCGGCTAAACAAAAATTCATTTACAATTAACAAGAAATGAAAAGAAAAAATGAAGTGCACGAAGAAGTGAAAATGAGAAAAAAATTAAATGCACGTCGACGTCGGCCGTCAAGTTTTTTTTTTTAATAACGGAAAAACAAACGAAGATCGACTTTTGAAACTTAACTCGATAAAATAAAGGACATTAAAATAAAATTTAAAAAATTGCAAGATACGCACGCAATCGAGGACCATCGTTTTTTTTTTTAATTTCCACTTCAAATTGAAGAAAAAATGAGAAAAAACATTGGTCGATCGACTTCTACAGAATAACATGCCCCCCTCCCCCCGCGGTCAAAGATCGACTTTTAAAAGTGATGTTAGCGATTGCAAGCGTCGCACAGGCGAAAAACTATTAAATTGTAATTCTTGCGATTACAGGTGCCCACAATTCGCAGATGTGAAACGAGTTAATACACACCGACGAGAAACCATTCGGTTGCGACCTTTGCGCATGCAAATGCAAACGACTGACAAACTTGAAAGAGCGCATGCCGATAAGGAACCGTTCGATTGTGATCCTTACGCTTACAAATGCAAACGACCAACGAATTTGAAGGAGCACATGTTACAACACACCGGCGAAAAGTCTCCGAATTGAATCAAATTTATAGAAAAGTTAAACAGAATATGATAGAACTTTAAGGCCGTCTCATATCTCGGTCCGGTCAAGGTCAAAACGATCAAAACCTTCTTTTTTAAATAATATTTAATCGAACCGAATTTTAAAATATGCGCAGTTTACCATTTCCGGACGTCAAATTCTGGATAAAATAGCGTCGTTCGGTCGCCAGTCATAATCGAAACAACACGTGTCAACACATGCCGGGGAGAAGCCGTTCGGTTGTGAAATTTGCAAGTACTGACGGATTTGAAGCAGCACGTGCTATCACATCCGGCAAGCGGCCGCACAGTTGTTAGCTTTGCGATTACAAATGTCGGCAGGCGATAACTTTCAAACAGCACCCATTAACATACACCGGTGAGAATCCGTCCGGGTGTGATCTGCCCGATGATATAGAGTTCGACACGGTTCGATGTACGCATACACACGCGCGCGCGCGCGCGGTAACAAACTAATTTAATTGTAATGTTTATGGTTTCAATAGCAGACATTCGGGAAGTATGACGCATCACATGTTACTACACACCGAGGAACAGCCGTTCGGCCTTGCAAATGTCAACGGATCGAAACGACACAGGTTAACACAAACCGGCAATAAGCTCTGCGCGGCACAGTGCGCACTTGTTGACACACACCGGCTAGAAGCCGTTCAGTTGTGGTCTGTGCGATTGTAAAATTCGTACATTTATGCGACCGACAGACGGCGAAAACACGAACGTAAATAAACAAATGACCGAGAAAACGACGAAGTATAACGCGGAAGTACGAAATCAAGACGATTTTTAAAAACGAAAATAAATCGAAACGAATCGGCACGTGAAGTTAAAACAAAAGACGATCGGCTAAGAAAAAACGACGGAAAACAAATGATAAACGAGAAATAAACAAGTGACTAAGAGAATAAAGAAACGAGAGCTGGAGGTGGGAGATTAAGACGATTTGCAAAAACAAGGAAAAAAAAATCGGAACGAGTTGGGAAACGACGATTTCCGAAATCAAAACAAAAGACGATCGGCTGACGAAAGTAACGATGAATGATAAAAACAAAAAAAAATAGACGGAAAACGTGTGATCCACGGATGAGGAAATGAAGAAATAAAAGAAGGAAGTGCGAAATTAAGGTCATTTAAAAAAAAAATTGAGAAGTATGACGCATCGCATTCGGGAAGTATGACGCATCACATGTTACTACACACCGACGAACAGCCGTTCGGCCCTGCAAATGTCAACGGATCGAAACGGCACAGGTTAACACAAACCGGCAATAAGCTCTGCGCGGCACAGCGCGCACTTGTTGACACACACCGGCTAGAAGCCGTTCAGTTGTGGTCTGTGCGATTGTAAATTTCGTACATTTATGCGACCGACAGACGGCGAAAAGACAAACGTAAATAAACAAATGACCGAGAAAACGACGAAGTATAATGCGGAAGTACGAAATCAAGACGATTTTTAAAAACGAAAATAAACCGAAACGAATCGGCACGTGAAGTTACAACAAAAGACGATCGGCTAAGAAAAAACGACGGAAAACAAATGATAAACGAAAAATAAACAAGTGACTAAGAGAATAAAGAAACGAGAGCTGGAGGTGGGAGATTAAGACGATTTGCAAGAACAAGGAGAAAAAAATCGGAACGAGTTGGGAAACGACGATTTCCGAAATCAAAACAAAAGACGATCGGCTGACGAAAGTAACGATGAATGATAAAAACAAAAAAATTGACGGAAAACGTGTGATCATCAACGGATAAGGAAATGAAGAAATAAAAGAAGGAAGTGCGAAATTAAGGTCATTTAAAAAAAAAATTGGGAAGTATGACGCATCGCATTCGGGAAGTATGACGCATCACATGTTACTACACACCGATGAACGGCCGTTCGGCCTTGCAAATGTCAACGGATCGAAACGGCACGGGTTAACACAAACCGGCAATAAGATCTGCGCGGCACAGCGCGCACTTGTTGACACACACCGGCTGGAAGCCGTTCAGTTGTGGTCTGTGCGATTGTAAATTTCGTACATTTATGCGACCGACAGACGGCGAAAACACAAACGTAAATAAACAAATGACTAAAGAAAACGATGAAGTACAATGCGGAAGTACGAAATCAAGACGATTTTTAAAAACGAAAATAAATCGGAACGAATCGGCACGTGAAGTTAAAACAAAAGGCGATCGGCTAAGAAAAAACGACGGAAAAAGAAAACAAAAAAATAGACGGAAAACAAGTGATAAACGAAAAATAAACAAGTGACTAACAATAAGAGAATAAAGAAACGAGAGCTGGAGATGGGATTTTTAAAAACAAAAATAAACCGAAACGAATCAGCACGTGAAGTTAAAACAAAAGACGATCGGCTAAGAAAAACGACGGACTGAGAAAACAAAAAATTGACGGAAAACAAGTGATAAACGAAAAATAAACAAGTGACTAACAATAAGAGAATAAAGAAACGAGAGCTGGAGATGGGAAATTAAGACGATTTGCAAAAACAAGGAAAGAAAATCGGAACGAGTTGGGGAAACGACGATTTCCGAAAACAAAACAAAAGACGATCGGCTGACGAAAGTAGCGATGAATGATAAAAACAAAAAAAAACAGACGGAAAACGTGTGATCATCAACGGATAAGAAAATGAAGAAATAAAAGAAGGAAGTGCGAAATTAAGGTCATTTTAAAAACAACGAAAAAAAAATTGGAACGTGAGGAATTTGGGGAGATAAAACAAAAGACGATCGACTAACAAAAGCGACGATGAATAGTGAAAACAAAAAATGAGAAAACACAATTGACGATCGACTTCTAGAGAATAGCTTGGGGGGAGGGGCCATTCGCCCGGTGGCCGTCGTGTTTCTTTTTTTTTTTTTTTTAATAACGGAAAAACAAAGATTGATTTTTTTTAAAACTTAATGAAATAAAATCAATAACATTAAAATGAAATTAAAAAAACTGGGGCAAGACAAAGCAAGAAGGCGAAATTGAGGACCGTTACTTTTTTTTTAATTTCCACTTACGATTCGAATTGAAGACAGAAAAATGGAAAAACAATTGAAGATCGACTTAGATAAAGGTAAATTCGAGGACCTTCGCGGTCGAAGATCGATTTTTAAAACTCGAATTTAACAAAAAATTTAAATAAAAAGTGTAGTGCACGACGACGCGACGTTGGCCGTCGTTGCTACTTACGAATTAAATTGGAAAGGTACCAAGCGATCATTTAAATTTCTAATTAGAGTAGGCTATGAATTTTGAATTAGATTGGCAACACTAACTGTTGACAGCTTCATTTGAGTTTGAATTGTCAAAGTGACGCTGCAAAATGTTTAATTCATTGCCGGGGGCGAACACTTTGAACATTTGCTATGGTTGCCACTAAAACTGTTTCACTTCCTTTAAATTAAAACGATCGAACCCGATGAGAATCCTATAAACGTCAAAATATTTACATAACCTCTAATCTACACGGCGAGTCGATTGGCATGGTGCACAACCGTATAAAAAAAATCCCGCCTACTTTAATTATAAATTGAAATGATCGCGTGGTACAAAGAAAAAAGACAAAAGAAATTAAAATTGGATAAAATTGAACTACTTGAGGAAGTCGACTCAAAAAAAAAATATTAAGAAACTTAAAACAACAACGAGTGGATTTTGAAGTCAAATAAATTGAACGTTTCATTTCATTCTTTATTGATCACTTGCTAATTTACAAAAATTAGGTGCGACAAGTCAATTGTAAAGTGTTGAACAAGAATTAATTAGGGACAACAAAATATTTGAAGAAAGACACAAAACATGACTGAAACGAAAACCTGACGTTTTGAATTTTGTTGGATTAAAAAAAACTCTCTCGTAACATTGATGGTCGATGGTATTCCCCGGCAATTTCTTTTTTGAGTTCCTTAGGGCTTTGCAGTGTGCGACGCGTTTTACAAATTGCTTTCAGAATTTCGCCCTTTCTTGAACATGAAACTTAACAATGCATTCCATCGAGCAACTTTTTTTTTGTTTGTTTGTTTTTTTTGTAACTGCAAAATACTTCTCTGTGCCATACTAACCCCATAAGTATACATAAATAAGTGTTCTCCTCGTTAGAGTTAAGTAGAGTTAAGTAGTTTCTAGCTGATGTATAATATGTATTTTCACTCGCATGCCTTCGCCTATCTCTCGAATCCCATCTAAACGTTTTCCCTGCGTTTCTTATTAAGTTTCATTACGCGCATCGCGCCATCAAATATGATGGACGGACATTACGAACCAAAAGAAAAGAAAAAAAAAAGTCCAACATCCATCTCCTTTGTGATTATAATGCCCTGTGTCAATTGCTACCGGTTCGTAGCTCGATAGATTTTTGATTGACAAGAGAGATACATACGCGCCGTCTATTGCCTCTCAAATTGTAATTATAAATTTTAATTAATGCCATTATAAAAATAAACACGGAATAAATTGTCGAGTCGGGTCGGGTCGGGGCCCCCACCGCCCCGCCCGCTCCGCCGCCCTTACTCTTAAATATATGTATGTAACATAGTTAGTTTAGTTGTAATATACAGAACGAAACGTTTTTTTCTTCGGCGCTGGCCCAGCTTTAAGTACTTGTAATAATTTCGAGATGCGAATAAAAAAATGTGTAGCACGTCGTTTGAGTTTCATTTCATTTCTTCTTTTCATTCCGAGTGCTGCCACCCACGTTTCGACAGATAAATTACTAATTAAAAATGTTTAAATTAGCCGGGTCTTTTATTTTATTTTTTTGTTGTTCTTCTTCTTCTTCCTCGCTTCTGCAACGATCCTAACGGACGACAGGTTAATGACAACGCAACGCAACGGAGAGAACGACTCGTCGCAGTAGCAAAAAAAAAACAAAACAAAACAGGTAAGACACGTCGACTTTGGTTGATTTAATTATGCTGATTCCGATGATGATCAAGCCACGGAAGTCATGATTAATTTTCAAACTTGACTTAACTGTCAATTTTAAAATTCAAACGCTTTCGTCAAACCAAAACGAAAATAATTTGGCCCGCTGCTTTTTTGCAGTGTAAACGTCATTGATTCGCTTTTGTTTTCTTTATTTACTTGCTATGGTACTACGGCGTTCAAAAAAAAGTGAAAGGGAAGAAACGCCCTCTGTTTAATCTTCATTTCGTTTCCCTACTTGTCTTTTATTTCCGACGTTCGTCGGCGATTCTCGCGAGCGATTTTCGTTTGTTTTGGCGTCTCGCCGATAAATCAATGAATCGGTTCTCAAGAGAAAGGAAATAGGAAACCAACCAAAAAAAAAAAATTTAATATTTAATGTTGGAATTTATGCGAAGCGAGAAAGTAGCAATTTGGAAGGAAAAGAAATTAAAACTTGGTTTGGAGGGACGGGGAGGACGGGGGGGGGTAAATTAGTAATTATCAAAATTGTGTTTGGTTGTTCGACAAACAGTCTTTTGTTTTTCTTCATTGATGTTTTTTAACAACAGTTTATTACGGCTGGATGTTTTTTTTTGTTTTATTTTTTTCTATCAGTTTGTTTTTGATTTATTTTTTGGCAACCTCTTAATCTGACAGCTTCACTTTTTTTTTAAATTTCTTGATCGTTTGTTTCCCGACTATCTTTTGTTTCCACCATTCGTCGTCTTCTTATATCCGATTTCTTCACCGCCTTATCTGTCAGTTAGAATGTGACACACTGATGTTTGGGACAGCCAATCGTACGTCACAATCTAACCGAGAGATAAATTAACCCCTTAAGA
The DNA here is from genome assembly GCA_033060865.1 of Dorcus hopei. Lineage (NCBI taxonomy): Eukaryota > Metazoa > Arthropoda > Insecta > Coleoptera > Lucanidae > Dorcus > Dorcus hopei. Next base: position 5,387,349 of record CM065425.1, on the reverse strand, counting down.
GAAACACGGTGAAATAATTAATCGGCCGTTAGCCGATTGTCTTTTTTTTTTTTTAGTTTGCCAATTTGTTCCAATTTGTTTGAATTTCTTTCAAGTTTTAAAATTATTTTTCTTTAATTTTCTCTGTCTGACTATTTTTTATTTTCATCACTCGTCCACGTCTTCCTTAGCCGATCGCCTTTTTTTTTTTTTTCAAATTTTAAAATCGCTCTAATCTGGCACCTCCATTTTTTCGCCTTTTCTTTTAGTTTTCTTAGTCATTTGTTCGGTTCCTACTTATGATTTGTTTTCTGATCCATCTTTTTTTTTTCAGCAGTCGTCGACGATTTGATTAGCCTTTTGGTTTTTTCGTTTGTCAAATTTTAAAATGGCTCGAATCGGTTTTCTTTAATTTTCTTATTGTTATTATTAATATTATTATTTTCACTTCTTGTTAGTAATCTGTTCATTTCTTTATCCGTTGCGGTTTTTTTTTTGGTTCTTCGTCCTTTGCTTTATTATTATTATTATTATTGTATCACAAACTCTTTTAAACGGACACTAAATGGCGCACAAACACTTAACGTTTCGCAGTCGTCCGACAGCTTCGTCAGAACTACTGCGAAACGTTAAGTGTTTGTCCGTTTAAAAGAATTTGTGATACAATTTTCATCGGACAAGAACCAGCTTTAATTATTATAATTATTATTATTTCGCCAATTCATTGTATTCCAATTCGTTTCGTTTTTCTATTTCTACATCGATCAATTTTTTTCATTGTCTCGATCTTCTTTCGTTTGTTTTTTTTTTGTTCCTCTTCAATTGTTGTTTCCATCGTTCATTCCAGTCTTTATTTAATTTAGAAATGAATAAAAATTAACTTAATTTTTACCTTACGTCTATTTCTTCAATTCGAACATCGTCTGAATTGCTTTTTATTTTTACTCTTTTTTTTCCGTCGTCAGTTGCAATTTCTTTTTTCCAACTTTTGTTGTTTTCACTTTACTTTACCTCTAACAAATCACTTGCAAAGTCTTTCGTTTTTCTTCTGTTTTTCGTTTGAATTAGTGATGGGCGAAAATAGTATTCGAATATGTTACGTTCAAATTTGTTCAAATTTTACGTGGCAACGAAACATCGTCTAAGCCACGTTTCGGTACGTTCGGCACTCCTTCCCCGCGAAGCTCATTTGATGTAGGACATCACGTGACTATATATATCATGGTTCGGCATTGGTTACCGCTTGCGACCTTCGCGCTTTATTCAGCGTCCACCATCTTAGATCCGCGTTCCCGTTTCTTTCTACGTTCGGCCATCGCAAGGTGCTGTCGTCTATTAGTGTAATCTCGGGGTTCTTGCCCTTTATGTGAGGAGAATTCATCCACGGCCCTGACTACGGGAATTCCTGACTACACCACCGAACGAGTTTGGGGGTATTTTAAGCCCCATGGAATACTTCAAAAACCCAGGCTTTTAGTCGTATGCCGTTCTTCAGCCTATTCTTATATTGTTCCGTCGTGAGTTGGGCTCAAACCGAGTCAACTCGTAGTATTTCTCGGGTTTTCCGGACCTACGAGGAAACCTGACCAGCCATCTTGACGGGCCCTGTGAATCGCAAGGTGCTGTCGTGTATTAGCGTAATCTCGGGGTTCTTGCTCTTTATGTGAGGAGAATTCATCCACGGCCCTGCGGGAATTCCTGACTACACCACCGAACGAGTTTGGGGGTATTTTAAGCCCCACAGCAAGCCCGGAATACTTCGAAAACCCAGGCTTTTAGTTGTATGCTGTTCTTCAGCCTTCTTATATTGTTCCGTCGCGTCGTGAGTTGGGCTCAAACCGAGTCAACTCGTAGTATTCCTCGGGTTTTCCGGGCCCATGAGGAAACCTGACCAGCCATCTTGACGGGCCCTGTGAATCCAGTTTGAACCGGAGTGTCGACGCTGAACGCGATCGTAGATACCAACCTCATTTCGGTTGGCAAAATTGAAAAGACGTTATTAACAATTATCGTGCTTAGTCAGTGACTCCGTGAGGTATTTATTTGTTTTATTTAGTATTACGTATCGTAGTCCGGTATTTGCATACCCTCCTCGGAGAGCGAATTTCGGCCTATTTGAGCCATTTGTGCTGCATCAACCGAAGTAAATCGTAGCGTAAATTAAGCTGATAATTTTAGTTGTGATAAATAACCACTCGCCGAATTTTGTGTAAATTGTTTGTTAGCCTTTATTCATCGTTTTAATGTGTAATAAAACTTGAATTTTTTTAACTTTAAGTGCATGCTTGCGTTCGTTCCCCTACCTTCACGTACCAGTGAGTTAAGAGAAGCCTCTGTTTGCTTTTGATTTTCTGCCGACTTAGTCGATTCGGAGACGTCGACGAAGATTGTTTACGTTCAGTTTGTTTATTCAAGTCTGTCCTGGCGCCCTTTTCTTATTTTACCAACATCTTGACGGGCTCTGTGAATCCAGTTTGAACCGGAGTGTCGACGCTGAACGCGATCGACAGATGGCTCCGTAGATACCAACCTCATTTCGGTTGGCAAAATTTACAAGACGTTAACAATTATTGTGCTTAGTCAGTGACTCCGTGAGGTATTTGTTTGTTTTGTTTAGTATTATGTATCGTAGTCCGGTACTTGCATGCCCCGCTCGGAGAGCGAATTTCGGCCTATTTGTTGTGCCGCACCAACCGAAGTAAATCGTAGCGTAAATTAAGCTGATAATTTTAGTTGTGATAAATAATCACTCGTCGAATCTTGTGTAAATTGTTTGTTAGCCTTTATTCATCGTTTTAATGTGTAATAAAACTTGAATTTTATTAACTTTAAGTGCATGTTTGCGTTCGTTCCCCTACCTTCACGTACCAGTGAGTTGAGAGAAGCCTCGGTTTGCTTTTGATGATCTGCCGATTTAGTCGATTCGGAGACGTCGACAAGGATCGTTTACGTTCAGTTTGTTTATTCAAGTCTGTCCTGGCGCCCTTTTCTTATTTTGTCACCTTAATTAACTCACCCCCATCTTCACTGATCGCCAGTCGAGGGGAACAGCTGAGACGTTAGTCGGCAGAGCTTGTCACCTGTCAAGGTAGGTACGAGGCAAGTCATTTAAAATTAAATTTGGTGATTCGAATGAAAATAGCAGTCGAATATGTTAGTTCCCACACAACCGAACGGTTTGTATGTGACATCATTTTATTAAAAAATTAATAGATGTAGCATTTACTTGATGGAAATGCAGCGTTTGTCTGACGAAGGCACTGTGTTGCCGAAACAATTGTTACAATTTGTAAACAAATAAACCAGTGGAAGTCAAAGTTGTGTGTTTTGTGTTTAATTGTTGACATCATTTTATTTGTAACACTCATAAACATTTTTAATAGCCACAAAATAAATCAGAAGTACCAAACACCAAAAAATTATTATTCAACTTTCTTCAGTTGAAAATAATGTGATTTGATAGTTTCGCAATTACTAATATTTCCGAAGAAGTACGTTTTTAAATAAATTATTCTTTCGAAGTTCATACAAAATCTGCGTAACTATACAGGGTGTATCATGATTAACCGGCAGCAGACGAAGTATGGGTAGAGCACAGGAAATTGAACCAATTTTGTTCACCACACAAATGGACGTTAAAAAAAGAGCGATGGGGCGAGTGCGGCCCTGCGATGTGAATGTTTTTCATGCACGATGGTGCTCCACCGCACGTGTCAGCGATAGTCCGTGATTTTTTAAATAATACATCGTCGCAAATGGATCGGACGAAACGGACCAGTTCATTGGGGCCCCTAAATGATTTTTTTTTTAACAAAATTGGTTCCATTTGCTGTGCTCTGCCCATACTTCGTCTGCTGCCGGTTAATCATGATACACCCTGTATAACGCAGGACGCAATAACATTTTGAATTTGTCATCGGTTGTTCAGGTGCCGCCGCCCTGATGTCGCCACATCGTAAACCGTTTATTATTATGGCACTTGTATCATAAATGCGAAGAATTTAATTTAATACGTACAGATGATATAAGGTTTGTTCCATTGGGAAGTTCTGACTAGTTCTGAAGCGTCAACATCAGTTGCCCACCAAAGTAATTATCACTACATTTTGAAAATTAAGGAAAAATAATTTACAATCAAAATCAAATATGTTTTATTGAATTCGGCGTATAAATTAATTTTCAAAATTTTTATTTACGTTTGCTCTAATTTCGTAATTAATAATATCTACTTGCTAGGTAGGTATATCAATTTAATTAAAACTTATGTTACTAGCTTCAATTTGTCAATCCTACTGCAATGTCAGGTCAAAAAGCGATCAAAAGATGTCGCTACTTGAAATGTTCATTGTGTTACTATTGTTCAAAAGTTACATGACTTGAGTATTTTCAGGCATAACTACTTAACAGTTTGTTACTATTTTTATTCTATAACTTTTATATGTGGTAATTAAAAACAATGCATATTTAATCCTTAATATTTTTATTCGACTATTATTTTCATTCGAATACTATTCGAATACATTTCACCCATCACTAGTTTGAATTCTTCATTGCAATAATTTTTGATTTTATTTTTCTATCCTTCTCGACTTTCATAGCCTTCGATTTTCACATCGATCACAACGATGGATCGTTTCAATTGTCTTTTGTTTTGTTTTTTTAGTTTAGATTTCTACTGTTCGTGGTACTTTTTATTTTTATTATTTTTTAACTTTTTGTTTGTTTTTACTTTCTCTGATTCTCCCATCAATGAACCGATCGTCTTTTGTTTTTATTCGTCGTTTCTATTTGCTCGACGTTTCCGCTTTGCGCAAAACAAAAAAAAAATCGGCGACACATTTTCTTTTCCGTCTTTCGATTTGCATTCGTCATTGTCGTTGTTTATAATCGACTGCCTTCCGTTTTATTTCGTCGCTTAATCGCATTCGATTCTGGTTTGTTTCTTTTTCTCGACGGCCGGCCATTAATTTGATTGTTCATCGTTCGATCGCTTTTGTTTTTGATTTACGTTCCGGTCCTGTGAAAATTGTTTTTCGTTGCTCTTTCGTTTGTGTTCCAATCGAATCGAACTTCTTTGTCAAACCGTCATTCTTCTTCTTCTTCTTCTTTTTCGTCGCCTCATCGAAGCGCAAACAAAAGTGTTGCAGTTGGGAATAAAATGAGAAGGAAAAGTTATTTCGTTGTTTGTTTGACTTATATACCTATACATATTTTATACCGCGTCGGCCTGACCACCACAGGCTATGCGTTTATCATGAATTCATGAGTAAGTGAAGGATAGAATAATAGAAAGCGCATGAGTAAACGAAACAGCTACATCAATCGACGTTGCCGATTGGTAACGCGGGCCACGCTCCGGCCGCAGCATTCCTACCTTCGCACGCAACATTGTGTAATATCTCTATTTCACTTCCACACAAGTTTCAATGAGCCTCTCCTTCATTTACTCACAATTAACCGTATACCTAGTCTTGATCAGACCAACTGTGTATGTCCAAATACCAATAAATATTATTATTTAAATGAATGTTCGCTTGCGTGTAGAACACCCGAACTTCAGGTACCGCAGCGCCGCCTATACGCGAAAAGACTTGCTCACGTCGTAATTTCGTCCCTGCTAAGAGGCTCGGGCTTAAAGAAGCTCGAACTATTGTAAACCTCGAGTTTGAATAAAGATTATCGTCGTTATTACCGCAACTCGAAAATAAAAACGAAAACTAGAAGAAAGCTGTTCGATTCCGAACGGAAATTTCGAATTTTCGAAACACTTCGCTTTTTAATCAAATAAAGAGTTCGTCTTCAAAAATCAAAAATGAAAACACAACGAAAAGAAAAAAAAGGAAACGTCGGGGTTGGATGGAAACTACGTTTTTCAAATTCTCATTTTCTTTTATTGAATCGAATCGAATTGCGCAGCAGTCAAAACCTCATCATCATTTCTAACGTATCTAATAAGCAAACGACAAAAAAATTGACAAGTCAAGAGCTCGAAAAAAACGAAACTTTCAAGTTAGAGACAACATAAAATGTCGAAACCCTCCCCTATTTTTGCGCGCAATCACCCCCACCCATCTCCAGGAAAACTCGTCGTTGCGGGCGCCGTACGCTTCCGGTAAAACCGGAAGTCCTCACTAAAACGCAACGTAACGAGAGAAAAAACGTTCCCAATCCGTCGAACTGGGTCTCGATCGTTTCAGCGATTGAATCTCATTGTCCTAATGATATTTGATTCGCCTCTGAAAGTTCATTTGCCTACGGTTAATTGGCTAGTTTCACACACGCACGTCGCAAACCGTTTCGTCGGAATAAGGCGATCGCCTTTCCGCGATGGTAATAAGGCACAGTAATGACTTCATAAGGGTACATTAAAAAAAACATGTTTATTATCACATTTACGGGACAATATCGATCGATATCGTACTATTTAATCCAACACTGGCATCGTACACAGTCGACGAACAAAAAAAAAATAAATAAATTCAAAAAAAAAAACTAAAGGCAGGCAGGCAAACCGAGGGGCAATTAATTAATTGATTAAAACAAATTGAAGCCCCCCCGATTTGCTGCCGCAGGTAGGGGGCGGACGCATAGAAAACGGCCCTCGTCCCCCCCTTGGTAAAATCGAATTTAATTTCAAGAATGTCACCTGCTTTTTTTTGTTTTTTTTTTTTTTAAACAAGGCGGCATTACTTGAAATTAAACGTCGTCGTAGAATAAGGAAGCGCCTTAAACAAGAACAAGTAGTACAGAAAAAAAATTGTGTTTTTATTTGGAATTAATTGATTAACGTCGTTGGCAACTTTGTCGCAAAAAAAAAACCCCTACGTAGACCCAGTGTTGGGTCTCTCTTGCCTGTCGCCGTTCAAAACGACGCAAACAGAACAAAACCAACCTAACCACTTATCCTCGGAATGCATCATAATTTAATACTCTACATAAAATTAATAATTAAGAAGTAAAAAAAAAAAATAATAGAACTTTGTACACAATTATTAATTAAAATAATAATAATAGAATGTAATAATTAAACTCCTACAAGTGTATGTACAAAACAAGTAATAATAAAATTCATTAAATAAAAGGCCGGCTTGCAATTCCAGCTCAGTCTCACACTGTACATAATATACAATAATATACAACATATGTAATTAAAAAAAAAAAACAAACGTACGCATTTTTTTATTTAAATTATTGCTACAGTCTACGGGGCGTTAGCTTTTTTTTTGTGCTCTTTCAAAACAGGTAAAAAAAATTCGGGGGGGCATTGACCTAAAAAAAAAGTGTAACTAACACCAACGCGTTTGGAAACTCCTACACCGAGGAGTGTAATAAAGCCCGAGATTTCGTAAAAGATCTCTCTTTCCCCAGGTGGGTGGAAATTACTTCGCTCTAACAATAAACAAATAAAAACGTACGGGGGAGAGGGGGGGGGGGACGGAGAAAATCGGTGTGAGATAACGAAAAGTGCAAGCCGGCCCTGCCTCTGTCTCGACTCGTCTTTATTTATAATAATTATTATTATCGTTTATTTATTTATTTATTATTCGGGTTAAAGCTCAGCTCAACATTTTCAACTTTCGTTTTTGCTTGGTTCTCTTTTATTATTCGAGAAAGAAAAAAATATATATACCCTGAGTTCAGTCAGTTCGCCGTACGCTTTCACTGTTTTCTTTCTTCTTCTTCTGCTTAGATGCGTCGCGTCGTCGTCGTCGTCGTCGTGGTCTTTCTTTAACGGCTCCTTTCTCGCATACTTATCGAATTCGACGGGGAATGACGATTGATAATTATTTATTCGCGGATAACTGTAAAAGCCCACGGCCCACACCTGCCTTAATCATCTCCGCCGTTGTTTGCATCTTAAAATAGGAAGGTTACGTGTGTATTTGAGAGGAGAAAAAATTTGCAAAAGATCAACAATTTTATTGCACGAACAAAAAGTTGTCCGACTTTCATTTCTAGATTTCTATAATAAAAAAAAAGATCGTGCTTTGTACTTTGAACCTCCCCCACACTTTACATCATTAACAAAACTCAAATGACATTTTCTTTAACATTAAGAAGGCCTGCAATTTTTTTTGACGATTAAAAAGACATTTCCTACAATCACAAAGACACACCCTAATGCATTCTTTTTTTTTGATTAAGAAGACCTAAGTAGTCTTCTCTGTAATTTCTTCTTTTAACAATTAATTAAAAAGGCCCAAACGACATTTTTAAAAATTTCGTGTAAGGATTAAAAAGACCCGAATGAGATTTGCTACAAGCACAAAGACCCCCACTGACCTCTGCAATCTTTTTTTAATTAATAAGACCTAAGTAAAGTTGCAGTTTATATAGTTTAAAAAAACATTACACTTTCATTGTAAAATTAGGCCCAACCTTCTCTGTAATTTCTTTAACAATTAAAAAGAGCCAAATGACGTTTTTCAAATTTCTTGTTAAGAACTAGAATGACCATGGGCGTAGCTAGGCTATGGGCAAGCCCGGGGTTAATATTCGGAGCGAAAAAAAATTAACTGTTATTAGAAATTTTACAATAGAGATAATGCAACACGCAAATCTAGGGAATTCTGTATAAAATTTTCAAATTGTCTATATTCTGTTCGACTGTGCTTCTGGGATTCTAGGAATGCAGATGTAGTATGTAGTGATGACTTAAAGCTTGCAATTCTGTCTACGATTCTGCAGTGACTGGGTTAATAGTGTTTAGTTTAGTGTGCGCACATAACATTAAAATGAATGAATTTAAAAAGGACGAAAGAGTTAGACACACATACGGAATTATTTTAAGAGTGTTCAAGATTCACAAAATGAACAAGTTAACAAAATTCTTCTGAAGCATCAGTTTCATCAAGCCTTGATTCAGCTCAGAGTCAAGATGATATCAACAACTTTGAAGGTTCCACGCCCAATGACGTTGATATTGTATTAATATCTTGTTCAATTTAAGTAGGTAATTGTCAAATTCGAAATTTTCAGACGATTATGTAGAAACTTCTGTCGTTGTAACAAATAAGGAGAGTTACAATTTATGTACTAATGAATCCGTGGCAACCATCTGCGCATTACGATTTCAGAAATGACTTAAATGTAGACGATGGGGGTACTTCAAACATTCGTATTTTTCGCGGTTAATGGTTAAATGATTATTCTTGGCTTGCGTACTCTAAAAAACTGAAAGGTGGACTTTGTAAAAATTGTATTTATTACAAAGCCTTGCACACGTTTCAACGACTTTAACAATTGCGCCAGGGACCGTGTTAGAACTGGATGGCATCGAAAAAGTGTCGAAAAATCACAAAACTTCTTAGCAACTTGGAAAAACGAAAGGTTGAGGATTGATTTACAGCTTGATTCGTTGGCTAACGATATCATCACAAATTCACAAACAACAGAAAAAAACTAACTTTAATTTTGAAAACCTAACACATTTCCTTGAGGGAAAAGACTTTTCCATCAGGAAATTTTATTGACTTTATTGGGAAATGTAATAACATTTCCGGGTAGATTCAGGGGATAGAATTTTAAAGCAACATTTTGAAGCCGCAGCACAAAACGCCAAATATATTTCCCCATCCATTCAAAATTAATTAATAGATCTAGCGGGAGCTAACAGTTTGTAAAAGAAACGAAGGAGGCATCAGATTATTCTTCAATATTAGCAGATGAAGCTGCAGATATTTCAGAAAAATAACAACTTTCTATTGGGCCAAGATATTTTAACAAAAATGGCAAAAAGATACATGAAAATTGTATATAGAAAATTGTTCAGCTAAATCAATTTCTAATGAGTTCCGCCCACGTTTTTAATTTAGTAATCAACGATCTGATTGATACTCCTCAAGTGCAAAATACAACGGGAACAATCGAAGAAATTATTAATTTTTTTTATGGAGAGTCCCAAACGGAGAAATATGGTATTGAAACACGATGGTCTCACAAATACAGAAGTATTAGGATATTTTTCGAAAATTTTAAAGAAACTATTTCTAAATTAGAGAAAATTTCAACTGATCCAACAACAACGAGCAATACAAAAACTAAAGCATATCAACTTTTTAAATCGGCGATTTCTTTGGGTATAATTGCAAAATACTCCCCAATATTGGAACCCGTTGCTAATAGTTTGCAAGCAATGCAGCTGAACTTGCTTCATGTGCAGAATCATATAAACGAGTTGTTAAAGGTTTTAGAGAACGAGCGAGATAAAGCAGAAGATGTTTTCGAAACAATTTTCAGTAGATTTGAAAATATAGCCAAAGACCTAAATAGTGAAGAGGTAATCATCCTGCAAATACTTTGGAAGAGTATTTCAGAAGAAATATTTACATACCTTATTTGGATTTATTAATTAAAAGTCTTCGGGAGAGATTCTCGCAAGAGCATAGACCGAGATTCTCTTTCCTTGAATTGGATCCTTCAAAATTAATAAAATTGTCGGAAAAATGTTTCTTTAACAATCGTTGAAGAGATTAATAGCGTGTACATATATAACTTTTCTGAAGAAAGTCAGTTATGATACTCCATTTGGAAGCAGATAAATAATAGAAGATGGAACACGACAAATATCAGAAGATATCGATTTCGCACAACTCATTTCAGAAGAATGCTATTCAAACAGCTTTGACAATTGCATTTACTTTACCAGTAACTACATGTACAAGTGAAAGAACAGTAAAAACTTGGTTGCGATATACATACTATGGTCGACCATCAATTATCAGGATTATGTCCGATGAGTATTCATCGAGAGCTTTTGCAGAATAATGAACAATCGATTATAAAAAAAAGTGATTGAAAGTTTTGGACAACAGCTAGAAAACTGCAATTTTTGTTTTCAAATACTTAAAAAATGTTATGCTTTTTAAAACCCATATATCTACACCTACTGGTAAATTATTATTAATAGTATTAATAATTATTATATGTATAGGTACATATTATTTTAAATATGCCCGGGTTTAGCTACGCCCATGATGAATGACCCGAATGACATTTCCTACGGTCACAAAGACACACCCCAATGACTTTTTCTGCATTTTTTTTTTTTTTTAATTAAGAAGACCTTATCTGTAAATACTTGAACAATTAAAAAGATCCAAATTTTTACAAGGATCCCACCCGAAAGACATTTCTAACAATCACAAAGACCCCAATGACCTTTTCTGCAATGTGTTGTTTGCGATTAAGAAGAATCAAACGACATTTTAGGCATTTTGTTTGGTGGTTAAGACCCAAGCGACATTTCCTTCAATCGAAGAGACCCAAATGTCGTTCCTTTGTCTCATTTCGTTCGATTTAATCTCAAAACGGGTCACAGAGAAACATCACTTGGGTCTCTTTGACCCTCTCACAATTTACGATTAATAAAACCCAAATGGCATTTTCTTTAATATTAAAAAGACCTTGCCTGGAATTGCCTTAACGATTAAAAAGATCTCAATTTGTCGTTAAGAAATCCTATTGTCATTTTCTGCAACTTGTTTTATAATTAAGGCAAGTGACGTCTGGTGTCCAGAATCCAGTATTAAACGAAACTAAAATGATCTCTTCTGGCGTTTGTTCACAATTAAAAAGACCCAGATGACATTTTTTTTAAATTTTTGTAACGATTAAACAGATCCCCAATGACTTTTCCTCAAAGACAAATCACAAAGACAGACCCAATGACTTTTTCTGCAATTTGCTTTTCAATTAAGACCTCTGTAATTTCTTTAACGATTAAAAAGACCCCAAATGACGTATTTTCAAATTTTTACAAAAGATCCGATCAGAATGACATTTCTAACGATCACAAAGACCACCCACTGACCTTTCCTGCAATTTTCTTTTCAATTAAGAAGATTTAAGTGACCTTTGTAATTTATTTAACAACTAAAACCCAAAAGACATTTTTCAAATCTTTGTAATGATTAATTAGAGCCGAATGACATTTCCTACGATCACAAAGACCTCCCACTGACCTTTTCTGCATTATTTTTTAAATTAAGAAGACCTAAGTGGCCTTCTAATTTCTTTGACAATTAAGAAGACCCAAATGGCACTTTCAAAGTTTGTAAAGATTAAACAGACCTAAATGATATTTCCTACGATCAAAAAGACCCCCCATCTTTCCTAGTTAAGATCCAAATGACATTTTTTCAAATTTTTGTAAGGACTCAATAGACCCAAATGACATTTCCTACAATCACAAAGGCCCAAAGGACCTTTTCTGCATTTTTTTTAAAATTGATAAGACCTAAGTGACCTTGTCTGTAATTTCTTTAACAATTAAAAAGACCAAACGGCACTTTCAAATTTTCGTAAAGATTAAACAGACCCGAATGACATTTCCTACGATCACAAAGACCCCCCCAATGACCTTTTCTGCATTACTTTTTTTTTTAATTAAGATGACCCAAGAGACCTTCTCTGTGATTTCTTTAACAATTAAAAAGACCCCATATGACATTTTTTCAAATTTTTACAGGAATCCAATCAGAATGACATTTCTAACAATCACAAGGCCCCCAATGACCTCTTTTGTATTTTTTAAAATTGATAAGACCTAAGTGACCTTGTCTGTAATTTCTTTAACAATTAAGCAAACCCCATATGACATTTTTTCAATTTTTTACAGGAATCCAATCAGAATGACATTTCTAACAATCACAAGGACACCAATGACCTTCACTGCAATTTTTCTTAAATTAGGAAGACCTAAGTGACCTTCTCTGGAATGTCTTTAACAATTAAAAGGACCCAAATGACATTTCTCAAGTTGGTGTAATGACTAAAAAGACTCCAATGACCCTTTCTGCATTTTCTTAAAATTAAGAAGACCTACATAAGTGGCCTCTGTAATTGATATTGATACATTTATTGCATCGTATTACAATGAGGTCACATTTCAATTTCTTGAACGATTAAAAAGACCCAGTTGACATTTTTCAAATTTTTACAAGGATCCGATCAGAATGACATTTCTAACAATCACGAAGACCCCAATGACCTTCTCTGCAATTTGTTTGCGATTAAGAATAATCAAATGACATTTTCTGCATTTCATTTTGTGATTAAGACCTAGACGACTTTTCCTTCTATTGAAGAGACTCAAATGTAACTCGTCTTGAGATTAAAAAGATCCAAATGACGCTTGCTGCAATTTTCTTTAATGATCCAAATGATTTCTTCTGTAATTTCTCTAACGATTAAAAAGAATGACTACTCTGACCTTATGATTAAAATCGTATGTCAATTTAATGTGTAAGAGAGTGACGCACGAGCGTTGCTATGGGAGACAACTACGTTATTAAATTAACCATAGGATGAGAATACGGGCCAATGTATGTAATAAGATCCCAAATGACATTTCCGCCGCTTTCTTTAACGACCCCGTCTGCAATATTATTTTGCGATTAACAGGTCTAAAATGACCTCTTCTGTCATTTGTCCAGAATTAAGAAGACCCCAAAGGCAAATTTCAATTTTTTATAAGGATTAATGATATTTTCTACAGTTCTTATTATAAGACCAAAAAGACATTTCCTTCAATTATAAGACCCAAATGACGTTTCTTTGTAATTTGTTTTATGATTAGAACGGACCAAATGACATCATATTCTGCATTTGTTTTATAATTAAAGCTAAGCGACACTTTTGCAATACGGTTTTTGTTATCGACAGGTCTAAAACGACCTTTTCTGCAATTTGTTTCAAATTTATAAAACCCAAATGACATTATCCAATTTTTCATAAAGATTGAATTTCCTTTCAACATTATGAAGACCCCCAGGACCTGATCTGTAATTTGTTTGCGATTAAGGAGAATCAAATGATAATTCTTGCACTTTGTTTTGTGACGACCCAAATGACGTTTTTCTATAACTTGTTTTATAATTAAAAACATCCAAGTGACGTCTTTTGCCACTCTTTCTTTAACATTGAGAAGACTTAGATGACCTTCTCTGTAATTCTTTTACGATTAAAAAGGCCTAAATGACGCCACAAGAATTCAAATGTCATTCCCTGCATCTTTTTATAATTAAGACCCCCAGTGATATATTTTGCAATGTTTCGTGCGATCAACAGGTCTAAAACGACCTCGTCCAAACGACATTTTCTGCGTTTGTTTTATAATTAAGATTAAATGACACTCTTGCAAGATGGTTGTTGATATTAACAGGTCTCTTCTGCAATTTATTCAGAATTAAGAAGACCCCAATTTTTTTAAGCATTAAAAAGACCCGAATTTCTTCACCTTCCTACAAATTGTTTGCGATTAAGAAGAACGCGCCTTTCTGTGTGAGTAAGACCCAAATGACATTTCTTTGTTGCTTGTTTTACGATTAAAAAGATCCAAATGTCATTTTCTTTGACATTAAGAGGATTCAGTTTCTTCAAATCAAATGACATTCTTTGCATTTCGTTTTAAAATTACCCACGTGACATTTTTTGAAATATGTTCTTTGTTACTAACAGAGTCTAAATTTTGTTTAGAATTAAGAAGACCCAAATGACATTATTTTATAAAGATTGAAAATACTCAAACGACATTTCCAGCAATTTTTGTTTAACATTGCAAAGACCCAAACGACCTTTTCCGCAATTTACACATTTGCGATTAAGAAGATTTTGTTTTGCGATTAAGACCCAAATAATATTTCCTTCGACTAGAAAGACCCAAATGACGCATCTTGTTTTTAATCCTAAACAAATCGCAGCTGGAGAGGTCATTGTCAATGCCAAAGCAAATTGCGAAATATGTCACTTGGGTTTAATTATGAAACAAATTGTATGACGCTGCAATTTGTTTTATAATTAAAACCCAAGTGACATATTTCGCAATTTGCGGCCCTTAACAATGACCTCTCCTGCGATTTGTCTAGGATTAAGAAGACCCAATTTTTGTATAAGGATTAAAAGACCTGAACGTGGTTTTCTACAGCTACTTTTATGATTAAGAACCAAACGACAATTGGCAGAATTTACTTACGTTTAAAATTCAAGAGAAAATCGTTTTAAGATTCAGAATGATCCAAATGACATTTTCCGTTTTACGATCAAGACCCGAATGACGTTTCTTCCAAATCGTTTTATGACTACTAACAATGAGTAAACCCAAATTAGGATTCAGAAGATCCAAATGATCTTTTCTACAATTTGCATCGTGAATGAGACCGAAATGACAGTTCGTGTAGTTTACCTTGTCACTAAGATCCAAGAGATTTAAATTGCTTTAAGATCTAAGAAGATCCAAGTGACATTTACTGCGATTTGCTTCATGATTAAGACCCAAGAGACGTTTTTTTTTAAATTGTTTCAGGTTTGAGAAGATCCAAGTGACATTTTCTTCGATCTCTTTTATAATTAAGATCCGGATGACGTTTTACGCAATTGTTTAGTGATTAAAAAACTCTAGTGACGTGTCTTGCATTTTGCTTCATGAATTTTCTTTACAATGATCCAAGTCCTGAATGACGTTTTCTGAAATTTGTGTCAAAGTTAAGACCCAAATGACATTTGGTGCCATTTACTTCAATGATTAATGGTTTAATTGCGTTAAGTCTCAAGAAGATCCAAATGACATTTACTTGCGATTAAGAAAACCCAAATGAATTTTTCTGCAATTTGTGTCATGATTAAAACCTGAATGACAATTGGTGCAATTTACTTTTTAACCAAGATCCAAGGGACAATTGGCATTTTCTACAACTAGAAGACCCACGAGACAATTTTTTAATTTTGTTTTTTTATGATTACGAAGATCCAAAGGACATCTTCTTTTATGATTAAGAAGACCCAAATGACATTTCTTGCAACTTGTTTCATTATTAAGAAAAGCCAAATGATTGTCATAATTGAGACCCGAATGACAATAGCTGCAATTTACTTTGTGACTAAGACCCATGAGACATTTTCTTAAAATGGTTTTATGATGAAGATCAAAAAGACGTTTCCTGGATTCTGTTTCATGATTAAGACCCAAATGGCTTTTCTTGCAATTTATTTTATGATTAAGAAAACCCAAATGATTGTTATGATTGAGACCCGAATGGCAATAGCTTCACTTTACTTTATGACTAAGACCCACGAGACATTTTCTTAAAATGGTTTTATGATCGAGAAGATCAAAACGACATTTCCTGGAATCTGTTTCACGATTAAGACCCAAATGGCTTTTCCTGCAATTTATTTCATGATTAAGAAAACCCAAATGATCGTCACGATTGAGACCCGAATGACTTTATGACTAAGGCCTATAAGACATTTTCTTGAAATGGTTTTATGATCAAAAAGATCGAAATGACGTTTCCTGGATTCTGTTTAATGATTAACAAGGCCCAAGCAATCAATTGTGCAATTTCTTTGCGATTAAGAAAATCGTTATGTATTTACTGCATTTTCCTTTATGACTAAGACCCAAATGACATTTTCCGTATGACCCAAATGACATTTGACGTATATAATCGTAACTTTGCAGGATTTCAAATTGCTCGGACCGATCACAGGAACTCCACACGAGATTAACGATTGCGTAAGGAGCGCAAAAAGCGACGACCCAGCTTAAAGACCTTATTAAATTAAGGCCCCGAATAAAAACAGAGAGAGAGAGAGAGAGCGCGCCACGAAAAAATCTATTTGTTAACTACCGAAGTGACTGTGGGATTTCGGCTGCGCCGTGATTTTATAACATTTAATTAAGGCTTATTAAATTTCCGGCCGCGCAATCGCTGGGCGAACGGTTTTTATGCGGCGAATAAATAATTACTGTAACAGGAACGGGACGATGAAACAAGAGAAGCGAAATGATTAACTAACTACACACAACAGAAGTGATTGGCCCAAGAAAAAAAAATTGTAATTAAAAATTATTTTCCTTTCGTCGGCGTCCGTTCGTTCGTTCTAAACGAAAACAAATCATTTTTGGAATTTGAATTTGGCGCCAAAATGTATAATGTCATTGCATGTTTCAAGTTTACGTCGTCATGGAGAGGGGCGTGGCCTGTAAACTCATCAAATTGTTACTCCGTGAGAAATCGATACGCTATTGTTTTATGTAAGACGGGAAACAATTTCACGTCACTTCTTAAAACAACAATATCTGTCTTTATTTTAATGTAAGACGTCAAGTTGTAGGTCATTTTGAGGTTAAATGCGTGTCTTTCAAAAACAAAAAAGAAATCAACGTTTACTCATTCTTGGCGCCCAAATGTCATTGGCCTTTCATTTTAAATGGTCGACTACGTCATTTTGGGGGATGGGCGTGGCCCTAAATGTCGCTTGTAGGGTTGGTTCGTTTAATTCTTTCAAAAACAAAAGGAAATCTTTTTCTTTCCTCATTTTAAATTGTGACGCCCATTGGTCACTCATTTTGTCAATTGTCAACTACGTCATTTTGAGGACGACAATGGGCGTGGCCAGCAAACACCTAAACGTTGCTTCTTGAGATATCGATAAGCTATTGCTTTAACGAAAGACTCTCTGTGGGCGTGTCCTTCATTTTGATTGTCAACTACGTCATTTTGAGGACGACAATGGGCGTGGCCAGCAAACACCTAAACGTTGCTTCTTGAGATATCGATAAGCTATTGCTTTAACGAAAGACTCTCTGTGGGCGTGTCCTTCATTTTGATTGTCAACTACGTCATTTTGAGGACGATAATGGGCGTGGCCAGCAAACACCTAAACGTTGCTTCTTGAGATATCGATAAGCTATTGCTGTAACGAAAGACTCTTTGTGGGCGTGTCCTTCATTTTGATTGTCAAATACGTCATTTTGAGGACGATAATGGGCGTGGCCAGCAAACACCTAAGCGTTGCTTCTTGAGATATCGATAAGCTATTGTTTTAATGGGCGTATCCTTCATCTCTGAGTGGCATTACGCCTTATCTTACGTCATTTGAGGTCAAATGTTTGCATTAAAAATTGGTTCTCAAAAAAATGTTTTTACATTCTGAATTTGGCACTTGGCAATTTGGCACCGTCGTACCTACGCTGTTTCTAATAACCAATTACATCACCACCAATCAATCATTTGGGGGCGTGACCCTCATAAGTTTTTGCCAAAGTAACTTCTTGAGAAAGCGATACGCTCTCGTTTTTAAGGGGCGTGTCGTCCCAACTTTTACGTCAGCTCTTAAGGCACCAATCACCGTCTTCGTTTCGATGTAAAACGTCATACCTCCAGTCATTTAAAAACCCAGAAATGTTAAACGTCCGTCACTTACAATTAGATTTGGTTCGTATAATCTTTCCCTTTGCGTTCATGACGCTTGATTCGTGTGATCTTTCCCTTTACGTCATAAGTTTGTTAATGTTAACCAATTTGATTAAAGTTCTCTTTTCTATCAGCCGATACTCTTTGACGTTTACGACGTGAACTTAACTGTCATCATTTTTTTTAATAAACTGACACAGTTTGACGTTTATTAAATCGCTTTAATCATTAATTATTATAATCGTTTCATGTGACGAAAGTCTTAGAGGGATAATTAGTTTCTAAAATTAAAACTGTTTGTATCAAACGTAATACGTAAGACTTAACCTTACTTTTCAGGAACGTCAAGATTTTTCTTACTTGGTTTCGAAAAAATGTCGTTTATTTTGTATCAACTGATAGAAGATAATTGTTTTTCTGATTTGTTTCTGAACGCGCTCGTATTTTTTCGATTGTGACGTAACATGACGTCATAGAACAGATCGCGCGAACCAACTGTACCACTCATTTTAGGCCAACTTGTCTTAAGTACGTCATTTGGGGGCGTAAACTATCGAATGACATAGTACTTTATTTTCTATTCGCTATCGCCATGGCCGCTGTTATGGCCGCTCAAAGTAGGGACAGGATAGTGAGGTTAGGGACAGTGATTTGACGTGACGTAACATCGCACATTTATAAGTCAAGTCCTGTCAAGTCTTTGAGTAGTTCAACTGTGTCACACAGAGCGATCGCAGGCGCTAGCAGATGGTTTGTTTTAATTCATCGCTACGTCACTGGGGGGCGTGGACTTTTGAGCGTCATTGATTGATGTCATACCTGACACCGCTGCAGGTGTCTTCCCTAAACTTTTGAGTGGCGCTTTGCATTCTACAATCTTGTTAAAATTTTTGTTTACGTCATTAACTGGGCGTAAATTTTTGAGTGACGTTAAACGATGTCATACCTGACGTCATTGTGGGTGTGTCCTTCTTTTTTTTAATTGTTTATTTGAATTTATCTTAAGGTTATTTTGGGGCTTTTGAGTGAAGATGAAAGACGTGTCATATCTGACGTCACCTGTCCCCTTAGACTTTTGAATTACACTTTATTTAAATTCAACACTTACGTCATTTGGGGCAGTAAATTTTTTAGTGAGGTTAAGGACGTCATACCTGACGTCATTGTGTGCGCTTTAACCAATTGAGTAGTTTGCTTTAATTTATTTAATTTTTGAGGTTTTTGAGTGACGATGAAAGACGTCATATCTGACGTCACCTGTCCCTTTAAAGTTTTGAGTTACACTGTGTATTCTACACTTTGTTTAAATTCACGCTTACGTCATTTGAGGCAGTCAATTTTTTGAGTGACGTTAATGGCGTCATACCTGACGTCATTGTGTGTTTGTGTGTTCTTTAAATTTGAGGTTTTTGAAGACGTCATACCTGACATCATCTCTCCCTTGCGTTACACTTTATATTCTAATCTTTATTTAAATTCATGTTTACGTCATTTGGAGAAGCAAATTTTTGAGTGATGTTAATGACGTCAGTCATGACGTCATACCTGACGTTATTGCGTGTGTGTGCCCTTTAAACTATTGAGTAGTTTGTTTTAATTTATTAAATTTTTGGGGCTTTTGAGTGACGTCATATCTGACGTCACCTGTCCCAAAAACTTTTGAGCTACACTTTAAATTATTAGAAGAGCGGTAGCTACCTTCTAAAATTAAAACTGCTTAAATCATAAAGATTGCCAAACAGACATGACCCTACTCTTCAAAACAAGTTATAATTTTTTATTGTCGGTTTAAAAAAAGTCATCTTTTTATCAGCTTATGGAAAATACATTCTTACTCTTCAAGTTCATGGCGTAATCATTTCAAGCCAACATGTCTTACGTCATTCGAGATCTTAAAAAATTGAGTGACATTAAATGACGTCACCCATAACCACGTCTTTTTTTGTTTTAATCTACCTCTACGTCATTAAGGGGGAGGGGCGTGGTCTTTTGGATGTTGTTGAAAGATGTCATCTGTGACGTCATTGTGGGTGTGTCCTTTTAATATTTTGAGCACTTTGCTTTAGATTATAATTACGTCATATAACGTCACTGTGGGTGGGTCCCTTAATATTTCGAGTAATTTGTTTTATTTGATTCTTAAGTCATTTTGGGGGCATAAATTTCAATGTCGTTTAAATACATCATCATCCGTGACGTCATTGTAAGTGTGACCTTTAATATTTTGGATAGTTAGTTTTAGATTATAACGTGCGTTCAAAAAAAAACCGCTATCGAAAAGGCTCTGAACTTGCTTTTATTTTATGACGGCACGTCGTAGCTTAGTACGAACATTGCAACCTTGAATAACTGCGAACTGTCAACAGCGTCAACAGTCAAAGGTTTTGTTTACATCTTCGGAGTTTTTGAAATAAATATTTCATTCATTACGTTTTATTAACCATTTTGTAGGAAATCGTAATTAAATGTTTGTAAAAAGTTAGGTTATGTTTCTAATAGTCGCACGGTTACGACGTCACTTTCCAAAATTTGCATTTGACATAAGCCTACTTGATAGCGGTTTTTTTTTAACGCACTTTATTTACGTCACTATGGGCGTATCACTTAAACTTTTGGGGGGCATGAACTTTTTGAATGGAGTGACATCTGACATCACTATGAGCGTGTCCCTTAATATTTCCAGCAATTTGTTTTCAGGCGTCGTTGAAATACGTCATCCGTGACGTCATTGTGGGCGTGTCCCTTTGATATTTTCAGTGCTTTGTTTTAGTTTATCTTTACGTCATTTGACGTCACTGTGGGTGTGTCCGTTGAACTTTTGAGGGGGCGTGGACTGTCGTTGAATGACGTCATACTTGACATCATTGTGAGTGTGTCCCTTAATGTTTTGAATAATTTGTTTTGCCAGTGCCAGTTTTGGGGTCATAAATTTTCAAGTGTCGTTGAAATATGTTATCCGTGATGTCATTGTGGGTGTGTCCTTTTAATATTTTGAGTACTTTGTGTCCCTTAAACTTTTGACGGGGTGTGGACTTTTTGGGGTGTCATAAACTTTGAGTACTTTGTTTTAGTTTATCTTTACGCCATTTGACGTCACTGTGGGTGTGTCCGTTGAACTTTTGAGGGGGCGTGGACTTCTAGGTGTGTCGTCGAATGACGTCATACTTGACATCATTGCGAGTGTGTCCCTTAATGTTTTGAATAATTTGTTTTTAATAGATTTTTAAGCCATTTTGGGGTCATAAACTTTCAAGTGTCGGTGAAATATGTCATCCATGACGTCATTGTGGGTGTGTCCTTTTAATACATAATATTAATTTGAGTGTTTTGGTTTAGTTTACGTCATTTGATCTCACTGTGGGTGTGTCCCTTAAATTTTTGACGGAGCGTGGACTTTTTAGAGTGTCATTGAATGATGTCATACTTGACATTGCTGTGAGTAATTACTTTTAATTTATTTTTAAGTCATTTTGGGGGGCCACAAACATGTAATACGTCATCCGTGACATAATAGTGGGCGTGTCTTTTTGATATTTTGAGTAGTTCGTTTTACGTTACTTGGGGGCGTCACTGAAGGTGTGTCCCTTTTTAGTCCCACTTTATATTTCACGCTGCCTTTACGCGACTTAACGTCACTTATGTTTACTTATGTCAGATTATGTTTTACGTCATTTGACGTCACTGTGGACGTGTCCCTTAAACTTTTTGGAGGCGTGGTCATTTTGGGTGTCGTTGAATGACCTGTGACTTGACATCACTGTGAGTATGTCCCTTAATATTTTGAATAATTTGTTTTTAATACATTTTTAAGCCATAAACTTTCAAGTGTCGTCATTTGATCTCATTGTGAGTGTGTCCCTTAAACTTTTGACGGGGAGTGTCATTGAATGATGTCATACTTGACATTGCTGTGAGTAATTAATTAGTTTTAATTTATTTTCAAGTCATTTTGGGGGGCACAAACATGTAATACGTCATCCGTGACATAATAGTGGGCGTGTCTTTTTGATATTTTGAGTAGTTCGTTTTACGTTACTTGGGGGCGTCACTGAAGGTGTGTCCCTTTTTAGTCCCACTTTATATTTCACGCTACCTCTACGCGACTTGACGTCACTTATGTTTACTTATGTCAGATTATGTTTACGTCATTCGACGTCACTGTGGGCGTGTCCCTTAAACTTTTTGGAGGCGTGGTCATTTTGGGAGTCGCTGACTTGACATCACTGTAAGTATGTCCCTTAATATTTTGAATAATTTGTTTTTAATATATTTTTAAGCCATAAACTTTCAAGTGTCGTCATTTGATCTCATTGTGGGTGCGTCCCTTAAACTTTTGACGGGGCGTATCATCGAATGATGTCATACTTGACATTGCTGTGAGTAAATTCGTTTTAATTTATTTTTAAGTCATTTTTGGGGGGCACAAACTTATAACTTGTAATACATCATCCGTGACGTAATTGTGGGTGTGTCTTTTTAATATTTTGAGTAGTTTGTTTGACGACGTCATTTGGGGGCGTAACCGTAGATGCGTCCCACTTGATATTCCACACTACCTTTACCTTTGGGAGGTGTGAGCCTTGCTTTCTAAAGCGCGATCGCACGCGAAAGGAGCCGTCAAAGCGAATTTGAACAGATTTACACAATACAAACACATGCAAAAGCCTTAAGAAATAAACCAACTACAAAACAAAAAATAAATAACTACATAAAACGGAGCGCCATGACACTGCGACATACACAAGGGCCGCCACATACACAACGCCCGTGGACGGAGAGAACTGGGTTGACCGGAAGTTGGGGCTTCCGCCTTCCGCAACAGGAAGTAATGCCAACGAGCGTCGCCGCGCGCCGCGCCGCCCGTGGACAGTTAGCGCCCCGACGCGACGCGCCCCCCCGGCCGGCCCTGTGACGGAACAGCTGCGCGCGGTGGGAAACTAAATAAATCTCGCGTTCCGATGCGTGAGGTCCGTCTCTGGAGATGAATTATTCAAGTAAGTCGGTCATCGTTCGGTTTTTAAATTAAGCCCGACGCGCACGGCGCGACATTCTGTTCCGCAACATTGGGCCACGCTCGCATCTTTTTGCAAAAAAAAAATTGGCCAGAAACATTGTTGCAACGACATTTCCAGTTTCGATTTCAAACTTTAATAATTCATTAAATTAATTTAAATTGACTTTAGGATGAAAAGTCGTGTAGCGAGTGATTTCATCAAATTGATAACCCCACGGAACGGATGCGTGCATGAATGCACATACCTGTTTTTGCAAAAAATGGCCAAGAACACTTCCGGTTTTGATTGATTTCAAACTTTTAAGAATTCATTAATTTAATTTAAGCAAATAGACTTTGAATGAAAATTCGAGCGCATTTGCAATATAAGTACTGGTCGGTTATGAGATGAGAGCCCCCCCATTACCATACCGTCTTTTTTTGTTTTTTTTTTTGTAGATTTCGTGTCCATGTTTTATTCAGGTCGAAAGAAATACGGCGGCCGTAAATCTCCTCGCGTACATACACAAAGGGCCCCCACCATACATTATTCAATTTCGCTCATCCGAGCGATTAATAAACGCCGTTTTTTCGCCGCCGACCGGCGATATTTACTCGCAATTACCATTTAATTAACTTAATGAATACGTGCGTGCACCGAACCTTTTTTTTTTCTTTTGATTTATTAGATAATGATTGAGTGTTACGGGTATGTATAGGGTGGGCAATGAAAAACGTACGGATCATCAAAAACGATGGAGCGAGCGAGCTGTTTCGTCGACGTCGTCACGGTGCTTCGATCTGACCGCGTTTAAAACTGACTAAATCCGTCCCAATTTGGGACAAGGAAAAAAAAAAAAAGATAAAACAAAGAGTTAACAACGGACGGTATAATCAAGCGTAAACAATTTCTAAAGTGGCCCGGCCCTTCTATCGTTGATTGTGCGAGTGGGTCATGTGTGTGTGATGGGAGTGTTGAGGATGGCCGTAACCCTGATGCGGTGGCGGAAGCGGACTGGGGCAAGCCTGTGAGTAACCCCCGTGTTGAGGAGAACCCCCCAGCCCCAAATGGCTCTGCTCTAGGTGCGAATAGTGTTGTCCGCCTAGGGGATGCGCGTGCGTGTGTGTATGTGGCGAGCCGTACACCATTTGTCTTACTTTGGAGTCCTCGTCGCTGATGTTGTAGGTCAGCTCGGTCTCCTCGAAACCGGTGGCGGACATTCTTTGATCGCCGGACGCGGAGCCGGCCGGAGGGTCCGGTGAATTCAGGCACGTCTGGATGAGGGCCTTGCCCGCCTCGCTCGTGATCATCGGCTGGAGCTTCCTCGTTGCGAACGTGTACACGTGCCCCGTCTCCGACGCTACCAGAAGCATTACTTGTGTTCCTGTTAGAGTCGATAACTCGTACGCCTGAAACAAGAAATGACATGTGTTACCTACCTACTAATGTCCCTTCTCCCCCTTCCCCCTCGTAAATACAAGACCAACGAGTTGCATGCGCTTAAAAAACTTATGTTTTACACCGAAACGGTGCGCGCAACAAAACCTTACACGAATATCTGTTGAAATAAATAAGCTACACTCGGTCCACGGCGCGGGCGCGGCGCGGCGCATCTATGAATTTGACTGCGTAAATCGCGACGCCTGTATTTAGTATTATTATCACTATTAGGAAGTCATCTTAGCCCGATTATGATACTTAATCGGGATTCTTAAGCCCGATGATTCTCGGACCTAAGACGACTTTTCGGGGCTTGCCCGTACGGTCTTTCCGGTAGTGTTTGGGGGGGGGGGGATTTCAACGATTTTCTCGTTTAATTGCGTGCATGCATTCTAGCGATCAAATCGCTTGAAAATCGACTCATCAGTGAACCCCGCCAGTTCTAGCGATTTTCGGGCAGCGACCAGATCGCCGCGTCAGTGGTCTCTTTACGCATAAATAACATACGAGCTACGCTTATACCGAGTGAGCATTCTCAATCCGGAATATAGGAAGTTAGCATGACTTCTAACGTTCGCGACTCGGACGACGACGACGCTTCCGATCTTTTTCCCCATCAGCTACCTACCCGGTGTCAAGTTCGAGGCCCTTCCGAGGATAAGCTCGCAAAAGTGCACTTTTCGGACAACCACGTCGCTATTAGCGACTTTACCGAAGTAAACGAGTAAACGCCGTGGCGGATTTGAGGCGCGAGTCTTTAGAATTCTGTAACTTCGGGCACCATCAGAGTAACCTTTTAGCTTGGTGTTCGTTTAGATTTGGATATGGAATTGGTCGCGCTAAATTGCAGATACATGTCAGTTATGAGGAAGAGATCAAATTACGTTGCAAGTTAAAGTGTTTCGCTTTAGTCTGTTTTGTTTCAACAAGCACAGGATGTATTAAAATTTCAGCCGGGCACTCGTAGAGTCAAGTGGTTGCAGATGTTGAGAGACCACCGTGTTGCTGTTGGACAAACTGACTGGGGTGGCGTAATTTATGAATGTGTACAAGAAAATGCGTGCAGGGCGTGAGTGGAATTAGAAGCAGCGATTATCATTGGCCGGAGGTTGTTCAAAATTTATCTTGCGAAGTCCGAGGGGTAGGGCTGCGAAAATTTATCGATATATCGATATTATCGATAATATCGATAATTATCGAATAACGATATTTCCATTTTCAGTTATCGATATATCGATATTATCGATAATATCGATAACGCCGATAATATCGGTAACATCGATAATATCGATATCATCGATATTATCGATAATTAAAGCTGGTAATGTCCGATGAAAATTGTAGCACAAAATCTTTTAAACGGACACTAAATAGCGCTATTTAGTGTCCGTTTAAACGATTTGATAATATCAATACAAATGTCTTACATTGGATAGTGACCGTGGGATTGAAATGAATTCTCCCAATTCGCACTAAAACTGTCCGAAAATGAATTTCATTGAAATACTAGTGAAATGATTTTATTTTTACGGCAAATAATTGCCCTTATTGGGGCTGCGGAAATTTATCGACACATAATTTATCGATAATTATCGAATAACGATATTTCCATTTTCAGTTATCGATATATCGATATTGTCGATATTATCGATATTATCGATAATATCGATATTATCGATAATATCGATATTATCGATATATCGATAAATATCGATATTTTTAAGTTATCGATAACCGATATTGAAAATATGATATCGCGCACCCCTACCGAGGGGGTTGGGTTAATTTTTACTTGGAAAGACAGAAGCACGAAAATAGGCGTGCGATCTCTCGCACGAACGGCCGAATTCATTTTAATTTTGACTTTGCGAGTTTCTTTTCGTGCTTGGAATCATTCTCATTTTCTCATTTTACCTAAATCATTTATTTCGGTACGGTTAAATAAAGTGTGTTAATGGAAAGGGCAATTAAACAAAACCACGAAAACGTTCGGAGTTGCGTCGCGAGTGCGTCTAAATCAGAGTGCGCGAAGTGCGTGTGTGTTCACCGGGTTACGCGGAGAGGTAATTTGCATTATTTGTATTCTTCATCACATATTTGGTGGTACAAATTGATTAAGGCCCCATCTCTAATTAACTTTATCTGATGATTAATTCCCACAGTAACGATTGTGATCACAGTTGTTACTATGGGACTAAACCGTCAGATAAAATTAATTGGAGATGAAAAGAGCGGGCCTAAGAATAATTTAATTTGCATTAATCAGTGTCTAAAGAATCTGTAAAGTTCAGTATTACTGTTGCATTTAGATAATTTTAATTAAACTATTTTATTTACATTTGAATCGAGTATTAAAACTCCACTAGTGGCATCGACCCCGAGTTCGGCCCTGGATCCGGTCGAGGCCCCGAAAATCGCGATTTTTGCACTCTTTCGAGATTTCTTCGAAAACATGAGCTCAAAACTTTTTTAAACTCTCACACAAGCAAGGGCACTCCTTCGAGTACGTAATCCGCCGGGTGCTTTCTCAGAGAAGCCGCATTTTTCGAAAATATGATTTTTCGAAAGGGCCCCCCCGGTTTTCCTCCGGAATTAGGATCGCCGAAATGGGGTGAAAAAGTTCGGAGAATTCGTTGCCGCAGTCCGTTTCACCCCATAGCAACTGGACGCTAAGCCCTCGAGTGGTGCGGTGCTCTCCCGTGTATCCCTTACGGGAATCGAAAAAATGCCCAGAAAATACGACGTCTTTTTGGCCTGGACGCCGCGATATTAGAGCCATGGGGACGCGCTCTTGACGCCGGTCGGAGGCGTCGCTGGAGCGTCTTTCCCCCGTCCCGGTCGGGTCCACAGAATCGGCTTGGGAGGGCATCGAAGTTAGCGCCGGGTAGGCAGCTGACGGAAAAAAATTTCCTTTTTCCGAAATCAGAAGCGATATCGTAGTGGTGGTTGAACTGGAGGATACCCCCGTCCTTCCCCTTCACGACGGAGGTCATCCCGTGCAGCTCGCTCTTCTTACGAAGGAACTGCGATTTTTTAAATTCGAGCGTTCGAAGTCTTGCTAACTTCCTATGTTTCTCGGTATGTAGAATCTCTAACCGTTCACTATCCTATGTGTTAGTGTTCGCGCTCATGTCTGCTTTTATAATACGCTCATTTAGTGTGATTACGTCACACGGATTGTGATACGTCAGAGCTTCGGACGTCAACGAAACCAAACATATTCGCTGGGTCGTAACGAAATTAATAGTTTCTGATTTTTTTCTTAATTGTAAGAGTGCCACAATAGCTTCTGGTTTAAATTTTGAGGTTAGAAATAATGAAAGGTAGTCTGTAATCCGTATGGTGCACGAATTTATTCCTAATTGACTATAATTTACAAATCTCTGACAACCAAGATTCTTTTCAATAACATAACACCTGTCAAACTGTCAAAATACTCATTTTTTACTTTATTTTATATTTTTTCAACTTTAGAAGATTCTACCTCTTTAATGGGTGGGGGATTTTCGAGTACGTAATTTATATTCCCTTAGTCTGTAATAGATAAAAGTTTCGCGTAAGAGATACGAGATTTAAAAACATTTGAGTTTCGTTCAGATAGTTGGCCATGAGTTCTTATTATAGATGAGACAACCGATGGCACTACATACAGATACCGGGTGTTTCAAACAACCTGTCTCAGCCCTTTTTCTCGAAAATATAAAGTAGCGGAAAGTAGGGAGAAAAATTTTTAATATCGAAAGGATGTATGGTTCATTTGATGACGTTGTAAATATCTTTCAAGGTCAATCGTAAATAGATGAAACTTTGAGAACATAATGTGTCCATTAATGTTGACCATTATTTCTCATTACTAATTGAAACATATTTACAGTTGGTTCTTGTCCGATGAAATTTGTATCACAAAATCTTTTAAGCGGACACTAAATCGCGCACAATACACTTTACGTTTCACCGTCGTTCCTGACGAAGCTGTCGAACGACGGTGAAACGTAAAGAGTATAGTGCGCGATTTAGTGTCCGCTTAAAAGATTTTGTGATACTAATTGAAACGTTGTAATTTGCAAGAGATGGCACTACCTTTTCAGTCTTTGGTGGATAAAATAATTGCTCCAAATTCAGAGTCCTTGTACTCCATTTTACAAATTTGAGCGATACAGCTTTAGAAGATCCTACCTCTTTAATAGGTGGGGAGGGGGGGGGGGTTATTTATATTCCACTGAGAATGCATGTAATGTAAACTAAAAATTATTATTAAAAAAAATTTCAATTTTAAAAATTGAACGGTACAGCTTCAAAAGACCGTATCCATTTAAAGGTGAGAGGGACGGTGGGGGGGGGGTCGAGTATGTAATATTCTATTGCGAGCGTGTGTAATGAAGCGCATTATTACTTTAAAAAAATTGTAAAAATGTGAGTGTATGTGTACTTAATTCCTGACTTGCTTAAATTTAAAAATTTTGAGCAGTACAACTTTAGCAATCTACTGCTTTAATGGGGGTGGGGGAGGTTTTCGAGAACGTAATTTATGTTCCATTATGAACGGTCATAATGTAAGCTAAAAAATTATTATTAAAAACAATGGTCAAAATACTT
The DNA here is from genome assembly GCA_033060865.1 of Dorcus hopei. NCBI lineage: Eukaryota > Metazoa > Arthropoda > Insecta > Coleoptera > Lucanidae > Dorcus > Dorcus hopei. The sequence goes on along the minus strand of CM065425.1, from coordinate 5,358,140 downwards.
CATTCTTGACTTTGAGCAGTACAGCTTTACTCACCTACCTCTTTAGTGGGAAGGGGGTGGGCTTCGATTATGTAATTTACATTCCATTATCAAGAGCTATGTATAATGTAAGCCAAAAAATTATTATTAAAAAAATTATCAACATAGTCAAATTTGGATTTATTTTGAATTTTAAAAATCTGAGCAGCACAGCTTTAAAAGACCCTTCAAGGGTGGAGGAGAGGAAAGATTTCGAGTATGCAATATTCCACAGCGAACGTGCGTTATGTAATTATCATTTTAAAAAAGCCAAAACATATTTTTTTTGAATTGTTTAAATTTTCAAAAAAATTTGAACGGTACAGCTTTAAAAGTTCGCACCCCTTTGAGGGTGGGGCGGAGGGGATTTCGAGTGTGCAATATTCCGTAGCGAGCGTGCGTACTGTAAAACAATTATTACTTTAAAAAACTGTTAAAATATCACTTTTTTGAGATACATATTTGAACTTTAAAAATTTGAGTTGAGTTAAGCCGTAGCAACCCACCTCTTTAATGGGGGCAAGGGGAGAGGGGGGGATTTTTATGTTCCATATTATGAACGACAATAACGCAAACAAAATGTCAAAACGACATATTATGAACGAGGGTGCGTACTGTGATATACATATAATCATTTTAAAACATTGTTAAAATATTATTTTCTGAGACATTTAAATTTTAAAAATTTGAGTCGAGTTAAGCCGTAACAACCCACCTCTTTAATGAGAGCAAGGGGAGAGGGGGGATTTTTATGTTCCATATTATGAACGAGAATAACGCAAACAAAATGTCAAAACGCTCAATTTTAGACTTACATATTTAATAATAATAATAATAATAATAATAATAATAATAATAATAAAACGTCTTTATTTACTTGGAGGGGTTCAGCTAAGCTGCTCTCCCATCCAACCAAGTTAATTAGCTACAAATTGCTAAACATAGATTACATAATTACATTAAACACATATACCTATAAGCAAATAAATAAGTTCGGTACAACCAAAACTGAACAATTAGTCATCGTTGCAAGGTAAAAACTTATTCCCGATATTTTCTCTTAAACGAAGCAAGTGGCTGTGACCCACCCTTACGAGGCACTGAATTATAGAGTTTAACGGCAGCCTAAGAGAAAGACCTTTCAAAAAGTGAGGCTCTGTGAAATGTAAACCACTCATACGACGGAGATGTCTATCATGAAACATGGACCTTGGAGTTAAGAGCAAGTTAAGATACGGGGGAGACGAAGTGATACATGCCTTGTGAACTAAGTTAGCCAAGTGAAGAAGACTTCGGTTAGCCATATTAAGCCAGTTAGCATCATGAAGTTTAAGTGACAAATGGTCACTTCTCCTCAGACCATAGATAAGGCGAAGACAAGAGTTTTGTATTATCTGTATCCTCTGACTGGTTATGAAATCTATGCAAGGGCCATAGAGAGAATCACAGTAATTGAAAAGAGATAAAATAAGTGAATCACATAATTGAATTCTCAAGGATGTAGGAAGAAACTGCCTATTCATGTATAGTGAAGAGTAAGATTTTTTTATCAATTTACTAATATGGCAAGTAAATCTGAGATTATCATCGAGAGTAACACCTCAACATTTAACCGTTTTAGAAAACGGAATTTTAATATTATTGATATTTATGTTCATACTGTGTGTGGCCCTCTGACGATCTTTAACATTGCCAAATATTACAGCTGAAGATTTGCTAGGGATAACATAGAGTGAATGATTATTAGAAATATTTGTTAAACGCTGAATATCCTCATTAACTAAAACAGAGGCGGTATATAAATCGGCTAACTTGAAACTAAAATATAATTGAGTGTCGTCTGCATAGCAATGAGTAGGACAAGATTTTATCTGTGAATTATACCTGTCACAGGTATACAGAGAATACAAAAGTGGTCCAAATATCGACCCTTGAGGAACTCCTAATGTTATAGGTCGAAAGGAAGATTTTAAATTATTAATGAGAACAGCCTGTGTCCTATTGTTTCAGTACGAACTTATGAAACGCACAGCAAGATCACCGAAACCGAAAAAATAAAGTTTCGCACACATTTAAAGATTTAAACTTTAAAAATTTGAGCGGTGCAGGTTCAAAAGATCATACCCCTTTAAGGTGGGGGAAGGGGGAGGGACAGAGAGAGAGAGAGAGAGATTTCGAGTATGCAAAATTCTATAGTGAAAGTGCGTAATGTAATTATTACAATGAATTATCAAAATACTCTCTCTTTTTTGAGGTACGTACTTAAATTTAAAAAAATTGAGTAGTGCTGCTTTAGAAGGTCCCCTTTAGAAAGGGCGGGGGGATGGGGATAGGAACTCGAGTACGCAATTTATGGTTCAAAGTGAACGCCCATTTATAAAAACCGAGAAAAAAAATATGATTAAAAATTTTGAACATTTTAAGAAATTTCAGTGATGCCTCTTCTTTAAGGGACAAGGAGGGAGGGAGGGGGCATTTCGAGTGTGCAATCTATACTCCACTGATCGCCAACCAACAAAAAAAAATGTTTTTGAAAACTCGAACCGTTAAGTTTATTTGTTTATTTCGGCTTGGCCACAGTTCAAAGGTGAGGAGAGAATTTCTTTTTTTGACTTCTAGTAATTCGACTTTTTAGTATTTCCGCTACGATTTAACAAAAAGCAGTTGCATGTTACGAGTAACGAAGTCGAAACGTCCAGTTCTAGATTGTCAAAAACGCAAAATGATTCATTTCAGGTGAACTTGTCTGACTTTGGTTTCACTTTCAAATTTTCGCCAAACTCGTACCACTTCTTAAAGAGCTGTTTCTATGCTAGAGTCGAAGAGTAGTTAACTTATACAAGAGGGGACACTTGCACAGAGACGTGCAAATTAGTAAAAAGAAAGCATCTTCAAAAAAAGGTCTACCAACAAATATCTAGAAGTATGAAATACTGCTACATTTGACAGCCCAGTTAGAAAAGTTCGATTTCACAGCCTTGGCAGAAAAGGTATCACCCTACGGTTTAGGAAGAAAAAGCATTTATTTTTTTTTAATTCTATTTTACAACCTCTGCTGAGATAGACACCATTTCACAATCCTCGTAGGGAAAAGTAAAGCGGAAAACAATAAAACAAAAAAAACAGTATTTTCACTACGATTTAACAAAAAGCACTCAAGTTTTTTCCTTGCTCTTCGAATGAAGAAATTAACATCGCAGAGAAGTGGCCACTTGAAGAGGGTGGATGAGCTGCAGCCGTTCGAAGTTAAAATCCCATAAGAAATAACTTTTTCGTATACAATCTTACGAGTAAGAATAGCACCCAACTCATTCAATTGACGTTTCGCGTAATTGGGGTGTAATTTTGACAAGGTTATTGGCCAACCCTAGATCGAAACTCGGGCGCCGACGAAAACAGTGAGAAAGTTAATTTCGTCCCAAACAGAAAAGATGGGCGAGTCGGTTCAAGTCCGAAATTAGTCATGAAGCTTCACTTTAAACAGAAATTAAACGGTAAGGTGGGCAAACATCATTAACGCTTCTTCACACCTATGTTTTGGTCGCTTTCTGTTCCTCTCACGAGCGTGTTTGGGCAAGGAGGAGGCCGGAGGTGTTAAACAAAGAACGGCAAGCACCGCCTCCCCCTTTTTCTTCTTCTTTTTCAAACGTACTGCAATGCCAAACAAAAAACAAATCGAGCGGATTCGTGTGCAAACTTGAAGATCCTTTGGTAAATAAACAATTAATTGGTGAGGATTCAAAATTACATTCGTCATTAATTTAAGTAAATACGTATTCGTAAAGGAGACCAATGACGCGACGCGGCTATATTCGGGCGATTCGATCGATCGCAATCGCGTCAGGCGATCGGATTGGTTCAATATCGCTACAGAAAGGGCAGTGGCGATAAGACTGCAGGCAATATTTTGATCGTCCAGCAATTAATTTAATCGATAATTTAATTTAAAACGTGAAGTCGTCTTAGCCTGGATTATGATGCTTAATCGGGGTTCTTAATCCCGATGATTCTCGGACCTGAGACGACTATTCGAGGCTAACGATTGTCAGGTTCTGTCAGCTTTAAATTTTGATTACTCTCTCACATTATGGCTTTCACCGATCACCAAAAATGTTGTACGTTAGAAAAATATTTTGGAAACGGTGAAATAATCGAACGTTTTTAAATTCGTTTAACACGTAACATAGCATAGTTCCGACGTTCAAATTTTATATTCAGGCATACGTAATTTTTATCGTGGCACACTTTGGTGGATGGAAACCTTTTTGAATCACAGGCCACAACGTGCACTTCGAAATTCAAAATTAAAAAGATTTCTCTGTGCTTAGTTCGAAGCAAGAAAATCGAATATTTTCTGAAGTTCTTCGAAGGAATACCAGAGGATGCCAGGCAATCAAGCGCAGAAAAGCGCAAATTCCGTTTTGTTTGGGGGATGTACTTCACTACGTCAATGTCGAACCATGTGGGGCTTCGAATTGGAATAAACAAACTTTGGTTGTGCCCCATTCAAAGCAAAAAAATCTAAAGGTAAAATGCTGAGTCTTCTCTACAAAGTTTTATTGAAAATCTCCAAACCGGTTTCGCCTAAACAGGCATCTTCAGTGGATAATAATAAAATTATATCTAAAACTAGAACTTAAATATAATACATTATAATAATAAATGATAATATACTTACTATATATAATAAAATCTAATATAATAGTTTTGTGATGTGTATTCTTGTAAAATATTTTGGTAAATGAAATGTAAATAAATAAATAACAATTTGACATCAGGAAAAATTGAGTATAGTTTTTTAACTGGTACAATACTGTACTGTACTGCATAATGAATGAATGTTAAGAGATCAGATGCACAATTTCCAATTTATAGAATTGAAAAAATTGTTATTTTGAAAAAATGTTTGTTCATTAAGTACTGTATTTTGAAAAAAATTACAATGTAAAAATATTTCTAAGTTCTCAGCTATATCAAGTTTGTTGCCTTTTGGTAAATTATGTAATAATTTAGTATTTGAAGAATAATCAAAAGTATGTGATGTTTCTAATAAGTGATTTGCAAAACTTGAATCTGATTTATTTAGTCGCAAAGATCTAAGATGTTCATTTATACGAATTTTAAGGTTTCTACCAGTTTGGCCAATACATATTGCTTTACAAGTACTACAATTTAGAGAATAAACACCATTTTTAGAAAAATTATCAATTTTGTCTTTATTATGACACAATAAGTTTGAAAAAGTTAATTGATTTTTAAACGAAATTTTTAAACCTAAAGATTTTAATAACTTTTTTATCTTAATTGATACATTTCCAAAATATGGAATAGAAAAGAAATTATTTGTTAAATTTGAATTATTTATTATTAATTATCTGTGGGTATATAATACTATTTGATAATTTGTTTTTTACTTTGTTAAAGATATTGAAAATAGTTTTAATTGGAAAATTATTAAGATAAGCAATTTGAATAATAATATTAATTTCTTCCCTAAAATCTAATTCATTCATAGGAATTGAAAAAGCACGATGAAAAAAAGATTGAAATGCAGCTAATTTATGTTCAAAAGGATGAAAAGAATTATAATTAATACAGTTATAAGTTTGAGTTGGTTTACGATAAATTTTATATTTAAGTGAATTGTTAAGTTTAGTAATAGTTAAGTCTAAATAATTAATGGAATTATTATTTTCTTTTTCTAAGGTAAATTTAATATTAGGATGTAACGAATTAAATTCTTCCAGGAGATTTGTAAGAGATGATGGATGACCATCATAAATAATAAGAATATCATCAACATATCTGGCATAGAATCTAATAAATTTCTTGCACGGATTAATAGAAGAAAAATATTCTGATTCTAATTTATCCATAAACAAATCAGCTAGAAGAGGGGATAAACCACATCCCTTTGCTAAACCGTCAGTTTGAGAGTAAAATTGTTTATTAAAAATAAAAAAATTTTGTTCAAGAGTAATTTTCAAAAAAATTTATCAAAAAACTACAAAACAGCAATGGAGTTCATTAATAACAAAAAAATCTAATTTTCTTGTGAAGTTTTTCGAAGGAATACCCGAGGATTCTAGGCAATCAATTTCGGAAAGCTACGGTCTCACAAATTCCTCTTTGTTAGGGGGATGTACTTCACTACGTCAATGTCAAACCATGGCGGGCTTCGAATTGGAATAAACAAACTTCGGTTGTGCCCAATTCAAAGCAAAAAAATCTAATTTTCTTGTGAAGTTTTTCGAAGGAATACCCGAGGATTCTGGGCAATCAATCTCAGAAAGCTCCACTTTGTTTGGGGGATGTACTTCACTACGTCAATGTCAAACCACGTGGGGCTTCGAATTGGAATAAACAAACTTTGGCTGTGCCCAATTCAAAGCAAAAAAATCTAATTTTCTTGTGAAGTTTTTCGAAGGAATACCCGAGGATTCTAAGAGGCTGGCACGGTCTGTCAGAACGTGTTTCTTCAAGACGTGTGACGTGACATGTGTGACCAACTTCTTTTCAGGACAGATGGTTTTATGAAAGGAAGAAGACGGCATCTTCCAGATGTTAAAAGTATCACTGCTTGATAAAGAAGAATACCATAGTGATTGATGATACTGAGTCGTTCCGAAAAGCCCGAATCTTTTTCAGAATATCAACTCGGTCATGGCTGGTAAGGTTTCAACTGAATCAAACCATAACAGATGACGTATTTGACATAATGGTCAAAGCAACACGATCCGTTGGAAGGAGCAAACTATATCAAACTGAATCAAACTATAGCTGCATTCGATTCACACCTCGAATCAATTCGTTTAGATCAGTTTGGATCAGTTCACAATCGTGAAATTAATGTGATCCTTGATAGCGAAACGAACAAGTTAATCTGAACTGTTTTGTTTATCTGTTGTCGCCACATAACCGACACATAACCTTAGTTTACCGATCTAATGATCTAAATGATTCTTTAAATAAGCAGGATCACTTTGAAGTGATTTGGATCACTTGAAATTATGGTGGGGGTTAACTGATCTGGCAGGAAACGAACGCAGAAAAGCTGTTTGGATCGATTTAGATCGATCCAATTCGGTGAATCGAATGCAGCTTATATAAGAGATGACGTATTTGATACAATGATCAAGGCAGCGCGATCTATTGGAAGGAATCAAACTATAAGAGATGACGTCAAGGCAACGCGATCTAAGAGATGACGTATTTGAAACAACGATCAAGGCAACACGATATTAAACTGAATCAAACTGTAAGAGATGACGTATTTGGTGCCTAGGCCATAGCTAACGCGATCTGTTGGAAGGAGGAAAACTGCTGCATATTTCTGCAACAAGAGAAGTGTTTAGAGTTGTGAACACCATGTCTGTATTTATTACAGTCCGTTTGAGCTGATGTGCTTGAGAACCTAGGCTCTTTAAATAATAATCAAACTAAAGCACTGATGTAATTAGCTAACAGAGGAAGTGCTATGAGCCTACATTTTTTTTAAACTATTAAAGCTCCTCAAACGCTTCGTCTGTTGTTTGGTGCTGTGTGGTGGGGAAAGGCGAAGAAGAAGAAGAAGAATTCAACACAATTTCTCGTATTTCTATAAAAGCAACGCAATGGCATTCATTTTTCTTAAATGATCGAAGTACCTACGTCACAGTCGTCTTCTATACAAACGTTTTTGTGGAGAAAATTAAGAACCATACGAAACGAAACAGTAAAGACGTCACGATTTGACGGTTCCATTGAAAGTTGCTCGCAGTCTTTTGGTTTCCTTTGAACTATTTGATTTGTTTTTCGCAACTCCTTGCTTCTACGATTGTCCAATGTTTATTTGGAAGATTGAAGAAAACGATAAATACGTCACGATCTGATCATCCCATTTCTATAGGAGGTGTACAGTAATATCCACTTTTTTGTTGAAATGGCTTTCTGTGGATGAAAACCAATTAAATCTGATGACCTGACGGTAACTGGCGTCTATAATAAAGACCATTTCTATAGCAGGGGTGCAGTAATACCTACTTTTCTTGACTGACTGAACTTTTCCTTTTAGCCAAATGGCTTACTATGGATGAAAATCGATTTAAAAAGCCCTTGATGGTGACATGTATGGAATTGGCGTTCTTCACCGATGAAAAGCTACAGTTTCACAAAATCCGCTTTGTTTGGGGGATGTACTTCACTGCGACACTGTCAAACCATATTTTGGTTGGTGCCCAATTCGAAGCAAAAAACTAACAACAATTTTTTTCCTGAAGCTTTTCGAAGGAATACCCGAGAGGATTCCAGGGGATCAATACCAGAAAAGCTACAGTCTTACAGCTTCCGCTTACGCCGAGTTTTGGTATCGAACGAAACGTGCCTTCATTGCAGTCGAACCAAAGCAAAAAGAAAATCAATTTTCTTCTTTGAAAATGGGCAATTCTAATTGTTCAAGGGACTACCCAGACTCCAGGTAATCCCCTCATGAAAGTTACAGTCTCACAGCTTCCTTTTTTTAAGGAGTCTTGGTATCAAATCAGGAGTGACTCGGTTGCAAGTTGCAATCCAATCAAATCAAAGCAAAAAAATCTTTCTTTTGAAAATAGGCAATTCAAATTTCTCAGGGGACTACCCGGACTCCTGATGGTAATTCCCTCAGGAAAGTTAGTCTTACAGCTTGCTCTTTTAAAGAGTTTTGGTATCAAATGACTTGTTGACTTGGTTGCAGCCAAGTCAAAGGAAACAATTTTTTTTTTTTGGAAATGGTGTTACAATTTATTTTCGATCGTGCGCGAGCACACCCTGTATAATGCATATTTCAACGATTCGAGCTAATTTTAACCCGTTTTGTTCTGTTTCTCCACTAGGCGTAGGAATGTACCATTCCATGCCTACGCATTTCACTCAAAATTCTCTTTTTAAAATATTTTCGCAAAAAATTTCAGACCAGCCGAATAATTACATATTATAATAATTAACCCCATCCTTGCTTTGTGTCAAGTTTGGGTCTGCGTAATTTTTAATTGTCCAATTTACATGGTCCTATTTGGCGACGCGTATATTAGCGGACGAACGAGTTCACGCCTAAAGAATGTGGTTAAGACCGGAAATTGTCGCAGATGCCAGTAACCTATACCCCTTATCTTGAGTGGCTTATGTTGACGACTTAAAATCTGTCATTGGCATATTCGAATATATCTCTCTCTTTAGTTGTTTTTTTCTTTTCCACCGGTCGGGGGTAGCGTCATTGTCTCAGTAAGAATCTGTCTGTCCCATGAGCTGCATGTGCCTGTCGTGGAAAATTTAGTGTCGTGTTCGCTTCATCGAGGAGGTGAAAGTGATTGACACGGCTTTATGCCGGACTTCTTAAGTTCATTTGAGGACAGAAAAGCTGCAGTTACCCTGCAGTTTGTGTCAGCCTAGCTTTGCGACTGGGCTTTAGGTTACGGCGTTGACCATTCCTTTAGGTCACCGCGTTGACTCTAGGTCACGGCATTGACCTTTCTTTTGGCTACTGTTTTCGACCATCCTGCGGCTGATTTCAATTAAGGCCAACTTTCTATTGTTGATCTTGGATTGGCCCGAACTCCGGTATCTCGTGGCCCAGTGCGACTGCAAAGCGACGCATCCATCCGGGGAGAAGTCGACGTCCACGGAAACGCCCCATAGACGGACGTAACGACGCTATTTAGCAGGTCATATTTTTCTATTGACTAATGTAATTTTTTTCGGTTCTCGGGGGATTGAATGTAGCCGCATTTGTGCACGTGTTCGCGTACGCTCGCGAAATTAAGTTTCGATTAGCGGAGAATTCTCCGAATAACGCGTATCAAGGGCACAACGCGGTTTCTTTGCCGCTAGAATAGGCGATTACCATTTCGCGTCATTTTAAATAGTTTTGTAGCAATTTCGGATCCGAAAAATTAAGTAATATCGTATTATGTTTATGGCTTAGTTGTTTATTTGAATTGTTCGACCTGCGTTGATTTTAATTTTATTTGTTTTGTGTATACATTAATAAAATTGTTCATGTTTTGGACGTAACGTGTTTTCTTAATTTTTCACGCGTTTTCTTTTACAAAAAAAATTAAGTGGCGCCTGTTTTTGGTTTGGCTTTCGCGTTTTGGTTAGCGAACCCCCCGTCCCACTGCAGCTGGCTGGCAACATTGGAGTGAAGTTTCGCTCCAATGTAAAACTTCTGCCTATCTACACAGGTAGGTAGCAATGGGCAATTGTAATTTTTCAAGGGATTACCCAAAATCAAGACAATCGCCTCAGGAAAACTACAGAGCTACAGCTTCCGTTTTAGGGAGTATCGGAATCAAATCAGAAGTGACTCGGTTGCAGTCCAATCAAATCAAAGCAAAAAATAGTCAATTCTAATCTATCAGGGGAGCACCGAGACTCCAGGTAACCCCCTCAGGAAAGCTACAATATTACAGCTTCTGTTTTTAAGGAGTCTTGGCTTTAAATGGAAAGTTACTTGACTGCAGTCAATTCAAAGATACCCAGATTCCCGCCTAAGAAACTAGAGTTAGAATGGAGTTCATCCTGTCGCTGTTTTGTTTTCAAATAAGAATCAATTAATAGAATTTTTTTATAATAATTAGAAGTCATGGAAAAGATGAAGATTGAGTCGAGGAAGCCTTCGAATTTCACGCTTGATTTTCGAAGACGCAAGAGAAAAAAATCGCGAATTCGCAGACACTAATCCGACATGCTTTCAATCATGCTTTCTCCGAGCTCCGCTCCGGCGGCGCGGCGGTTCGGTCGACGACGAAAAAAAAAATGAAAACTTCTTAATCGATTAAGGCGCAGAGGATGTATCCATCAGCTGTCGGTTTTTTGCGGCGCGCGCGATTTAAATATTTCGAAAATTAATCACGATAAGGCGATTTATTACAAACAAATACGCAAGCAAATTAGCGGCGATATCAATCACGGTTTTAATGCCTCATTTCCGACCGTCCTTTTTCACGCCGGGCATCTCGCACAATGACGGTTAATTATGTTAATCCGGGGGCTCGCATAAATTACGCGACGCCCGAGAAATTAATTATTACACAACTTAGCTGGCTCATAATTCTATTGGCCTTATAGAGAAATAGGGACGACACTGGAGAAGCCCAAAAGTAACGGGAACGGGGCACAAGCTCTATGCCCCAATACTTTTGGACCAACTTGTACATACAAAAAAAAATTCACCCGGTTCCAATTTTGAGATTTAATTCCGTTGCAGGATTGAAAGCAATTGCTTCGCGAAGGTGTAACTAAAGTCAACGAATCAATCATCATCAACCTGAGAGCTCGCCCACTTTGCCTTGCACCGATTAACGTTCACAGTTTGAAATTTTACGCATCACTTAATTGGGAGTCTCCTTGTGGAGTTACGTTTTTGAATTGTGGCGCGGCGTTTCCGAATAAGTAAGTCGACGAGGAGCGATTCGTGTTATAACCAGTTTTCCCGCGGGGGCGGACGAAAAACGAAAACAAGGAGAAAAAAACGAGGAAAAAAGTGTCCAAACGCGCAGACAAAAAACGGCCCCACCTTCGACAAGACACGGTACTTACTTAGTAAGGAAAACCTTTGGAGGTTAAGAAGAAAAAGCTCAAAAAGTGAATCACTCTTTATTTAATTTAATAATAACCGTTCACAGTCGCCGAGCACCTTAAAATAATAATTAAGAAATGAGGCTACTTTTCGTTGATAACGTCGCACATTCACACTCCATTGTGAATTGCGACGCGAAGCCACTAGATGGCGTGGCAATCAAAAAGAAGACACTCCATCTGTTGTTGTAACAGACAATTAAAAGGAAGGAGGTTAATAATTTTGATCTAGCAAAAATTCCATCGTTTTTAGACGCAGCAATTTGAGCAAAGAAAAAATATTCGGAATGCAGAATAAAAAAAAAAAACAAAACGTTCCTGCTTTTATAGGCGGAGCAACTTCTATCATCGGGAAAGCCCCAGAGGTTGCGACGAATCTTTGAGAATTGTCGCGAAGGCACTAGGTGGCGTGGTAATCAGAAAGAGGCCACTCCATCTGTTGACGTAACATACAATTAAAAGGCAGAAGTTTTTGAATTTTGGTCTAGTAAAGATTCGATCATTTTTATAATCGTTCCAATTTGAAAAAAAAATATATACATAAAACGAAATGAAGTTCCGCAGACGTTCCTGCCTTTCACAGTCGGGAATGTTCCAGGACTATGACTAGGGTTAGGAGGATGAGATTCCGCTTGCAACAGTCCGCCTGGATCACCTCTTATACTGTGCATGTTTATGTACGATCATTGCGCTGGCTCATTTCTTCATAACCGTCGGACGAAATTATAATTTCATAGCGTAAGAAATTGTTAAATTTAAACAAAATTTCGTCTTTTAGAATTAAAAATTAAACAAATTAAATTAAATACTAAACGTTCTTTGCTATTGCAAATTATGCATGCGATTATTTGCTATTCCCGTATCGAGTGCACTTAGATGTGACGCTCTTGCCAGCGCGAGCGGAATCCGATCCGCCTAACCGTGACTATGACTGAATTCTTGAGAATTGTCGCGAAGCCACTACGTGGCGTGGTAATCAAAAAGAGGCCGCTCCATCTGTTGATGCAACATGCAATTAAAAGAAAGAGGTTTTTGAATTTTGGTCTAGCAAAGACTCTATCGTTTTATAATCGCCCATATTTGAAAAAAATAAACATACCGAATGTAGAGGAAAAAAGAATATAAAACGAAATGAAGTTCCTGCCTTTCATAGTCGGGAATGTCCCGGGACTGAATCCTTGAGAACTGCTGCGAAGCCACTAGATGGTGTGACTAATTGTAAAAGAGAGAGAGGCCACTCCATCTGTTGATGCACCATACAAGTAAAAGGAAGAAGATTTTAAATTTTGGTCTAGAAAAAACTCTATCGTTTTTATAATCGTTCCAATTTGAAGAAAAAAATCCGAACGTAGAGAAAAAAATATATAAAAAACGAGTTCCGCAGACATTCCTGTCTTCCATAGTCGAGAATGTCCCGAGACTCTGACCGAATCCTTGAGAATTTACTAAGAGAAAGAGGCCACTCCATCTGTTGGTGTAACATACAATTAAAAGAAAGAAGATCAATAATTTTGATCTAGCAAAGATACTATCGTTTTTAAACGCAGCAATTTGAGCAAAAAAAAGACATTCCGAATGCAGGATAAAAAAAAAACAAAACCAAAAATGAAGTTGCGAGCTCTCTCCTACTTTTATAGGCGGAGCATCTTCTATCGGAAAAGCCTCAGAGATTGCGACGAATCTTTGAGAATTGTCGCGAAGCCACTAGGTGGCGTGGCAATTATAAACAGGCCGCTCCACCTGTTGGTGAAACGTACAATTAAGAGAAAGTAGATTTTGAAATTTGGTCTAAAAAAAAACTGTATCGTTTTTATAATCGCTCCAATTTGAAAAAAAAAATGTATACCGAATACAGAGCAAAAAAATATAAAGAACGAAATGAAGTTCCACAGACGTTCCTGCCTTTCATGGTCGGGAAAGTCCCGAGACTATGACTGTATCCTTGAGAATAACCGCGTAACCACTAGATGGCGTGACTAATTGTAAGAGAAAGAGGCTGCTCGATCTGCTGATGTAACATATAAGTAAAAGGAAGAAGATTACATATTTGAATTAGCTTCCGGTTGGAACCGCGAGAAGAACTTCAAGTTCTTCTGCAATGGGAACGTCCGCAGTAGAAGAAGTCAACGTAACGCCAATTCAAACATGGACGACGGCCGCGGAAGCCTTCAAGTTAAATTAAAAATTACATGATTAGTACAACAATAGATCCAGAAAAAAAAACTGTACAAAAGTGTGCGCCATCTCTTGTTCGGCAGCAGGAACTCATTTCTTACTGTAGTTTCAATAATTGGTAGACGATCACGCAAGAAGTCAATCAGAGCAAAATAAAACCTGTTAAATAACTCCATAGTCATGAGCGCGCCATCTCTTGTACAACGACAGTAACTGAATTTTTAGATTATTTTACTACGGTCATGAGCGCCATCTCTTGTACAACGACAGTAACTGAATTCTTAGATTACTTTGCTACAGTCATGAGCGCCATCTCTTGTACAACGACAGTAACTGAATTTTTAGATTATTTTGCTACAGTCATGAGCGCCATCTCTTGTACGACGACAGTAACTACTGAATTTTTAGATTATTTTACTATAAGGTCAATTTTTGGCGCGCACAGAAATTCAATATAATTGAATAAACAGATACAAGTAGTTTGGAGCGCCATCTCTCATTCAACAACGAAAATTGGGTAATTTAATTTTTAATTAATGTTATTATAATGTTTAAGTAGTTTCAATTACTGCCAATTTCAATTATTGACACGCAAATATCCAAAAATGAATTATAATTAATTGAAAAATGAAAATAATTCCTTCTGAAAAGAAAATTCATGTAAATATATGTATGCACAGTTATGATCGCCATCTCTTGTTCAACGGCAGCAATTGAATTTTTAGTTTATTTTACTACAATATCAATTTTTGACGCACTAGAAAATTAGATGTAATTGGAAAATCATATAAACAGATTCGTAATTGCGAGCGCCATCTCTTGTTCAGCACCGGAAAGTGAGTAGTTTAATCTTTAGCTTATTTTACTGTCATTTCAATTATTGGCACAAATTTGTGTGGAGAAGAATTGAATTCTAATTAACTAGTACTATAATAATGAATCCAGAAAAAAAACTTGTGCAAATGTGTGTGCCATCTCTCGTTCGGAAGCAGAAACTTATTTATTACAAATAATTTCAATAAAATTGGTATACAATCACTGTCATCAGGAAATAATAATAATTCCTCCAGAAAAAGGAAATTTGTTCAAATATGTATGTAGGCAGTTATGTGCGCCATCTCTTGTTCTACGACGGCAACTAGATTTCTAGTTTGTTTTACTATAATTTCAATTTTTGGCACACACGAAAATGAAACATAATTTTAAAGATCGTGTAAGCAAATATGTAGTTTTATTCAGTAGCGAAAATCAGATAATTTAATTTTTAGATAATTTCAATAATTGGTACACGAATTAAAATAAACTATGACCTAAGAAAAAAAAAACTTTTCAAATATGTGCACAGATACGAGCCCCATCTCTTGTTCAAAGCAGTAGTTAACTTTCAGTTTATTTCAAAAAACATTAGCACACAAATATACAAAAATGGTTGCAAGTAATTTTTTTACTGCATGAGTTATTCTGAAGCGTTTGTTTTTTTTTCCGGTTGAGTGTACTTTTCTGATGTAACGGAATTCAGTTCGCTTTCAGAATTGAGGTAAAACAATAAACTGTTGCATGCAAATTTTTTTTACAAATCAATTTTTTTTAATACACAACTTTAGGTCCGTTTGTTATCCTGCACTGGTGTACACTAGTGTACACTTTTCTTACGAAATATGCTTTAATGAAGCCATGAATGAATACTCATTTATACTGACACACTACACACACATTTCACGTTGCATTAAACCAACTGTCATTACCCACCGGAATTACTAAATTCCCGCTTACAGTTCGGCCTTTCCTGATTGGTGCACAGTCCCTGGGCATTTCTCTGCTATCGTTGGTGTTGCGTTCGTCTTTCTCTTGGTCGTCACTCTCTTCTTCACCATCGCTTGTCTCGTACTGTATCCACATTTTAATTCTTTCGGGTGGCAAAACGGACTTGTAGGGCTTCTGCGTACGTTGATGGTCCGGGATGTCAGTAATCAAATAGCGATCGTTATTTAAAACCTTACTAATCATGTACGGTCCAACAAATTTCTTTGACATCTTTAGGTTACCATCAGCAAGTCCGGTTCTCCTTATGGAAACAAAATCTCCTTCTCTGAATTTCTGGCCTTCTTTTCGTTTCCGGTTCTAACGCCTTTCATTACTTTTCTGACTCGTCCTTATATTTTCTGCCGCCTTTTCTCGTTTGTCTTCTCTTTGGGTTGTGTAGTCGTCAATGGTACATTTATCTTCAACAATGTTATTTAGTCCAGTAAACGTCGAGTTCCCGATCTTATAGCCAAACATTAGTTCTGAAGGACCATACCCAGTTGATCTTTGAACTGTCCCGTTTATCCCTAATTGTACTTTAGAAATTGCTCGATGCCATAAGTTCTCGGCTTCCGTTTGTTTCAGTAAAGCTGGTAACACGGTACGGTTGTACCTTTCTACTTGTCCGTTCGCACGAGGAGTTTGTACGGCTATGTGCGTCAGGTGAATCTTCCTTGAAACACAAAATTGTTCGAAATCAGCGCTCGTGAACGCAGTTCCACGGTCGGATATTATTCTTCGAGGATCGCCAAATATCTTGAAAATTCTTTCTAGAGATTGGATTGCCTCTTCACTGTTAGTAGTTTTCGTCGGTTCTAAAAAGATGAACTTGGAGAATCCGTCGATTATGCAAAAGAGATGTTTATGCCCTTTTGTCGTCTTCGCCAGGGGTCCTAAGTGGTCAATATGTATGGTGTCCCATGGTCTGTCCCCTTTGTCAATGGAGTGTAAGAGTGTATCATTCGTAAAAGCCTTAAGACAATTAGAAATGCATTTTCTGACATACCTCCTCATGTTTTTGAACTAGAACTTGTCTCTTAGCTCAGCCAACGTCTTGTCTGCTCCTAGGTGAGATATTGATTCATGCGTCTTCATCACTACTTCCTTCCTCATAGAGCGTGGTATTATCAACAGTCTTCTGTCATCTATTTGCTTAAATAGAACGCCATCTACCAAAACGTAACCATTTATAGCGTCTTCTTCCATGAGTTTCTTTTTCAGTTCTCGTAAGTCTGGGTCTTTGGTTTGCATGACTGAGATGTTGTCGTCTTCATCCACCACGTTTGCCTCGAAGCACCTGCTTAGAGCATCTACGTGCTGCATTTGGGTAGAGCCTCGATGGATCATCTCAAAATCATATTCTTCGAGAGCTAAACACCAACGGCAAATCTTCTTCTTCAAAGCCAATTTCACGAAGTTACAATCCGTTACTAAAACGAAATGCTTTCCCAACACGTAAACTCTAAACTTGTCGAGAGCCTTTATCACTGCCGATAATTCTAGTTCAAAGCTGCTATATCGGCTTTCCGCGTCGATAGTTTTTGAGCTGTAATAATAAACTGGGTGGAACTTGGTGTCGTCCGGTGACTTCTGGAAGAGTATGGCTCCGTAACCTGCACTACTTGCATCGGTGTGTATCTGGGTTTCATAGTTTCTATTGTAAGCATGAAGCATCGGTCCAGTCAATAATTCTTTTAAACAGTTAAAAGAAGTTATCGCCGCGCTGTCAAACTTGAAGTTGTTTTTCTTTGTCAAGTCCGTTAGGGGTTTTACAATTAAAGCATACCCTTTGATAAATCGCCTGAAGTAACTCGTTAATCCGAGAAAGGATTCCAATTGCTTCAAGTTTCTCGGTTCCGGAAAATTCTGTATCGCTTTCGACTTATTTATATCTTGGATAAGATATCCCAAATATTCTATGCTATTCATCAGGAAATGGCATTTATCCAATCGCAACTTCAGCTTCTTTTCTCTAACAATGTTGCAAACTTCTTTCAGGATTTTCAGATTTTCTTCAACTGTCTTCGTCGCAATCAACAAATCGTCCATGTAAAGCTGTATCTTCTTTTCCCGTAACAGGTCTCCAAATATAATGCTGATGTATCTTTGAAACACTGAAGGGGAATTCGTTAGTCCAAAGGGCATTTTCAGAAATTCATATTGTCCTCCGGGCACTACAAATGAGGTATATTTCATAGATGGTTCGTCAATGTCTATGTGAAAAAATCCGTTTTTCAAGTCCAACGCCGCTTCACTTAAGTCACTCAGCAAATCGTCTATGGTCCAACGCCGCTTCACTTAAGTCACTCAGCAAATCGTCTATGGTCGGTAATGGGAAATTATCACGAACTGTCACTTTGTTCAGTTCTCTATAGTCCACACACAGTCTGTACTCGTTGTTTTTCTTCCTGGTCAAAACCACTGGGCTTGCGTATTCAGAACAACTCGGTCTTACAATTTTCTTTTCTAGCCACTCGTCAACGATTCCATCAACTACTTCTCTCTCGCAATGCGAAAGTCGTCGTGGTGAACAGCAAATAGGTTTCTGGCTCTTCAGTTCTATCTTCAACTTTACGCAGGACTCTGTATTTTCAGGATCGGCTGTCGGGTGTTCCTTTGTATGACTGTTCATGACAAGTTCTCGTACACGTTGCTTAATGTTCCCGTCCATTGCATCATTGATGTTGAGTTCAGTTTCATTCTGGTCCATTTGTATGTTCAGCATCCATTCTATATTATTATTCCAACAATTTGTCTCGTTCTCCCAAATGTGTACGCCATTTTGGTCAACTTGCCAATTTACATTGTCTAAGAACTCTTGACCCAAAATTACGTCATTCGCCATCGCATGGTCTGGGACAACAACGGCCTTCAGATCGAAACGACCTTCATCTACAACCACTTCTGTCTCAACAGTCTCGTTGCAAGTCATTTTTACACCGCCTAATCCAATCAAGGTACATTGGTCATCCTTGGATGTCAATCTCGTTTTTACAACATTTGCATATTTTATTAAGTTTTTCTTACTTCCTATGTCAATCGGAGCAGTCAACTCGGTGTCGGTAATTTGGATGATTTTCTCAAACTTTGATCTAGGTGGAGTGTGAATTGTTATCGTTGTGTTCGTTTCTTTCTTTTGATCTTCTTTTTTCATACAAAATCTTGAAATATGCCCGACTTCCTTACATTTGTAGCAAACAATCTGCTTGTTGGGGACGTTAGCTGTAGTTGGAGGGGTTTGTTTTTTTGTTTCCGAGGGTTTTTTGAAAAAACAATTTTCACTCGCATGTCCAATTTTTTTACAAACACTGCACTTTTCATCGTCTTTTCTTTTTTCACTGCTCGGTTTATTATTTACCGTCATTTCTTTAGCTAACAACTTTAAAAGTTTGAACAAGTCCTCTAATGTATCGCACTGTGCGGTTATTAATTGTGTCCTCACCGTAAAGTTCTCAATTCCGCGGATAACATTGAAAATTATTTCGGAGTCTTTTAATCCTGCTCTTCGTGCCAAAGCCACTTTGTCGTGATAGTAATCTTCCACTCTTTCATTTTTCTTCCAGTTTCTGCTTCTCATTTCATCCATTAGCATTCCAATGTCGTCATCTCGTGCAAACATGCCGATTAAATCTGTTTTTAAGTTTTCCCAGTTCTGCTTGCAATTGTCATCGTCTGTGTCGTACCACTTCTTGACGTTGCCGGTTAATCTGTTGGTCGCTAAAACTTTCACTACCTTGTCGGGTAAATCGTAGATGCCTTGTAAATCGTCCACTCTTTTTAGCCAACCCCGTACATCAAGTAATTCGTTATCGTTTCCAAAATTCGGTATTTGGTTTGAAATTTCCGGATATGGTATTTTCGTATCGTTTTTTCGCACGTCGGTTCACACTGTTTCGTGCCGATTCTTGCCTTAACTTCGCGATTTCGTGGTCTCTGTCTTGCACTAGAGAAATCATGTTAGTCATCTGTGCCATCATGATTTCCATATTCTGTTCGTATCGTTTCATCATTTCTGTGGTGTTGATGCCGCCAATTGCGCCTGCACCGCTCCCATCTCTAATATTTTCGTAGTCTAAAGATTCCATTTTTCTTTTTTTTTTGTTTTGATTGTATGTGCACGAACACGGGGCTTCGTTTTACGTTCCTCAGTACGTCGGGGACGCTCTACACAAAACCGTCGTACAACAGCATACAAACTTTTCACCGGAAAAATTAAGGCCGGGTGATCACCGGATCGGGCCGACCATAGTCGGCTCGATTGGGATCGTGCGATAAAGATCGTGCAAATGATTGTATTTGTATTGTAGCCTGTCCACTGAAACGATTTCAGTCGCGTCTAATTACACGCGACTGAAATCGTTTCAGTGGACAGGCTACAGTACAAATACATTTGCACGATCTTTATCGCACGATCCCAATCGAGCCGACTGTGGTCGGCCCGATCCGGTGGACACCCGGCCTAAACGTGTTCGATTGCATGTAACTAACTCCGATGATTTCTTTTTCCTCCTGCGTCGGGTCTTAATCGCACTTCTGATGTTTTTATGTAGGGGCACAGATAAACTTCACTGATTATTATTTATTAGTTGCTTTTTATTTAACAAAAAAAAGAATAATAATTATTACAAGTTGTGAGTGTTCACGTCAAGGAATACCCTACTTCACTCGTATTCTCTCCCCAGTGTTACCAACTGTCATTACCCACCGGAATTACTAAATTCCCGCTTACAGAAAAATTTAAAAAAATCAGCTCTCAGACACTTGGGCATGTGCCTCCCCCATATGATTGTGGCTTGAAGATAAAACATTTTTTTCTAATTTCTCGGTAGCTTGCTTATTTTTCTCTCCCTCCCCTTTGTATTTTGACATTATCAAAACATAAGTGTACTGTGCCCCACACATCCCCGATTAAGTACTGGGTGAGTCATTGCAAGTTACCACAAAATTAAATGAAATAATTAAATTACACAGTTATTATTAAATAAAAAAATCACTAGATATGTCACTAAACCGGTCACAAGTTTCGAAATTTACTAAAATTCGTCTGAAATTTTACCAGAATTCAATAAATTGGCAACAATGGTAACACCTGTAGTCGCAGGGTTGCCAAGTGTCTCGTGCCGTTTTCCGTAATCAAATGTTAGAATGCCCTAAAAAATACCCCAAATTAACGTAATTGCGTTTAATTTAAAAAACGTTACGAAGCAAAAAAAATCATCGTTTTCAAAAGTTTCCAAGAAATAGGGGAAATTCTGGCAACCCTGAATGGCTGGGGAATTTTGTTTCAACGGTGTTCCCACAAGTTAGGTGACTCTCAATTATTTCTGAATGCATGGCACCTTCGCAAGCCTAGTGCATAGGCAACCAGTCGAATACTGATGCAAGGTGGGTTGCTCAAACGCATTTTATTATTTCTTATGTTTTCATAATTAAAAACATTAAAAAAAAAAACTAAATCGCAGTTGTTTTACGACTGGCAAATAATTTCAAAAATTAGAAAAACAATTTTTTCCCATTTCTTTACCTTGACCTTGACATATTATGACTCTCACATTGCCTCGTTCTCGAAATTCAAAATAAAAAAAAAATCCCATTTTTTTAGCGTTGACCTTGACCTTTGACGTTTACGATGTCTCGTTCTTGAAATTCAAAATTAAAAAAAAAATCCCTATTTTTTCCAATTTCTTGCCCTTGACCTTGATCTTTGAGATGCCTCGCTCTCAAAATCCAAAATTTTTAAAGAAATTTCCCCAATTTCTTGCCTTCACCTTTGACCTTTACGATGCTTCGTTCTCAAGACTCAAAAAAAATTAAATTTTTCCCAATTTTTTAAGCCTTGACCTTGACCTTTGACCTTTACGATGCCTCGAAATTCCAAAAAAATTTAAATTTTTTCTCAATTTTTCTAAGCGCTGACCTTGACCTTTGACCTTTACGATGCCTTGTTCTCGAAATTCGAAAATTTTTAAAAATTTTCACCAATTTTTTGGGCACGACCTTGACGTTTTACCATTAAGTTGCTTCTTTTTCGACATTCAAGGTTTTTAAGAAAATTTCCCCAATTTTTTGGCCCCGACCTTCACCTTTAAAATTCAAAAATTCTTAAAAACTTTTCTCAATCTTTTGCAACCTTTTTGCCTTGACCTTTGAACTTTACGATGTCTCGTTCTCGAAATTCAAAATTTTTAAAAAAATTTCATCAGTTTTTCGACCCAACCTTGAGCTTTGACCTATGCGATGCCTCATTCTCGAAATGCAATTTTTTTTTAAATTCAAAATTTTTTAACAATTTTTCCCAGTTTTTTGGCCTTGACCTTGATGATGCCACGTTCTCGAAATGTACATTTAAAAAAAAATTCCCCCATTTTCTGCTTTGACCTTGGCTTTTGACCTTTACGATGCCTCATTCTCGAAATTCAATTTTTTTTATTTTCCCCAATTTTTTAGATTTGACCTTCACCTTTGATCTTTACGATGCTTCGTTCTCAAAACTCAAAAAAATTGAATTTTTCCCGTTTTCGAAATTACAAAAAAACTTAAATTTTTTCTGATTTTTTACGTCAAATTTTTTCAAAATTTCTCTTTAAAAACACGTGCAATTTTTAACACAGAAAATTTTAATTAATTAAAAAAAAATCAAATTGATTCCTGCCAATCGGTAAAACAAATTGAATTCCATATTTTCCTTGTCACAAGCTAGGTTGCCACATTATTAAAAAAAAAATCTAGCGTAAAAGGAATTTTTTTTTTCGAAAGGAAAGCGTAAGTCAATTTTTTAAAATTTCAATTGCCCAATTTAACCTATTTTTCAAGTTTCGATGAAACAGTCGGTATACCTACATTAACAACACACTCGAATCGTCGACAAATGGAAATAACGGAATTATTTTCTGCTATATGAATCGGCGTAATTTAAGGTTCACCTAGCAGAGTGCAAGGAGCCAACCTAACAAATTGCGGCGTGCAGGATGCGGACGCGCATACGTACTTACGTACAAACGCGTTCTTCCGAACGACGATTTATTAATGCCGACGAGAGCGGGTTCTTGACGCCTTCCAGCGGGGCACCGGTACTTCATCGGGGGCCCCGCGTAAACGACGAGCGATGACTAAGACAAATCAGAGTGTACCCTTCCCGGCCACATGCTCCTTTTCGACGTCTTTGACGGACGATCGGTTTTGATTTCGACGGACCGACCTCGCCGGGTCGTCGGTGAACCCCCAAATATCGCCCTTTTTCGCGCGGCTTCTCCTTAAAGGACCATCTGCGAAGTATGTAATGTATTACAGAAGGACGCACGGCGTTGAAGTGATTTAAGATGCTAACGTCTTGCCGCTTACGAACAGGTCTTCTTGTTACGTGAAACAAACTTATGTAATGCGCTCTTTTATAGTTTATAAAGTCAGTTCGTTTGCATTCGGTTATTCAATTGATTGAAGCATTATAATTTTTTTTTGAATGTGTACTAATAAACATAATTTCCTGGGTAAATTTGTTGTTGCAAATGGACTAAATCCTTGGATTTTTTTTAGTAATGTGGCAACCTAGCTTGTGACGAGGAAAATATGGAATTCAAGCACAAAAAATAAAAAGAAAGAAATTCTTCAATCGTTCAATGCTAAAGAAAAAATCAGTTGCTCCAATATGGCAGACAATAATAAAACAAAAAGCAATCGATTTAGTAACGAATTACATTTTTTAATTTTCCGAGAAAAACTAAAGAAAGCAACTTCATTTTTTTCCTTCTCTTTATCAGAAGCAGAAACGGAGAAAACAAAAGACGATCGACTGTTTGGCAAATGTTTATAAAAAAAACTTTCCCCGTCGGAATAGAAATAAAATAAATAAATAAAAAAAAGCAAAACGCGGTCAATCATGCAGAAAGAGACTTACGGTTTTAGTTTCTTTTGAAAAATATGGAATTCAAGTGTTTTACTAATTAACAAGAATCAATTTGATTTTTTTAAAGTTTTAATTAATTAAAACTTTCGGCATTAGAAACTGCACGCGTTTAAATTAAAAATTCAAATTGACAAAAAAAAATTCTTATTGGGCGAAGAAATCCTTCTACGAAGGGATTTTTTTAGCAATGTGGCAACGTTGCTTGTAACAAGTAAAAAAATTGATTTCAGTTGTTTCAATTAATTAAAATTTTCTGTATTAAAAACTGCACGCGCTTTTAAAAATTGAAATTAAAAGGAAATTCTTTTTGGGGGAAGAAATCCTTCGACGCAGGGTTTTTTTTATTCGAACCCATGTCTCCGAAGAGACTGGTGCATTAAACCACCGTCTTGACCGCTCGGCCACGCTAGCACACAGAACACTGTGTTTTAAAACATCTATAACAATTTTAATAGTAACTCAATTTTAATATTTTTACTTCGAGAAGAAGAACGTTTGTGTGATATTAACAAAATTAATTATAATGTTGTGTAGGAAAAAAAAATAATGTGTAAACCATGGCGGTAAAGCAGTTTTCGAGGTCTCCAGAAGTGTGGCCAGGTTCGGCTCCGCCTCGCCTGTCCATATCTTCTCTCGACCTGGAAAACAAGCACTTTACCGCCTCGGTCTACAATATACTATTATTTGAAATAGTTTTCACTAACTTATCAATTAATTGACTAAAGGTCTGTTCCATTCGTCAGGATTTCAAGTTCTGGACCGTTCAAAGTCGTACTGAGCATGAGCAGTGCACTAAATTGGATATAAATTTCATACTGCGCATGATTTGAACGGTTCAGAAGTTGAAATTCTGTCAAATAGAACAGACCTAAAATGAGCCGAGAGTTTTTTTTATTAATCTCTCTTTATGAGGAAAATGAGTTTCTGTGGAATGTCAAACATCAACAGTACTGAAATCGCGAAAAAAAAAATGTGTAAGTTTGAAGAATTTGGGACAGTTTTTAATCGTGACTGTCAGGAGATACAGTAACACAACAGACACAATAATACAACAACAGACTGTACAAAAGTTTCTTAAATACTCCAAGACACGGGTTTGTCCAGTCTCGAGACTGAGAGTCTCCAACAGCTGTCTTGAGACTCAAAGAGCTCTCAAATGTACAAGAGCCTGAGATCATTCTCGAGACAAGTCTCGAGATTATGTCACAAATGGACACACACCTTACGAAGCAGTCTCGCATGCATATTTGGTGACGAAGCTTCTTTATTAAAGATTTATTAGCTGCAAATAAACTTGCATTTGCTAATATAAGAGAAAAATTATATATTAGTGCTCATAACACTAAATGATTTGATTAGTTATTACAACATGAATATACATATGTCGAAGGATCAATATGACAGATGCTCAGGATAGGCACATTTATCTATTCAATAGTCTCCCCAAATCGTGGACTGAAATGCCAATGAAACAGTTTAGAACCACCATAAGACATTTCCTTGTGAATAATCCATTTTATACGGTCAATAAATTTCTCAGTTATTCTTATCGTTAGTGTTATGTATCACAAACTCTTTTAAACGGACACTAAATGGCGCACAAACACTTAACGTTTCGCAGTCGTTCGACAGCTTCGTCAGAAGTGTTATGCTGTGTTTCTGTGTATATTTTGAGTTCGAATAAATGATATGATATGATATTTTCAGTAAAAAGTCTTTCTATTTCTGTTAATACATATTGTTCTTAGTGTATGCATTTATTTGTTGCAATTAAACTTTTGCCATACGTAAACATATTGGTACATAAAAGTTAAAGACTCCTACCAAAGGTGCACATTTATTTGCTAGAGATGAACAGTTAATTGTTTGCAGTTTACCAGTAATTTATCCATTAACAAAATGAACTGTTATTTTGTTTCATTTTTCTCGGTGCAGTTACACGGTTTGCGGGGGAAAATAAAAAACCCCTCCTCCTTTGCGTTTTTGAAAAGTTCTCCAAAGAATGCTTTCAAGCGGAAATAAACAGAGTCACATTTGGTTAGATATTTGTTAATATGTATCCAATTAATAATTAATCAAACGAAAGGAAATAAAACTTAAAGAAAGACTTGCGTACTTGAAACATCTGTTACAACAAATGCACAAACTAGGTTGTGTCCATTGTTGCCAAAACGACAATGAAATCGGTAGTTTTTCTTTTCAGAAAAAAATCTTCTACGCAGGGATTTTTTTAATAACGTAAATTTGCCATTTTTTTTGTCAATTGAAACTTTCTTTTTATTATTATTAAAAGTTGTATTGTAAGCGGGAATTTAGTAATTCCGATGGGTAATGACAGTTGGTAACACTGGGGAGAGAATACGAGTGAAGTAGGGTATTCCTTGACGTGAACACTCACAACTTGTAATAATTATTATCCTTTTTTTTGTTAAATAAAAAGCAACTAATAAATAATAATCAGTGAAGTTTATCTGTGCCCCTACATTTCAATTTTTTTATGTATAAAATTGAACGTATCTTGCCTAACAATCGCTCGTTCATTTTGACACACAAAGATGGCGTTAGAATCGCGAAAATCGCCGAATTAATAAATCGAAAGCGAGTGGATGAATCCGCATTCTGCCGCAGTTTGTTAGGTTGCTTTCGATATCGGTTAAAATGGGGGCGTTTTCACTTACATTCTGCCGCAATTTATTAGGTTGGTTTTGATGTTGCTTAAAATATCACTTGCGATTTCATTTTAAAACCTAAAGGTAACATTAAAATCGTGAAAATCACCGCATTAATAAATCGAACGCAAGTGTATGGGTCCGCATTGTGCCGCAATTTGTTAGGTTGGTTTCGATATGCCGCAACTTCACTTGCGCCTTCAATTTGAAGCCTAAGGGAGGCATTAGAATCGTGAAAATAGCAGCATTAATGAATCGAACGCGAGTGTATGAGTCCGCATTCTGCCGCAATTTGTTAGGTTGGTTCCGCTCTCGGTTAAGATGGGGGCGTTTTCATTTACGCGTTCATTTTGACGCGTAAAGATGGCATTAGAGTCGTGAAAATCGCCGCATTAATAAATCGAACGCGAGTGTATGAGTCCGCATTCTGCCGCAATTTGTTAGGTTGGTTTCGATATGCCGCAACTTCACTTGCGCCTTCAATTTGAAGCCTAAGGGAGGCATTAGAATCGTGAAAATCGCAGCATTAATAAATCGAACGCGAGTGTATGAGTCCGCATTCTGCCGCAATTTGTTAGGTTGGTTTCGATATTGGTTAAAATGCGGGCGTTATCGCTTGCGCGCTCATTTGGAAGCCCAAAGATGGCTTTAATTAAGATGGTGAAAACGGACGCGTTAATAATCAAACCTGAGTGTATGTGTCCGCATTCCGCCGCGTTTTATTAGGTTGGTTTCGATGGCGCCAGAAAATAGTTTAGCGTTGCATTGAAGCTTGACTGGATTATTCATCGTATTCATCGACGACGGTAGAATTTTTTTTATTTTCACACGTATTGAAAATATCGATTGTTTCATTGAAACTTGAAAAAAGGCGGACATTGGACGGACAGGTTAAATTAGGGGCGTTCACTTGCTCGTAGGTGTAAGACCGAACGCGAGTGTATGCGTCCGCAACTTGCCGCACTCTATTGAATGAAGCCCAAAATTACGCCGGTCCACAACGGCAAAATAATTTAGCATTGTATTGACGAATGATTAGAATATTATTTCCGTTCTCGACGATAGATTTCTGTTTTGCATTCAGGTGTGGTGTAGGATGTACCGACTGTTTCATTAAAACTTGAAGAAAGATGGACATTAGTTAAATCGTACTGCGGTCACTTTCTCGTTCGTTTGGAAGCCCGGAGATGGCACTAAGATCGTGAAAATCGCCGCATTGGTAAATCGAACGTGAGTGTACGCGTCCGCCCGCATCTTGCCGCAATTTGTTAGGTTTCTTGCACTCTGTTGAATCAACTTGAAATTACGGCTCAAAATAATTTAGCGTTGTATTGGCGGTTGATTGGAATTATTATTAACGACGCCAGATATGTTTTTTTATATACATATTCACGTGTACATACCGACTGTTTCATAAAAACTTGACAAAGGCGGAAATCGGACGGATATTGGGCGCGTTCATTTGGAAGCCTACAGAAGGTGTTAAGATCGTGAAAATCCCCAACATTACTTTACAGCAAATGAAAATACAGGGCGAATCAGAACTTTGTCGGTTTAAAAAAAATGTTCAGATTCACCAGCATGTTATAATTTTCGGTCAAAGGCTTTGATCTAAATGCACACGAGTAATGCGCATTAATTTCCCACTCAAAATGAAACATACTGTACGCGCTTTTTTTAATTTTTCGGACTTTTTTATTTTTAGAAGCTAGGAATCAAAATGAACCTCTTGGATTTGAGGAGCTCGATCATACCGACTGTTTCTATTTAGTAACGCTTCCAAAAATAATGGTGCGGAACCGGGGAGGGGGGGCATCGACAAAAAAATAATTTGCACGTTGTTTTTTGAAATTGAAGTAAAAAATGTTGATGATTTCGCTTTATTTTGGAAGGCGATGCGGCAGTTTGGGACGAGTCATTACTTTCCATTCGTTTCCGCTCAAAACGAAACGTACCGTATGCAAAACGTGTATCATCATACCTACAGTCTGATTTTAGTAACGTATTCAAAAATGCTAGGGGCGGCACGGAGGGCGGGGGGGGTTTAACAAAAAATAATTTTCGCGTACAATCTCAAATAAAAAAAAAAAATTGTGCAGACTTTGATGATTTCGTGCTTTTCGACTTACGATTGCGTGATTTTATTTCGGGGACGAAGGTGATGCGGCGGTAGTTTGCGGCGAGTCATTATTTTCCACCTGGCCAAATTATTTTTAAATTAATCACCTCGGAATGACGACGATAAAGAAAAGCCACGGCAAGGCGAGCAACAGAGCAGCAACAAGGAAGGAACAAAGTAGTTTAACGAGCGGCCCAATCGTTTTACGACGGCATGAAAAACCGTAAGGGTGACGAATTGTACCGTTAACGAACGCCAGAGGGCGAGCACCTCTTAACAAGCCTGAAAAGCGGGCAGTTAAAGCTCGGCTAATCATTAGCCGGATAATTAAATGGCCCGAGCGCGATTTAATTAAGGCAGGGACGTGGAAGTTTGCGCGAACGCGCGCCCGACCCGGACGGGTATTATGTATGTATATAGAAGGAAGATCGAATTTCGACTTTTTACGAATGCACCGGATTAGCGGACGCTCTCTCAAACAAGGCCCGGACGACGAAATTAATTAGATGCCGAATTATGCGCTGACTTGGCACATACGGACCACAAACTAAATTAACGTTCTTTTTTGCGTTTACACGAAATTAGAGAGGCGTTCCTCTTTCTTTCGCTTCTCTCTCCTGGCTCGTTAGTAAGTGAGTTCACAAGAGATCGAACTGTTTCCTGCAACGGGGCAAGAAATCTCTCTCGAGATTTACACATGTTTGAAACTACCATCAGAAACTGCAAGGAATTAAAAATTAACTTTCACTCAAATTATTTTAAATCTACGCTTATGGAAGGGAGGCAAATGTAGAAATAATTTCGCGTACAAGTCACGAGTTATTCGGGGAAAAAAATAGTAGTGACATCTCTGGAGGTTTTCGTGTTTTAAATCGCCACAATTATTTTAAAATATACACGTGTAAAAGGGAGGCAAATGTAGAAATAGTTTCACGTCTCCAAGTCCCGCGCGCTATTCGGGAAAAACATAGCAGTGACATCTGTGGAGGTTTACGTGTTTTAAACTGCCATAGAAAACTACAACGAATTATAAATTAACTATTGCCGAAATTGTGTTACTTATAAAAGGGAGGCAAATGTAGAAATATGTAATTTCACGTACAAGTCCCGCGTTATTCGGGAAAAAAGATCGTGCTGGCGTCTCTGGAGGTTCTGTTGTTTTGAATTGCCTCAAAAACTACAAGGAATTAAAAATTAACTTTTGCTGACATGTTGTTAAATCTACATTTAAAAAAGGGATGCAAATATACAAAAAATTTCACGTACAAGTCCCGGGTTATTCGGGATAAATATCGTGGCGACATCTCTGGGGTTTCTCGTGTTTTTAAATTATCAGAAAAACTACAAGGAATTAAAAATTAACTTCTGCTGAAATTATTTTGAATTTACGCTTATAAGAGGGAGGCAAACGCAAAAATAGTTTCACATAGAAGTCCCGCGTGACATTTTTAGAGATTTTCATGTTTCAAACTGTTACCAAAACTACAAAGAATTAAAATTTACTTTTACTGAGATTATTTTAAATCTGTGCTTATAAAAGGAAGGCAAATGTACACCTAGTACAATTCCCGCGTTATTCGGGAAAAAACATCGTGGTGGCATCTCTGGAGGTTCTGTTGAAGCAGCGGACAAAACTGTGCGATTAGAAATCGCGCTTCATGTCCCAGATTTATGCACGAATTTAATATCCGTCGGGAAAATTACTGACAAAGGGAATAGTGTTATTTTTCGTGAGAAAACTGCTCAAGAGATTAATCGTAGTGGTAAAGTGACATTGACAGCTGAACGTATTGACGGTCTTTACTACATTCGAGGCAAAACAGAAAATGAATGCAAAAAAATTACTACAAATGTAGAAATAAGTAATTTCACGCATAAGTCCCGCGTTATTCGGGAAAAACCGTCGTGGTGGCATCTCTGGAGGTTCTGTTGTATTAAATCGCCTCAAAACTACTAAAAATTAAAAAATGAACTGTTACTCAAATTATTTTAAATCTGCATTTATGAAAGGGAAGCAAATGTAGAAATGATTTCACGTACAAGTCACGAGCTATTCGGGAAAAAATAGAAGTGACATCTCAGCTGGTGGTTTTCGTGTTTTAAATCGTCACAATTATTTTA
Organism: Dorcus hopei; assembly: GCA_033060865.1. Taxonomy (NCBI): domain Eukaryota; kingdom Metazoa; phylum Arthropoda; class Insecta; order Coleoptera; family Lucanidae; genus Dorcus; species Dorcus hopei. Next base: position 5,327,740 of record CM065425.1, on the reverse strand, counting down.
CATTATACACTTGTAAAAGGGGGGCAAATGTAGAAATAGTTTCACGTCCAAGTCCCGCGCGCTATTCGAGGAAAAACATAGCAGTGATATCTGTGGAGGTTTACGTGTTTTAAATTGCCATAGAAAACTACAACGAATTATAAATTAACTATTGCCGAAATTGTGTTACTTATAAAAGGGAGGCAAATGTAGAAATATGTAATTTCACGTACAAGTCCCGCGTTATTCGGGAAAAAAGATCGTGCTGGCGTCTCTGGAGGTTCTGTTGTTTTGAATTGCCTCAAAAACTACAAGGAATTAAAAATTAACTTTTGCTGACATGATGTTAAATCTACATTTAAAAAAGGGATGCAAATATACAAAAAATTTCACGTACAAGTCCCGGGTTATTCGGGATAAATATCGTGGTGACATCTCTGGGGTTTCTCGTGTTTTTAAATTATCAGAAAAACTACAAGGAATCAAAAATTAACTTCTGCTGAAATTATTTTAAATTTACACTTAGAAGAGGGAGGCAAACGCAAAAATAGTTTCACATAGAAGTCCCGCGTGACATTTGTAGAGGTTTTCATGTTTCAAACTGTTACCAAAACTACAAAGAATTAAAATTTACTTTTTTTCCTACACTAATAGAAAATTCAATTTTACCGGCTCATCAGAGAGGAGAAAGCGAACGTTTCCACGGCTAGCCCGGCAAAATGAACATAAATGCCTAGCCGAGAAAATAATTTACGAGGCTTTACCACTAGGTGGCGCGACAATAATTTCTGGAATGCGCTCTCATCGACATCAAAAAATTAACAAACTAAGTTTTTTTAATTTAATTCCACTGGTATTTGGTTTTAAAAAGGATTAAAATTATCAAGAAAAAAAAAACTCGGCAGCGGTGGGATTCGAACCCATGCCTCCGAAGAGACTGGTGTATTAAACCACCGGCTTGACCACTCGGCCATGCTAGTACACGTAACACTGTGTTTTAAAACATCTATAATAATTTTAATAGTAACTCAATTTTAATATTTTTACTTCGAGAAAAAGAACGTTTGTGTGATATTAAACAAAATTAATTATAATGTGTAGGAAAAAAAATAATATGTAAACCATGGCGGTAAAGCAATTTTCGAGGTCTCGAGAAGTATGGCCAGGCTCGGCTTCTCGCCTCGCCTGTCCATATCTTCTCTCGACCTGGAAAACAAGCACTTTACCGCCTCGGTCTACAATATACTATTTACTGAGATTATTTTTAATCTGCGCTTATAAAAGGAAGGCAAATGTACACCTACAAGTCCTGCGTTATTCGGGAAAAAACATCGTGGTGGCATCTCTGGAGGTTCTGTTGAAGGAGCGGACAAAACTGTGCGATTAGAAAACGCGCTTCATGTCCCAGATTTACGCACGAATTTAATATCCGTCGGGAAAATTACTGACAAAGGGAATAGTGTTATTTTTCGTGAGAAAACTGCTCAAGTGATTAATCGTAGTGGTAAAGTGACATTGACAGCTGAACGTATCGACGGTCTTTACTACATTCGAGGCAAAAGAGAAAATGAATGCAAAAAAATTACTGAAGACGAGGGGAAGAAGATTTCAGAGAAGAAAACTCCAAAAGAATGGCATGACATACTCGGACGTTTGAAATTTGAAGGATTTGCGTGAAGCTGTTAGGAAAGGAAAAATTCAGGGATTGAACATCGATGACATTAACGATGATTTCCAATGCGAAATTTGCCTTCGAGGTAAGATGTCGCGGTCCCCATTTCCTAAGAAGTCGGAAAGAAAAACTTAAATTGGCGACATTATTCACTCCGATGTGTGTGAGTGCTTTCAAATGGAAAAGCTCGCTATTTCGCAACATTTATTGATGACTCCACAAGTTAAATTTCTTCGTCAGAAAAGTGATGTTCGCAAAGAATTTAAGAATTTCAAGGCGTTCATGAAAACACAAAGAGGAAAACGAATAAAATGCCTCCAAACCGACAACGGAACAGAATATGTCAACAATGAATTCGACGAAATTCTGAAAAACCAAGGGATTCGACGACGATTAATTGCTGCTTACAATCCGGAGCAGAACGGAGTCGCCGAAAGAAAGAACCGTTCACTGGTGGAAACTGCTCGATGTCTGCTTCTCCAGTCCGGATTACCATCATCCTTTTGGGCAGAAGCGATTTATACTGCGAACTATATTCGAAACCGATGCCCTTCGAGTAAATTAAATGGAAAAAGTCCTTATGAAACATATTTTGAAGTTGCAATTTCAAAGAATTTGGGCAAGAAGTGTATTGTCTAAATAGATCTCCGAACAAAGAGAAATTTCAAGCACGTTCGAGAAGAGGAGTATTTGTGGGATATTCCGAGGAATCTAAAGCGTATAGAATCTGGATTCCTGACGAAAGAAAAGTGGAAATCACTAGGGATGTGAAGTTTCTGAAGTCCCAAGAAACAATTTTGAAGAATTTTACTCGGAAGAAATTATACCTGAGAACTCGATCAATACTGAAGGTGAATCGTTCATTGACATTGATCCAAATCGTGTCATAAATACTACACACAGAAGAGGAAGAAGAACCCGATTTTCTAGGGTTCGAACGTGAAGAAATTCCACAACAAGAGGTTAAACGCGGCCGTGGTTGACCGCAGAAGATTTTGACAGGACGACCAGGTAGACCTAGAAAGAAATACCCCCATGGTAAATCCAAGACCAGCACTTTTGACAGAAGTTCCAGTTGTACAAGCCATGTAAAGTTCAAAATCACATGAATGGATAGAAGCAATGGCCAGTGAAGTAAAATCCATCTTGAAAAATAGCACATGGGATATCGTAGATCGACCGCAGAACCGAGAAGTCATCGGAAGTCGATTCGTATTACGTGACAAGTATGGTGCTGATGGAAAGTTGGAAAGGCGAAAGGCCAGAATAGTAGCTCGTGGTTTTTCACAGAAACCTGGAACGGGTTTTCATGAAACCGCGTCTCAAATCAATTCGTCTGAGGATAGCACTTGCTGCATACCGAAAGATGTTTATACGCCAGTTTGCAATTACTACAGCTTACCTGAACGGTACACTGGAGGAAGAGATATACATGGAGGTGCCAGACTTCATGGAAGACATACTGGAGTACATCGTAAGAAGGAAACAAGAGAACTGCGATATCACGAGAAAAGTTGAAGGAACTTTCAAATGGAAACAAAGTTTGTTTGATGAGAAAAGCGCTGTACGGCTTACGGTAGGCAGGGCGTGCTTGGCACAAACGATTGGATCGTGAAATTCGAGATTTTGGAGCAATACCTTCAGAAGCAGACCCCTGTGCATACCTAAAAGGCCAAAAGGATCTCCTACTTCTTATTATTGTCTACGTCGACGACATTCTGGTAATGTCAAAAAGCCAGAAAGACATTGCAGATTTTGGAAAACACCTGAAGAGGTCAATCGAGGTGAACGACCTTGGTGAGTTGACGCACTGTCTGGGAATGGACTTCGAAAGAAACGAGAATGGCATACGAGTGAACCAGACAAGATATATCGAGGTTTGATATGACAAACTGCAACCCTGTGTCAACCCCTTTGGACGTCAGTGTGAAATTATCCAAATCCGAGCCTTGGATCGAATCTGATGGAAATAAGCCACCCTAGCGTGAATCAATAGAAGCTCTTCTGTTACGACCCGTTCAGGCATATCACACGCTGCAAGCCTACTAAGTCAATTTAACAATTCTTTTGGGAAAAGTCACTGGATGGTTGCAAAAAGAGTGTTACGTTACCTGATGGGAAGCTTAAAACTTGGACTATTTTTTGGTTCTCAACCTAGTGTATTAACCGTGTGGACGCGGACTGGGGTGGAAACCCAGATGACAGGCGATCGTATACGGGATATGCATTTATTTGGAACAATGGACTTATATCCTGGGAATCCAAAAAGCAGAGAACCGTCGCTCTGTCTTCAACCGAATCAGAGTATATGGCTCTAGGGGAAGCCGCCAAGGAGGCCGTGTATTTGCGGCGATTCCTTTCGGAGATAGGCATTGAAAATTTGAAAACCGTTAAGTTGTACAATGACAATTAAGGTGCGCTGAAACTTGCAGGGAATCCTATTTTCCATGGACGCACGAAGCACATTGACGTTCGTTACCACTTCGTACGTGAAGTGCTAGAATCAGGACAAATTGAAGTGGAACATGAGAGAACCGAAGAAAAGTGATATCTCTGGAAGTTTTCGTGTTTTAAATTGCCATAAAAAAACTACAACTAATTAAAAATTAACTATTACCGAAATACACTTATAAAGGGAAGCAAACGGGAAATTAGTTCCACGTAGAAGTCCGGCGTTATTCGGGACATCTGTGAAGAATTTCGTCTTTTAAATTGCCATCAAAAACTACTAGAAATTAAAAATTAACTGTGTATTACCAAAATTACTTTAAACTTACATTCGTAAAAAGGAGACAAATGTATAAGTCGGTTCACGTTCAAGTCACGCGCGTTATTCGGGAAAAAAATAGAAGTCACACCTCTGGAGGTTTTCGTGTTTCAAATTGCCATAAAAAACTACAACGAATTAAAAATTAGCTATTACCGAAATGCACTTATGAAGGGAAGCAAACAGGAAACTAGTTCCACGTAAAAATCCCGCGTTATTCGGGAAAAACATCGTGCTGACATCTGTGGAGAATTTCGTCTTTTAAATTGCCACCAAAAACTACTAGAAATTAAAACTTAACTATTACCAAAATTATTTTAAATTTACATTTATAAAAAGGAACCAAATGTATGATTCGCTTCATGTTCAAGTCCCGCGCGTTATTCGGGAAAAGAATAGCAGTGATATCTCTGGAAATTTTCGTGTTTTAAATTGCCATAAAAACTACAACTAATTAAAAATTAACTATTACCGAAAAATACTTATAAAGGGAAGCAAACGGGAAAATAGTTTCACGTATAAGTCCCGCGCTATTCGGGAAAAACATCATGGTGACATCTCTGGAGGTTTTCATGTTTTAAATTATCACCAAAACTACACGGGATTAAAACTTAACTTTTACGGAAACTATTTTAAATCTACACTTATGAAAGGGAGGCAAATGTGGAAATAGTTTCGCGTTATTCGGGAAAAACAACAACAGATGGTGACATCTGTGGAAAATTTCGTGTTTGAAATTACTATCAAAAACTACAAGAACTATTACCAAATTATTTTACGTCTACATTTATAGACGGGAGGCAAATGTAGGGAATAGTTTCACGTTCAAGTCCCGCGCGTTATTCGGAAAAAACATCGTGGTGACATCTCTGGGGGTTCTCATTAATTAAATTGCCACAAAAACTACAACGAATTAAAAATTAACTATTACCGATGGTATGTTAAAATCTACACTTACAAAGCGAAACAAACGGGAAACTAGTTTCACGTATAAGTCCCGCGTTATTCGGGATAAACATCGTAGTTACACTTGTGGAGAATTTTGCGGTTTAAGTTGCCATCAAAAACTATAAGGTATTAAAAATTAACTTTTAGTCAAAATATTTCAAATCTACACTTATAAAAGGGAGGCGAACGTGGAAATAGTTTCGCGTTATTCGGGAGAAACAACATGGTGGCATCTGTGGAGACTTTCGTGTATTAAATTGCCGTCAAAAACTACAAGGAATTAAAATTAACTATATTACCAAAATTATTTTCAAACTACGTTTATAAATTGCAGGCAAATGTAGAAATAGTTTTTCAAGTCCCGCGCGTTATTCGGGAAAAACATCGTGGTGACATCTCTGGGGGTTCTCGTGTTTTAAATTGCCATAAAGAAACTACGACGAATTAAAAATTAACTATTACCGATACTATGTTAAAATCTACATTTGTAAAGCGAAACAAACGGGAAACTAGTTCTACGTATAACTCCCGCGTTATTCGGGAAAAAAAAGGTTTTCATTTTTTAAATTTCCACCAAAACTACACGGGATTAAAAATTAACCTTTACTCAAATTATTTTAAATCTACTTACACTTATAAAAGGGAGACGAACGTGGAAATAGTTTCGCGTTATTCGTGAGAAACAACGTGGTGACATCTGTGGAGACTTTCGCGTATTAAGTTGCCGTCAAAAACTACAAGGAATTAAAATTTACTATTGCCGAAATTATTTTAAAATCTACACTTACCAAAGGGAGCAAATGCAGATATAGTTTCGTGTACAGCGTTGCCAGATTGTGAAAAAAATCCCTCCCAAGAAGGAAAATTATTTGTTACAAAGACCAAAAATTATTTGAAATTTAATTGCGTTGAGTAATAATACTTTCTAATTTTTTATACAGTGAGAATTTTTCCACGCTGGAAGCTGGAATGCATGGAGCTTATTCGTTACCATGGGTATCAGTTTTGTAATACGAATTTATATGTTCGGTGCAAAAAAATTCTCATGGTATCTGATTTATTTTTAACAGCTACCGGTTTCGGCTTATCAAGCCTTTACAACTTCATTCTCGTCATTTTTCACGATATTATATTTTAAGTTCTCGTTTCCTTCTCTCCAATGATAAATTTATTATTATGCAGACGTTTAACAGCCTGATGAAGGCTTGATAAGCCGAAACCGGTAGCTGTTAAGAATAAATAATAAATAAAAAATTATGAAGTATTATTACTCAACGCAACCGATATCTCACCTAATTCGGATATGTCAATTTGAAATTTATTTTTATTTATTTATTTATTTATTCTTTTTGAGAAATACGATTTGTTGCGAGATTCTCATTTTAAAGTCTACATTTACAAAAAGTAGACAAATGCAGAAATAGTTTCACGTACGGCGTTGCCAGATTGTGAATGTAACCCCCCCCCCAAGGAAGAAAATTATTTTTTACAAAGACCAAAAATTATTTGTTTGAAATTTGTTTTTATTTTAATTTTCGTGTTTTAAATTGCCATAAAAACTACAACTAATTAAAAATTAACTATTACCTTAATATACTTATAAAGGGAAGCAAACGGGAAAATAGTTTCACGTATAAGTCCCGCGCTATTCGGGAAAAACATCATGGTGACATCTCTGGAGGTTTTCATGTTTTAAATTATCACCAAAACTACACGGGATTAAAACTTAACTTTTACGGAAACTATTTTAAATCTATACATATGAAAGGGAGGCAAATGTGGAAATAGTTTCGCGTTATTCGGGAAAAACAACAACAGATGGTGACATCTGTGGAAAATTTCGTGTTTGAAATTACTATCAAAAACTACAAGAACTATTACCAAATTATTTTACGTCTACATTTATAGACGGGAGGCAAATGTAGGGAATAGTTTCACGTTCAAGTCCCGCGCGTTAATCGGAAAAAACATCGTGGTGGCATCTCTGGGGGTTCTCATTAATTAAATTGCCACAAAAAACTACAACGAATTAAAAATTAACTGTTACCGATAGTATGTTAAAATCTACACTTACAAAGCGAAACAAACGGGAAAATAGTTTCACGTATAAGTCCCGCGCTATTCGGGATAAACATCGTAGTTACACTTGTGGAGAATTTTGTGTTTTAAGTTGCCATCAAGAACTATAAGGTATTAAAAATTAACTTTTAGTCAAATTATTTCAAATCTACACTTATAAAAGGGAGGCGAACGTGGAAATAGTTTCGCGTTATTCGGGAGAAACAACATGGTGGCATCTGTGGAGACTTTCGTGTATTAAATTGCCGTCAAAAACTACAAGGAATTAAAATTAACTTTTGCCAAAATTATTTGAAATCTACATTTATAAACGGGAGGCAAATGTTGAAATAGTTTCACGTCCAAGTCCCGCGCTTTATTCGGGAAAAACATCATGGTGACATCTTTGGGGGTTCTCCTGTTTTAAATTGCCATAAAAAAATTAACTGTTACCGATACTTTGTTAAAATCTACATTTACAAAACGAAACAAATAAGTATAAGTCCCGGGTTATTCGGGAAAAACATCGTAGTGACATCTGTGGAGACTGTCGTGTACTAAATTGCCATAAAAACTACAAGGAATTAAAATTAATTATTGCCGAAATTATTTTAAAATCTACACTTATAAAAGGGAGCAAATGCAGATATAGTTTCGCGTACAGCGTTGCCAGATTGTGAAAAAATCTCTCCGAAGGAGGAAAATTATTTTTTACAAACACCAAAAATTATTTGAAATTTATTTTTATTTTTATTTATTTATTTTTTTTTTCAGAAATACGACTTGTCAGATTCTCATTTTCAAGGCTACACTTACAAGAAGGAGGCAAATGCAGAAATAGTTTCACGTACGACGTTGCCAGATTGTAAAAGAACCCCCCCCCCCCGAGGAAGAAAATTATTTTTTACAAAGACTAAAAATTATTTGAAATTTGTTTTTATTTTCTTTTTTCAGAAACGTGACTTACTGCCAGATTTTTAAAATTTTATTAAGATTATTTTAAAGACTACACTTATAAAAGGGGGGCAAACATAATTCCCCCGTGGTTCGCTACGGCGTTGCCAGATTCCAAAAAAAAAAATCCCTGCCAAAGAAAAAAATTATATTTTACAAGAAAAAAAAACAAAAATTATATGAAATTTGATTTGATTTTATTTATTTAATTTTTTCTGAAAAGTTACTGTCAGATTCTCGAAAACTTATTATTAAAATAATTTTTAAATCTACATTTATAGTGGGGGGGAGGGGGTCAAACGTAAAAATAGTTTCACGCACAAGTTCCGCGTTATTCGTTACGATGTTGCCAGATTGCGAAAAGAATCCTCCAACCGGGGACTTTTTTTTTGGACAAAAATAAAAAAAGTCACTTGAAATTTGTCTCCGTTTCTTCGGAAACGTCTTTCTCGGAAGACACGCGTGAAATCGAAATTTTGAAACTTGTCCTCGGGTTTCCAATACCACACCGAAACGCGAAGGAAAAACTCGAAGAAAAAAACGACAAAGCACCCGAAGAAAAAAACGACGAAGCACTCGAAGAAAAAAACGACGAAACACGAGGAAAAAGGCGAACGAAAAGCAAAATAAAAACGACGACCTCCGATGGAATGAAACCGATAATGAGTCTGCATTAATGGGCCAAAGGGTATGTACTTGAAAAAAGAACAAGCAAGAGAACGGGAACGAAAACAAAACAAAATACAAGTCTGACAAAAGAGCAAAAAAAAAAAAAGAAACTATGAAAGGGGGCCAACGAATTCGTTAAAAAGAAACGAAAGAAAAGCGAAACAAACGACGTGGAATTCACTCGTAAAGTGTAAGAAAGTTAAAAAGAACAAAAAAGAAACTGTCTGTTATTAAAATAATAACGCGGCTGCTTCGGCCCTATTTGGGGCCTCTTCAGCAGAAGAGTGGCTCGAGAACTCCACTGCAATCAAACCGGCCTGTCCTAGTTAGGATGTCGCGACCTAAATTATTGAGTAATAATAACGGTAATTCGACAAAAAAAAAACAAAAGGGAAATAAACAACGAAAGGCAAAGAATGAGACAATGAGAGCTTCTGAAAACGAAAGAAAAAGTTAATTATAAAAATGACCAAAGAAGATTAAGGCCCGATTTTACAAACGTCGGATAAGCATTATTCTTAGAATAACGTGACGCAAGTGTGACGTAGATATGGAGGAACGTTAAAGGATATTCGGCGAACAGTTATTCCATCCGTATTCCACGATTGTAAAACTGGGCTTACATGAAACGTTTTTCGTTCATTCCATTTCCGTATTTTGATGTTTATTTCAATTTATTATTTATTATTATTAACGAGTTATACTTTGTGTTTATTTTTTCGTCGACCAATTTCGAATTTTGAAACTTTTACTTAAAAAAAAAATGCTGGCCTGTATAGAATATAGAATCGAGAAAGAAGACAAAACAACATAGAGTTTGATGGTTAGATAACATGCAACGAAAAAAAAAATTGTAATTAAGAGAATTGACCATTTCTACACGTTGTATGTCACAGAATATTCTAGCCCATTGAAGGTGGGAGTTATGACTTAATAAGTACAAAACTCTTGAGCTTGAGCGTCATTTCTTTAAAAGCGGAGTTAGTTGATATCATTTTACTGTATTTTAGCTCGAACGAAATATGTAAGTATTGGAAATTTATTCCACAAAGCCAATGTCCTGCTAAGAGTAATTTGCTTCTCTGCTTTACTTCTTCCAAAATTTGTACCACTGGATCACGGAGTTCAAAGAGAGTTAGTAACCGTAAATATGAAAGAACAAATACCTGAAAGAACAGAATAATGAGTGCCGATGATGTAATGGCATCGATCAATCAATTATTGTGTTAGAGAAAGATGGAATTTCATTTTCAGAATCAAACAGGTGACCATTCAAACGAACCAAATGTTTTCTTGAAAAATCGCACTCGAAATTTATAAATGTGAGAAAAATTAAGTGTGTATCACACCTTAAAAATACAGGGTGATCTTTTGTAAGTGGAATTAACAAAAATGTCTCGGAACTCTCATTTCCAGAATAATCCAAAAGGTGATTTTTAGGACGAGTCAGTTTAAGCGATTGTTAGTATTTTTTTTAAGAGTTTCAATTTCTTTTTTATTTATTAATTTTATTGATTTGGTTCAAAATGGTGTAAGGACTGTACTCAACAAGTCCGTGGATTTTATTAATTTTTATCGCCAATTCATTATTAGCTAGCCATACACCGGCATTCATTCATGCCCTTCTTTCCTTCGACAATCTTTCCCTTCAAGAAATTGAAACGTGTTCCAACCCACTAACACAAACTGAATCTTGGAAATAGTGGGAAGTATAAACAAGTCTACACGAAACTAAGTATCTATCGTGTCGGTCAGGAACGTTGGAACATCCCTAACATGATTCCCGAAGGAAGTAAGAATCTCGTACTTCACTAACACACTTTCTAACACGACTGCACTTTCCGGCGGGAATGAATGCTCGTGTATGGTTAGCTGTTGTTTCAAATGCCGTGATTGAAAAAAGGGAATCTAAAATGGGCGGCCTCAATTCCACCAAAATTAATAACGAAGGGAATAAATGATTTTTTTTTAATTAACTTGGATTTCTTCTTATTTAATTTTTTTTTTTTTTAGTGTAAGTGTACCTTCATATTTTTTTATAAATTTGCCTCTTAAAAACAGGGGACTTGTTCTGCTTTGCTAATAGCAAGAACTTGGAACTTACGAGTATTTGTGCATAAATAATAATTTATTAATTCCAAGTAAAACTTAACGACAATTTTTTTCACTGTGAATTTCTTGAGCGCCCACAAAACAAAAATAGGGGTTGGATGGGTATTATTAACTAATCCTGCACATTCTTCTTCCTTTCTGTTCGGATTAATCTTTTGCACTTCCAAAAAATTTATTTACATACTTTTTATTTTTAGCACTCGTACAATTTACATATAAACAAACATACGGAAGACAAACAGCACCAAAATGTTTATAATCGTACCGTTTATCCTCGCCTTAATCAATATTTGTTAATAACTTTTTTTATGTTTTAGAAAAAAATTGTGTTCGAATCGCCGAACTTGAACCAAAAATAAGTCGCGGCGCGCCGATAAAATTTGGTTTACGGTCATTTCTGGAAACCCCGCCGCAACGTTTGTCGATAATAAATTCCGCCCGTACATAATAATAATAATAATAATAATAGTAAAAATTAATAGTAAATAAACAATAAATTCAGTTTTAGAACGCGGGCGTTCGCCAGATGGCGGCGGTGAATTTGCGCAGACGCGAGCGACACAATTTTCGGCAACGCGGCCCGGCGAGAAATTAACAAATTAAACAACAACAGACGCCGATAACAACAAAGAAGTAGGTAGGTACAAAAAGCGCAAGACATAATTGGATCAAAAATGGCGATGACGTTCGATTATTAAGTGACAGATGCAAATGCGGGCGATGCGCGGCTATAAATAAACAAACAAATAAATAATGATTTAATTTTTTTTTTGATTAGATAAAGAAACGAGAAGTGCTGCTTCATTGGAATTTGTTTATCTAAATTTGTGCATTAAATTGAAGATAAAAAGTATTTCATTTAACGCTCGTAATAATAACGCAAACAGAAATTTACACGATTTTTTTTTTTAAATTTAAATTAGATTTGTTTTTTCAATTATTCAAGTCAAGAAAATATTCATTCTTCTGACGATTTTAATAAAAATGGAAATTCGAACGTGCCTAATAGAAAGTCAAATATTTAAAACAATTATTATTATGCGCTGGAACACAAGGAAAAATATTAATTAGGAATTTCCTATTTCTCAGGATTTCTTTTTAATTGTTAATATTGGGAAGAAGTGTAAATGCTCCCTTAATACAGGGCGATCGAAATTGATTGTCCTGATCCTACACTGTTTTCCACGAGCTTGATATCGACATTCACATCCAATTATTAAAATGAAGTTAGCAACATAGGGAGATCTGGGGAAGTTACTAGATATCCCAAGATTCTGTTGACAGGTCATTGGCCTCCGTTCATGAAAAGCGGTTTATTTCATTGTAATGGCAATCTGATTAAACAATATGTCGTAGCCGAAATTATTTTTAAGGAATGAGTTAGCTTGTAATTTAAAACGCTTAATAAATATCTGTATATCAGGGGATGTTTGTTTATGTTTTGGCGATAAACCTAGCCGAGGGAACGTGAAATATTAAGAGGAGAAGAATGACAGTCTTCTCGTGATGTGATGCAGGGTGAGAACGGTCGGTAAAGCGCGTACGGAATTGTGTTGCGCGTCGAGGTGACGGGATGTGTGAGCCTAAGAAGGCAATGTTCTGGCAGAAGTAGCATCGCGGTATACCCTGTTTATTCTATTGGCAATGCGGGATGAGGATCATTGATGAGGTGGAGTTATTCTGATATAGCGAATATCGTCCTCTAAATAAAGAAGAAGTCAAGACTGTAGTAAGTGAATATGTACAAATTAATGATTGAAAAGCAAATTCTGGGGAAAATGGGCCTGGAAATGATTGGTTCCGAGAATTTATGAGACGTAACAATCTATCTTTAAAAAAACCGGAACCTTTAGAGGCTGTCAGAAGGGGCAGATGTAAATTGCGGCGATGGTTTGGTCTTAATCCATTCCGCAGGTTTCTCCCCAAAATATTTATAGTAAATTGCGGCGGGTGGTCAAATAAATATTTCAGTCCTCTTGTCCCTCTTAATCTCTTAGTTTAATGATTGTACACTAAAATTTGAAAATTTCCTGAAATTAAATCAGAGAAGGGGTGGAGAAGTGAAATGGTGTACATCAAAACGATGCACGGCAAAAGTATATACGATTGGAGAGGGTTCCGAGCGAATATTGTCAAAAAAGGATCTGGAGCATAATCACGAAGCTGATGCAAGGAAAATTCTCAAACAATTAGTGTTTCTTGCAAACGTAAGACATTTCAATGAGACCTTTAAAAATATGTCGTGATATTTTAAAAACCGAACCAGTTTTTTGCCAAGCAACTATCTTATACATACACAGATTTTCTTAAGATTTCGGGATTTAAATCATGACATTTTACAATAAACACTGACAGCACATTTATTTTGTTGAAGATTGCTAGGAGATTGCTTCCATATCCTGCAATGCATTGACTCGTTTTTTTTTTTTAACTGAACATAGGACTATTTATGTATGTTCAGAGGTATAAAAACTCACGGTATATACCGTGAGTTCAGAGGTATAAAAACTCACGGTATATACCGTGAGTTTTTTTTAACTCTGAACATACAATGTAAATATTCCTATGTTCAGTTTAAAAAAAAAAAAAACGAGTCAGTGCATTGCAAGTGTATACCAGTTACCCATGATGAAACAAAACTAGTTTCAGTAAAGTAATTGTAGGATTTATTTTATTACCAAGAAGGGTACTTTTGTGAAGAATAAAAGTGCTTGGGCACAAAGTATTCCACAGCAAAATATACAATATCATAAAATATACTGACCAATTGATTAGTATCTGACATTGAGAGAATATTCGTCCATGCTATGGACTCAAAATAGTCAGTTAGCTCATCGCAAGGAGCTGATCGATAGTTATACCTCCAGTGATCATTCGCAATCAAATTCTCTGAATAATGTTTTATTGGCAATTTACAATTAAGTGCCGGATGATAACAAGAAGAATGCTTAGCGTGTAATTTAAAAATAATGGCAAAATGGGGATTTCCTCTAAATAAAGAAGAAGTCAAGTGAACATGTACAAATTAATGATTTAAAAGCAAATTTTGGGGAAAATGGGCCTGGAAATGATTGGTTCCGAGAATTTATCTATCCTTAAAAAAACCGGAACCTTTAGAGGCTGTCAGAAGAAAGGCGACGGGCGATCCTTTCATAACATATAATTTTTACGATATTTCGGAGGAACAGCTTACCAATTTATATTTGGAAGATAAACCAGAACACATTTTGAACCTGGACGAAACTGCATTTAACTTTGATCCATCTCGTGGCATAGCTGCAGGTCAGAAAGGGAAACAACTTCATAGGAACGTTCGGGTAGAGAAAATATTTCTGTTTTAGCGTGTGCTTCTGCCGCAGGAAAACTCATGCCACCCCTAATTATATTTCAAGCAGCAAAGTTGTGGACCACTCGGAAAGGAGAAAATGATCTTCCCAATACATTTTATTCATGTTCTGCAAAAGGTCGGACGACAGCTGAAGTATTTCAGGACTGGTTTCACAAATTTTGTGCGACTGTGGAGGAAAGACCATTATTATTATTAATATTCGACGGCCATCTGTCACATCTTGATATTGGCACGCTTAAAAAGGCAAAAGGGGAAAACGTAACTATTTTAAAACTCCCCCCCGCATACTACTGATTTGTTACAACCACTCGACAAAAGCTGTTTCCGTCCGCTAAGGCAGTGTGAAAATCAGCGAAGATTGGCCAAGGCAGAATTTGTTGATTTGTTGTGTAAAGTGTGGAATGAAGGTATAAGATCGGAATCCATCTACTGGAATATATCCCGTAAATAGAAATCGGTATCCTCAAGATCGGCTCGATAGTGAAAAACTCGAACGGTTTCGTGCAAAAGGCGAACGTGGAGGAGAAAAAAACGAAATTGAAGGAAGCGATCATTTTGAAGATAATGATAGTAGAGAAACAGCAAATCCAGAAATCAGTGGCGATGTAGCTCTCAACTCTCCTACTACAACTTCAGAACCTCAGCCCGGCTGTTCCAAAGATGCAGATTCATCGTTTGAAAGTTTGTTGCTTAAGAAAGTGGGTGAATCTACCCTTTCTACAAAAAAAAAAACGACGAAAAATCGAACCATATGGAAAAGTTATCACCATCGAGGAATTTATTTCGCACATAAATGATACTGTAAATAAAAATAAAAAAAATACCAAAGACAAAAATAAGAAGGCAGAGCAAAGCAGTTGAATCTGAACCGGAGAGTTCGAGTGAAAAAGAAGACAGTCCCGAAGAAAATGACAACGACGATAGTTTAGATGTCGTAGATTGGGCATCTGGAAATAGTGACGATGAATTGGAACTCAATAATCCAGAGACTGAAATAAAGGTTGGAGACTACATTTTAGTATCGTTCAAAGGTGGGAAGAGAAATGCCTTTTTATACAAGTATGTGTGCACCGTTTCAAAAATAGACGAAACTGACATTGAAGTAATAGGACTGAAATGTTTGAATAGTAATAAAAGCGAATACAAATTAATGAAAAAAGTTGATCGCCGGGCTATTTTAGGAATTCTTCCAATTCCACAACTAGTTCAAATAAGTGCTGACAGAGTAAAATATGTTTTTTCAAAACCAGTGCCCGTGGTTGAAAAATAACTATTACTCACTTTTGTTTCAGTTTTCACTCTTATATATTACATTTATATTTATATTTTTCATATATTTATCGAGTTTGGTATTGTTTTATTGACCATACGTTTAGTTTATTATGATAGTTTTATTTGGAACAAAATAATAAACTTTCTTCGAGCTTAAAGTCTGTTTTTATTTATTTTTATTAAATGTATATCTAATTTAAACATAAAACATGCATAATCAATAAGATCACGTAAGACTGCATCTAGTAGTAAAATCAGATATTTCAATTTGTGTTTTTAAGTGCCCTAAAAATCGAAAGTTGTATATTTTGTTGCACATTTACCCCACTTGACCCTAGATGTGATATTAACACCGATTCGATATCCTTTATTATTTCGGAAGCTGTTAAAAGTTTCGAAAATTAGCTCTTGGTTTGCAAATTTTTGTTTTTATTGTTACTTCCTAAGTTGTCATACTACCTTTGTTCATTTCAGTTTACTAATAGATTATTGTTAAGTATGTACTATTATATCACAAACTCTTTTAATGTTTCGCAGTCGTTCTGACGAAGCTGTCGAACGACTGCGAAACGTTAAGTGTGCCATTTAGTGTCCGTTTAAAAGAGTTTGTGATACAATTTTCATCGGACAAGAACCAGCTTTAATTATGTACTATTAGTTAGCACGAATTACAGTTTTATTTTGTTTATTTGTATTTCCTGTAATTGGTTTCTTTTTTGACCTGTTGGAAATAAATGTATTATTATTATTATCATTAGGGGTATTATAGCAGATACGGTGTAATAAAAATGAACGCGAAATGAAACAAATAGGAAAAACTTAAAGAAACTTATGTTCTCGTTTGTATTTCAAATTTCTTTTTAGTTTTTTTTTATCAAATTATCAAACTTATTATATTTTTTTCTTTTAGATTTCTTTTGTTGGTAGCGTGATTTTCAATTACTTCATCTCTTGTTCTTCCATCATTTCATTTTTCTTAACTTATTTGTAGGGCATTTCATCTCTCGTTTGTTGGTTCATACCAAATACTTTGTGTTTCCTTGATTTTTTTGCGGGTTTCTTTTGCTTTCCATCAGGCTTTGAGTTTATTAGTATTATTATTATTATTATAAATTACTTTCTTGACGTCGATGTAGGTATGTATGTGCGAGGTGTTTTTATACATTTTATTTAAGTACATCGATTTTATACGTTTCATACAAGTAATAATAATAATAATAATAATAATCTTTATTTAGCTTAAGTACATGATACATGTTTTGCCGCGTCAATATCTCTAATAACATACATATACATATCACACTAGGTTGTCATCACATTATCATTAAAATCAAACAATAAGTATTCATTTACATCAAAAAAAACATTTTACTGTCAACATGTGTTTGATATTTCTCGAAGAACTGTTTCAATTCTAGATTTCTAATATTTGCAGGTAGTTTATTATATAATTTAATTCCCAATACTGCAAATGTGTTTTGTGTTTTAGTCAATCTAATTTTTGGTAGTGCGAGATAATCTCTTCCTCGTGTTTCATAATCATGTGCCTCTCCTATTTGCGGGAAAGATCTAATATTTTTCTTAGTGTATTTGAGACACTCGTACATGTATAAACATGGAAAAGAGAGTATATTTTGCTTAATAAAAATAGGCTTTGTATGAGCTCTGTATTCGGCTTGTGCAATTACTCTTACTGCTTGTTTTTGTAAGATAAAAATTTTTTTAGAATGTGCACTATTTCCCCATATTAGCACCCCATAAGATATAATCGAGTGAAACAGAGCAAAATAAGCCATACGCACTGTTTCCGTCGTTACATTTCTAGATAGTTTTTTCTAGATTTCTAGATAATTTGCTGGTCAAAATATCAATATGATGCTGCCACGTTAATGCGGAATCTAAGTAAATTCCAAGGAATTTAACTGGCTTAGTATTTGAGCTATCTGTCATCCTTTTTCTAGAGAATATAATACTTTGATTTTTGCCATCATTTATTAACATCATATTGGCATTAAACCAGTCAGTAACTTCTGATAGTGCTTGTGAACTTTTTTCTTGCACTGTTGCTAATTCATTACCAGACAGCAATAGGGTGGTGTCATCCGCATAAAGACAACATAAAGCTTGTGATAAACATTGTGGTAAATCATTTGAATAAATAATAAAAAGTAAAGGTCCTAAATGTGAGCCCTGGGGAATTCCACTTATCAGTTGTCTCTCTTCGGAAACACTCCCATCCAAAACCACTCTCTGTGACCTATATGTCAGATATGATGCAAAAAAATCAAAGGGACTCCCCTGATTCCATATTCTAATTTTTTTAGTAATGTTTTATAATTCACACAATCAAATGCCTTTGTTAGATCGCAGAGGGTGGCAAATTACAATGTCCAATAACGCATCAGTAGTGGATCTGTTCCCAATGTAGCCAAACTGTCTGTCTGTGAATAAATTATGTGTTTGAAAATGATCAATTAATCGTTTATTTGTTAATATTTCAATATTTTTTGCGAAAACTGGTATTAATGAAATCGGCCTATAATTTGATACATCTGAAGTTTGGGTACATTTAGGTATAGGTACCACTTTACTAACCTTTAATTTTTACACAAATACACAAAAGATTGAATGTTTTAATAAACAATATCAATAATAATTTTGCATGCAAACAGATAAATTTAATATGTAATGATAGTAGTTTTATGCATTCAAAAATTTGTATACGAGCACATTATTACATTGACATACGGTATACGAAAGTAAAAACAAAATTAAATTAATTTAGACTTCTTTTAAATTCCCCGACTACATTCGGACGTTTTTAATGTAAGCATAAGTGCACACTTTGTAAATTTACGAGTTGTTTAAATATCACCATCAGAAGAAAACTCATTGTCAGCGCTAGATTCTGTATCATATGATGCCGAGTCTTCTGTGCAGGAAATTTCTACATTTCCTTTGTAATCGTCTTCTAGACGTTTCTAGCCATATTACTTGCTTTTTCCGTGTAATTAATGGTGGTGTTATAGAAGATATACCGCGAATATATCTTATTCTGAAACATGCAAAATACACGTATCCGTTTGTTGGTAGAGTAACGTAATAATTAAATGACAGCAATGTATTAAAGCGTGTATTTTATTTTGAAACATATTTTATTCCATTACTTTATTTCTCCTACGGGCAAGTTCGCGTTTACGCTCGGAGTACGCTCTGATCAAAAATATGAGGGAGAGCGACTGCGTTTCACTGCATGTAAGGTAAGAGCGAGAAAAAGAAACACTCTGATCGATCCGAGCGTAAACGCGAACTCACCCTGTGTTTCAAAATAAAATACACGCTTTAATACATTGCTGTCATTTAATAATTACGTTACTCACAATTAACCGTATACCTAGTCTTGGTCAGACCAACTGTGTATAAGGATCAGATGTAAAAACTAGTCCCTATACAAAATTTAAATATATCTTGCGTGGTTGCCCTCGAAAATTTCTAATGTCCTTGTTTCCTGCTTCTTGCGCCTCTTTTGGTAATTTTCCAATGGGCACTAAAGCAAGGGCTACAATTATCGGTGAATCGGTGAATGAATTAAAAGTGCACGTGGCACGTAGTACCAAGAATACAGAGAAATGTATTTCTTAGCTCTTTCCTGAGCAAAATGTTCCAATTTTTCTATATTACCACTTGCTATCTATATCTTGCAATATTATTGTAAATTGTTTCATTAGGTCTTCATTTAAACCTGTTATTTTTGAGCTAATTATGCTTCCTGTGAAATAATTAAAATATGGCCGATTTCTTCACCGTGTTCAACCTAAGGTTAATTTATCTAACAGTTGGAGAATGTGACGTACAGTTGGATGTACATATACTACGTGTCACATTCTAACTAACAGATAAATTTAACCTCAAGATAAGGCGATGAAGGAATCGGGTCTTAGGCGATATGAAGCCGCTCGAAAATTACTCCTTAACAATGAGTACCTATACCGTTTGTCCATCTGACAATGAGACATAGGGATTTAACATGGGAAAACAGAAATAGCCTTATATTATCTACCTGAGTACATATATATGAAATTCTGGGTTATAATCGGAAAGATTATTGCATTCAAAGTGTTTTGATACTAAATTTGTGCAATTTTAGTTCTTTATTATTTAGAAATTAAGAAAAAAAGTTATTATTTTTTTCCGGACAAGATTAGTAGGTATTTAACGAAGAGTTTCCAAACTGATGTCGTGGTCAAGTTAGTTTGTTCATGTTTCACAACCGTAAGGTCACGAGTTCAAATCCGAATAAGGACACTGTTTTTTCTTTTTTTTTAAATATTTTTTCAGATTTGAAATCACTTAAATTCTTAAACTAGTTTATTATTTTATTTATAAGTTTCATTTTAATATCAATTATGTAACATAATAAATAAAGTTATAACTTTAACATAATAAAATTTTGCAAACGAAAAAATACACATAAATGGAACATAATTAATATTAAAATGAAACTTATAAATCCAATAATAAACTACTTTAAGAGTGATTTCAAATCTGAAAAAATATTTAAAAAAAAGAAAAAAAGTGTCTTCATTCGGATTTGAACTCGTGACCTTACGGTTGTGAAACATGAACAAACTAACTTGACCACGACATCCGTTTGGAAACTCTTCGTTAAATACCTACTAATCTTGTCCGAAAAAAAATAATAACTTTTTCTCTTAATTTCTAAATAATTAACAACTAAAATTGCACAAATTTAGTATCAAAACACTTTGAATGCAATAATCTTTTCGATTATAACCCAGAATTTCATATATATGTACTCAGGTAGATAATATAAGGCAATTTCTGTTTTCCCATGTTAAATCCCTATGTCTCATTGTGAGATGGACATACGGTATATAAATGCTAATAACTTCCAAGGCGGACGGATGCGGACATTAGTTTTTTAAGGGTAGAAGCACAAAAGAATGCCTTTTCATCCAGTATAAATTTTAGACAGGCCAAAGTTGAACATTTTTTTTTGTAACTCTAATGAAAGTTTATTTTTATTGGAAAAAATCGTCCCCCGCATTCCGAATATTTTTTAATCAAAGTACGATATATCGTCGAGATCTTCTGCATTACGCAAACAGCAATAATAGTGTCCTACTCGTTCTGTAATTTGGATTTAGAAGAATTTCTTAAAATACTCGGATATTAGCTTACCCGTTCGGCTACGCTAAAGAATCTCAACTTTGACGTTCGCTATCTCATAAACGTACGAAGTTATTTGAATTTTATTTACGGTTTCAATTGGCCAGAACATTTACGAACGGAATGGCGATATGTTTTTTTTCTTCTTCGTTAGAGAAGTTTAATTCTCGACTCATAATCACTTTTTCTTGAGACTCGCCCCACTGTGTGACGGTTACGTTGAATAAATAAATACTCATGTATTCCGCAGCTGTATCTAATAAACGAAATAAATAGATAAAATAGTAACCCCTTAAGCAAACATTCTCAGCGATGGATTGCAAGTGAAACGAAGCGTTTTACGCTTTCCGAAGAAATCGATATGCGTTTCAGCGAATCGCGTCCTTTGTGTAACATGTCAGAAACAGAGAAAAAAATTTAACGATTTAAAATAAACGGTGAGCAAATAAAAATCAGATTAGAGCAGGCGGCGCAAAGAAATTGTATGTCTGTGATTAAATTGAAAAGTCAATAGATTTGACGATCCATGAATGTATCACGTTAATCAAATCAGTTAATCGCAGACAAACATTTCCTTTGCATCAAACTTAAATTTGACCCATTGCATTGGTAGGAAAAGGTTCGCCACCCCTGCTCTGGAGCACTCAAAGAATATCTTCCGTCCTCTATTATTACGTGAAGTTAAAAGAAGATGAGCGAGTGCTCTATAGAGAGGAAAGAAACACGCACGTCGGTAAACTTGAAAGACGATAGATATTGACATTATAGAATTCCGTGAGTGTACATCTGCACATACTTCGGTGGAAATGAGCGAGTTTCCGCTTGCGAACTATTTCGAAAACGCAACCGATATCTTCCTCCTCTATTATTACACGAAGCTAAAGGAAGATGAGCGAGTGCTCTAGAGATCAAAGAAACACGCACGTCGGTAAACTTGAAAGATGATATGTAGATATAGTGTACATCTGTACATACTTCGGTGGAAATGAGCGAGTTTCCGCTTGCGAACTATTTCGAAAACGCAACCGATATCTTCCTCCTCTATTATTACATGAAGCTAAAGGAAGATGAGCGAGTGCTCTAGAGATCAAAGAAACGCACGTCGGTAAACTTGAAAGATGATAGATATTGACATTATAGAATTCCGTGAGTGTACATCTGCACATACTTCGGTGGAAATGGACGAGTTTCCGCTTACGAACTATTTCGAAAACGCAACCGATATCTTCCTCTTCTATTATTACATGAAGCTAAAAGATCTGAGTGCTCTAGAGAGGAAAGAAACAGGCACGTCGCGTCGGTAAACTTGAAAGATGATAGATATTGACATTATAGAATTCCGTGAGTGTACATCTGCGCATACTTCGGTGGAAATGAGCGAGTTTCCGCTTGCGAACAATTTCGAAAACGCAACCGGAAAAGCAGGATCCCGCGTTCTTGGACCGGGTGGTCGCGTTTCGGCAATTTCCGGTAATTACAACTCCGGAGTATTGGCTGTCAAAACGAACATATGTTGGGTAATTTGAATAGAGTAGACGGCGCGCGCTCCGCGTAACAATATAACAGTACCACAATGCCCGTACCGTAATTATCTCGGTCACGTGTTACTATCGGCGGGTATTCTGCGCGTATGTGGCGAGGGTGGTCGGGGTTCGAGTGGGTCGCGGGGTAGTTTCGACGGTGAGAAGTGATTTGGACCAGCGGAAGGCGCATGGGCGTCGTTAATAAGCGAGAATTTCGATAATTGTTCGCAGATGTATATCTTGTGTTATTTTTTATGCCCGAATGGCTCGAGGTGCGCGCGCATCCGCTCACGTGCATGCGCCGAACTCGGTCTTCACATCACGTAAAGAGGTTATCTCACCTTCTTCATAATACCAGTCTTCCGCTTTGAGAACGTCGTGTACCGCCGCAGTTTGTTCTCTATGTACTCCATCTTGATCTTAACTCTACCTTTGGTCTTCTTGCCGTTGCTCGGGGGCGATTTTTTCGCCTGCAGCGAGCTGTACGTGTCCTCGGAGATATCGTTGACGCCGCAGGCCTCCAGTCCCATACTTTGGGGCGGCATGCCCCTGTCGTCGTAGCACACGTCACCTGATTTCAGGCCGCGACCACCACAAGCACTCGACACCATCGTATGCCTCGGCGATAATTGCTGGAGGCTGGTGGATGGTCTGCCCAGGCCCGGATTACCGCCGTACATTTCGGACGCGGTCTCGCCACTTAACAAGTTCATGCTGTAGCCTAAATTAAACCGGGAATCCCTCCCGCCTGGTGGTTCCATGCTGCACCACAGTTTGACAATTTAAACGTACAAACACCTCGTCACTTAACAACTTTGTGTACACACACTCACAGCTGAGCGCACAATACACGGCAGCGCTCGACGTACTGCGACGCCCAATGCGCCCCCAAACGGCAAACGTTCACACTATCGCCGCGCGCAGACGCTCCGTTACGTCACCGTCCTCCACTATACCCATCTCCGTCCGCGCCGAACGCGCTCACGCCCCTACCACCTCGGACGTACGCTCGACTTGCACCGGCCCGCACGTAATCCGAACCTAAGATTTAATTCTATTTACGCCGAAACATTTAATTATATCGCGGAACGCGGCGGGCGTAATAAAAACATCCCTTAAAGCGGGGGATACCCCCGGTGCGAGCCGATTAGCTGCAAGCAAACGGCAGCCGTGCGAATCTTATTAGAGGTGGGACGTAAACGGACTTACTTGGGACTGCCCAATGCCATATTTAGAAGCGAGCGCTGCCTTATAAGGACGACTCGTCCTTACATGGTGAAACGAAATCCCTCCTTCCGCGGATCGCCGCAAAACTGTCAACGAGACGCGGACACGTGGAATTCCGACGGTGAATTGTGTGAAGGGGCCCGTTCGGAAATTGATGGGCCCGAAAGGAAGCGGCCGCCCGGCCCGTTCCGGAAGTGCCCGGGCATCTCCTCGGCCCCGATGCGTCACGATGCCTGGGCGTTGCGCTTAATGGGCATCGCTTTTTACGGACACGCTTTGCATATTCAACGCCGTTATAATATACGAGTGACAATTTGTAAACATGCGCCGCGCTCTAATAAAGCCGTTTAGGCTCCGGAATTATGCAATCGGTTTCCTTGAGGTTTACACAAGATTTACATCTTTTGTACCGCTCGGATCTAAAACATAAAACAATAAATTATTCTTCATAAATGTATGTGCGTAAGTAAATAAATTAATAACGGGCAACCAATTTGGTTTGTAAAAAAGAAAGGTTTCTACAGGCTGTCCCGTGACATAATGTCACCACTTCACCCACGTGATTATCAATTCAAAATAAGTGAAAAACTCTAATAAAGTTTTGTTCTGAAGTAAACCGTTTTTTTTTATTTAGTTTAAATTGATTATTACGTGAACGGATAAATGATAGATAGATGAACTTTAAAATTAAAAAAAATAATGGTAGCACTCTGCAGTATTGATAAATCCTTCTGTTCTTTCGACATGCAGAAAACAATCGCAATCAACCGTAGAGGTAAGTTTCACATTCTCTCAATAGGTCCTAATTGATTATAAAAAAACAAAAAAAAACGAAATAGCCGCCGTAAGACATGTTTTAGTCTTACACGAACCGAGGTCTAAATGAATTCGCTCGGAACTAGACTATTTTAAGAGCCAATGAATGAATTCTTCTCAACTCACGGACCGAGGTCGAAATAAATCAGTAAATAATTAATTAAATTAATCAATAAATAATTACAAATAGAAATTATAACTAAAAAAGAAGAAAATAAGTACCTATTGGAAAAAGGCGAAGTTCAGACAGGCTGTATATCCAGCCCTTTGCTCTTACACTTAACCTATCCACTCTTCATTTCTTCATTACTTGAAGCACGAAGTAACCCATAAACTAAAAACTATTTTTATTAAATTTCCCAATTTCCCACAATGAAGATAGCAGCTGCGCCTAAACACTCTGTTCGCGAAGCAATTGATCTTTATATAACGCTTTAAACGAATATACTGAGCTCGATTTCAGTTTTCTGGATAGTTTATTGTAGACATTAACAACTATTGTGCATGAAAAAGATCGTTCAAAAAACATTGTTTTATGAATTGGCGAAATCACGAAAGTAAATGAAATAAAAGCGATGGGGGTTAAATGTATTTACAAACGTAAAACCTTTCTCATCATCGTAAAGTGAATTTGAAACTTGAAGCGCCATTAAAATTAGCGCGAAAAAAAATAACAATAAAAATGAAACGATACGTACAGGATTAAAATAAATGGAGCTGGCAAAGATTGCAGTGGATAAGGTCAATTTAAAATGCACAATTTCGGATAGATGAACTTTAAAATAAAAAAAAAACAATGGTAGCACTCTGCAATATTGATAAATCCTTCTGTTATTTCGACATGCAGAAAACAATCGCAATCAACCGTAGAGGTAAGTTTTACATTCTCTCAATAGGTCCTAATTGATTATAAAAAAAAAACAACGAAATGGCCGCCATAAGACATGTTTTAGTCTTACACGAACCGAGGTCTAAATGAATTCGCTCGGAACTAGACTATTTTAAGAGCCAATGAATGAATTCTTCTCAACTCACGGACCGAGGTCGAAATAAATCAATCCATAACTAATCGGATCGTTTTCATTTTTTATTATTGCTATTATTATTATTATTATTATGTCATAGACAGCAGAGCTGGTAAGAGCTGACATTGGTCTCAATCATACATTAAGCTGCGAGTGCATGAAACATTGGATATTAGGGGTGGGTTTACAGAAACCAAATATTTAATTTCGAATTAAACTAATCACGATTAAGTTCCCACTGTCAAAATTAACAACGTCAATTGCAATTAAATTTTCTGTGAACTGGCCCTAGATATAAGTTATTTAGTAAAGCTTTTTGGGTAGCCTTAAATTTGTCCAATTCGCGTTTGAATTCACGCAATGTGGCCGAGGTTACAACGCTGGAAGGTAATTTGTTCCATTCCGTTACAACTCGATTTGTGAAGAAGTGTTTCCTGGGATTGGATGACCGACCATCTTGCGTAAGTTTGAACTCGTGACCTCTTAGATGGGTGTTAGAGTTTTTTGGTCCAAATTACAAGCGTAAAACCCAGAGAGGATTTCGTATACTTCAGTCAAGTCTCCTCTGAGGGCCAGTTGTACAAAGTAGGTTTAAACTCAAGTTTAACTGAACCAGGTTTAAAGTAAATAAATTCGCATAGGATCTTAATAACATATGTCAATTAATGCATTCATAAATAAAATTTGATGCGATTTTGTTCACTTTGAACCTGGTTCAGTTGAACGTCAGTTTAAACCTCCTTTGTACAATTGGCCCTGAGTCTTCTTTCATATAATGATGTAAGTTGCAAACGGATGAGGCGTTCATGGCACGGAGAATTGCGAAGCGTTGTGTAGATATATTTTCCAAACCGAATTAAAAAAAAAATGTTGGCCGGCAAACAATTGTTTTTTAGAAGTATGTTCTTCACAATTTTTTAAATTCATTACAGATTATGCATTAGTTGAAATCGTACACGTACCGAGGTCTAAATAAATTAGCTCGATGCTAGACTATTTTAAGATCCAATGAACGAGTTTTTCTCAACACTCGGACCGAGGTCGAAATAAATGTACAAGACCTGTTCAGGATGTCAAATACAATTGTTATGTTTAATACGTCAATGTTACCAATTTAATGGTTTTATGAGCGGGACTGTGACTAGAAGAAAAAAATGTTGGCCGGGAAACAATTGTTTTTTAGAAGTATGCTTTTCACAATTTTTTTTTAAATTCATTACAGATTATGCGTTAGTTGAAATCGTACACGTACCGAGGTCTAAATAAATTAGCTCGATGCTAGACTATTTTAAGATCCAATGAACGAGTTTTTCTCAACACACGGACCGAGGTCGAAATAAATGTACAAGACCCGTTCAGGATGTCAAATACAATTGTTATGTTTAATACGTCAATGTTACCAATTTAATGGTTTTATGAGCGGGACTGTGACTAGAAGAAAAAAATGTTGGCCGGCAAACAATTGTTTTTTAGAAATATGTTTTTCACAATTCTTTTAATTCATTACAGATTATGCGTTAGTTGAAATCGTACACGTACCGAGGTCTAAATAAATTAGCTCGATGCTAGACTATTTTAAGATCCAATGAACGAGTTTTTCTCAACACACGGACCGAGGTCGAAATAAATGTACAAGACCTGTTCAGGATGTCAAATACAATTGTTACGTTTAATACGTCAATGTTACCAATTTAATGGTTTCATGAGCGGGACTGTGACTAGAAGAAATTTAATTATAGAATGATTTGAAATAATTATTTACTATGATTATTGTAATGGCTTCGTTTCCCACAAGTTGCAAAAAAGAATGTCTCTTCATTTCAGTTCTTTTATGACAGACGTCATAACAAAACGACAGAATGAATTGAAATATGTAATTATTTATTATGATTATTACAATGGCTTAGTTGAAATTATTTTCAAATGAAATCACCAGATTTGTCACTAAACCGGTCATGAAATCACTAAATTGTCGATATGCCTGAAATTTCAACGGAAATAATATTATAATATGTAAATACTATTACTAATATTGAGTAAGAAAAAAAACAAATGACAATCACAATAGAAAATTAAAACTAAAAAGATAATTACAAATAAGGGCAAAGAAAAACAAATCGCAACATTTACGTGAAAAGAAAGAGACAAAGAAAAAAATGGAAACAATCAATCAAACACAAAAAGAAAAACTTTCGACAACGGAGAACCGATCGAGTAAGTAAGAAAACAAATGCCAATATCAACAGAAAATTAAAACTAATGATGAAACAATCAAAATGAAATTTATTATACATACTTGATATAAATTTGATTTCTTTTCCATTTTTTCTTACAATATCACAAGTAAGAACTGCGCCAAACTCAAAAGGAAAAAGGACAACAAACGACAATCGCAACTTTTGCGGGAAAAAAGAAACGAAGAAAGAAAAACGAAAAAAATCAAAAACGATGTAACAGAAAATTAAAACTTAAAAAAATTATTAATAGTAAACATTCAAAATAAAATTTGTAAATAAAGAAGAGGAAATATTAAAGCAAATGACAATCGCAGCTTTTGTCTTAAAAAAAAAGAAACAGTGAAAGAAAAATGGAAACAATCGGAAACAAAACAAAACAAACTTCTTGACAATAGAGAACCAATCGAAACGGAAGGAAATAAGGTTCCTAAAGAAAGTAAAAAAAAAAATGACAATTGTAAAGAAAGTAAAAAAAAAGGACAATTGTAAAGAAAGTTAAGACTTGATAAGAAATAATTCAAAACGAAATGAACAAATAAAAGAAAACTTCTTGACGATAGGGAACCAATCGAAGTGGAAAAAAATAAGCTTCCTGAACAAAGTAAAAAAAAAAAAACAAATGGCAATAGTTAACAAGAAGTTCAAACTTAAAAAAATAATTAATAATAATAAACATTCAAAACGAAGATCACAAATAAAGAAAAAGAAAAACAAAAGTCGAACTCAACTTTTAGGAAAAAGCAAAGAAAGAAAAATGGAAACGATCGAAAAGAAAACAAACGGCGATAGAGACGCAATCGAAATGGAAAGAAATAACGTTCCTACACAGAAAATAAGAAAAACGAATGACAATTGGAACAGAAAATTAAAACGAAAAAATAATGACTTACATTCAAATGTAATGATAATTCGAAGAAAAGGAAAAAAACAACGAAATAGCCACCATAAGACATGTTTTAGTCTTACACGAACCGAGGTCTAAATGAATTCGCTCGGAACTAGACTATTTTAAGAGCCAATGAATGAATTGTTCTCAACTCACGGACCGAGGTCGAAATAAATCAGTCCATAACTAATCGGATCGTTTTCATTTCTTATTATTATTATTATTATTATTATGTATATTATTATTATTATTATGTCATGGTCAGCATAGACAGCAGAGCTGGTAAGAGCTGACATTAGTCTTAATCATACATTAAGCTGCGAGTGCATGAAACATTGGATATTAGGGGTGGGTTTACAGAAAGCAAATGAAATATTTAATTTCGAATTAAAAAAGGAAACAAAGGACAAACGCAACTTTTACGAAAAAAAAGAAACAAAGTAAGAAAAATGGAAACAATCAAAAAAACAAAACAAACTTCTTGACGACAGAGATCCAATCGAAATGGAAAAATATCAGGTTACTGAAGAAAGTAAGAAAAGCAAATGACGATCGTAACAGGAAATTAAAACTTAAAAATAATTATGTAATAATAAACGTTCAAAATGAAATTCTCAGATAAAGAAAAGGAAAAAGAAAAACAAATGACAAACGCTTCTTTTACGAAAAAAAAAAGAAATAAAGTCAGAAAAATGGAAACGACGACAGTGTATTAAGTGTACTTAATTCGCTGCTTAATTCGGAGCGCCATCTCTTTCCTCACACTGGAATTTACTTGTTCTCCTTAGATGATCAGATTGGAGCCAAAGGAGAAAATAAAAATACAAACAAAATATTAAATGCATTAAATACGATTATGGGAAAGGTTTTAGACCTTTACTTTGACTCGCCTGAAGTTAGCTGAAAAGCAATTTAACTCGACGCGCCATCTCTCGTCCAGACAGATTTTTCATATACATAATAACTTAATGTTTTTAATCTTTAACGACGATGTGAATTACATGTTTAGTTTTAAGTGGAATTTCCTTAGTCGTAAAAGAAATAAAAAAATTAAAACGAAATCGAACGAAGTATCATTAATTTGTGGTTTCACATTTCCATTTTGATGTTGAAGTCTTCTACTAGTTTCTTAAAATATTTCATTTGCTCTTTCATCTCCTTCATTTCGCGTGTCATATTTTCGTCATCAGGGTCCACTTGTTCTACCATCTCTTTCTTTATATTTTTATTGACTTTTTTGTCCACTTGTTCTTTTATATCTTTCGGGAAAGCAATCTCGCAATCAAACGATTCCGGATCCTTTCCTTCTTCTCTAGAAGGTTCTTCTGAACTTTCTCGTAAAACTATCTTTTTTCTAGAAGTATTCAACTCGCAGTATGATTTTCTTTCAATTTTAAAAATCATCAGTTTGTCCCGAATTCTGAATTTAAACATTCTGTCTGTATTAAACAGATTAATTGAATTGTTTAGGCCCGGTTGTAACGTGCGTTCAAAAAAAACCGTTATCGAGAAGGCTTGAACTTGCTTTTATTTTATGACGGCACGTCGTAGCTTAGTACGTATGTTGCAACCTTGAATAACTGCGAACTGTCAACAGCGTCAACAGTCAAAGGTTTTGTTTACATCTTCGGAAATGTTTTATTTCATTAATTACGTTTCATTATCCATTTTGTAGAAAATCGTAATTAAATGTTTACAAAAGTTAGGTTTCTAATAATCGCACGGTTACGACGTGACTTTCCAAAATTTGCATTTGACATAAGCCTGCTTGATAACGGTTTTTTTTTTAACGCACTTTACAATTAATTCCAGCTTAAGTTTAAGCCGAAGCTTAATTCGGAACGCCATCTGTAGTCCAAATTTGGAATCACCTAGTTGCAAATAAAATCACCAAAGTAAATGAAATAAAAGCGATGGGGGTTAAATATACTCAAGATTCCTAAAACCTTTCTCATCACCGTAAAGCGAATTTGAAACTTGAAGCGCCATCTCTTATCCAGCTCTCGAATTTCCCTCGTCGTAGATTGAAATTAGCGCGAAAGAAAATAATAATAAAAATGAAACGATACGTACGGGATTAAAATAAATGGAGCTGGCAGAGATTGCAGCGGATAAGGTCAATTTAAAATGCACAATTTCGGAGCGCCATCTATAGTCTGGCAGGTGAATTCCCATTCAATTTGAAGCGCCATCTCTCGTCTAACTCTGCAATTTGCTCCGTCGCGTCGTAAATCAAATTAGCGCGAAAGAAAATAATAATATATTTTCTGTCTCGTTGTAAGCAGGTGAAAGACCCATTTAACTTGAAGCGCCATCTCTCGTCTAACTCTGGAATTTTCTTCGTCATAGATAAAATTAGCGAATGAGAAAAATAATCGCAAAAATGAAACAATACACAAAGGACTAAAATTAATAGGGCTGGCAGAGATTGCAGTCGATTAGGTCAATTTAAAATGCACAAATTCGGAGCGCCATCTATTGTCTGGCAACGGAAAGATTTACTTTTTCGTTGTAGGTGAAAGTCCCATTTGACTTGAAGCGCCATCTCTCGTCTAACTCTGGAATTTTCTTCGTCATAGATAAAATTAGCGAATGAGAAAAAATAATCGTAAAAATGAAACAGTACACAAAGGACTTAAAATAAATAGAACTGACAGGGATTTTAGTCGACAAGGACAATTTAAAACGTACAAATTCGGAGCGCCATCTCTTACTTGGCGGCGGAATGATTTACGTACTTTTTTGTTGTGAGGCGAAGCCCACTTCCACAATGCACAAATTTAAACTTAATCAATAATTACATAACAATAAACATTCAAAATAAAATTCACAAAGAAAGGAAAAAGAAAAACAAACGACAATCGTAAGTTTTACGGAAAAAACGAACCGAAGAAAGAAAAACGGAAACAATCAAGGACAAAACGAAACACTTTTTGACGATAGAGAAACAATCGAAATGTACGAAACGGTAAGGCCCAGTTTTACAATCGTGGAATAAGGACGGAATAACCGTTCGCCGAATATCCTTTAATGTTCCTCCATATCTGCGTCACACAGAAATTCGATTGGAATGAACATTCAAGACGTACCTACAAGGTAAATTTAAAACGTACAAATTCGGAGCGCCATCTCGTATTCGGCGGCGGAATGATTTATGTACTTTTTCGTTGTGAGGCGAAGCCCACTTCCACAATGCACAAATTCCGAGCGCCATCTCTTATCTACTAGTGGAATGATTTTCGAAATGGAAAAAATAAGGTTCCCGACGAAAACGAGAAAACAAATGACAATCGTAATAGGAAATTCAAACTTAATCAATAATTACATATGTAATAATACACATTCAAAATAAAATTCACAAAGAAAGAAAAAGAAAAATAAGAACAAACGACAATCGTAAGTTTTACGGAAAAAACGAACCAAAGAAAGAAAAACGGAAACAATCGAGGACAAAACGAAACACTTTTTGACGATAGAGAAACGATCGAAATGTAAGAAACGGCAAGGCCCAGTTTTACAATCGCGGAATAAGGACGGAATAACCGTTCGCCGAATATCCTTTAATGTTCCTCCATATCTGCGTCACACAGAAATTCGATTGGAATGAACATTCAAGACGTACCCACAAGGTAAATTTAAAACGTACAAATCGGAACGCCATCTCTTGTTTGGCGGCGGAATGATTTTCTTTTTCGTTGTGACTATAGTGAGGGGAAGCCCGTTCCCACAGTGCACAAATTCGGAGCGCCATCTCTTATCTACTAGTGGAATGATTTCCGAAATTGACAAAATAAGGTCCCTGAAGAAAACGAGAAAACAAATGACAATCGTCAAACTTTATAAATAATTATGTAATAATAAACATTCAAAATGAAATTCACAAAGAAAGAAAAGGAAAAAGAAGAACAAACGACAATCGTAAGTTTTACGGAAAAACCAACCAAAGAAAGAAAAACGGAAACAATCGAGGAAAAAACGAAACACTTTTTGACGATAGAGAAACAATCGAAATGTAAGAAACGGTAAGGCCCAGTTTTACAATCGTGGAATAAGGACGGAATAACTGTTCGCCGAATATCCTTCAATGTTCCTCCACAGAAATTCGATTGGAATGAACATTCAAGACGTACCCACAAGGTAAATTTAAAACGTACAAATCGGAACGCCATCTCTTGTTTGGCGGCGGAATGATTTTCTTTTTCGTTGTGACCAGTGAGGGGAAGCCCGTTCCCATAGTGCACAAATTCGGAGCGCCATCTCTTATCTACTAGTGGAATGATTTCCGAAATGGACAAAATAAGGTCCCTGAAGAAAACGAGAAAACAAATGACAATCGTCAAACTTTATAAATAATTATGTAATAATAAACATTAAAAATGAAATTCACAAAGAAAGAAAAGGAAAATGAAGAACAAACGACAATCGCAAGTTTTACGGAAAAAACGAACCACAGAAAGAAAAACGGAAACAATCAAGGACAAAACGAAACACTTTTTGACGATAGAGAAACAATCGAAATGTACGAAACGGTAAGGCCCAGTTTTACAATCGCGGAATAAGGACGGAATAACTGTTCGCCGTATATCCTTTAATGTTCCTCCATATCTGCGTCGCACAGAAATTCGATTGGAATGAACATTCAAGACGTACCTACTTCGAAATTCACAATGAGAAAAGGAGAGAAAGGAAAATTGAAGATAAATTTCATTGTTGCAAAACGGTAAACAATTAAAAACAAAAAATTAAGAACAGCATCGAAGTAGACTCATCACCAGACAGCGGCCGGTGTTAGTTCGATTCAATGTCGGGAGTGGCGACCTAAGGTCATCCGCTTTCCTAAACTGATTGACGTTTGACGGATGACAGTTGTCAAACAGTTGCAGTTCTAACTTAACGTGACACAACCTACAATGACATTTCGCCCAGATCTAGAGCAATGAGCCAAGGTCTTCCGCTCTCTGGTCATCACTTTCAATTACATAGACGAAACTAAGGGTGATTAAACACAAAACTAGGAGCGTTCAGTTGAAAAGCTCATCAAGTTGGTTTTGATTTTTGTTTTATGAAAGAAGGACGAAAGAAGACAATTTCTTAAATCGACTGACGTTCGACGGATGAGAGTTGTCAAACAGTTGCAGTTGTAACTTAACGTGACATAACCTAAAGCGGCATTCGCCTAGACCTTTACAATTAATAACCTGCTTCACATTAAACAGCTGATATATGAATTGTAATTAAATGAAAAGAAGTCATACAATAAAAGAACGTAACAAAATTTTAAGAAAACTAATTGTGGCTGTAATAAAGGAATATAAAATGGTGCGCGATTGCGCAACAAAACAAACAAATACGTAATCGGTAAAATAGCCAATTAGAATTTAAATGAATTTTGTTTTTCCGGTCGGTAACTTTCCGACCCGTTTCCGAACGCGCTCACGTGCCACCGATGTTTCCTCCATTATTTGAATAGCGCAACGACGACGGCCTGCGTCAAATAAAAATTGCGACGCATACCTCGCTGTTAAGTCATTTAATCAGTATGTGCCGCCAATTAGAATGCTAAATTGGACTTAGTTTTCAGTGCGCGGATTAATTAAGGAAATATGACCATTGTTCCGTCAGACAGAGGACAAATAATAATCGTTTAATTGTTTACCGCGAATACTAATCGACCGTCGGCCAATTAAGACGCCCTAAATCGATATTCTCGTTTTTTGCGTCGACAATGTATGTATGTCGTACGTTGGCAGCCCCTCGTAAAATGCTTCGGCTCTTTTAATTGTTGATCTTTGACAAATCGTAAACTCGACGATTTTATGTACCCACTTCTTCTCTCTCCTACTCGTTTCATCAAGGTAAGGAAAATTACTAATTGAAGTTGAACACGTATGCATTGCGAAATCCTTCGTCATTGTTGCAATCAAAGAACTTACGTAAGTTCTAATTTTAAAAAAATAAATAGATTTTAAATGTTTTTTAAAAAACGGGATGAAATCCATCGCTGGGGTTGGCAGCGATAAATAGCCCAAGTTGGCAACCCTGAATGTCGTTGTAACAAAACCAAAAAAAATCGATGCTTAATCATGGCGTTCGTTTTCGATTCCGACTCGCCGAGTTTCGCTGATCTCATTGAACGCACCTAATACATACATATTTAGAAATGCTGAAACTGTTACTTTCCATGTAAATGGACATTAAATTTCGCTAGCAGTAAATATAAGCGTTTACTGTTTTGCTGCGACAAAATAAGCTTTGCTGACATCATTGAACAAATCTAACCTCTGTTAACCAGACGATCCTTCCACGTAACATACGACGCTCATGAAAATTAAGGTTATGTTCAAAGTCCTAAGTATTTTGCTGCGACGTCTTTTCCGATCCGCTGAATGTCGCCGGTCTCATTGAACGCAGCTAATATTTTAAACCGTCGCACAAAAAAACCGTTTTGATGTAAAATGATTTCGACTTACGTGAAAAAAAAAGACATTTCCGATTCGCTCGATTTTTCAAGTCTCGCTGAACGCAGCTGGTATTCCGAGATGCCGCCTTTAAAAAACAGTTATCGCTTCCCTGCGACCGCTCTGCTGAATTTTGCTGGTCTCATTGAACACACCTAGTATTTTGCTGAACGTAATAGGTTTTGACTTATGTCACTTTAACTACGAGTAAACGTGAGCGCCTATTGTTTTGCTTGCGCTTAAACATGACGCTCGTTTTTTCGATTTGCTGAATTTTGCAGGTGTCGTTGAACGCAACTCGTATTTGGAGATTGTCGTCAAATGCGAATACAAATTGTCGTTGTTCTGCGACCAGAAAACGCGCGATTAACGACCGGTTCGCTCAGCTTTGCTGACTTCGTTGAACAGACCTAATATTTTGATATGCTAAATTTAATTGATTTTGACTTGTGTCACTTTAGTCACGAGTAAACGTGAGTGCCTATTGTTTTACTTGCATTTAAACATGGCGCTC
The DNA here is from genome assembly GCA_033060865.1 of Dorcus hopei. NCBI lineage: Eukaryota > Metazoa > Arthropoda > Insecta > Coleoptera > Lucanidae > Dorcus > Dorcus hopei. Next base: position 5,292,084 of record CM065425.1, on the reverse strand, counting down.
GATGCTTTCGTTTTCGATTCGCTGAATTTTGCAGGTCTCGTTGAACGCAACTCGTATTTGGCGATTGCCTTGAAGTGCGAATACAAATTATCGTTTTGATGCGACCAGAAAACGCGCGATTAACGTCCAGTTCGCTCAGTTTTGCTGACCTCATTGAACACACGTAATATATTTGAGGTGCTGAAACTGTTACCTCACAAACAAAAACGTTTCAATGTAAATTGATTTCCATTTAGGTATGTGAAGAAAAGGCGACGTCGAGTTTGACTATCAGCCAATACAAGCGCTTTCCGTTTCGCTGAATTTTGCAGCTCTCATTGAACGCATCTCGTATTCTGAGATGCTGCAACTGTTGCCTTCAAAAAGAAATTATTGTTTTGTTGCGACCGAACATCACCCCATTAACGTCTGCGCATCCGATCCGCTGAGTTCTGCTGACCTCATTGAACGCACATAATATTTTGAGACACCTACTGAAACTGTTGTCTTCCAAAAAGAAGAAGTTTCCATGTAAGTCAATTTTGACTCTTGTCAAGAAAGTCGGTCGTTGAGTTTTACCAAACATGGCGTTCGACGCCTTCGTTTTCAATTCGCTGACTTTCGCAGCTCTCATTGAACGCATCTCGTATTCTGAGATGATACGACTGTTGCCTTCAAAAGAAATTATTATTGTCCTGCTGCGACCAAACATGATGATCAGCATCTTCTTTCCGATCCGCTGAGTTTTGCTGACGTCGTTGAACGCACTTAAATTTTTAAGACGCCGAAACCGTTGCCTACCAAAAAAATAATATAAATTGTAAATCAAAAAAGGAAATATTAGCGTTTATTGTATCGCTTGCGACCAAACGTGACGTTTGACGTTTTCGTTTCGGATTCGCTCTAAGTTCTGCAGGGCTCATTGAATGCACCTAGCTTTTTAATATGCGGAAACTGTTGTCTTAAAAGATATAAATTATTCTTTCGTTGCGAACAAATAACATGCGATCGACGTCTTCGTATCCGGTCCGCTGAGTTTTGCTGACCTCACTGAACGCACCCAATACTTCGAGATGCTTCAAAAGAAATTATTATTCTGCTGCGACCAAACTTGATGATAATCGACGTCTTTTTTCCGATCCGCTGAGCTTTGCTGACCTCGTTGAACACTCTTAATATTTTGAGATGCTGAAAGTGTTGTCTTCCAAAAAAATTCATGGAAATTGTAAATCAAAAAAGAGTCGACAGTGAGTTTAACTAAAAGGAAATATTAGCGCTTATTGTATCGCTCGCGAGCAAACGTGACGTTTGACGTTTTCGTTTCGGATTCGCTCTGAATTCTGCAGGTCTCATTGAATGCACCTACCTTCTTAGTATGCAGAAACTGTTGTCTTAAAAGAAATAAATTATTCTTTCGCTGCGAACAAATAACACGCGATCGACGTCTTCGTATCCGGTCCGTGGAGTTCTGCTGACCTCATTGAACACAAGTGATACATTGAGATGCTGAAACTGTTGCTTTCAAAAGAAATCATTGTTCTGCTGCGACCAAACGTGATAATGGACGTCTTCTTTCCGATCCGCTGAGTTTTGCTGACCTCGTTGAACACACTTAAAATTTTGTTGTTGTCTTCCAAGAAATGTATGTAAATTGTAAATACAAAACGAGACGATAGTGAGTTTAACTAAAAGGAAATATTAGCGTTTATTTGTATGGCTTGCGACCAAACATTTGTGACATTTGACGTTTGACGTTTTCGTTTCGGATTCGCTCTGAGTTCTGCAGGTTTCATTGAATGCGCCTAGCTTTTTAATATGCAGAAACTGTTGTCTTAAAATAAATAAATAATTCTTTCGCCGCGAACAAAATCTTCGTATCCAGTCCGCTGAGTTTTGCTGACCTCATTGAACACACCTAATACTTTGAGATGCTGAAATTATTGCTTTAAAAAAAAAATTATTGTTCTGTTGCGACCGAACTTGATGATCAACATCTTCCTTCCGATCGGCTGAGTTTTGCTGACCTCGTTGAACACACTTAATATTTTGAGATGCTGAAACTGTTGCCTACCAAAAAATTAATGTAAATTGTTGTCTTAAAAGAAATTATTCTTTCGCTGCGAACAAATAACACGCGATCGACGTCTTCGTATTCGGTCCGCTGAGTTTTGCTGACCCGATTGAACACACCTAATATTTTACAATTTACATTTCAAGTTACATACATAAACAACCATGTTTTTGCTTGCCACCATAAGCAAATTAACAACTATTATTTGTAATGATTAATGAAACGCATTTGACAATGACGGAGGTACTCGGTCGGTATTGGCTTTGCGCACGCGCACCAATAGAAGAGCGACTTCTCGGGTGCATTTGACATCACGCTCGGAGCGCTCGGGGTCTTCCTTTTTCTCACTCTAACATACACTGAAACTCATTCGCTCTCCGTCATACTTTTGCTCAGAGCGTGCCCCGAGCGTAATGCCGAACGCACCCCTCGTGTAACGTAGATATCGACCGATAGAATCTAGCGGCGGTAAATTTGAAGCGAGACGTTTTACCTATTCGTTTATTTTTTGTAGTTTGAAGCAAATTAAGGAAATTTTCTCGATTATTAAATCGAGTGCGGTGATTCATGAGTGATTCGAAATAAAAAGGAACGCGTCCGGACTTCGGTACGTCAAATCGCAGCGCACAAAAGAATGAATGACATAATAAATAAACTGGCAAAATCCCTTCGGCGGCCAACAACTGTCAATAATGATGTCTCTGGCTGAAATGCGACGACGACGGCGGCGCGTTCCAACTCCAACTTTGGTTACAGAACGCGGTAGACTCAACTCTTGTCCTTTCACGGTCATCGCGCTTCATTTCGACCTGCGTGCGATATATGTTAACATGCAAATTGGATAATTAATGCTCGGTTTAGATCACCGCCTGCGTGGGTTTTAACAACATTAGATCCACGTGGTACGAGAGGAAAAACAAAACCAAACAGCTTGAGGCCGGTTTATTTAAATGAAGATGTCCTTCAGAGGGACTATTGCGAGTATGTTCTCTCCTAGCCTACGTGCGACCTTAATGATGAGGGCGGAAAGGACCGGGGAGAATTCTTCGTGCAGCGCCCTCCAGTTTACGTTCAGCTTATCATTCGTTCGTTTTCCTATAGAAACTCAAGTTTACTACTCGCTTACTTTTTGGGCACCTTCATCGAGCCTTACCCAGTTCCTCGTCCCCATCATATAAATCGTCGATGTCATATACAGCCCGTTCCAAATCGTACTGCACGGTGACGTCGAGGACCTTCACGTAATGCGTCTCTTCCTTCTCGAGGATCCCCATGTGCCAAGTGAAGTTGAAGACGGGCCTGACTGAAATACGTCGTGCGTTTTTTTTTTGTTTTTGTTTTTGTCGTCGAGGCCTTTCGCTTACCGAAAGTCAAGTTTGCCGTTCCCCCGCCCCATATGGGCGTGCGCAAGATTCGCCCCTCGATTTCGTAATTTCCAACGAACGTCAGGGCTTGCATGGTGATGACCTCGACTGACACCAGGGTTGCAAAGTCGATCCTGCAATAATCACTAAATCAACCGAACTCACAAGAAGGGTGCCCTGAGACAAGGTGGGGGCGGCTAATAAGAATCGGCGCAAGGGTAGTGCTGATGCCGAAAGGTGGACAATCCAATTTCGCCGAGAAACCGAAACAAAAATAAAAAAGAACGATTGTTACCTGGAGTCGAGTTTTGGGCAAAGGAAACTGCGGAAAAACAAAAGAGATTCTCCAAACTTTTGACGGAACTAGAAACTTTCTTGAACGTTTTGCTGATAAACTGAAATAAAAGTAAAACGACAATTGCTAGACAGTGTTTGTTTCTAATTGTTAAAGGAAACTGCGAAAAACAAAAGAGAATTTTCAAACTGACTTAAAGTTAACGAAAAATTTCGACAGAACTATATTCGGCAAGTTCTTTGTGACGTCTCTGATCTATATTCGTCAAGTTCTTGGTGAAGTCTCCGATCTATATTCGTCAAGTCCTTGGTGAAGTCTCCGATCTATATTCGCCAAGTCCTTGGTTCTAGAGTGGACGAATTTTAAGAAGTCTATCCTTTGGTAACGTCCATGGATTTTATGAAGCTTATGATAAGCCCATGGGTCCATGTTTTAGTAAAGTCCGTGGATGTTATGAAGTCTATAAGCTCATAAGTCCATGTTTTGGTAAAGTCCATGGATTTTACTTTGATGAAAACGCGAGAAATTTTGTAAAGTATATCATTTTAGTAAATTCAATGAATTTGTGTAGAATCTAAAGAATGCGTTCTTCGTTCTGTGTTTAAATTGCTGCATCTCCTTTCATTCAAAATATTTTTTAGATTTCTATTTTCAAAACCTTTGCTTCGTTGGATTCGACGCGAAGCGATTTAAACGATATTTTCTTTTTGGTAAAAAAAGTACAATAATCACACAAAGTATGGAATCAGTTGAATGCAAAAGCTCGGTAGTTCATCTTTGGATACTTAAGTAACTAATTCTTCTTCGGTAATTCTACAGTAGTTATCGATGAGATGTATTTTGTAAGGTCTAGGACTCTAAAGTCCTTTGATTTTTTGAAATCTATGATTTTAAAGCCCATGGATTTTATGAAGTCTATAATTTTAAAGTCCATGGATTTTTTTGAAGTCTATGATTTTAAAGTCCATGGATTTTTTTGAAGTCTATAATTTTGAAGTCCATGGATTTTATGATGTGTTGGTTTAAGGAAGTCTAGTTTTGTAAGTAAAGTGAATGGTCATTCGTTTTCGTAAATTCTGTAAAGTAAAAAACAAACGCCAAATACATAATACTAAATCGAAAAAAAGAGATGTGAATTTCCAGAGATGATACATATACATAGAAGTGTTGATTATTTTTTTCTTCTTAATCTACAAAAAAGAAAACTAATAACAAAAGACAGTCGAGCTTTCAGGTTAGGAAAAAAAGTCAAATTTAAATTGTTGTGTGTTTCCGGCGATGACTAAGTAACTGAGTAATTAATTCTTCTTCGTTAATTCTATAGTAGTTATCGATGAGATGTATTTTGTAAGGTCTAGGACTCTAAAGTCCTTTGATTTTTTGAAATCTATGATTTTAAAGTCCATGGATTTTATGAAGTCTATGATTTTAAAGTCCATGGGTTTTATGAAGTCTATGATTTTAAAGTCCATGGATTTTTTTGAAGTATATAATTTTGAAGTCCATGGATTTTACGATGTGTTGGTTTAAGGAAGTCTAGTTTTGTAAGTGAATGGTCATTCGTTTTCGTAAATTCTGTAAAGTCAAAAACAAACGCCAAATGCATAATACTAAATCGAAAAAAAGAGATGTGAATTTCCAGAGATGATACATATACATAGAAGTGTTGATTATTTTTTTCTTCTTAATCTATAAAAAAGAAAACTAATAACAAAAGACAATCGAGCTTTTAGGTTAGGAAAAAAAGTCAAATTTAAATAGTTGTGTGTTTCCGGCGATGACTAAGTAACTGAGTAATTAATTCTTCTTCGTTAATTCTATAGTAGTTATCGATGAGATGTATTTTGTAAGGTCTAGGACTCTAAAGTCCATTGATTTTTTGAAATCTATGATTTTAAAGTCCATGGATTTTATGAAGTCTATGATTTTAAAGTCCATGGGTTTTATGAAGTCTATGATTTTAAAGTCCATGGATTTTTTGAAGTCTATAATTTTGAAGTCCATGGACTTTATGATGTCTTGGTTTAAGGAAGTCTAGTCTTGTAAGTAAAGTGAATGGTCATTCGTTTTCCTAAATTTTGTAAAGTCAAAAAACAAAAGCCAAATGAAACCGAATGAAATAGAATAAAAAGGTTGTACATTTCCAGTGATGATGAAGAAGTGTTGATTATTTTTTTTATTATCTTAAAAAAAATAATAACAAAAGACAATGAAGCTTTCAGGTTAGGAAAAAAGTCAGATATAAATTGTTGACTTTTTCCGGTGATGACGCAGAAACAATGACATGAACATTACAACCCTTCTGTTTTCGTTTAACAAAAAACAAAAGACAATCGAGTTTCAGAGTTGAAAAGGACATGAAAAATGACACGGCACGTTAAAAGAATTGTCAGCTTCAAGTTGAAGACACGATTTTCCGTCGTCCACTCCGTTATAGTCTATAAGTTATAAGTCTATAGTTTTAAAGTCCATAGATTTTAAGAAATCTATGATACGATTTTAAATTCTATGCATTTTATGAAGTCTATAAGTAGCTTCAAAGTCCATGGATTTCATAAAGTCTGTAGTTTTAAAGTCCATGGGTTTTATAAGACCAAAGATTTCTTTTTAATTCTTGGCGTTTTGTGCAGTATTTTTCTTACGATTTTGAAGAGGATAGATCTTTATTAGTAGCATGACTTTAAAGAGAACGAATCTGATTTAATTTAATTTAATGAAGTCTATAGTTTTGAAGACTCTGGGTTTCAAGAAGTCTATGATTTTAAAGTCCATGCGTTTTATGAGATCTATAGTCTTTAAAGTTTTATGAAGTCTATAGTTTTAAAGTCCATAGATTTTAAGAAATCTATGATACGATTTTAAATTCTATGCATTTTATGAAGTCTATAAGTAGCTTCAAAGTCCATGGATTTCATAAAGTCTGCAGTTTTAAAGTCCATGGATTTTATAAAACCGAAGATTTCTTTTTAATTCTTGGCTTTTTGTGCCGTATTTTTCTTACGATTTTGAAGAGGGTAGATCTTTATTAGTAGCATGACTTTAAAGAGAACGAATCTGATTTAATTTAATTTAATGAAGTCTATAGTTTTGAAGAGCCTGGGTTTCAAGAAGTCTATGATTTTAAAGTCCATGCGTTTTCTGAGATCTATAGTTTTTAAAGTCCTAGAGTTTTATGAATTCTATGATATTTTAAAGTTCATGGCTTTTTATACAGTATTACGACTTTAAAGAAGATGGATTTTATTTACTCAGTGGTTTTAAATTGGTAAAGAAAACTACGAAAAACAAAAGAGAATCTCCAAACTGACTGAAAATCACTGAAAAATTTCGACAGTTTTTATTTCTAACTGACAAGGGAAATTGATGAAAACAAAACACAAAACGAAAGAGTTTCCAAACTGACTGAGAGTAAAAAAAAATGAAAATTTTGCTGAGACGAACAGAAACAAAAGTAAAAAAAAACAACTTTGGATAGAGTCGGCTTTTGTTTCTAGCTGGCAAAGAAAATTGTGGAAAACAAACGACAAAACAAAAACAATTGATTGAAAAGCAACGAGAGACGTCGACGGAACTCGACGAAACTTTTGCTAAAAACGACAACTGAAATGAGGCGGAAGAAAAACAAAAGAATATAAGCGAAAAACAAAAGACGGCGCGCCAAACTGAAACGAAACAACAAAATTAAAGCAAAACAACACGACGAACATTGCGAGACACAAAAGACGGTTTCTTTCAGCTGTTGAATTAATTACACGAAATGCCAAAACAAGAAACAAAACAAATGCGACTTTCAAGTTGTTGCCCCCCCCCCATTGTCGGTTAAAAAAATACGTCCTTCGCTCGCCTAAAAAGAAAGCCATTACGCAGAAGCTTCAGACTCGGACTCAGCGTCTTCGATTTTTCTAAAAAAAATCGGCACTATTCTTACTCGCGGCTCCCATTTTTTGATTCCATGCGCCCCCCTCCCTTGACGGCTAAAACTTACGTAGTGTTGATCATCCTCGTCGTTTCGAAACCATGGACGGAAACGTCGCTGAGATTCAACCTCAGATTTTCAGTGACGATGCTCGCCTCGAGGACTTTGAGGGGGTTGAGCGGAGGGAAGTTGTATTTCCGATCGCCTTCAATTAGATTTCGTCAATCTTTTTAAAATTATTTCGGACGTTAACGTAGAACAAGCGGGTCGAAACCGACAACGACCGACATTCGCTCTAAAGCCAGGGTTTCCTAGGGCAGTCGGTCGGACCGAAAACAAAACAAAGAAATTTTTCGCTTTTGGTTGTTTCGGTATCGGTCGGTTTCCGTCGGTCGACTATCCTAGGAAACCCTAGCTTCGGTCGCGTTCGGTTTCGTCCGGTCGATTTCCTAGAAAACCCTAGCTAGTACCTGGAATTAAATGTGGTATGGCGTCGTTCGCGTGCTCCAGGAAACACTGCTCGATTTGGGGGTCGTTCCTATGGCACGGGATGATGTAGGGGGCTACAGATAGAATTTTTTCAAAAGCTAGAAATTCCAAAAGGGGATGGCACTTACGTAAAGGCAGGGTCGATAATTTTGCGACGAAAAACGGGAAGATCAGCCACGCTCTCGCCATGATCATAACAGTCGACTAAAATCACCGCCGCCGCCTTCAACAATCAATTTAAAACGTCCTCACTTTTTTATTTTTTACGGCGCCGATTAGCGGACATAAAATCGCAATTAAAACCAATTAACCAAATGGGTAATTAAGAAATGATTGCAAAATTCAAATGCACGGTTTTCTTTTTTTTTAGGTTCGGAGATACAAAGGCGAGATTAGAAACGCACACACGCACAGTCCGCACGATTTCAATTACATATTCCCGCTTTCATCTCGCCCGTCAGGCCCGCGCTTAAACGCACAAATTCGACAGCTGCCATTTACGTGTCACTTTTAAATGAACGGGCTCCCCCCCGTCATAATCAACGACTTTTCCAGGAATCGCTTCTCTTTTCGGGCTGCGCGCTCGAAAAAGGCAGAAGCCAACGAACGAAACGGACAAGCGGACGGAAATAAAATCCTAAATTTAGTAGTCATCTCGTCTTCTCCTAAAAGGCGAAGGACCGTCACTTCTAATGACGGAATTTTAAAAAATTCTGAGGTCACGTTTCCGAAAAAAATTCGAAAAAGTCAGAAAATTGTAGTTTTTGGGGCCCCCACTGGAATGCAGGCCCGCACTTATGTTTGCTTCCCCGTAAATACAACACCGGGACCATCGTACATACATTCCTTCAAGTTTAGCTCGAATCGGCCGCCAAATAAGACACGTGGATTGTTTCGAAGGGTCAAAAACGTGCATTTTTTGAAGTCCGGGCCTGTATTTGCTCACTCGAGCATCCGAGTCAAAATTAAACATCACCATCGGATTCTCCGGCACTTTTCAGTCGTTAAAAGTCGCGATTTTGCAATCAGATTCCATTTAGGGGGTCGAAAAAATTCGCGAAAATTCGCTCACAAAGTTTGGGCCTCGTCTGCCCTTTTGATTTGTCGGTGACGCGTGCGCCGCCAAAAATCGCCCCAAGGATATGTTCGAAACATGTTTATGGCGCGTTTTATAAACACTGCGACTTTAGTTAGGCCAACAGAACCGGACAGGACCACCGCGATTTTAAAAGGGAAAGAAAAAGTGTTCGTCTTTGGGGCCCCGCTCGGAGACAGACCCGGATTTGGAGTTGATCTCGTGTAAGGACAACGTCAGGGCCACGACACGTATATTCCTTTAAGTTTAGCTCGAATCGGTCGCCAAATAAGACACGTGGATTGTTTCGAAGGGTCAAAAACGTGCATTTTTTTAAGTCCGGGCCTGTATTTGCTCACTCGAGCATCCGAGTCAAAATTAAACATCACCATCGGATTCGCCGGAATTTTTTAGTTAAAGGAAGTCGCCATTTTGCAATCAGGCGCCATTTAGGGGGTCGGAAAAATTCGCGAAAATTTGCTCACAAAGTTTGGGCCTCGTCTGCCCTTTTAATTCGTCGGTGACGCGTGCGCCGCCAAAAATCGCCCCAAGGATATGTTTATAATATGTCTATGGCGCGTTTTATAAACTCTGCGACTTTCGTTAGGCCAGCAGAGCCGGATAGGACCATGGCGATTTTAAAAGGGAAGGAAAAAGTGTTCGTGTTTGTGGCACCGCTCGGGTACAGACCCGGATTTGGAGTTGATCTCGTGTAAGGACAACGTCAGGGTCACGACACGTATATTCCTTTAAGTTTAGCTCGAATCGGTCGCCAAATAAAACACGTGGATTGTTTCAAAGGGTCAAAAACGTGCATTTTTTGAAGTCCGGACCTGTATTTGCCCGAACAAGCATCTAAGACAAAATTAAACGTCACCATCGGATTCTCCGGCACTTTTTGGTCATTGGGAGTCGCGATTTTGCAATCAGATGCCATTTAGGGGGTTGAAAAAATTCTTCGTAAGAAGAGCAAATCGGATGGAACGACTTCCGTCGTCAAGGGGACGATCGGGGGTATTCTCCGGTCCAACCACCATGACGATATCGCTTCCGGTTTCGGAGAAAGGATTTTTTTCCATCAGCTACCTACCCGGCGCCAACTTTCATACTCCTTCGTATGAAGAACGAACCGGACGGGACGACCTCCGTCGCGAAGGGGAAGATCGGGGGTATCCTCCGGTTCCAACCACCATGACGATAACGCTTCCGGTTTCGGAGAAAGGATTTTTTCCGTCAGCTACCTACCGGGAGTCAACTTTGAGGCCCTCCCAAGCAGGTTCTGTGTAATCTTCCTTCGTGCTTCGAACGGCCGACTTTAAAAAATCGCGGCGCGGCTTCTTCGTATTAAGAACGAACCGGACGGGACGACCTCCATCGCGAAGGGACGATCGGGAGTATCCTCCGGTCCTGAGCGATGATCAGTTCGGGTTCAGGAAGGGAAAATCCACAGAGGATGCGGTAAACAGAGCGCTGCAAGACATCAACGAATCAGACAGTACCTATGCGCTGGCAATCTTTGTGGACATAGCGGGTGCCTTTGACAACCTATGGTGGCCTGCTTTATTTGCAGAGATGAAGAAAATCAACTGCCCAGTAGAGATATACAGGCTGTTGCGGAGCTACTGTCAAGACAGATATGTGACAGTACACAGCCCTGGCGAAAATATCTCCAAGCGCATAACGAAAGGTTGCCCGCAGGGCTCCATCTGTGGACCAATATTCTGGGACATAATGATGGATGTCCTGCTCAAGGAATTAAAAAACAACAGAAATGTAGAGGCAACAGTGGCGTATGCGGATGACCTCTTGATACTTGTCACGAGTGAATCTAGAGCCGAACTAGAGCTAAAGGCTACACAGATCATGACAGAAGCAAGTCGGTGGTGTAAGAAGAACAAAATGCAAATTGCGACAACCAAGACAACGATGTCGTTACTTAAAGGTAGCCTGTCCAGGAACCCGGTGGTCAAAATGGAAAATAAGTCAATCCGTCGAAAAGAAAGCAACAAGTATCTTGGTCTAATTTTGGACGAAAAACAAAACTTCCTAGAACATATACAGTGGGTATCCATGAGGACGACTAATATCACGCAAAAAATAATGAGCCTTTCGACGAGGCAGTACAGGATACCTCTCCAGGTAGTGAAAGGCTACATGAACACAGTCATGGCCACCATGCTTAGATATGGAGCCAGCGTCTGGGCGCACCGACTTTTCCTAATCAAACCCAAGAACATCGTGAGAAGAGTCCAGAGGGGTGTTCTCCTGAGGGCAACAGGAGCCTTCGGAACCACCTCATTGGAAGCTCTTGCAGTGGCAACGGTAACTCTTCCCATTGACTATGACATACGCCGAAGGGCAGCTACTTACTGGCTGAGGCGGGGAAGGCAGGACCTAGTGCGGAAAATAGTGGGAGAACAAGCGGGAACAAAACGAGAAATAAGAGAAAAGATCGAGATAGCATGGCAAAATGATTGGGAATCCAGTACCAAGGGGGCCAGGCTAAAGACGCTGTTCCCCACTATACTACACAGGAACAACCTCGACTACATTCAATCATCGAGAGGTATGGTACACTTCCTCACGGGTCATGGGCCATACTCAGCACACTTGCACCGAATGGGAATGAGAGACTCCCCGGTCTGTGAGTGTGGATACGAGGAGGGAACGCCAGAGCACAAAATTTTTGAATGCCCAACTGCGGCTACTGAGGCTATCACAGAGATGCGACAACAACTTATTGGCAAAACCACAAAAAGAAAACTGTCAAGCAAACAGGACGCCGAGATACTGGATAGGCTTGCCGACGCAGTATCTCGGAAGGAATTGGAAATATACCAGAACAGAAGGGAAGAAAGATAAGTACTCCGGCAAGTAAACAAGGTAACAACTAGGACTGATGCCTGAGCGCAGCTGGAGAGCCAGCGGCGAGCAGGAATTCCAGCCCTAATACCTCTCAATACCTCTCAATATCGGAATGGACTACACCAGACAGGAACGTCGAATGTCAATAGGCTCAAACAGTAGCAAGGAGAAACTGGGAACACTAGAAGAGGAACATCAGGGGCTGTAGCCAGCACTCAGCTGGATGGCCAGTCGAGGGCAAGGAAAACAGTCTGAAAAGCATTCTCCAACCAGCAGACCCTTAAAACCTATTGTGCATAAAAAGTGTGAATGACAAGAAAGTGACAGTGCGCGATAACTTGCAACTAAGTATTAAGTGATTAAGGACATTTAACCACGGACTAGACTAACAATAATTGGACAACTTTAATGGACACTAGTGTACACATAAGCTAGGATAAGTAACTTGTAGGAAATTGTTAATAATAAGGCAAAACAAGCAACAATCGGACAATTCTAATGGACATTACAACTAAGTTAGGATAAATTAGTTTGTAGAAAAACTGTTAGAAGTAAGGAAAAACAAACAAATAAAGAACACACGTAGGAAATCAAATTACAAAAAGAAGGATGTGCCACCCCCTCACGATAAGAGGCGGTAACGAAGCGGGGGTCCCGGCACCTTGGCCGTCATAAAAATCCCCCGCACGGCTAAGCGCACCTCTCCTTCCTTGAAACTACGGCTAGGATTAAGTTAGATTAGGCGCATGGCTAGGCATAATTGTGGTTGCAAATAAGTAAATAAATAAATAAATATCCTCCGGTCCAACAGCATGACGATATCGCTTCCGGTTTCGGAGAAAGGATTTTTTTCGTCAGCTACCTACCCGGCGCCAACTTTGAGGCCCTCCCAACCAGGACGTCAGATGACACATAACTTTGGACGGGGGGAAGGGGGCTCCCAAGCGATATAGTCGCGATGGTGGAGCTGGAGGATATCCCCATCCTTCTGCTCCACGATGGAGATCGTCCCGTCCGGTTCGCTCGCGATTTTTTAAAGTCGGACGCTTGAAGTCATGCAACTTCCTATGTTCCGGATTGAAAATGCTCACTCGGTATATTGTCGCATTTAAAAGGAAGTAAAAATTATGATAATTATTTTACGAATTACGAATTAAGGCGACGGGCCACTGCACGCGAAACTAAGCTAAGCGAAACTAAGTTTTTTGAAAATTAGATTCAACGTAATCTTACGCGGACGAGGCAACCGAGCGAAGATAAACATTGTTTTATACCTTTGCTATCCTAACTTCGCTTCCCTTAGCTTTAGTTGCCACGTTCGCGTAAGATTATGTTGGATCTAATTTTCAAAAAACTTAGTTTCGCTTAGCTTAGCTTAGTTTCGTGTTCAGTGGCCGCCTGCCTTTAAGATTAGGAATTAAAGTTACGAGAAATGAGATACGGCAATGTCCTCTTATAAACTTTAATTTAAACTTTACATTACTTGAACTTAGGTGGAGGGCCTGGCCAGACCTGGCTCGTAGAGTCCACTCGCTTGGCTTTGTTCACGCGCGCTTGGTTTCACACTAATTACTTCACGACTATCACCTTACTAATAATAGTGATAATTCATGTCTATCTACCTACGGTGCTACCTACCTGAGCAAATAGGCAGAAGTTTTAACACCGGAGCGGAATATTCCGGTGCTGCCAGCCAACTTCAGTGGGACGGGGGGGGGGGGGTTCAAATCCAAACCGCGAAGGCCATTTCAAAATAGGCGCCACTTAATTTTTTTTTGTACGGGGATCAGTGAAAAATTAAGAAAACACGTTACGTCCAAGACACGTTGATTTTAATCAGTCAATCAACACAGGAAACACAGACAAATAAATAATAAATGGACAACAAAAGTACAAAATTACTTTTCAAAATACTAGTGCTTTGTCGGATCCGAACTTCGCATTAATCTAAATTACAATTAACCAAACACGTAAAGAAAAGTATCTCTAGTTAAGTGCGCACGACAACGTTCGTCTACTTATATCCTATTTGCGACAGAACGAACAATCATCGGTGATTAACGGAGAAGTGTACGCAATAAGTTACATGTTTAATTGCGGCAGCTTCAAAGAAATGAATCGGAAATTAAATTCGCGTATTACTGCTCGAAAATATAATTGTAACGCTCCGACCTGTTTTTCCTCTGATGTCCGATTCGTTTGTCGGTATCTTCGCGGGGAAACAGCGGCGTCACTCAGTGATGTGCCGGCCTCCGCGTAGAGGGGCGAGGGGGAACTTCCAACGCCGTAGTTTACAACGCAATCGCAAGACCGGATCAGGACCAACTTCCGTAACCTCCCGCAGAACAATCTACGTTAGATTAGCGTCCGATACGAGAGTTCCTGATAAAAATAACTCCCAACGAAAAGCCTATAATCAATGAAATAAAACGAACGTAAGGGTCAAATCGAGAGTTGCTTCGTATAGAACTTACCCCGGTATTTCACCGAAGCTGGGACAAACCACGGAACACGCGGCTTTTCCTGTCTCACAATTGGGTCTAATCAGAGTCGGCAATTAGCCGTAGATATGCACTAACATCCCTTCGATGTAATGGCACACACAAATAAAGTATTTGACGAAAAGAAAGTGCGACCCAGGAGACGGCAAGTTTCGTTCTGGCAATGGCGCAACATTTCTCGTTTGACAGAAAAGGAACGATTATCAACAAGCGAGACACCTTCTAATTTTACCACCAGGGAACTTTCTTAGTAACAGTGGGAACCAATCGGCTGAAAGGGCAAAGTTCACGCATAATACGCGTCGCGAAGTAGAACTCCGTCACAATTTGTCCGACTACTCACAAACGCACGATTTTGCCCCTAAATAAAGATGGATTACTTATATAAAATGAACTTGTTTAATTAAATCAAGGTCCTGTTAATGGAAATATGCTGGAATGTAATTTTAAGAAAATTACGCCGGCGAAATACAGTGGATTCCTACACCGAATGCAATGCGCACAACGACGCGTTCCAAGAAACACTCCGGAACGTCGCATTACGCGTGTACAGGGTGTGTTTAGAACAGAAATTAAAAAAAAATGAACGGGAGCAATGCATATACATGGTGTATTCGGAACAGAAATGAAAAATGAACTGTAACAACGGGTCGGTCTTTTATATATTTTTTTAAATCTACGTCACAATTGGTTCCTTCGCTCTGGTGGCTGGGGGTTCGGTCCAAAGTACAAAGTTCTAAAGGTGTCAGCATCAATTAACCCTTGCCAAATTTGTTTTCTTAAAACGTTCTAATTGCCTCGATCTTAATTGGCACATGTAAACAACACGCTTACATTCCGCAGAGCTTGCATTTATACGCAAGTGGAATGTGAGCATGTGTACCGCGGCTTGTCCTACTAATCGTCAATGAAATGCACATAATTGCAATAATTACGAAACGAATTTAAATTTACTTATTTCCCCAGATAACGACATCGTGACGATACTCCTTTAAGTTTAGCTCGAATCGGTCGCCACGTGGATTGTTTCGAAGGGTTAAAAACGTGCGCTTTGTTGAAGTCCAGGCCTGTATTTGCTCGATCATGCATCTGAGTTAACCATCGGATTCTCCGGAATTTTTGAGTCATTGGAAGTTCGCGATTTTGCAACCAGATGCCGTTTAGAGGGTCGAAAAAATTCGCGAAAATTTATGGTCTTGTTACGCAACCCCAAAACATGGACGTGGGACAGTCGTACAAGTTTTCGCGAAGAGGTGGAGTGAAGAGTCTTCCAACATTGCACATGCACATATGGAAAGGGGTAGAGTGTAGAAACGCCGGAACGAGACGAACAGAAATAAAGTTCTAAATTTAGTCATCTCGAAGATGATGAAAATAAAAGTAAGACGTTTCCGGAATTTTAAACCAGCGGCACCTAAAAATAACGTTATTAATCGCGTCGAGGAAGTCTGCGCCTGCCTTTGTCTAGGCGCTCCGGGCTAAGACAATTAACACTTTTATAAATCGGAAGGGAACGCGCACGGCCTTATTTGGCCCCCGGGATTTACGAGTTTATCGATATTGCTCCTTGCATCGCATTTTGCGCCCCATTGTCTCGGCGCGAATGTCGTAATTTGTTGCGCGGCGAATTTATTTTTGCGCGCGCCCGATTTATTGAGGTGGCGCGCCGCCGTGCTCGCATTATTATGATTCTATGGAGAATAGGGGGGCTCCTTATGTGGTAAATTACGCGGCTCGCTAGACGGCCCGGCTCCGACAATGGACTCGCTAAATCAATCCGTCGTCGCAATTATCAAACGCCGATCGATTTATTAGTTTATTTGCTCGCGCAGCTGCGTAAACCATTTACCGGCGCGACCGCGCTGATAATTGTAATTTATCACCTCGACGATACGTTAACGTAAATGTTGTTAACCAAACGACCGTATTTTATTAGGTACACGAGAACGAGAACTAATTACGAAAACTGAACGGGCAACATTTAATATGGGCTCACTTTCTTATGGAGAATTAACATTAGGTACTAAACGTGTATGTATGGTTGCCTATCGTCGCTCGGTGCAGCGCGGCGCATTTTTTTAATATTCGTTAAGAAGATATGATTTGTCATAAATAAAATTGTCTTTTTATGTTAATTTAACGAGCTGCTTACGCGAACAGTATAAAGGCTGTCTAAAAATAAAACGCGTCGAGCGTGAAATGTACGTAAATTTGATATCTCGAACGACGAGCACTATTAACAGGTCTCATGTTTGATCTACAACAACAGGTAGGTAACATATCTCGAGTTCTTGCAGGCTTCTGGAAGTCCATAAGAGGAATTGCCGGCCGAGGCAGACTGCCTGGCTCTGCTGTGAGAGAGTTCAGTTGCCCATTATTGCAGATAAAGAGGATTCTACAAGAGATGCGGCTTGCATATCGAAGCGGGCCGTACTTTATTGCTTTGCAGATTGTGAGAACTTACCTACTCCACGAGAAAAACAATCCGAAGGATTGTCGCTCGAGGAATTAACAGTACGCAGCAATGTTGCACCGTGCATTACTATTGTTTTATTATTTTTTGCGCGGGGAAAAAAGTGTATCGCTTCTGCGAACGCCGCATGGACATAGGCGGTCACACACGTTGGCTTTTATTGGTTTACGAAGAATCTCGACTTCTTTGTTTCATTTTTATATCGATCGCGGTTTCATTTTTCTAATTTTTCTGCTTTCCGTCCGTCTTTATATCCCCCCACTGTAGGTACAGTAATCATGATTTCAAAGATATTTCCAATGGAAATAAAATACTCCTACAACATAGCCTTTTCTTTTTAAATTTGGCGTCGAAGTTGGCCATGAAAATTTCATTGTGAATGTGAACCATCTTCACCATGACAGTTGTTAATTTGACATTTGCAACTTGCCATACCTAACCTTGCTTTCAACTTCAATACTACGATAGGACAACACGAGAATGTGATCTATTATAATAAACGAAAAAAGATATGAGTCTGATCTGTGGCGGCACCAAACGAAAACATACAATAAGGAAATAACATTTACAAAAATACAAACAATCAAAATTGTGGTGCGTTCAGAATAAGCACCTTGTCACCGCCAACTTGGACGTTCACTTTATGGTCCGGCACTGCGGTCTCTTTGTCACCTCTGTGTCGCTTTTTTATAGCAAAACCATAAAACCGATATAAAACTTAGACGACTCTACATCAGGGGCCGAATAATTTATCTTGGCTTTATTTTTAAATTGACTTTCAATAAGGCTTATGAAGTTAACGTTCGATATGATTTGTGAAGTTGATGTAAGAAATCTGAAGATCAAGTTCAATATGAAACTTTTAAAGTTGACGTTCAATAAGGCTAGGACGTTGATGTGCAATAAGGCCTATGAAGTTGATGTTCAATAAAACATTTGAAATTAGCTTCTAATGAGACTGGTGAAGTTGAAGTTCTACACAAAAGACTGAATAATAGCAATGTAAGAAAACTGAAAGAAAGAAAAGAAAAGAAAAAATGTTTGGAGACTTATAAAGTCGACGTTCAAAACTAAAGTTCAAATGAGTATAAAAATTTTGAAGTTGACGTTCAATGTTTCAATTAATGTTTGGTAAGACTTGTGAACCTTATGTTCATTAAGACACTTACGAAATTGATGTCCAACACAAAAGTTCAAATGATGATCGATGATAATACAAGAAATCCGAAGTTGAAGTTCAGTGCAAAGCTTTTGAAACTGACGTTCAATGAAGTTGACGTTCAATTAGATCCTCTGGCTTTAACATTCATTAGACATTTTGAAGTTGACGTTTAATATACAAAAGTTCAATTGATGAGAAAGCAAAAAATCTAAAGCTGAGGCTCGATATGAAAAACAAATTGAAATTAGTGTTCAATAAAACCTACGAAGTTTAATAGGACTTATGAACTTGGTGTTCGGTAACTGAGGTTCGATACGTGAAAGTTTTGAAGATGACGTTCAATAAGACTTACGAAGTTGAAGTTAATGTTTCGTAAGACTCGTGTACTTGATGTTCAATACAAAAGTTCAGTATGAAGCTTTTAAACTTGACGTTCAATAAGACTTATGAAGTTAACGTTCAATTAGATCTATGAAATTAACATTCATTAGATGTTTTGAAGTTGGCGTTTAATATACAAAAGTTCAATTGATAAGTGAATAAGAAATCTAAAGCTGGGGGGGGAGGTTCAAATGAAAAAAAAAATGCAATTGGTGTTGAATAAAACTAACGAAGTTAACTCTTAACAGGATGTTCAATAAAAGACTTCAAGGCATAAGAGTTGAGAAGATAAGAAGGAATCTGAAGCTGAGGTTCAATAGGTACACAAAAATTTTGAAGTTGACGTTCAATAAAACTTACGAAGTTGAAGTTGATTTTCAATACAAAAGTTCAATCTGAAGCTGACTTTCAATAGAACTTACGAAGTTGTCGTTCAATTAGACCTATGTAATTAATATTCATTAGACATTTTAAAGTTGACGTTTAATATACAAAAATTCAATTGATGAGAAAGCAAAAAATCTAAAGCTGGGGTTCAATAAGAAAAAAAATTGAAATTGGTGTTCAATAAAACTTGCGAAGTTATCGTTCAATAGGACTTGTGAACTTGATGTTCAATAAGACTTATGAAGCTGACGTTCAAGTCACAAAAGTTCTAGGGTTGGGAAGGTAAGAAAAAATCTGAAACTGAGGTTCAATACAGGTACAGCTGCGGCATCAAAAAGCGGGACAGTATAATGTCGTTAGTTTAATTGTTACTTCTTAATTCTGGTAACTATATAGTAACTTAGCAAACTTCGTAGTTCATAATATACAATTATTCTGTTTGTATTCAAAATTCATATCGTGTAAATAAAAAAAAAAAAAATTAACAGTGAAACAATAAAACAATATTAGTTGAATGCCATAAGACTTGCCCCGCTTTATGATTTTTGAAATTTTAAATCCCTTAATTTTTTAAGCAACATTAGGCGTGAAAAAGTTTCTCTGGGTGTATCTGTTAAACCCACGATTTTTTAAAGTGAATTTTAATTTAGAAAAGTTTAGATCACGGCCGGCCGCCTAGATTAATGAAGCACCAGTGCTTTATGCGGCCGATCGCGTTTGAAAAAAGTCTGTTCTACGAAAACTCTCGCAAGGTTGGTAGAGCTGGATTGTGTATTAGGGTAAAGCCGAAAGTCACTGGAGGGGAAAGGGGGATGGTAACTCATGACGTCAACAAAACGCGGTAAATTTGAAAATGAATATTTTCACTTTTTATCTGTAGGTTTGATCAGTCCCCCATAAGACAAATCCTCAACCCAAGATGGCACTACCAAACCACCTCCGTCTTTCTCTGGAAAATTACACGTGTGGTTGCCCAGACGAAGAGTCTTAGCTTTGAGGTTTTTGGCTAACCACCCAAACAAATACTCAAGTCCATCTTTTCCTAGATTCGTCAAATCTGTTGTATCATTAGATGTCTTGACTTCCATGTTTTCATGTGTGTCTGATAGACTAGAAGTTGACGAATTTTCTTCTCTGATTTCAGCTCCAGATTCTCTAATCACTTCTCTCACAATGTAAACATCTGAGCAATATTTAGCGTTAGATTTGTTTTTCAAATTTGCAATTTTTCCCAGTATGATTAATCGCAATCGTTGTAAAGCGTGTAAAGGAGTAGGATGATCATTTAAGCCAGGCATGGGCATGGTAACATTTTGTTAAAAATTGCCATAAATATTTCATGGAATACAGTACACTTACGCTAACGTGAACTAATTAAAACCAGCTGTGTTCATATTTGCGCGCTTGTTCATGTTTCCGAGATGCAGTCTTCATCTCTTAAAAACAATTAAAACATGAAACATCACTTTCAACCTTTATTTATGTCCTACATATTATAAATTTTTGGAAAAAATGAAGTAAAAAGTGATTCTTTGGACTTACGTTGTAAATTTCTACAGTATATAAAGTAGCTGTTCATGTTAGCGAGGTGCACTGTTCACGTTAGACAGTGGCCAATGCTAAAATTTAGGTGTTCACGTTATACAGGAGTTCATGTTAAGCAGTGTTCACGTTAGCGCGAGTCCACTGTATTAGTACTAGTTTCATCTTTCTGCTCAAATTACATACATACCCAATCGATTTTCTTGAGTTCGGATTTCAAATTCCTTATATTGCTGTCCGAAAATTCTCTACATTTGATGTCAGATGTTCTTTTTTCATTCTTTAAATCTTTCAAATCTACGGTTATTTGTTGTCCTAAGTGATAAATTTTTTGTGAGGGTTTTTTTCATCAAATTTTGATGAATATTAGAAAAGATATTATCAATACAGGTTGATGTTGTGACTGTGATTCTGGGGGGCTCCTTCATCAGCATATGCAAACCGTAAGAAGAGAATAAATTCACGATTTCTAGTTTTTCTGCAGTATCGATTAGAAAATTGATATTAAAATCTCCAGCAATAAAAAATATACTTATTTGAGTATCTACCTAAAAGAGCATTTAGAATCTCAGTTAATTTGCCTGTGAATATTTCATAAACTCCTGATGGCGTTCTGTATAAGACCAAAATTATACTATTTCTTAAGCCTGGTCTATACGTAACGTTTTGTCGTCAGTCTTGCATGGTCTGGAAAGACTGACCAAAAAGACTGACAGAAATCGTGCGGCTAGGCTACACTGCTCAAACTTTCCCTCAAACTTTCGCTCAGTCATTCCGAAATCGACATGGATAAAGAACTATTAGTGACGATAATTGCATCTGAGAGCAGAATGACAGGTGAGCGAAGTTTGACCGATTAGACTGACGCACGTGTACATGCACCGACTTGTCTGTCGTCTTGCTTGTACACAAAGCTCCAGCCCATCAGTCTTTTGCGAGTTTGTCAAACCTCATTCAGTTCATGCAAAACGTCCAACTTGCCGTCTACACGTAACGATATGTTTAACAAATCTGGCATGATCATGCAAGACTGACGACAAAACGTTACGTGTAGACCAGGCTTTAAAGGAATGTGTATTGCAAGCCAGTTCAAAATGTTTATCTTCTGACAGTTTTTCTAACTCAATAATCGGTTTAAAAGCAATGTCTTCTCTTATGAAAATCATCACTCCTCCATTTTTAAAAAGTTTTCTGCTGTAACTAGCTCGGAGACTATAATTTTCTAGTTTAACTTTACTAATTTGGCATTCATTTATCCAGTGTTCAGTGACACAATTTATCTCAACAGAATCATGTAAAGATTGAGCGTTTATTTGATCAATTTTATTAAAAAGTGATTGAACATTGATGTTTAAGACTGAAAAATATTTGTCTTCTGTTTCTTGTAAAAAAAATATGTGTTTTGGATTTGTGCAGTAATGTCATTGGATGGGATTCTATGCTCACTTAACACTCCTTGATTCATCAATTGCTACATGTTACTTACTTTACTTTTTTGCAAATGTTTCAAGTTCAATGAAAGTTTATTTTGAAAAACCTTCGCGCCGTTTCTTCATTTTTTATTTCTACTTTACAAAAAGAAACAAAAAGTAAGAAAATACAAAGAAACAAATGAAAGTTTGATTTTCAAATGTTGAAATCGTCGAATTTTTTCTTACAGAACCAAAAAAATAGTGAAATGCAAACGTTTGATTTTCAAAAGCTTCGGTTTGATGAATTTTTTTTTTAATAACGTAGGTCCACGTTTTTTTTTTATTATTTAGTAACGTCCGTAATGTCGCGTAATTTATTTTTTTTTAAATATTGATATTCGTCTTTGGCACTTGTCGACCGATTTACGGGAGACAGTTGTGCAGAACGAGAACGAGACATTCGCGGCACGTTAAAGACACGACCCACCGCATAATTAATTCGTCATAAACATGCTGAAAACAAACGCCGCGCGCGTTTTTTTTCTCTTTTTCTTCTTCTTCCCTCCGGCCTCCTCCTGCATCAGATAATCCACGGTGGCGAAGACCACTTTTTTCGAAACGGGAAACGACCACGTACGGCCCGAACAATGTCCGCCGGTCAAAAGACTCGGTACGACCGGTACGCACTCACTACCGTCTCCCCGATCGCTCTATTGTTTACTTTTATTTGTCGCATAAATAATTGCCAACCTGTTATATGACTCACGGCCGATCCTGATCGATTTTTTCGCCGTCGATTTCAAGTTCTCTGCAAAACTCGACGGATATAAATAAAACTGCCGCCGCGGGTCTCTCCCCGTCGTCGTCCTCCGTCAAGTCGAAAATCATTCCGTTTCAATTCGAACCCATCCAAAAGTTAAACGACTTTTCAACAAAAAAAACAAAAGAAAACTGACATAAGCAACGCGAAGGAATAAGTTCGACGAAAACCAACCCGATTTTGTGGCCAATCTTTCGAGATATTGCCGAATCAATTTGATTTCTATGGCAACACGAATTTTAAGCTCAATCAATTAGTTAATCGTAATTAAATATTTGATTTCCTTTCTGTGTAAACCCACCCTAAGGTTGACGTAATATTTGATTCTAGTTTTTGTTCCGTCGGCATGAATTTTACGCGACAAGAAATGATACATATGGTTTATTGTATTGCTAGCCAGTAGAATTTATCACCAAAAAAATCCAGAAGTAAGGTTTGAAGCAACTGGTAACATCTGTTATACTAAGCAAGAATTGATTGGACAGAGACTTCGTGAAGACCGTGTACTGGAAGTTCTCTTGACGATTCATGAAAATTCTGACTTGAGTACTCGGGAAATCTCAAGAGAAACTGGCTTATCGCAAAGCAGTGTTAATCGGATAATTTTGAAACGTAAGTTCCATCCCTACCGGCCCACCATGTGGAACTTCACCAAGAACTCTATCTTCATGATTTTCAGAATCGAATAAATTTTTCGAACAGAATGCTTGAAATGGTGCATGCCAATTGGAACTCTTTGAACAACACTTTATTTTCGGACGAAGCTAAATTCAAAAAGAATGGATCTGTTAATAGGCACAACATGCATTGAAGCTGAGAACCATCGACCACCTAAATAGGTGATCTTTGAACGTGTAGGGAGGAATTATTGGAGGACGTGTCATCGGTCCGTTCTTTTTTTGACAATGTGCTGAATGTCGAGAGATACTTGCAATTTCTTTAAACCGATCTCCAGTTACTACTTGAAGACGTAGACTTAAATACAAAAGCGAACATGATGGTGCTCCAGTTCATTATCATCGTACCTATCCTTCGACACTTTTTGAACTGAACCAAAGTTACACCAACCATGGGATGGGAAGAGGAGGAACAATTGCTTGGCCAGCTCGCTCCCCAGACCTGACACCCATTGATTTCTTTCTCTGGGCATTTGTAAAGGAAAAAGTTTATAGAGTTCGACCAACTTCAGCTGAGGATGTGAAGCAGCGAATAACCGATGCATTTCACTCTATTGACGAAGATATGCTAACTCGCGTGAAACTGTCTTTTGTACATCGACTGAATGTTTGTGTGAAACACAATGGTCGTATATTTGAACATTTGTTACGATGTTAATGACCAATGGACGTATCTCCTAACACCTGGTCTGCGCGCGCAACTTGTGGCAAACAGGAAAACATCGATAATAATTTATTTTTTTTCCTACACTAGTAGAAAATTCAATTTTACCGGCTCATCAGAGAGGAGAAAGCGAACGTTTCCACGGCTAGCCCGGCAAAATGAACATAAATGCCTAGCCGAGAAAATAATTTACGAGGCTTTACCACTAGGTGGCGCCACAATAATTTCAGGAATGCGCTCTCATCGACATCAAAAAATTAACAAACTAAGTTTTTTTTTAATTTAATTCCACTGGTATTTGGTTTTAAAAAGGATTAAAATTATCAAGAAAAAGAAAAAACTCGGCAGCGGTGAGATTCGAACCCATGCCTCCGAAGAGACTGGTTTATTAAACCACCGGCTTGAGCACTCGGCCATGCTAATACACGTAACACTGTGTTTTAAAACATCTATAATAATTTTAGTAGTAACTCAATTTTAATATTTTTACTTCAAGAAAAAGAACGTTTGTGTAATATTAACAAAATTAATTATAATGTTGTGTAGGAAAAAAAATAATATGTAAACCATGGCGGTAAAGCAATTTTCGAGATCTCGAGAAGTGTGTCCAGGCTCGACTTCTCGCCTCGCCTGTCCATATCTTCTCTCGACCTGGAAAACAAGCAGTTTACCGCCTCGGTCTACAATATACTATTTCCAATTATCCGCACATAACATCTATTCTATTTAAAGAAAATGTATTATCGCATCAAATTCTCGTTCGTGTTAAGACAAGTACGACTACACTATGAGACTCCGCAAATAAAAACCGGAATTGAACCGAAAAAAAAAAATATTGGTTCATTTCGGTTCGATACATGCTCAGACAGGCACATTGACACGTTCAGTGTGCCTGTCTGAGCATGTATCGAACCGAAATGAACCAATATTTTTTTTCGGTTCAACTCCGGTTTTCATTTCGACAAAAATAACTGTTTTTTCGGTTTTCGGTTCAGCTCCGGTTCGAAGCCCTGCTTAAATATGATTAAACTTACCAGAAAGAAAATTACTAGAAATGTCGGCAATATAAACTTGTCGGAAAGAAAATCACTAGAAATGTCGACCATTTAAGCTTGCCGGAAAGAAAATAACTAAAAAAGTCGGTCATTCTTGTGCAAGAACGTTTTCTTTAACTTGCACATTAAGCACATGAACGAAAATGGTCACTAAAGTTGACGAAAGTGGTCACTGGAGTTGATGAAAGTGGTCACTGAAGTTGACCAACGTGGTTACTGAAGTTGACCAAAGTGGTCACTGGAGTTGACCAAAATGGTCACTGAATTGACAAAAGTGGTCACTAAAGTTGACGAAAATGGAAAATTGGCCATTTTAGTGCAAAAACGTGGTTTCTTTATCTTACACATTGAACATATGGATCACGGTACTGTGTTTATTTAGTGACTGTATATTTTTTAATTGCTTTCTTTGTGGAAGACATAGAAAATAATCCAAAGATATTGTCACGGTATAAGAATCTACACAGTAGCGTCACTCGAGTATAACTGTCACATTTGCCATTTTGTTTGATACCTACCGATTTGCAAATTGCATTACATTTCCATAAGGGTATCAAACAGCATGGCGGTTTTCTTAACGTTTAAGTGACGCCACTGGTAATTGATAATTAATAACGATGACTTGAAGAAACTTTTACTATTCGCCAATAGATGGCGTTCACTTTCGAAAATTTCAAATCTCATAATTTTTTTAAGCAATATTAAGCGTCAAAAAGTTTCGCCGAGTGTTTTCGTTAAAACTGCGATTTTTTTAAAGAGTGTTTTATTTCATAAAAATTTAGGTAAACCCAATTTTCACATAGACTAAGAGATGGCGCTCTCCGAAAGTTTTTAAAAATTGCTTTCTTTGTGAAAGACCCGGAAAGTATTCAAAATACTCGTAATAATGTTTTTAGTAACGATGACTTGAAGAAGCTTTTACTATTCGCTCATAGATGGCGTTCACTTTCAAAAATTTAAGCAATATTAGGCGTCGAAAGGTTTTTCTGAGTGTTTTCGTTAAACCCACGATTTTTAAAGTGAATAATTTTATTTTAGAAAAATTTAGATAAATCACATAGACTAAGAGATGGCGCTCTCTCTCAAAAAACCGTCTTTTAATACTTTCTTTGTAAAAGGCCTAGAAAATATTGTAAAAATAACGATGACTTGAAGAAGCTTTTACCATTCGCCCATAGAAGGCGTTTACTTTGAAAAATGTTCAACTTGACAGTTGACATCCTGTTATAATGCGTGCGACAGGAAACGCACTAAAAATATGAAGACTAATCACGCCCACTTGATTTTCAAAAAAAATCGCCCCGATTTTTCGTTTGTTACTTTTCGCTTGCAATGAGAAACAAAAAGTGTAACGAAATACAAAGAAAACATAACTTTGATGTTTTTATAATATTTGGACACACTGTACATAAATCAAAATGTTTTTAAAATGTGCAATAGAAACGCTCCTACTATATAAAAAAAATTCAGTCGATCCCTCGAATAGCAAAGGAGTTATGGAACTTTTACGGAGGTCTGGGTCACCCTGTACATAAATAAAGACGGAGAAAGGAAGATGTACAAAAACAAAAGAAGATCGAGATTTTCGCGCGGGCCATTTGAAAACCGAAAGAAGAAACTACAACTAATCGACGAAATAAATGCGAGAAGGTAATTTCACAAACGAAAAACAAAAGAGGATCGAAATAAATAGGGAAAAACAAAACAAGAGAATAAGATGAATGAAAAACAAAAGAAGATTGACAACGGGCGTCTATAAGGAAATCGAACGACTGATTGCGCTACAAGTCGATTAATTTAACAAAATGAAACGAAAGCAAATTCATATGTATAAACACAGTCGACGTGAAGGCGTACAAGAAACCGACAAGAAAACAAAATAATGTCGACGATTTTCCATCGGTGTGCGAGAAACACAGAAGACTAGCAAAAGCCTCAAAATGCCAAGGTAATGCGAGAAATTAGTTTCACAAAGAAAAACAAAAGAAAAACCAATGAAATAAGCTGAATAAAAAATAACAAAAGAAAAATCGACGATTCTCCGGCGGAAAGCTTTTGAAAATCAAAGTCAAAGGAAAAAACGGGAAAAATTAATTAATTCACAAAAACGAAACAAAAAACGAAATACCAACTGATGAATGAAAAACAAAAGAAGATTGACCGTATGTATTAACTTGATTAAGAGAAAAAAATTCTGTCACCCAGCATTAAGAAATCATAAAACAAAAAAAAACAGAAGAAAACTAGAAGAAGCTAAATGAAACTAAAGAACAATTGCTAGTGTCGTGAATTTTTTTAATTCCGGCGTAATAGATGGCACTCTAGTTCCATGTTTGAAAATGTACCATCGTGATCATAAAAATCATGTTTAAAAATAAATACATACCACAAAACCACCTTGCGAAAAAAACCTTTTCAAGTTTAAAGATTCGAAGACAACCACAAGGCAGACTCTTTTCTTTTTCTCTAATGTAATAGCAAAAAAAAAAAACAATATAATTCCGGCGTAATAAAATAGCAAAGAGAATAGGTTGCGTTCAGCCAAAGCCAGCGATTGTTTTATGCTTTTGTCTCACAGCGAACGCTCAGGACAAAAAACAATCGCTAGGAGAGTCTTAAGACGGCTTCGATCTCCAGGCGAGCACGAGAGATGGCGCTCTGAACTTCGCGTTCACGCCAATAGATGGCACTCCAGTTCCATGTTTGAAAATGTACCATCGTGATCATAAAAATCATGTTTAAAAATACACACCACAAAACCACCTTGCGAAAAAAACCTTTTCAAGTTTAAAGATTCGAAGACAACCACAAGGCAAACTCTTTTCTTTTTCTCTAATGTAGTAGCAAAAAAGAAAACAATATAATTCCGGCGTAATAAAATAGTAAAGAGAATAGGTTGCGTTCAGGCAAAGCCAGCGATTGTTTTATGCTTTTGTCTCACAGCGAACGCTCAGGACAAAAAACAATCGCCAGAGTCTCAAGACGGCTTCGATCTCCAGGCGAGCACGAGAGATGGCGCTCTGAACTTTGCGTTCACGCCAATAGATGGCGCTCTAGTTTCCTTGTTTGAAAATCATATCGAGCATATCAATGACTTGTGTGATTCCATGCAGGGCTCCAGATGCACTGTTTTTGACGACGACACCACATTTGCGAACTACTGTAACAAGACGGAAGATTTTAACATTACAGTTCAGAGAAATTTAACGAATGCAGAAGATTGATTTGTTTCTAATAAATTGTCATTGAATCGTACAAAAACTCAAAATTTATTGGTCTCCAGTAATAATCGCTACACAAATGGTAAATTCTGTAAGATACTAGGAATTGTAATTGATGACTCTTTAAATTGCTGACTGTTTAAAGTGTTACAATAAATCTATGTCTATGCCTATGTCTAAAAAAAAGAGACTAGGTTGCGTTCAGCCAAAGCCAGCGATTGCTTTATGCTTTTGCCAGAGACTAGGTTGCGTTCAGCCAAAGCTAGCGATTGCTTTATGCTTTTGCCATATAAGGAACGCCCAGAACAAAAAGCAATCGGTAAAATCTCAAGATGGCTTCGATCTCCAGGCGAGCACGAGATGGAGCTCTGATCTTTGCGTTCACGCCAATAGATGGCACTCTAGTTCTCGTTAAAAATACATCCCACGAAGCCAACTTACGAAAAAACCTTTAAGTTTAAAGCTACGATGATAAAAGCAGAAAGCAAACTGTTTTACTTTTCTCTAATATAATTTGTATCACAAAATATTTTAAGCGGACACTAAATCGCGCACTATACACTTAACGTTTCGCAGTCGTTCGACAGATTCGTCAGAAGTAACTGTAAATCTAATATAATTGCAAAAAAAAAGAATTCCGGCGTAATAAAATAGCGGAGGGTAGGCTGCGTTCAACGAAAATCAGCAATTGCTTTATGCTTCAGCTACATAGCGAAGGCTCAGGATAAAAAAACAATCGCTAAAATCTCAAATGGCTTCGATCTCGAAGCGAGCACGAGAGATGGCGCTCTTTGTGGTCACACCAATAGATGGCGCTCTAGTTCCCATGTTTAAAAATACATATCCTAAAACGATCATGCGAAAAGGTCTTTAAGTTGCCTTTTCTCTAACCTAATTGCAAAAAGAAAAGAATTCCGGCGTAATAAAGTAGCAAAGAGAATAATAGGTTGCGTTCAGCCGAAGCCAGCGATAATATTTTGTTTTCCCGTTTATTTTACTTTTCGTATTTCGATTATCTGTTTCAATTCTCTTTCGCTTTGCCCATCGAATCGATGTTTCACTTTCGTTTTCTTTTGCCGACATCCGAATTTCGAAAATTAATTCGATTGAAATAAAAACAAAAGAAAACTGAAATCAATGACGATAACAAAACGGGACGAGAATTCTGGGTTCTTCCACGGGGCGCGGGGCGTTCGGAAATCACAAGACTGACGAGAAATGAAGGAAAAAAAGAAACGACATTATATCTTTGCTTCTCGTTTGTTTTGCTCTCCGTACTTGAGAGAATGAGAATCGGCGATCCTCTTTTGTTTTCCGTCGATCTGTTGCTGTGCTTGGTTGATTTTCGTTCGAGTTGCCCTTTGTTTATTTCCTGCCAAATTAATTTTTTGTATTTCAGTTTTCTTTTCTTTAGTACATATTTTGATCGTCAAAGAGCGCTGGAGGATAGCGGTCGACTGTCTTTTGTTTTTCATCTACCTTACGTTCAAATACTATTGTTATTTATTTCGGTCTCTGTTTACATGCAACTTAAGCGTTTTCCGATTTTCTTTTGTTGAAAAATAGTCGAACATCTGGTTTTCTGTTTCAATTAATTTTCCGTTTTTGTTGTTTCCGTACATCTTTTGTTTCATTAGCCTAAAGGCCGTTTTGCATTTGTTAAATTTGATAACAATTTTTGTTACAAAGTGAGAGAGATGAACTACCGCAGTGAATTCTGATTGGTTGAATTGGCACTTCTCGCTCACTTCGTAACAAATTTTACTTAAAAAATATCATAGTGTAATACGGCCCTAATACTTCGCGTTTCGATACCATTTCCTTTGTTTTTTTGCTTACTATTGGTCGCCGAATTAAAAACCACCCTCTATCCCATTTATGATGGATAAACAAAAATTTTTTTTTTGTCGCCAAATTAAAAATCGACGACGCGACGACTCGCTCAAATTGGCAACCCTGTGAAATACTGGGGGAGTCTATTTAACTCGAATGAAATACTACTTGCGGTATCTGTTGGATTTCGTGTGAATTAAGCAGGTAAAACAGTTTCCTTTTTCTGTTGTTAGGGAGCAACAAACTCGGTACACAGCAGCAAACTGTAAGACTAATAAATTCAGAAGGTGGAGATTCAACGCTAAACCGTACAGAGGGAGCCACGCAAACGAGAACTTGAGCTGGGTGATGTCATTTTTCCCCTCTTGGAGACGCCGCCTGGACAGATTGTTTAAGTATTCGTGTATTGTTTAAGTAATCGAGCAGTTTCATGAACAAATAAAAGTATTTTTTCGTATTTATTTTTACAACAGAAACAACAGAAAAAGAGAGAAACAAAAGACGATTGATCCTAATATAAAAATGGTGAGAAGAGTAACAAAAAAAAAAAAAACTGAACACAAAACAAAAGCTTGCGTTCTCTTTTAATGAAAAATATTCAACGTGCGCTTTGAATAATTAAAAAAGAAACGACGAAAACGTACACAAAAGAAAGTAGAAGGAAGAGAAACAAAAGACGATCGGTAGTTAAACAGAAATCGTGAAAAGAGTGGCGAAAAAATCGAACACAAAACAGAAACTCAATGAAAGCGTTAAACGTTTATAAAAGAAACAAAAAGGAAAGAAAAGAGAAGAAAGCGATCGAATGTGAAACGATCAAATGTGAAATAAAAATCATGACAAAAGAACAAAAAAAAAATGAAATGTCACACAAAATAAGAAAATAAAATAAGAAAAGAATAAGAATAAGAATGTCGGAAAACGCTTAAGAAAATCGGAAAACGCTTAAGATGCACGTAAACAGAGAACGAAATAAACAACAATTGTATTTGAACGTAAGGTAGATGAAAAACAAAAGACAGTCGACCGCTATCCTCCAGCGCTCTTTGATGATCAAAATATGTACTAAAGAAAAGAAAACTGAAATACAAAAAATTAATTCTGTTTTTGTCTTCTTTTCTTAGTGTTTTCCAAATCGAATCACATCCAAACTGGAACTGATCGGATCATGCCTTTCTCTCTCTTTCTATCTTTCGATAGTCTCACTTCGTTCTTTACTCGCTTACCTTTTGAGTCGATTTTCGTTTCAGAATCCATTGTCTTTTGTTTTCTTTTCTTGTTTTGTTTCGCGGTTTACGTCTTCAATTGTGTTTGTTTCCTCCTTTTAATTGTGTGAAACTTGTTTGCTCTGTTCTTTCGCCTTTTGCGTGCGTTCATTTATTTTCGGTCTCTATCTGCCAATTCAAGTCGATCTGGTTTTGTTTTTCCACATTTTTTGACAAATTTACCTTAAAAATCGACGACGACTCGCTCAAATTGGCAACCCTGTGAAATACTGGGGGGGAGTCTATTTAACTCGAATGAAATACTACTTGCGGTATCTGTTAGATTTCGTGTGAATTAAGCAGGTAAAACAGTTTCCTTTTTTTGTTGTTAGGGAGCAGCAAACTCGGTATACAGCAGCAAACTGTAAGACTAATAAATTCAGAAGGTGGAGATTCAACGCTAAACCGTACAGAGGGAGCCACTCAAACGAGAACTATCACAGCTTCTTTTTCTTCTCAGGTTGGATTTCGTCCCAGTTTAAGTTTAAACTCCTGTTTATTCCCATGGTAGCAATTATAAAAATAATTGTTTCTATGGAAATAAACAGGAGTTTAAAGTTAAACCAGGACTGAGAAACCCAGCCTTAGGCTGCGTTGTATAAAAGGTTTAACCCAGGATTAAAGTTAATCCTAACTTAGAAGGTGACACACAAAATGCTGTACGTCATACAAGTGTCACATTCTAACTTAGGATTAAAGTTAATCCTGGGTTAAACCTTTTATACAACGCAGCCTAAGGGTTTCTCAGTCCTAGTTTAACTTTAAACTCCTGTTTATTTCCATGGTAGCAATTATAAAAACAATTGTTCCTGTGGAAATAAACAGGAGTTTAAAGTTGAACTAGGATTGAGAAACCCAGCCTTTAGTGTAGGGTTCTTGGTGTTCGAGTTACAAACTCCTTTCGTACACCAGTCACGGAACGTATTAAAAATGTGCCTTGTGGTTTAGGGAAGGAAAAAAAAAGACATAAATAACTCTTCTCGAGCCGGGGCCCTGACGACTCTAAACCCACCCGAAACGGGCCTCGGAGAGAATTTCCCAGGATAACAGGAGTGGGGAATGATTTATAGGGTGTGGTTTGATTTTAAAAGAAAGTTGAATATACATTTGTATGTATATACTAAAATTTGTTTTAAATAATAAGGATTCAATCGAAAATGGGGGATAACAGTGCATTTTAATTAAGTCACCTATTAATTCAGTAATGTAAGGGTTATCCTTGCATCCAAAAAATATTATTAATATCTTCTTTTTCTCCACATCCACAAAAGCTGTTTGGTACCACATTTATTCTAGTCAAATGACTTTTGCAGGAACAATATCCATTTCTTAGCCTGCAAAAAGTGGTGATAAACTTACGGCTTACATAAGGAAATTCAAAAAACCAGAGGCTACCCTCAACGTTAGGATTAATAGCACAGTAACCTTTTCCTTTGTGTGCGACTGAGGAATTCCAGTACTCCTTCCAATATTTGAATGTAACCTCCTTAATTGTGGGATATTTTTACTGTACTTTTACTCAGATGTCTGCCATGTCTAGCCAAAAGATCTGCTGTTTCATTGCCCTTGATCCCGCTATGAGATGGAATCCAACAGAGTTCAATATTAACATGAGATACTGCCATCTGCAATATTTGATTCCTTATTTCTAGAATAAGATGATGACTACCCTTGGTGAACTTGATATTTGATAAGGCCTCCAATGAACTTAGGGAGTCTGAAAAATTACAGCCTTTTTAATCTGTTTCTGTGCAACAAGCCTGATAGTTGCCAATATACCAAGTAATTCAGAACTGTAAATTGAGGCTGGAGAGTTTATTCTACTGGAAAAACTTACATCCATTTCCAGGAAGCCTACTTTGAAATTTTGCAGATTGACCCATCAGTGTAAATGAGTGTGAATCCTGCTCATCTATCCTTTACTATATCTTCAAAGATTGCATTAATGTTAGGATTTATTTCTGCGAGTTTTCCAAGTGCCTTACCAACATCCATATTAATATTGGGCTGAAAAAAGCCTGCTTCATATTGATATTCAAATATCTCAACCATATTTGAGGTATGTAGGTCCATTGTATGTGTCTCCAAAAAAGCGAGAGCCCTTATCAATAATGATTCCTATTTCTTCCTCCTGGCTTTGGACTCCTTAGTGGAGTTTCTTAAATCTTTAACTGCTAAAATTACAGGGTTTTAATTTAAGCATAAATCTCTTGGCCAAAAATCGATGACGAATCCCTAGTGGCATCACACCAGATTCAACCTATAAAGTATTTATCGAAGACAATTTCATTGCACTGAGAGAAATCCGTAGGGCCTGATTTTGTATTTGGTTTATTTTGTCAATAGTTCCTTCAGAGATTGGGGATTGCAAGGAACTGCCATATTCAATCTTTGCCCTGATGAAGGCTTTATAGAATGTCAACAGAGTTTTTGAATCAACCCCCCACCGAGTCCTTATCCACAAGATTTTCGAAGACCATTTACATGTGCATTCCATGTGAGCCTAGAGTCTAGCTGTAATCCTGGATAGGGAGCGTTGGTGACTCTTGGTAATTGAATCCCCTTGACCATAATATCTAGCCCCTTAATGCTCCGCTTTTTGTGAAAAGGAACCACCTTACATTTGGAAATGGAAAATTCCAATCCACGATTGCTCATCCAGTTATCAAGATCCGACAACGCTAAATTTATCCTATTTGATAATTCGATAAAGTTGTTTCCTGCCAAATATATGGCTACTTCATTGGCTTATTGCAATACATTGGCATAAGGCCTAACAACTGTGTCTAAATCACTAGCGTATAGGTTGTACAATATTGGACTTAAAACACTCCCTTGAGGCAGGCCCTTATAGGAAGTTCTTGATCCAATCTCT
Organism: Dorcus hopei; assembly: GCA_033060865.1. NCBI lineage: Eukaryota > Metazoa > Arthropoda > Insecta > Coleoptera > Lucanidae > Dorcus > Dorcus hopei. The sequence continues at coordinate 5,257,762 of CM065425.1, read as the reverse complement.
AATGGGTCAAACTTTAATGAGATGTTCTTTTCGCTGATAAGATTCATGATCAGCCTGGGAATTCCGTTCCCCAATTGGAGTCGAATTAGACAGTGGCAAGGCAAGAATACATGACAAGAATTTGACTAGAATTGAGGAACGGAATCTGCCAGTAGATTTGTAACACTTGCCGGAATCTGCAGACCAACTAATTTATTTTTTAACAATGGAATTAATACGTTATCGTCCAGAAAGACTACTGCCACAACTTGCTTCTTATTAAAAGCTTCCAAAATATGTGAGGTAAGGATTGTTAGGTTATCTAAAGTTGATTTCCCTTGTCTAAATCCAAACTGGGATACTGCAAATAACGACTATCACAGCGATCATGAGTATTTAGAATTTGATTATAATTTCATATAATAGATGGCGCTTTCAAAAGAATTAAATATAATCAGTAAAAATAAATGTTTTGCCTTATTTCCACCCCATCCCACCCACACACATGGATAAACTGAAACAGCTTTCGAGCTAAAACTAAACTATTTAATCAATAAATAATTAAAATCAGAACTATAAACTTCCAATATCATTGAAACGCTTGAGTTTCTCAGGGAATGGATCCTTGTACAGGACAGGATCCGCTCTGAACTCGACCGTTTTCAAGGGCATCCTGCCGAACGCCTTGGCAAATCGATCGACACACTGCGAACGCTCCACCATGTGCCCCAGGTCGGCCGAGAGCATCTCATTGTTGACGCACTCGGGACACTTGAATTTTTTTCTCGGGGCGACCTTGAAAAACAATCATTTGTTTTCTAACGACGAATTTATTTAAAATTAAAAAAAATATCTTTATTTAGCTCTTTTTTCATTATATTATTATTATTATTTTTTTAAAAAAAGCTTAAATCTTAGAGATTATAGGACAACTAAAGAATGAAGAAATATTCTAGTTAACAGTTTGGTTTTGTTCTCTTTTGTATTTTATATTGTATTAGATATTCGTTGTATCTAGTATTAAAAAAAAAAAAAATAGAATGCCTCTTTCCTTTCTTGATAGAGCTGAAGCAATTTGTTGTTTGATTTGTGTTTTGGGAAAATAAATTAAAGTAAATGACTGACCTTAATTGGTGGTTTATTGGTGACGTTGGCCACCAAGAAATTCATCGCGATGTCCTCGCAGTTCATGTGCTCATCCACCCAATCCTTCACTTCAGCGGGCATGGTGGTCGTGTACAAATAATTCCAGTACTTGTGAAAGAAGGCCGCCCCGGTTAAGACCATCGAGATCTCATTGGTCCACTCCGACTCGTACTTCCAACTCATGGTTGAGTTGTCCCAGATGTGCGTCCTCGAGGGAAAGCCTTCAAGCATAGATTTTAATCGATGGATAACCCGACGACGGATGCACCTTGGGCTCACCGACTAATCTATCAGGGAATTCACGCCACACTTCGTAGCCAAATTCCAGCTCGTCAGCGGTTAACATAACGATGTCATCGTCTATGCTGAGAATGGCCTCGGTTTGAATCTCTTCGTAGGGGAAGAACCGGTTGGATAGTTTATTGGCCACCGTCTGTATGACGTTGATCGGTTTGGAAATGTGTGGGAAAGACGACACTGCAATTTGAAATTGCATCTACTGCGACTTTCAGACAAGGACTTACTTGGAGGCGGCGTCTTCTTTTGATTATTCCACACCACCACCACCTTCATTAAACTGGGAACCTTCGAAAGCTTCTCTATTAACAGGAACAGGCTTTGCACTCTATCGTACGTGAGGATCACAGCGGTGAAGCCGTGATTCCTGGGGGCGGTTATCGGTAGGAAAAGCGGATTCGTACTTTTCTATGAACAAACGATTTAAAAAAACTACATTGTACTGTTATCAAAATATACCTCGTCGAGACGGACGTTCCAGTCGTCATACACTTTACTCCACTGAGGATAAACACGGTCCTGAATCAAATCCAAGGTCGTCTCGACGATCGATTTCATGCTGGAGAAATACCGTTGATATATAAACCTGACTTGCCGCTGCATTTCCAGCAAGCGTTGCGCTGAGATCTTCCCCACGACGTCCATCAACGTGTTGATGTAATCTTCCATTATGAAAACGGCTGCGCGTTTCCAATCGATCACGTCCTCGAAAGGCATCACCACTCCATCCATCACGATAATGGGGACGCAGCCGGAAGCCATCGCCTCCATCAAAACCAACTGCCCCATCCTCTCCCCACGAAATACCAAGCAAAACTTTCCCTCCTGAAGTACCTCGGGGTATGCATAGGATCTATGAGTTTCGACGTCGCAACGAACAGAATAATTATGCGGCACGCACTCGTCCAAAATCAACACACTCGAGTGTAACAGTTGCATATCCTGGAGCTCTTGCAGGAAGAAAGGGTCGATGCTTAACTGCGATGATACCACCAACCAGTCTCTAAAGGGGGGGCAGACAACCTTGAATGAAAGTCCAAGGGATCCGCGAGAATCACTCACCTCTTGCCTCCTGCACCTTCAACTTTCACAAACGGGCTAAAACTGGGAATCGAAATGTCGAAGCCCGCCCGAAAAGTGTAGGTATCGAAGTCAGCGCCCGCGATCATCGCATTGCCCGTGTTAACCTCGATGACCGGCGAATAATCCGGGGGAATTCCAGCCACCATATTAAAAATTAAATGGTTCTCGCCATTATGCCAGCTGCAACACACTCTCACGCTCATTTAAGGCAAGTCAAAGTCAATTTGTCTTACTATAGTAAACTCTGCAGAGCTTTTGAAGTCAAATTCGATCTAATGCGGTTCTGATTCAAGGTGTCGATCGACGGCACGAACAGGCACGCTTCGAACGGATTAGCCGTGTAGTATTTCGACTCGACGATCGCCTCCAGTATTTTGAAGTATTCCCTCGATATGACCTCGGTGGCGGGAATCCCCTCCGCATCTACGTACTTGTGCAAGGGATAGATGTACACGGCGATCCGATCGTGCCCGGTTCGACCGCATCGGTATATATTAAAGCAGTCCCAGTAGGTGCACCTCGTCTCCCTCGGTTTGGACGTCGGATGCAAGTCCGTCAGCCTCACCTCGGGCACGTTCCTCACGGGCAGGAGCCTTACCTTCTTGTATTTCGTCGGGATCTCCCCGAACGTCCAGAACTGAATCGAGATGGCCGTCAAGAACGTCACCACCAGGATGATGAAGAGCACTATGAAGAAGTTCTTGTATCGGTTGCCAAAGCCCATGGTTTTAACTTGCTTGGAACTGAAAGGATCAGCTTCCTCAGTGAATCACAAATGATCAAAACAACAGTTAATACCATAATAGATAAATTAAAACGCGCCTGGGTTTTACTTACTTGTTGCAAACTGGATAAATTTCACATCAAAAAAAAAAGTAAGGTTATGTCAGTCAAATTAAAAGGTTAAACGAAATCGGCGAAATTTGGGCGTCGTAGCAGAATTTAAAACTTAATTAATCACTTAATAGTTAAAACGCGAGAGCATTTTCATTCGCTTGGAAGCTGGAGGAATAAACTATTAGCTTTACATTAAAAAAAAAAGTGAGGTTATGTCAGTCTCACATTAAAAACTTGTAGTCTTGAATAGAAATAGTGGAACTCACGCGTCGCTGCATTTAAAACGCCGTTAATGGTTAAAATGCGCGCATGAAAAAGAAGATTTCAGAACATTTTCAGGAAATTTTCTTGCAAGAAGACCAAGATCAAAACACGACGAAACGTGCTGCCCTCTGTTGTCAAAAAACGGAACCAATCACATTCACAAGTTTAATTTTTCTTGCCCCCTTTTTTTTTTTAATTGTCGCAAGTCACAATTTCTGAATACATCAACCGCATTAAACGAAGAAAAAGGTGATTCTTGTATTTTAAATTTGTTTTGTTTATCAACCAAACTTGTACCCTTGCACCAATGATCTGGTAAGGCGTAGATGCAAAGTGCCTTGTGTTTCCTGCATTCTCGATTGATAACAGCATGTGAGTGAAATAGCGAATATCTGTGGGTAATTTTAGCTCATGTATGCGACAAGGATGCAACTCAAAGCCTAGATCACGTGACTTAGAATGAACAATTGCTTTTTAAACGGGTGTATGTACCATCTCACTCTTAATTTAATATCAATTCCTCTTTCTCTACATGGAATCTGCTACTTGATAAATCTGTGCCTTGCACCGTGCGCAGTGTTGCCAACGTAATGGATTTTTTCAAAGCGTTAGGATTTAAGTGATTTTTTTCTGAAGAAAGGATTTTCAAATTTTATTTCGTAAAAGAAACAGGAAGCTGACAGTCCCTACACAGCTCAAAGTTATTCTTTTATGTACAAGGAAACCCACTTATATCGAGCAAGATTTCAAGTGCGACAGTCATTTTTGGACAGGGTTGCCAGATCAGATAAAACCAAAGCGTCGAAAATTCGTGAAAAGTCGTGAGATTCCGGAAAAGTATTCTAAATCAAACTTGTGCTCAAGTATATTGTTATTTATATTTCAAGTATATTATTATTTTTTCAAATTTAAGAATGAATAATAACGAAAGAAACAAAGGAAGAGAGACATTTCTCTGGCGGATTGTGACATAATCAAAACACCAACAAAAACAAAAGAATAATCTTGTTTGAAACGTCACTTGTAATACGAAAAATTGAGTCGATTAACTCTCCAATAAGCGAAATACGAAAAAGATGAAAAAGGAAGGATCGACGTTTCTACTTCGAAGTGTATCGGCGGCGGAAAACAAAAAAAAAAAAACTATATGAAATGTCAACTGAAACACGAAAGATTAATGCAAATATTTCTTATTAAATTTAGGACAGAACATTTCGAACAAAATCTCTGATAATTTCAAATTTCGCGCCGAAAAAATCGTGATACGTCAAAATTTACATAGATGGCGCTCGCGCCACACTTTTTTAATATTTAATCGAAATTGTATAAAAACTTATGTAAATTTAATTTTTAAGCAGATTTATGAAAACTTAAAGAGATATCGGGGATAGCGCGTTGGCTCCGTACACATGTTCCAAAAAAAGAGGCAGATATAGAAGTATTCTTGAGCGTTATGCGCACGCGCGAAATTGAAAATTGTACAAATCGTGCACGCACTAACTGACGCCAGATTAGTCCTGCGCAATGAGGTTTTATGTACTTCTAATACTGTCTCACTCTCACTTACACATTCCACACTTCTATCGCTTCTATCATTGTCTAACAATTTGGAACATCAGATGTACAGTTGCGATCATAATTCATGACGCTCACAGAAAGCTTACAGAACATCGTACCCATCTCCTTTGCAACTATGAAGGTCGAATGCAATCAAATTTTACTTCTTAAAAGTGAATCTGGGATATCGTAAATTATTTTTTGCTTGGAAACCACAAATAAAATGTCCACGATGAGTTTTGTCTGTAAAGGTTATGTCATGAATTATGATCGCGACTGTACTCTTCTTACACAAAGAATGCGCTATCCACGTTAGTCTATATAATAATAATTTGAAACAACTCGTATTTTCATACCACTAGACACAACTTCAAATATACAGTGAAAATTGTCTAGAATGGTAATTGGCATAAGACAATATGGGTGCGTTTCATTTGCGCACTCACATGCTTTGAGCGCTCATAAGCATTGCTTAAATCGTTCTCTTTGGCTTTGCAAACGCTCACAAAGCGCCAGCTGACGAAATAGTAACGTCATTATGACGTCATAGTCATCGCTCACAATCGCTTATTCCATCGAGGTAGGGCAGCAAAAGCATTACAGTGGGTAAGTACGTTTAAGAGCTCCGAGCGCTCGGAGTTCACAAACACGTTCGTTTTAGTGCACGGAGTTTAGTCTATTTCGTTCGACATGGCACTCAAATGTTGCACGGAGTTTGCTCGATGTGCTCTGGATTCAATTGTAGAGTTCTGAAGTTCCGCATGCGCACTGCGAATTTGACTTGTTATTGTTGGTAATCACATGTGCATATTCTAACCTTAAATTTAAGTTTTGGTGCGTATTTATCAAAATTATGGAGAGTGTACAATTTATTATTTATTAACTAAACGCAATTCTGTCTGTTTATTATTTGCAATCAAAAATAACCATAAAATAACTTCGTTATCGTACTTGACATTTGACAAATTTCTTAAACAGCTGGCTGGAGTTTTGTGTCGTTCGCGTGAACCACGAAGCTCTGTCAATGACGTCACGTACTCTGCTCTGACACTACTCGCTCGATGGAGTTTTAAAATGAACTTAGCCACTTTAGAAGTAGCTACAGCAGCTATGATTGGCTCAATTTCACTATTGAAGTTATATTTTTGAGGTTATGAATTCGTTGTGCAAACAAAAGTCAAAAGAAACACCTTTGCGTATAACTGCTTAAGCGACTAAACGCCAAAGGAAACAACAGAAAACAGCGCTTGTAAGCGTGAGCGCTCAAAGCGTGTGAGCACGCAAACGAAACGCACCCTAAAAAGCAGCATTGCTGCGCAAAGCGACAGTGATTTTTTAGTGGTTACCGATACCGACATTCGTTTTAGCGAAAACCTTTCTCGACTATTGGCAACACTGGCTTATAGTTGTCATTTCGTATTGTCTAACATTTTTTTTTAAATGTCTTCAAACGTCGACGCGTATTTAAACGTGAAAAGATTTGATAATTCAGGTACGTTAACCTACAGGGCGTTCGCAAAATGGCGTTAACCTTTTACAGAGAATCCACGCACGGAACCCCTTCACGTCCAGTTAAACAGCAAGTGGGATTATGCGACTCTAAAAAGGGAAATCGAGGCCATCTTCAACATCACCGAAACCAGCAAGAAAGTCATTAAGATCCGCAACAAGGATAACATGCTCATACCGATGTCGGAGCTCCTGAAAGGAAACAAACCCGAAGAGTACGTCCGTAAAACTTGCTTTTACTTTTTTTTGTACAAATAAATCGTTTCAGTCCTTTCTTCGTCGAGGTGCTAAAGATACACCAACACACCGGTGAGTGCGAGCTTGCGCAGTTGCAATTTTCTTTTATTAAAATGCAGTTCCCCTAGCCAGGAGCAACGGACACCTGCTGCAGGACGCTTACCTGGACGCCATCCGGCAAAAAATACGTAGCATGGAGTCCCGTGTGCAACAAGCCGAGCTTTTAATACCGCAGCTCCAATGGCGGAGGCAGGCACACATGGACGAGACGGTTAACACGTTAGCTGCACGCGTTTCTTTCTTGAACCGCCGGATCGACGAGCTCCTGCCCGCCGAGTGGAAATGCAAGATGTCCGAGACTATTTCTTAAGTTTGAATGAATGAATGATGAAGAAAACGGCAGCAGTTTTGGGTAATTCGTTTTTATTACAAACAAGAAGCTATGATTTTATGCACGATTTTACACAATGTAATTGACAGTGATGATTCAGGTACTTTCGATCTAGTACAAATGTACAAACATTTAATTTTTTTGAGGAGGGGGAGGGGATGGATAAAAGCAGTGCGCACTTACAACTAATACTAAAACAGATATAACCAAAAAATAAAATAAAATCTTTTATTTGAAGTAATATTTGCTAAATTAAGGGGAGTTAAAAAATGTTGTTTTTCGAGTTGATTTAAGTCCTTAAAGCATTGGCATACACACAGGCCCGGTATTATAAAGGTGAGTTAGCTTTACTATTCCAATGGTAACAACTGTGGACACAATTGTTGTTATGGCAATAAACTGGGAGTTAAAGTTAACTTGCTTTTATAATACCTGGGCTTACAGTTTAACTTTAATCCATAGGAATAATTGTCCTTATAATTGTTGCTATGGGAATAAACTAAAGATTAAAAAGTTAAACTGTTACTGAAATATCATGCTACAGAGAAGCGACGAGGGCAAAACATCAGTTAATGTTTTGTGCCATTAGAAATAAACTCCCTCTTAAAAGAAACAAAATTTTAATGTAACGTAAAGCTTGATCCTCTTTTTTTTAATCAAATTATAAATAGCTTGAGTTGGATTTAAAATCCTTGGCGTAAAAAATTCGAGGAAAGCAAACAGCAATAAAGCAAAAAGCTTCGGGGCTGTTAGGAATAAAGCCATCTAATAAAAAAGAAGCTGGAATTCAGAGCAAAGTAAATATCAAAACAGAAACTCCATAACTTAACATGTAGAGTCACACTAAAATGTAGAAAATTTATTTTATTAAAAACTCTGCCGGCCTTTTCATTCCCACGGAGCACATAAATTGGAAACATCAATAAAACATAAATAAACAATTCACTTTTGATATCTACTTTGGTGTAGTTACAATACTGATTCTATTGAATTGGATTTCGACACTAAACTTACCGTAGACTTTAAACAAATAAAGTACATGTTACAAACACAATTTACAACTATTATGTTTGTCCATTACCTTACCGACCGTAATTAAATATAACAATTCTTCTTTACACAGGTACTGCGTAAAAATTGATGCTTTCAACCTTACTCGGTTGCACTTATGTACACTTTCGGCACCGCAAGTTCAAACTCATGTTTTAAAATTCAACTTACGCCTTTTGCATCCTTTAGAAGAAGGTGCCGTACTCATCATCGACGCAGTCAAATCCCGTATACGAGCCAACTTCTTGGGCAAATTGATTTCAGACGGGGCGTGGTACGCTCTCAAGTTCTCGTGGTACCTCTCCATGCTCAGAAGCTTCACTTGGAAACTGTCGTTCCCCAGCTGCGCCCCATTGGAATGCACCAGTTCTATGTTGTACGTGTTCGCAAGCTGCAACGAAGCTATGAAATACCGTACGACTTCAGGCGACTTCTTTCCCTTCATCAAACTGCTGAAGTGTATCGGTTCTTTTTTAGGAAGCCGACTTAATATATCCGTGCCGAACTTGTGGATGTCGAACTCCGTTTTGTCGCTCGATGCGAGCTTTTTCTCGATGAAGTCTCTCCACTCGAAGTACGGGGCTTGCTCAGCCTGTCTCGCCTGAATCAATTCAAAGAAAGACCTGTCCGGGTTAGATTTAGCTTCCGCTGAAGTGGAGGGCTCTGAAACATCTTGCGCTTGTACTTCAGTAGTTGGTAATAGGTCACCATCATGATCTGGTTCATCCGTTGAAGTGGAGGGCTTTAAAACATCTTGCGCTTCTGCTTGAGTAGTTGGTGATAGGTCGCCATCATGATCTGGTTCATCCGTTGAAGTGGAGGGCTCTAAAACATCTTGCTCTTCTGCTTGAGTAGTTGGTGATAGGTCGCCATCATGATCTGGTTCATCCGGTTCAGAATCTGAGAATTCAAGTTCTGGTACTTGCCCTGTCGATAAAAGAAATGCCTCGAATTTCTTTTTTTTTTTTTTTAATTTAGGATATATCTTACCTTCTCCGGTTTCAGGTTCATAATTGAAGTGATAGAATCTTTCAAAGGTCTTCAATTTGACCGTGGTGGTCGGCAGCCACTTGAACGGCCTGGGCCCCCTGCGAGAAACTCGCTTGGGTGGCAGCATTGCCTCATCATCTTCATCAATTTGTAGTTGCCTCTGTGACAGACAGAAATTATTGAGCTTAAGAAATGCCAAGGAAATGAACGACTTACCTTCCGAGGCCTCAATCCGAAGCTCTTGGTGGGAGTCTGCGGTTCTTGTGACGTTTCTGTGATCAATAATGAATGTCGTGATGGTGTGCTTGTAACAACTTCATCGAATGAGGTTTCACATCCACCATCAGAACTGTCATTAGCGTCAGCTGCCTTTTCTTTCGTCTCATTTGCTTCATCTAAGAATGACTCGTCAAAAAACCCAGAATCTCCTTCACTATCTTGACGCTCAGGTGGTTCTTTTTCTAAACTAATTTTCTCTTCCCCCTCATTCTGCTCTGTCAGTTGGCTAACCGGAGAAGATCCATCTTTCTTTAAATAGTGTTCGACGATGCTATTCGGCAATCTCGTGATTAAAATAGAAGACCTGCGCATGCACAGCTTCTTGTGTTCTTCCATCAAGCTGACGTCTTGTCTCCTACGCAAGTCGAGATGTAACTTGACGTAAGCGCTAATCAACACCGACATATCCTCGGTGGCCTCCAAATTTGCGACGTTTTTCGCCACGATGAACTGCTGCAGTAATTTATCACGCACGTCGTAACCAACCAACTCAATGTTGCGCTTCTTGTATAAATTATACGCAATTTGACGCACGTGCTCCGGCAGAAAGAAAAGCGCGCGTTCTGTGGCCACGTACCGGTTACCGCACATAAGTTCTTCGTCGTCACCGTAAATCGAATAGTCCATGGTCGTGAAGCCCGCTCGATTATACTGGGCCCTCGGCTTCACAGCCGTCTGTTTCGGTAGGAATTTAGCGCGGATATCATCGCAATGCTCCAGCAAGTACGCATCGTCCTCGAGCGTGAATTCTTCTGCGATCAAGAGGTCCTCTTCCAGTCGTCCCACTACGCTTTCCACGACGCGGTCAATCGCAGCCTCATCTATGACTTCCGCATCTTCCTTCTCGACTTTTTTCTTTCTGCGCTTGTACTTCTGCCTTCGCTCATCAAGCTGGAGCTCGGCCTGTCGGCTCTTTTCAGTTTTCCTGTTACAAAAATACACATGCATTCAACACTGTGAGTTTGAAAAGAAAAATCTGAAAAATCTGTTCTGTGACAGTTTTCAACAGTGTGGCTCCCTCTGTACTATTTTAAATTAAACTTCCACCGTTGCCTTAGTTACTAAGTTAAATGTTATGATTTTTATTTAATGGAGTTTTGTACATTAAACATTTTATGTCATTTTGAAACGTAATTAAATTGTCCCCAAAAATGTTGCATATTGCTTTCACTTTCATGTCTATAGACATCATTTCCCTGAAGGTAGAAACAGGTGACTCCCTCATCAGAACCAAAAACTAACTCTAAACTAAGAACGCAAGCGACTAGCCGGATAAAGGGCTAGAGCTGTAAATAACAAATATGTAACATGCCATTCATAAAATTTTCATTCTGTGCAGGACATGGAATTTAAACGTACGCGGTAAATTGATTCTTCGCTTCGCGCTGTCTGTCATGTGACTGTCATTACTGTCACCAGAAAATGTAACTTTTCTTATTCTAGCGATTTTCAGTGTTTTTATAATGAAAATAAACGTTTACTTAGACAGGTAATTATGTTTAACTTCATAATAAATGTCGAAAGTGACCTCCATCTTCTTGAAGACACAACTAAAAATGTAAATCTGGTCTCAAGATTCTTGACAAGTTGAATATGAAAGATCAGCTTGTTGTGAAAGTGCACGTACAGAAATTTTTGGTTGGTCTTGAATGATTTCCTGAACATTTTGTATGGCACAGCAGTTCTGCTTTTCCTTGGACGACCGCTGCCTTTTTTTCTTGCTATGCTTCCAGTTTCACGAAATAAATTTACAGAGTGCATCAAATTATCATAAAATTGACCATTAATTTTTTGTCCAGTACGAAAATATGCTTCTAACATGAACGCTTTTTGTTGTTCTGAGAAAACCATTTTAAATAATAAATGAAACCAAATATTATGAACTGTCTTGTAAATTGACGTTTAAAAAAATTAGATATAATCAAAGACATGACTTTTTCTACCACAGCCAATCTAAAATGAAAATTTTTTGAATTGCTTGATACCTTTCATATGATAACATCTTCTTTTGATAGTCAAAGATGTTATCCCATAGAATGTCGATTTTCTTGCTGTAGAGCACGACCGCACTGTCTATGAGTAAGGCGGCCTCTGCGAAGTTCGTCGTGAATATTCCGTTGCTTAGATAGACCTGTGATTCACGCAGCTTCTTAAGGTACTCATCCAACACCTACGGGCACGTGATGAACAGAATTGAACGAGGTAAACTCAATATGACACTCACCCCGCTCAAATCACACTCAATGGACGGCTTCTTGCACATGACCGTCAGCTTTTGGACGAGGTGTCCAACCGAGCTCCTCGGTACTAACGCGCTGGTGCTAGCCTCCTCGTCCATCTTTCCTACTACTACCGCTACACCGTTTATTACCCCTAAAAAATAAATGTAAACACTCAACTAATCCACGCGGCGTAAAAATGCTACTTACAAGAAGTGTAAACATGAGTTGTTGTTGTTGTTGATCGAGACGCGTCGAGCCCATTTTATCCGCGCAGTTCGTTGACGTGCGGGTTGGAGACGTGCAATTATTAAAAACGAAGTTTACAAAACGTGCTCTGCTTATTTTATCGCAAGCTCCGGGAAATTTACGCCGAAAACTTCGGAAAAACTCAAATCAAAGCTTCGCGTCGCCATCTACAATTTGACAGTCTATTCGACGTTAACATCGCGCGTCACGAGTAGACACTCTAGACACGACGGCGGATAGATTTCCCCTGCTTGCTTTATAGCGTTTTCGATTCATCTGCACTGGTTGCACTCAGTGTATTTGCATCTTCTTTTAACCTCATGTAATAACACGAAATGAAGATATTCTCAGTGCGCACTAGTGCGGTCAATCGAAAACGCTATTAGTTTGCGATATAAAAAATCGTGTTAAACGTATTTTTCTCGTTTCTTTGTCTTTAATATTTTCACGCTCGCTTTAATTTACAATTTAAGTTGTCTTTTTAGTTCTTTTTACGGCAACATTTCGATTAAAGCAAGTCAGTGTTGCCAACCCGGCCGACTTGTAAAATTGAAAGATCCCTTTTGTTGTGACGGATTATGCTGCGCGGTCCAAAATTATTTAAATAAGAGGAGGCTATGAAAAATAAAATCAGATTCTCAGGAAGTTTACTCCGAATAGAGCAGAATAGAGTTAGAGTGGAGTCGAGTATTACGAATTACTCTATAGGAGTTATAACATTACAAACACGTTCTTAAACGATAAAAGTTAAAGTGGACATACAATTATATGCACTTAACATAACTAATTGTCAAAATGTCAAAAGAGTTAAATGTAATAACTGTTTTAGCTTACTCTATGGTACGTATTTACATACACATTATGATATACTATAATATTTCATAATTATTATGTACAGGAAGATACTGATGATGAAGAAGAAGGAAATATTATTTTATGCGATATAATTGCATATGAGTTATGACCAAAGGTTATGAGACACGTACCGCGTACAGTTTTTTGAATTCTCTTTAACTGCGCATGTCGCGTAAACTTTACCTACATCTTAGAGGTGAGTAGAAAAAGATAACTTTGAGTAATTTTAACTTCGAATATGAACGCTGTGAGTAGAGTTTACTCCATTAACTCGGGCAATTTATGAACGGTGTAAAGTTACTCAAGTTAACTCCAGTGGACTTTATGAACGCATCCCAGGTAGCTTGATTCAAAACCATGGCCTTCTAAATCAAAAGCGAGTTCTAACTGGCCTGGGCGTTTTGAAAAATTTACATTGAATTTTTGTGCTCGAGAAAACGCCAAAAGTCGACACTTTGGCGCTGGTTATGGGGCACTGACAGCAATGAGGGAAATGTACTGTCATTACTGTCAATCAAAGTGAATTCACGCAAAATTAATTAATATTGTAATTATCGAAATACAAGATAATTTATGTGGTATAAACTTTATAGATTCATGCAAAAATCATTTGATCTCGTCGGAGTGAAGTACGCTTGCGCAATAAAGAAAGACTGGCACTTTAAAAAGCTTTCGTGTTATGAATAATTACAACAAGTTATATAAAAGAGTTTCGACTTTTGATAATGTAAAACGTGTTAAAAAAGGCGTTGATAATTACGCACAATGAGAAAAGCTTTATTATACATGCTGTAACTTACCACAGGTAAGATTCTAATCTAAAACCGTAATGGTTTAATGCTAAACTAAGTTGTCGAAATTGGACATAAATACTCCACCTTATTCCAACGTAAATAATATCCAGTATGCTCAAATTTTTACAACAATAACATTAATTGCTCTTACACGAACTCATCCACCATTCACATGTGACAGAACTGTCAAGATTTTAGGTTAAGAAAGCGCCCTGTAAGCACTGCTTGGCGGAGCACGCCTAAACTGCACTTTTGCGCAGGCCAGATAGAACACGCTTTTCATTTAGAAGGCTATGTTCAAAACAATTAGTTTGACATTTACTTTCCGATTCCTGTCAAATGTGTTAGCTAAAAACTCTCAAATACTGTAATCGTTAGTTAGCGAGCAATCCCGTGGCATTTGTTAATTTTTTTTTATTTATTTAATGAATAATAATTGTTCATAAACTATAGGCGCCATGCACGTCTCTGCGTTCAGCGCCGCCTGGCGTGATGATTTGTGAATTAGTGATACGAAAATATTTCTTGAGACTCATTGCATAGGAATAATATCACTCTTATGACAATTTACGATTGTAATACATAATACTTGAGCTTCCTGGTATTGAAATACATTACAATATTTAAGTTCAAATGTACACTAATAATTTGAAACAACTCGCATTTTCATACCACTAATGCAGAATATGGTCATTGGTGGCGCTGGCTTCGCATGTGCATGGTCCCTGTAAAGAAATCTCCAGAAGGGGATAGATTCCTCAGGTTGGCAACTCTGGGGGAAGGCGAATTTTGGAGGGGCCGAAAATAAATCCGCGGCGTTGCCCGACTCGTTTTGCGTGGCCGCCGCCGCTTTTCTCCATTCTTTCTTCTGAATAATTACCGAGTTGCTGATACTTTTTAACTCTTAACGGGCGAAATTTAAGTTAAAACGTAGCCGCAGTCCGCGGTTTCGCCTAATTACGTCTGTTTCCTCGGCCGAACGCGTTTTGGCAACACTGTTTCCCATCGGCCTTGGGTGCGCGTACAATTTCGCTCGCGAGTGAAAAGTTAGATTTTTTTGAGAAATACAAAGCTAGGCCGCGTGTTCGAGGCGAGCTGGAAGAAGATGGGGCTGACGGGGTGTTACGGCGTGCTAAAGTATCTGGTGGTCATCGTCAACTTCATATTTTGGGTGAGGCGTAAACTCTTGTTATTGGGGCGCCATTTTGCTGGATTTTAAATCGATGCAGGTTTTTGAGGGGGTAGTTTACAATTACAAAGCGAAGTGTCGAGAAAATAACGCGTTAAATACGGGGCGGGGGGCAACACCCGTTTACAAATTTTGTTCTGAAGTGTCAGCTTTGACATTGAAAAAGAATTTATTCCACCCACACACACACACATTATACAGAGAGACAATCACATTTAATAATAGTTTTTGATTCATGTTTAGCTGTTTGTTAGAGTTAAGTGTGATTGCAGATCGCAGGGCTTGCAACCGTTGCTTTGGCAATATGGATGCTCGTCGATCCGACCTTCTACGTGTCCATGGCGCAGGACTCCGGTAACTACTACATTTCCGCTTACATGTTGCTGGCCGCGGGGGTGTTGCTTGTAGTTGTGGCGTTCCTCGGTTGTTGCGGTGCTTTCCGTGAGAACCAGTGCCTCCTAGTTTCGGTAACTCACCCCGAACCCCCATGCTTCTTTGTTCGTCATTTTTGTCTTTCTTGTTGTGTCGTGTAGTTCTTCTGCTTGCTGTTTGTGATCCTGGTGGCGGAGATCGCAGCCGCCGTCTGGGCTTACATCCACGCCGACACCTTGGAGCCGGTCGTGCGCAACTTTGTGAAGACCACCGTGCAGGAGGAGTACTCGCAGAGCGAGAATCGCAAGGAGACTTTCGATACGATCCAGAGAGGTGTAAGTTTATTCAGTAACTCTTTATTTATTTATTTTTTTGTTTGATTGCTCGGGGTGTCAGTATGAAAGTAATCTTAATTTAATAAAAGTCACATTGTCATGTTCCGTTAGGAACGAGAAAGAAGTGAGAATTAGCGTTGTTCCGAGCAGGAACTTTTTGTGTACCAGGTTGGCAGCTCCAAGGGTACCAGTACCAAAAATCTTAAGCAACTTTTAATTAATTTATAAACTGCTTTTAAGAATTTAATAAAAATAATTAAAAGAATAATATTGTAAGAGGTGGATAGGAGCCACCAGTTTTAACAATGGAGTACCAAGGTACCAAGGCAGTTATGAATGTACCAAATTTGGTACCAAAGTACCAGTTTGAACAACACTGGTGTGAATTTTGCTTTAATTTTTAGTTGAAGTGCTGTGGGGCAGATAATCCGAACGATTGGCTAGGCAAGAAGCAGGTGGTGATCGGGGTATCGGCCGATTCGATTCCGTTTAACATTCCAAAGAGTTGCTGTCGTGAGGGCGTCGAAGAGTCGGCTTGCATGAAAGCGACTCAAGTCGAGTTCGGCAGCGACATCGACACCAAAGTTCTGTACGACGAAGGTTGCGTCACTAAAGTCGTGAATTACATTAAGGCCAACGTCAGCATCTTCATCGGGATCGGCATCGGTATTATTGTGATCGAAGTCCTCGGTTTGCTTTTCGCGCTCATACTAGCGTTTGCCATCAACCGAGACGGTCGTTACAAAGCTTAAATTTCTTCGCCGTTTTGTTTCCATACTCTTTTTTCTTTTTGTTGTGTTTTATTTTATTTTTTTTAGATTTTATTGTGTTGTATATACTCACTCGCTCTCTCTAATCTCGAGTTTAATTTTATTTTCGCATCGAAAGTAGTATAGAGTGCAAAAATTTGAGAGAATATTTTTATACGGGGGAATTTAGGGCCTAAACGCGTATGGTGCATCTTGTGAACTTTGCTCTATATTACTTTTTACAGTTGCACTCCGTGCGTAGTCGTAACCTTTACTGAATATATCACTTTGAATATGTGTATCTATGTGTCATAAAAAAAAAAACAATCTATTCTCTATATATACAAAGTAAAGAAAATATATATTTCTTGGATGATGTACAAAAAAAAAAAAGAAAAACAGAAGAACCCTATATTTAGATATGTAACTTTGTGCCATATGTTATTCTAGCCGTTTACCTGTGTAGGAAAAAGGAAGGTAGTGTTACGGCATGTAATCCACTTATTTTAAAATAACCGGCTTCGTTAACATTGACTGATGTGATTAAAGTAACAGAACACACAATTTTGCGTTTATGTGTTCATTTTTGAACGTGTTGATGTGATCGTTACTTGTCGCCAAGTGAAACGACCTCGGCTGATTTATGCGGTCATCATCAGGCGAGCTCGTTGCAGCGAAACGCAAAACTTAACAAGGCAAGGTTGTTAACGTTTTGCGCCCCCCGCTCCCCACCTGACTGAGTAACAATCACATCATCACCGTACGTCACATTTTAAGTAATTAATAAATTTATGGTGTGAGAGACACTTGGCCAAAAAATTATACGATGAACATTCCAAGCGTGTACTTCCTTGGAATGTGCGTCTCAAGAAACGTGGTTCGTCCGAGCTCAAATTTTTAACTGTCGTCAAAACACTCGAAAGTATGTTGTTAGTAGTTAACGATAATTAAGTAATATTCGTTGCATGTTCCTGCTTTACAACGTTTACCTGAGCGGTGTGATTATCCGGTCCTACCTGTTTTTAAATGTTAGAGTTTATCGAACATGTAATTTCAATGTTGCTGCATGGGTTGTATTTAGAAGAGTATTTATCTCGAATCCTTTCTCTCGTAAGTGTTTTTTTCTTCTTTTTGAGACTGTAAATCGTGTGCCAAGACGCAGTATTTGCTTCTCGTAAGCAGCACAAATCCACCCTTTGTGTTTCTTTATATATTCTATTAAAATATTTAATGTGCGTCGCGATTGTGAGGTGGGTAGGCGAAGCGCAGAAACACGACGGAATTCCTGCAATTCGCCGCCGATTACGTCGCGACGTAAACCTAGCTTTACTACTAAAATAAACGTCCTTTAAGCAAGACAAAAATTTATCTACAACGTTGGACTACTTCTATAAAACCGTCCTCAACCGTTCGTCATCCCCTTCCCCGCAACCCCCCTGACTTTACAGGGCGTTTTACAACTGTTACCATTTCCAAGTACTTTACTTTCGCGTTCAATACTCATTTCAGAATTGTGGTTGTGACTATGATATTTTTCTTTTTATTTTGCGAAATGAACATACCAATTTTTAATAAGACTTGGAATACTGTAAGATCGATAGGTATTTAATAAGTGTTATTTGCATTTCTTATTTTTTATTTTTATGAAGAAAACTCGTACTGTTTTTAGGTTGATGTAACCCACACGATTATTTATATTGTACTGTACTGTAAAACTAAATAAAATTTTAATCCGTTTAAGATTAGGCTTATTTTTTCTTATTTATCTATTTCATGCATTCCAGCAAAAACTTTTTTTAGTCGAGGAAACAGGTTAATTCCAGTCTCGAAAGGTATACTCTTTAGCAATTTCGTTATAGTATTACTGCAGGGTAGTGAAATAAATGTATGTATTCAGAAAACGAATGCTTTGGGACTTCATTTGTAAAGAGCTAATGTTAATACCTTGTTAAAAGTGTTCCATGCATAGCGCTTCTTTTTGACATTTGAAAACTGAGCTTTTAACAAATTACTACCTGCAGAATCAAGTTTCTCTTGTGCTGGTTTGTAAATTGAAGTACTTCTTTGAATTTAGTTTTTTTCCTTACATTTCTCAATATCGACATCATCAAATGAATTGTAAAGTATGTTATTTATGTTTTGTTCTAGTATTTGTTAATGGTATATACACATGCTTTGAATTGACTGCTTGACTGTGTAATCAATTAATTGTAAATTACAATTGTAAGTACAAATTGTAAACCGACAGTACTTCTAGATTACGATATTTATTCTTTTTTAATTTACTTAAAACTGCAGTGGAGATCTGGTGAGGAGAATATCCTCCGATTATACCAGCCAAAGATTCCATGAAGTGTTTATTTGTGTGTCCTGAGATTGACAGCTTACTTGTTTAAATACGTATCTACGTTAAAGGTAATATTGTTGATTAAAACGCTAGAATTTTTAATTGGTTAATATAGTAGTTTATGTATCAAGTACGCAAAATAAGGTTTTAGGGGACGAATCGTAATTAAGGATGAGGCGACGAAGGAGCCGAGTCCTTAATGCATACAATACTTTTTGGTACACGTTCGCCAAATCACCAACATTAATGTTAAATTGCTCGAATTTCGAATTAGCAAGTCCAAATTGTCCCTTTCATCAGACATGGCAATGATCGGTAATCATAGCAACGTGTTGAATTTTATACTTAGTTACTTGATTTATTTCATTGAAATTTGCTCAAAAATAATCCGCTAAAGTGTTGCCATGGCAGCTTTAAGTACTAGGTCGCTAAAATTTTTTAGCGGATTCTAAGTGTTGCTATGACGATTGAGGTTGCTAAAGATACGTTTTTCGTTCTGAAAATAGTCCCCTATTATAAGCGACCATTTTGTGGAGCGTGTACCAAGAAATAAACTAAATGCCTAAAATCTAACTGCATTGTCGTATTTTTCGATTATAGAAAACTGTAGCCACTGTTGAAATGTCAAAATATGTGATCTGTCTGCCTCTGCATTGTACATATTTATTTTTTAAACAAAGTTCTAAAGAAATTACTAAATCCGTTAAAATACAGCAATTGTATGTTGGGAAATTTGTTTAAACTATTTTTTAGCCGTTTTTTTGGCGTATAAAACTGTTTTAAAAACGACTGGTGCTGTTTCAAAACTGTTTTATTTTTGACGTTATTTAATGATGATCCCGCTAAAATAACTTTTTCCGTTTCAAAAAAAAACAATGTATGCACCTGTTTCAAAACATAAGGTCGTTGTTTCAATGTTAAAAAATGCACATTTCGAAATACATTTACGAAATAGTTTCAAAATAGTGCGCCGCCAAAAAACGGCTAATTGAGGTTGTTAGAAGTTTGATTTAAAGTCCCTAGAGGTCGCAGTCGAGTTTGGAATTTCTCAATTATACCGGGTGATTGTTTTAAATTTCTTATCTACTCTTGCCATGAAATTTGAACGGCATGTCTCAGCTTAACCGAAAAATAAAATGTATTCTTGATATTATTTCACAGTAAAACGTCAAATTATTACAAATTTAAAACACGAAATTGTATAATAATTAAAATATCTTTAAGTTTCGTTTTTACTTATTTGGGTACTGTTTCTTCCCATGGTAATGGGCGCGTTCAAAAGCAGCAAGCGGATGAGTTGCTTGTCACGTAATTATTCCTGAACGGCTTGCGTTGATTACCTGCTGCCAGTGTTGCCAACTATTGACAGTCGTTTTTCCCTCACATTGGGATACAAATTCCCTTTTATGTGTGTTTTTACCTTCAAATTGTAATTTTAAGCTAATTTTGTCTTCAAAAATTACGTTTTCAAAAAAAAATCCGTTTTGGCAATGTTAAGGCATAAAAATTCGCACGAATCGGGAAGATTAAAACGCATTGGCAACACTGGCTGCTGCTTATTTGAACAAGCGGAATTATGTACAGCCATGCGCACCTAAAATGCACCTCCAGCACGCGAACTTCATCCTTAAAACCTTGTGTACAAGGCTCACAGAACTGTCAAATTGTAGCACTTAAGCTGCGTATGACTGTACGTGAGCGCATCCTTTTCTTTCTATCACTCCTTCATAACTGAGCCAACGTTTATATCTCATGCACAACAAAATAAAGGTTATGAGTATGACGGTAAAATAGTAAAATTCAGCTAGCCGTTCAGATAAACGATCTTCTAAATCACAGTCTACATCCATCACAGCAAAATGCTGAATAAAAAGACGCCCTAGCGTAGAATCGAATTGCTTCAAAAAATGGCGTCCGCTACGTAAACATGTTTCATCACGATCCTTGGAGCGTACGGTCGCTACCGGTAGCTCGCGTGGACAATTCCGATAGCTCACAGCATATTCGAAAAATCTAAAAGACCTATTCCGTAAATTCCGCATAATAGTTGTAACGTTTAGCATAGTGAGAGTGTTGGATTAAGTTTAGGTAGCTTTTTATTCGATAACTATTAAAGTAGCTCGTCACATTGAAAAGGTTGGGGACCGCTGATCTACACAATAGCGTCACTCGAGTATAACTGTCACATTTGCCATGGTTTGATACCTTCCGATTTGCAAATTACATTACATTAGCTGCTTTCGTTTATACCCGTGATTACTAATCATGTAATCGTGATCACAATTCTCCGTGTTCGTTCTCTGTGATTACTTTCTCCCCCACCTCCGATTAACCGATCATGATTACAATTTGGATAATCACAAGTTATGTGTGATTTTGTATGATTTGATCACAAAAACGTAACCTAGAAACATTACCGGTTTCATGTGTTTTCATCAATATTGGGTGATCATACGATTCTGTTCACCTAAAGCCGGCCATTCACGATCCTGCTTGGCAGTCCGCACCGCAGGACAAAAGTAGCTCACACACTATCCTGCAAGCTGTCCAGCGCCAGTACCTTTTTCACATCGGAAAAATGACAAACCTACTTGCTCTTCCTAAAAAGAAGAAAATAGCAATTTTGCTATGTTTCTTACTGTTATTGCAGAAAAATCAAAAGACAATATGGGAGAAGAAATTATTAAAGTTATGTAATTTGCTGTAATTTGGAGATTTAACATCTCACAAACACTTTTTTCCTTTATACATATCTATAAATTCGATTGTGCCTGCGTTATCCATCTTTAACAATATGGCGGGTGACAATCTAACACCACTAAAATCACTAATTGCACACGCAACGGCAGGACGCCGCGCCATTCACATTGCTGCGCAGCAGACTGCAGCCGGTAGGCGGAGCTTGCCGGTCTGAGCAGGACGCATCGAACATCCTGCGTTGTGTTGCCGGACGCAATGCAGTCTGTTGCAGCATTCACTATCCGATGTCATTCGGCAGACAGCAAGGCGGACTGCCATGCAGGATCGTGAATGGCCGGCTTAATCATTAATTCTATGATTGGCTTGAATGAAAGCTGCCATCTCCATAAGGGTATCAAACAGTATGGCCACTTTTTTGACACTGACGTTTAAGTGTCGCTACTGGGTAATTACTTATACTGTGCGTAAAGCCCATGTCCCACTGCAAAAATTTTATAAAATATTTTTATAAAATGTTTTTATAAAACTGCTTTTATAGTGGGACAGCTCACATTTTTATACAAATGACGTCATATGAAAATATTTTAACGTTTCGTCTATTTTTATGACGTCACGTAAAAGGCTTTTATAGAATACAACAGTTTCTATAATTTTTATGAAAACCAGTACATGATTCAAATATTCTATACGTTTATATTCTATACGTTTTTTTAAAATTATTATATACCCCACAGTAGCCACAATAGCAGCAGTTAGCAGCTTTTGTCTTGAATTATCCATTTTTAACTTTTAAAACGGTACACTTTATTATAGATTATGTTACTATAAGATTGTTTATGTGAAAATTTTATAAAACTGTTTTACAGTGGGACACCTTTTGAAAGTACTTCACAAAATTATGAAATCATACTGTTTTTATAAAAACTTTGTATAAAAATATTTTATAAAATTTTTGCAATGGGACACGCGCTTAAGTGTTCAGATGAAAAATCATAAACCGTTTAAGATATTTACTGTCATCTGAAAGAAGCCTCTACTTAAATTTATTGCCGCGGAACGATACTGAGGTGATTGACGAGAAAAATCACTTGCCGAACGCAGCTACCTTTTTAATTTACTGTTCGACGAGATGCGATAGATGGCGCTGACATACTTCACGCTCGGACTCTATCACGCTCATCTCAAAAAATTCATGCCTTCTTGAAAGAGCATTTTCCATCACCTCAGTCTCTTTGACTATTTAATTCTCATTCAACCAATTAAGATTTCGCTTTAATTTAATTAAGAAAGAGTTTCAAATATGAATGTCTTTTTAATGCAGCCAACTTCAGAGTGAAAACCGCATTTTGACAGCGTCGCGTCGTGCGAGTTTCCGCTTCCTTTTCATCAGAAATCGCCAGCCATGAAAGCCAAAGGAGAGGTTTGTTGCTTTAATTTCGTACTGAAACTTAATAAAATCGATGCATAAAACTCACAACCTGCTCACAACACAACCGTGTAACCTTAATTTCTGTCGTTGCACGTGCTGTGGCTGTGTAACTCGTATCGAGAATTGTTTACAACGCACACGTGTTTATTATTTCTTTCTATGTAGTTAAAGGAGTACGAAGTCATAGGGCGTAAAGTCCCAACTGACAAGCAAAAGGTGACCCCCCTCTATAAGATGAGGATATTCTCCCCGGATGAAATAGTGGCGAAATCACGTTTCTGGTATTTCCTGCGTCAACTGCAGAAGTTCAAGAAAACCACCGGTGAGATCGTGTCGGTGAAGCTGATACCAGAGAAGACCCCCATCAAGGTCAAGAACTTCGGCATTTGGCTGCGCTACGACTCTCGTTCCGGCACTCACAACATGTACAGAGAATACCGTGATTTAAGTGTGTCGGGGGCCGTAACGCAATGCTACAGGGACATGGGGGCTCGTCACCGTGCTCGCGCTCACTCAATTCAGGTAACTCATTCTAAATGACACGCTTGCCTGCCCTCAAATCTTAAGCAAACTTTTTTAGATAATTAAAGTCGAGCAGGTCAAGGCATCCGTGTGCAGGAGGCCACAAGTGAAGCAGTTCCACGATTCGAAGATTAGGTTCCCGTTACCGAAGCGTATACAGCAACGCAAGTCGATGAACAGATTTTCAGTCCGTAAGCCACGAACATACTTCCTTTAGACATGTTAAGCAGCGGACAATAAAATATACTTTTTTTTTCTTGATGAATGCTTTATTCAATTATTGACTATTTACATGCGAGATTCTAGTGGGGTTTCGGCGTGTGACCGTCGACGTAAAAATTCCTCGTCGCCTGCGGCAACTCCAATTCTAGACCCTCGAGTTCTTTCGTTAAAATAATTTGACAGCCGAGCCTCGAGTTTTCTTTCAAGAAAGGGGCCATATCTAAGAGGTCGTCTTCTTTTTCCTCGGGCGGATTCAGCTTATCTCGGTGGTCGCTTTTTACGTAGACGTGGCACGTAGTACAAGCCAGCGATGCTTCGCACGCCCCTTCCATTGGAATTTCGTAACGGTGGGCCAGGTAGAGCACATTGTCTCCGACTTTCCCCCTCACTTTCACCCGCTCGCCGTCTTTTTTAATGAAAGTAACGTTCACACTGAAAACACACGATGGAGTCTTGTTGTTACTTCCACGAGCCGTAAACACTTACACCTCGTCTTCGGACTTGGGGTCTTGCCATTCATACTCGCCGTGCTCCAAACCTGCAATTGATTATAATTGAAGTTTAAAAAAAAAGTGACACGAGGGCGTGTAATTTGAGGGGATTACTTTTTGACAGGTGAAAGTGTGCCTTCAGCAAAACCTTCGCGTTACTTCTTAGCTTATCAAAGTAAATACTCCTCGTGGTTTTCAGGATATTACAAAACATTTTACGCACTTAATTAAACTATTGAACATTATTAATTTATAATTGTGTTGACTTTTGCGGTATAGGTTATGAGTCACAGTCGCATTTTTAGGTTAACTTGTTCCGCATGACGTCACATGACGTAATCAGGTTCACCAACGTTTTAAACTGCAAGATGCTCTCAATTTAATGAACAAATCTTTCATATCCTTTTTGTTGATAAGAATAAGTAAAAGAGTGAATTACTTGTCTTGTCTATAATTAGAAATGCAATTGTAAATGAAATATTTGGTAGAACTTTATTGTACTAATGTGAGTTGGCACCATTGTTTGAATTCAACCATTATTTATGCTAAAAAATTCTAAAAATTAAATTGAAATCATGCGAGAATTAAATGAATAAGTAAATTGTATTTGTTTACAAGGAATGAGCGCAAATGAAAGATTTTTTTTTCTTTTTCAGGTAAGGAAATACCCGCTCGCTTTTAGGTTGGCACTCCTGTTTGCGCTAGACATGTCAGAATTATTTTGAAAATCGTTCTGAACGCAAGAAGAAATCGCAAAAATGGTTGTGCTTAGTCTTTTAAGGCCTTCGTTATTTAACGTCGCCCTCAAGAATGCCCAAAGTGCAGGTAAGTTGACCTTCCCCCTTGATTATATAACGCTTCTAGGTTAGGTCCATCTCCGATTTTTCTATAAAATCGTTTTCAGCCACTCGACGGGCAATGTCGGAGCACCGCATCTTCCCGTACGTGCCTTCCCGCTTCCAGTGGGCCAAGTTCAAGGATTTAACTTTGTTTTATATGGCCATCGGTGTGATACCCCTTACCATCATCACGACATATGCAAACGTCTTCATTGGCCCGGCTACCTTAAGCGAAACACCTGAGGATTACGTGCCCAAACACTGGGAATACTACAAGGTATGCACCGATACTTACGAGTTATAACCCCTTGTGTGACGTCAGGTTTTTTAGTCTCCAGTAACGCGCTTTCTCGCAAGGTACATCTACAACAATCCCCAGCAGGATTACGAGAAGTATCTACACTACATTTATGAAGCGGAAGAGAAGCGCAGGATCAGGTAAGTACATCATACTCTTCCGAGTTAAATATCACGCGAATTTCCACATTGAAGGCTCTTGGAAAAGGAGGTGAAGGCGAAAATGGCCGAGAGGAAGGATTACCAAGCGTATTATTACAGGCCAGTCTTAGCTAAGTACCACAGGATTTCAAGGGAGGCCGCCGATGAACTGATGGAAATCAGTGGTGACTAAATCATTTCCTTTTTTTTTTTTAATCTATGAAATGTTGTAGTCACTTTAGTTAGAGAAAGCTGTAGCTATTGTAAATTGTATTTAAGAGTGTTTTCTGTTTAAAACTCCGACCTTTGATTGGTTTTGGTTTATGGTTAAATAATTTGTGTTGAAGAGGACGGCCAATTACTCAAACATATTTATTAAAATAGAGCTTACTGTAACAAACATGTCGATTACACTCGTAGTGTGATGGTCAAAATAACAGTCTTGCTCAGGAAATTACAGAAAATTAACAACTATGGTTGTAAATAATATTAGTTGTGTGTCAACTTTCTTTCCCCTCTTAGGTGAAGGACGAAAAAGTTGAAACATAGCCAAGTCTAAATCATTACGAGTCAATTCTTTTGGTCATCATCTGGTTTAATTTTCTTAACTTCCTTAATAATCGAATCCAATTTATACAAGTCCTTTAGAGACACTTCGCCGGTTCCTCGCTCGAGCGGTTTCGGCTGGCTCGGATGCGGCTTCCACCCCAGCATGTTGATGATCTACGAATTGCAAAATCGTTATTTTTAGCCGACACACGACGTATAGCGAACCTGAAAGGTCGCAGGTACTTCGGGCTTGCCAGTTTCCAAATCGTACTTTCCGTATAGTTGCTGATAGATAGCGGCAGCCGCAAACTGCGTGTCACGTTGCAAATGCAACGACCGATTCAGGACCGCATTGCTCTCCGCCATGCCCTTTAAGTCCCACATTAACTCGAACATGCTCGGGTATTGGATGATGATTTCGTCCGTGTCGATGGTGAGCATCGTAAAACCGGCTCTCTGTAAGAGCCCGCCGATGTCTCGGACTTCGGTGAACGGGGATATGTGAGGCGAGAGCCCGCCTCTTCTTTCCAACTCGGCCAACTGCAAGCTCGACCTTAGTTCGTAGAGGGTGTCGCCGCCGAACACGGAGGCCATAAAAACACCGTCCTGCTTGAGGCCCTCCAGGATTCTTTTAAACGCTTTCGGTAAGTCATTAACCCAATGCAGGTTTAAGCTGGAAATAACCAAGTCTAGTGAATTCGGCTCAAACTGAAACCAAAGGATTTAAAGCAAAGCTCGTGGGGGAAAACCTGTGGTCATTAAATACCTGCATGTTTTCTTCGTCTAGTATCTGTTTTCTTACTTTGATGCCATCTGCGACGGGCGCCGCACTTAAGTTCGTTGCGCTAGAGTCGTACAGGACGAGTTCCTCGACAGATTCGGGCGAAATGTGTTTCGAAACGTACCCACGACCACAACCTGCAATTTCATGTTTATAACAACCAACCCTTCTTATCGTGCACGGTTTATAATACCTACCTATGTCGGCGGCAAGCTTAAACTTTCGTTTAATATCGAAGACCCTATCCGCCAACCTACAACCGATTTCATCTTTTAAATAATCATATAAATTAACGTCCTTGGCGGCCGCCGCACGTTCTCTCTGCAACGTCTTCGTGTATCTGTCGAAGACCTGCACCGTCGAGTCCTCGTTCCTAATCCCCTTTCGCTCTGCCCTGTCCGTTGAAATGCATCGACACACGTGCTTGCCGTAGTCTTTGAAGTATGCCAGCGTCTTGAATGCACTCGGAGCGACTTTGAAAGACATTATTTACGGTTCGCCTGTACAACACGGCCTCGCTTTAAATAACATCGCTTTGTTATTTCAAGAGAACATCGACGTGCTAACGTCAGTACCGGTGGAGTGCGTCAAAGTTCTGGACAAAATTAGCTTAAAAAATAAGACGTAAATTGCGGTTTAGGTTTAATCTAGTTTCGAAAATGCAAATTGTCCGAAGTAGGTCAAGTAGTAACTGTCAAATGGCTCGCGATCACTGTTCCCAATCTAGTGATTTTGTTACTAGATCTGGTGAGTTTCTGTTAAGATTTCAGGCAAATTTTAATAAATTCTTGGTGGAATTCACAAACGTTATTTAAATTCAATCATCTGTTGTTCAATTGCTATGATTACGTTTGCTGAAGGTACTATATGTCCAAATAAATTTTTGATAAAAGTAGGTCACGGAAGTGTAAACGTACAAAGTGGTCAAGAATCAAGGTTACTAAAGAGACAGATTGCCTGATAACTTTCAACGTCACCACAACGTCACTCAGTAGACCCATTTAATGCATTTACATAAATAGATGGCCTACTGGATGACGCGTCACTCCACGAGTTACCAGGCAAACTTCTCTCTATAGTAACCTTGGTCAAAAATCACTGTTTGAGCTGGTAGTGCTGAATTTTACTTTTAAATGGTACAACTGGAGTAACTTCCGGTTGTTGACGGTTTGGCACTGACGGCCATCACTTTATAAGCGTCATTTGACATTTCAAATTCAAATTAAAACGCTAATTTTTATTCACATAACCTACAATATTGTCGCTGTGTCAAATATACCAACAAAACGTATATCCGGCTGCAGTGTTGCAAGTAGCCGAATAAAAAAATGCTCTTACTTGTATTGCCAACTGTAATAGTTATTTTTGACCACTTTGTATATAGAATATAGATAGCAGTTTTTGAGGTTAGTGACACGTCAAGGCAGGTTGCCGCGTCGCTAGTATAAAATTTATTGTACTGTTTTTGGACGAAAACGTACTTCAAATGAAAGTCGTTTTTAAGGATATATTTATACCGGGTGATTTTTTAAATGCTTATCAACTCTTGCCTTGGAATGGACAGTGGGACAGCAATAAATGGTGACGTCAAGACTTTTCGAAATAGCAACGGTTGCTAGGGTAAACAATAAACGTCGAAGCATATGACTACGATTCTTGACGTTTGAGGGTAGGTTTGTGTGTACATATATGATGGTGTAGTACGCCTAAAATAAGTTAAAAATCATACCTAATCCATTCATATTAGATTAATATTTCAATCAGAATCTTAACATGATCAAGTCAATCCATTTTTGCTTTATTTTATTGTTACGCGGGAATGAAAAAAAAATGTCAAAGCCATATGTTTTTGTTTGTTTGGAAAAGTATAAACGCTTGTAAATTTGTTTGACAGTTGGCTGTATTTTATTTTTATTCGATTGGAATTCTAACTTCACGTCTTTTGTTCTAAAAATAAAAAAAAGAAAACTAAAGGATTTCTTATATTCAAAACGTGGACAATTTGTTTTCGTTTTTTGGATTTGTCAAGCAATCGATCGTCTTTTGTTTATGTTTTTGACAAAAATCATCAACTCTAATTTTCTTTTGTAGTCCTAATTAACGCTTTAACGGTCTTTTAATATGGAGGTCAGTGTTGCCAATCCTAATACGCTTAAGTAGAATATTGAACTGTACGCGTTTCAAAATGAAAGAAAAAACATGTAACATATTCGATATTCGAGGAAGTAAAAACATAGTTTGATTCTTCAGCATTTGTTTCCAGTGATTTTTTTTAAGTGACATCTGCTTCTAGTGACATTTTAGTGATTATTTTAAGTTCTTTCGCTTTGCGCAGCAATGCTGCTTCATTGTCTTACGGCAGTCATCATTCCAGACAAGTTTCAATGTATGTTAGAGCTGGATCTAAGTCATTACTCATTAGACAGCACAAATATCCATGGCCCCAGTGGGATTCTAACCCACGCCGCCGAGCGACATGACGTTTCAAAGTTGGCTAGGCTGACCGCTAAGCCACAGTATAAGTAATTACCCAGTAGTGTCACTTAAACGTCAGTGTCAAAAAAAGCGGCCATTCTATCTGATACCCTTATGGAAATGCAATGTAATTTACAGCTGGGTAGGTATCAAACAAAAGAACAAATGTGACAGTTATACTCGAGTGACGCTACTGTGTGATTCTTATACTGTGGCTAAGCTAAGCCACTCGGCGACCCTTAAGCCTAGAACACAATGGATTTGCATAAAACATAAGACATAAGCCGTAAGAAACACATTTACTTTGTTCTCGTTACGGAGCTACAGTTCTTGTAAACTTCCAGCCAACTTTCGTCATTCATATTTATGACGTAATGCAATAACAATGTTCCCAAGTATTGAAGTGTTTACATATGATCGGTGGTTGATGGTGTATAGGTTATGTACATGTTTAACGTCATTAATGACGAAAGTTAGCTGGAAGTTTACAAAACATATTGTGTTACAGCGCACTTCTTTACATAGGTCGAATTACTGTTACGGCTTATGTACTATGTCTTATGTTTTATGCAAATCCATTGTGAACTGGCCTTTATTTTCAGTTAAAGGTTCAGGGCCAGTCAGTGGCGGAACTTCAAATGTTTGCTCTCCCCCCCTCCCGCGCAAATTATTCGTGCCTCACGCGACGTTAAAGCGATACTCTTTTCATGGTGAATTTAATGTTTATTGTATTATGTTCATAATTAAAAAAATGGGTACAGAAAATAGAGACGAGGAGAATTTTGCGAAAGCATATTGACAACACTGCTGGCGATGTTGCCATCTCATTCAGGGCTGTCAATAGGGTTCCACGTTTAGCTCAAGTAATCACTAAAAGCAGACTGTAAGGTTGCGTTTAACTAAAACCTGATTGGAAACTTCCCAGGATTTAACGCTTGTTTCCATTTTAACCCCAGAAGTAAGAAAAATTCCTAAAAACTTATAAATAGGGGAAAGTCCTTCGTCCTGGCAACTCTGGGTTAGAGGTACTTTGAGCCGATTGGGTTTTCTTTTTTATTTTGTGTTGGCTTCTAAAGTATTACTTAAATTCCAAGGTTATACAAACAAGAAATAGTCAAATTCGGTTTATATACATGAATTTTTTAAGATACGAGAAGTTTAACAGGAGCAATTACAGAATTCTACTATACCGGCAATTTCGCTGCTTAATAATAGAGCCCTAGATTAATCTGTGATAGAGCTTATAAAGGCAGGGACTCGTCTATTTTCGTGTAAATTCTTATTCAAATATTAAAGTCGTTATTTTAAATTTGATCTCTTTTTAGTCGTTGGCAATACTGAACCTGAACCAATATTTTTTTATTATCTACGCTCACCAATTCCAATTCTCCTTGAAAATATGTGGTAAAGGGTAACGAAGTCTTTGAATTACTTTCTTGGTTGATATATGAAGCTAAGGGCGCGTTTTCTTATTCAACATTTTGATGTGATGGATGTAGACCGTGATTTAAAAGATTGAATAGAAATCCATCTATATGTTCGATTGTAATCGATTTATGTTGTGCAGGAGTTTAGTGACAATTTGTCACTACTTTCTTACATCGCCTAAATCGATTATAATCCAACAGAGATGGATCTTTTAAATGACCGTCTACATTCATCACAACAAAATGTTGAATAAAAAAACGCCCAAAATGGCGCTGGCATCGGCGGTAAAATTTAAACTACTGTCAATAAGTGCAATGAAGTTCGTTTCGTTTATATCTTGCAGGCTGCATTTGATGAGTTAACATGGAAATTCTGGAGCCTCACAGGGTCCTGGAAGCCCCCCAAACAGTCTACTACATCCCCGACTTCATTACAGAAGACGAGGAGGCAGACATTCTAAGACATGTGTACGAAGTGCCGAAGCCAAAATGGACCCACTTGAAGAACCGCAGACTTCAGGACTACGGTGGAATTCCGCACGTGAACGGAATGATTGTCGAGGAAATACCCAAGTGGTTGCAGGCGTACATGGATAAGGTATCCGACTTAAACCCGTTTGGCCCAAACAGGGCCAATCACGTCTTGATAAACGAGTACAAACCCGGCCAGGGGATTATGCCCCATGTGGACGGGCACCTGTTTCATCCTACCATAACAACGATCAGCGTGGGATCACACGCCGTCTTGGGGTTCCTGGAAGAGCAAGACGGCCGCCGTGAAGACATCTGTAATTTACTGCTGGAGCAACGGAGTCTGGTTGTAATTCAAAACGACATGTACAAGAATTACCTGCATTACATAAGTGAAACGAATGAAGACGTGCTTGACGGTAAGTGTGCCAACTTAAAATATTGTAAAAATAAGTTTGCCGTCGGTAACTCACTGCAAAGACAAACGCGTGTGTCCTTGACAATTCGGAACGTGCCAAAGCTCGCTAAGGTTAATCTTTTAAATGTGTTGATGATGAAGAAGAACTGATGGTGGTCGAAAGTGCGTGGCTTAGCTGTGATAAACGCATTTATTATAAAAAAAAAAATTACAAAAAACGCAGTCGTTGGTTTGTTTATTCCGACATGACCTCCGGGCCTGGGCTATTCGTGATGTCATCGAGCGACGTGTTCATGGCATCGTCGTCCTTGGAATCGTCGGACATTCCTTGGAGTTGATTGCAACTCGACACCAGCACGTGAAACTGCTTGCGCCTCATGTCGAGCCTCTGCTCGAGTTGTCTTTTTTCTTCGCGCAAGTCGTTCAGTTCGGCCTTCAGCTCGGCCAAGCGTTTATCGGTGTCCTTGCGAGCCGGTTGTTCTTGGATGCTTTGCGCAAGTAAATCGTACATCATGCGGTTTTGCTTCAGGATCTTCTCCTGCTCCAAGACCTGCTTGTTCTTTTCTATCGTCTTCTTAACGTCTGTGATTTCCATTTCGAGCTCGCGCTGCAAGGCCTGGTAGTTCTTGACCTCCTTCTGATTCGTCGTGTGCAAAAGCAAGGACCTCCGGACGGCGAATTCGCACTGGCTGAGCTGCGACAGCATACGGTCGTATACCAGCTGGCTTTCTTGTTCGGTATCATCGGTGGAATTGGCCCATTTTATCATGGTTTTGAGGAGAGCGTTCAGGCGTCTGTCATCACCCGTACCATCTCCATCTATTAACAAGCGTCGGCGTATGACTTCCTCTTAAAAACAACAAGCACGAGTGAACCATAATTCAAAAAATTGCGTGGGCACTCACCATCAGACATGGTTGGAATACCGATGGCAAGGCAACATAAAAAGTTAGGTTAAGTTGTAGAATCAGTTCTGGCCTGGCTGAATGGAAGCGGTAAATTGAATTTTTTGGCAAATCATAACGGGAAAGTGATTACTTACATAACGGAAACAATAGAAATACAAATTACTTCGAAGTTCCAAAATTCAAAGTTAGTTTTTTTGCAACAGTTGGCAATGAGAGCCGTGACGTCACAGTGTAAGTAATTACCGGTAGCGTCACTTAAATGCAGTGTTGCCAATTCACTCTAAGCCGATTATCCTTTTCAAATTTTAAAAAACCCGCTCTTGCCCACATGGAGTAATGAAATTAC
Source organism: Dorcus hopei (assembly GCA_033060865.1). Classification (NCBI taxonomy): domain Eukaryota; kingdom Metazoa; phylum Arthropoda; class Insecta; order Coleoptera; family Lucanidae; genus Dorcus; species Dorcus hopei. Next base: position 5,225,018 of record CM065425.1, on the reverse strand, counting down.
TCACTTAATTACCCGCACTCCCAAAACAGAAAATAAATGGAACAAAATTTATTTTATTCAAATACTTAATAACTTACCTTACACACTTGGATGTTGTACAAAAGATTTTTTACGTTAAAATCGTGTGGGACTGTGGGCGGCATTCGGCAACAGTGCTGCCAAGCGACAAGCGTACATCTCGGTAGTTGTAAACAATTTCGGTAGATGTCTCTGAATTTCGGTAGATTTATTAAAATGGTTTAACTCTTGGTTGAGCTAATTTCAAATCACTTGTAAAAATTATGTTTAAAACCACTGATTTTATTCAAGCGATTTTTATTTTTGAAAATCATGAAAAAAATATAAAAACTCTCATGAAATAAAAACAAAACTGGGTCTAAATTATTTTAAGACGTTTGACAGTTATTGTGCAATTTTTGACGCAAAGTAAAACAAAAGACGATCGACAAATAAATAAAGAAAATTTATAAATTTAACAAAAATGACACAAAAATAAAAAAATAGCAAAAATTTAAAAAATCTCGTTAAATAAACAAAACTTTCTAAAATTAAGAATTGACAGTTGCGTAATTCTTGTAAAATAAAACAAGAGACGATCGACAAATTTATAAAATTTAAAAAAATAACAAAAATTTAAAAAAATCTCATTAAATAAACAATACTGGTTCGATTAAAATTCAGAAAATAAAACAAAAGACGATCGACAAATTTATAAAACTTTAAAAAATTTACGAAAATTTAAAAAAATTCTCATGAAATAAACAAAACTGTGTCCAAATTATTTTAAACGTTTGACAGCTATTATTGACGCAAAATAAAACAAAAGACGATCGATAAATAAATAAAGAAAATTTATTAATTTAACAAAAATAACCTAAAAATAAAAAGAAATAACAAAGATTTATAAAATCTCATTAAATAAACAAAATTTTCTAAAAGTAAGAATGGACAGTTGCGCAATTCTTGGCGCGAAATAAAACAAAAGACGATCGACAATTTAAAAAACTTAGAAAAAAATAGCAAAAATAAAAAAAAATTCTCATTAAATAAACAAAACTGGTTCGACTTTCTAAAATTCAGAATTAACAATTGTGCAATTTTTAAAAATTAAAAAATTCTCATTTAGTAAACAAAACTTTCTAAAATTAAGATTTGACAATTGTGTAGAGTTGGCAGCACTGATCGGCAATGTGGATCCACAGAACACAACATAAAGAGAACGCAAATCCCTGTACTAGTAACTGTTACTAAAATAGCTTGCGCCATCTCTTAATTTTGGCGGGTACTAAGACTAAAAAAACCGCGGGAATTTTAAATGAGTGTAGTAGCATGTAGCCATTTTATTCGCTATTAGCCAGCTAGTTAAAATCAAAAATAGCTATATTTCATCTACCTTTAAGTGTGAAATGAATAGCTACAATTGATTATAACCAAAAGCTAACTAATTTAATTATATACTAGCTATCTTAATTATCTATGTATGACTGAGGCTCAAACTGTGGCTTATATTGCAAGAATTGAATATTCAAGGGAGAGGATTTATTATATTTTGCAATTGAAATGTACACCACTTAAAGTAAAATATTTCACATAATAGTACTAAAAGTATTGCTTAGATATCATACACTGAGAAAAATAATTCTTCATAGTTAATGAATATGCTTTAATTTAAAGAAACTTTTTCTTCCAATAGTAGCAAAGATATGTTTCCTTTGGGATAAAATATTATTTTCATGTGAAGATTCTTTTTTCTCAGTGCATTTACAATTCGTCCGTTATGGAAATAATAAATAGACAAAGATAAATAACTAAAATATAAAGGAAGCATATAAATTGTTTAAATTGCAATTCAACCACAGGTAAACCTTACATTAGAGCAATATTGAGTTTGTGAGTTTGGTGATACAAATAGGTTTGCCAAAATTTCCCAATTTTGCCGCTATTTAAAAGTTTGCCGCCCCGTGCGATTGCACGTTTTGGATGCCGGTAGCGCCGGCCCTTTCAACTTTTAAGTACTGACCATTTGTGGGCATAGGGTTCCTAATAAATGTCTTTTTTTTCCTTTAACTCGAGAATGTTTCGCTTTGGATGTTGAAGTTTCACCTATAAAATCCATTGATTTTGTAGACAAGTAATACATAACATAACATAACATAACTGAACACTTACATCTTAAATCTTAATGAAGAAGTGGCTGTCATCAAAGGTAAATGAAGTGGTTGCCACTGAATATAAGAATGTCCTGTTGTGATACTAGGAATTCCTGTAAATAACACACGTTTTTCAATATTGCAATGGAAACTTTTGCTGATTGCTTTGATTATAGTTTTTTTTTCAGTTTTGTTGTGATCTAATACCTAACTAGTTTCAGCTTTGGTTTTTTTTTAGGGAATAACTCAATGATTTGGGAACTAATATAAGAATAACTTCAGAATATGCAGACAAACTATGTATAATCAAACTGATATGATAAAGCATGATTACATCATTATCTGAGAATATATAACTCACCTTGTGATGTAGATGGCATATCGTTAGCCTCCATAGGGAGCATTTCATTTTGTAGCATTCCTAAAACACAACACTATAAACTATTTATAATACATGAACTACTAACAATCTTTACTTAATTCATTTCTTGATAGTTTAAAAGGCGTAATTCGTTTTCTTGGTGAACCATTCCAAGAAGTAAGTCAATAATCATGGTGCATCAGATATGTTAGTTGGTAAATCAATATTTTCCCTAAACACTTTCAACTGGTGCAGGTATATTGCTAAAATATTTATGGGTTCTGTAGGTATTATTAACTTATTAATATAATGTCACAAGTAGAATCTGCTTAACATGCCTTAGAATTTATAATCACTTACCAGGTAGATTCAAAGTTGGATAAGCATCCTTCGATAACTTATTATTAGGTGGTCCATAGAATTTATTTTCAAAATGTTTGTGGCAAATTCTGTTTGTTATATACACTTCTTCGGGACCCTTTTCCTTTAATTTAATGTCACCTGTAGCCCTTAACCACATTTGGAAACGTTTCATATTTTTTTTTAGGTTTTGGGAAACCATGCATAGGTAATATTATGCTACAATTCACAACTGCACACTTTCTTCGGCTCATCTTTCTAAAAAGTTCCTAACAAACTAATTTCTAGTATTTAAACAAATTTGTAATAATTACTTTTTGGAAAAATTTTAAAATACTCCAACAACGTAGGTAATACCTACATATTTCAAATGATTTAAAAATTTCCGAAAACAATTATTACAAACTATGTTAAAAAGTTTGAACTTCTGAAAACGTATGCCATGATTTTTTTTTAACTTTGAACATACTATGTAAATATTATAATGAACATAAGAATATTTACAATATGTATGTTCAGAGTTATAAAGAACTCACGGTATAACTTAGTATTCTTTCGAAATATTCGACTCTTACCTGTATGAATTTGGTACAACCTTCTGTTACACACAAATACAACTCTGTATTTTTTAATGATTATAACTACGCACAAAATTTTTCACTTTTCAAATTTCAAATAATTCTTACAAAAATAAAGTTTATTCACAGTAACTTCTTCATCTAAAGTCTCCCACAGAACACAGAAATGACCTTAAACTGCAAATAAATACACAACGTTGTTTCTTAAGCCTATTTTTTAAGTACTTTTACGTCGCTGTCAATCAGCTCGGGGTAAGGCACTCGATCTCTGTCTGTGGACACAGGTACTGCCATCATATGTTTTTGACACTGACAGTGGCTATTTGACCTTGAACAAATTGGTTGTCAATGTGACAGTTGTTCCGTTCAATTTTCGCTTCTTGGCGTTATAAATTTAAAAACAGCATAGATAATGCCTAAAGTGTGTTGTGTTACATTACAAATCAAATGCTACAAATTTAAACTGTTTAACGTTCCTACAGGTGCATACAGCTTTTCTTTTTCAAATGTCATAAGCTCGCAATAGATATATTTGCACATATCATATAATTTAATGTATTTTTTGACTTAAGACAAATTTTGTTGCTTATTTTAAATAAATTTGTTAAAATACATTAGAAATTGTTTTCAAATTTGATTTAAAATATGTGTGTAGGTAGGTATACGCAATTTTTGTAAATGAGAAATTTATGCAAGAAAATGTGTACGTAAACCAGTTAATTTGTCGCTAGTAAAGCTAATTAACATTAGGAAAAGCTAGCACATTAATAAGTTAACTTTCAGTTTGGAATATCTCAGGTATGTTCTTGTGGTTGTACATTACAGTTTTCTAATTTATTTATTTATTTATTATGTCATACTTTCCCGTAAACGCTTAAATTTATTGTAAACTCACACTTTGTGTCAATAAAATGGAAATTTAAAGCAATTTGGGGCTTGATTTACATAAAGTATTCCAGTTTGTCATTTTTGACAACTAATTTCTTCAAGGTCAAATAGCCACTGTCAGTGTCAAAAACATATGATGGCAGTACCTGTGTCCCTAGACAGAGATCGAGTGCCTTAGCTCGGGGTTTTCGAAATTATTTCTCTCAATTCATAAAGTAGGTATCTGTAAATTTGTTAAAATATAACCTATTTTTCAATTTATCGCGGTTGTTACAGCGCCATCTTTTAGAATTGGCGGGCTTTACTAAGACTACATATCGTTCATCTGGGTTTGACCCCCATGTGTGGATCTGGCGGTTAGTTAGTTACTTTAGTTTTTGCCGGCTTCCGGCTTTAGTAATTTCTTTGTTGCCAACATCAATAACAAGACGTCAATCAAAAATTTAAATTTTCTTGAAAATACCCATTTTTACCCACGAGTCGACGACAAAATACCCGCTTTTTCCCTATCCTTGGTATAAATGAAAAGTTAGAAATGCAAGAAGAAAAAGTACTTTTGTGTTTAAGCGGCTTAACCGACTAAACGTCAAAGGAAACAACAGAGAACAACGTTTGTAAGCGTGAGCGCGTAAACGAAACGCACCCGTAATCAGTGGCGGCTCGTCGGAGTGGGCACTGCCCACCTTGCTAAAGTTTATCAATGCAATTTAATCTTTAAAATAATTTAATTAATTTCATAATTTTTCAATTGTATATCTTGAAGAGCCGCCACTGCCCGTAATAGTGGACAAGAATTTCAAATTCAAAGTATTGGCAACACTGGGCATGGATGGATGCAAAGTTGACGCTTCGACTGTGGCTTCGACATGTCAGTCAGTGCAGCCAGCCGTACACAACTTTATTAATTCATCAATCAAACTGCTGCTTTAATAACTAAATATTTCATCATCAAACATAGAGGATAACATATCACAGAGCTAAGTCGGTTTATAATCTGCGCTCCCTTTTGTACTGTTCGATTAAAAGTCTACCCTCCGCGTTTTCCTTGTACAACTCGTCCCGTTTCTCCTCCAAGTCACTCATGAAGCTCTTTCTGGAACCACAAAATGAAACTTCGTCAATCATTGACATAACCTCAAAGTTACCTGTAAACAAATCCGATGCCGCCTAGCAAGAGCAGACCGCCAAAGAGCAACGGGAATCGTAAGAGGGTCGTCTTAGTTAAGCGCTGCGCCATTTTAGTGATTTTCGTAGATTACAGAGCGGCCGCAGCACACATGATAATTTACGAAAACGCACAAAGTTTTTTGCCACGCCTTTTCGCGTTGCGTGGGGTTATTTGTTTTACGCGGAGAGCGGCCGCCATGAGAACCTCCACCTTGATCGACCCGGTGTTTTAGGATTTTCCCGCACTATTTGCGCCGGGACGCACTCCGACGGAGGGGATGATATGTCGAGCCTGTTCTAATTAAGTTGCAACAAATGCTTCCGATCGATCTATTTATAGATACGATTTATATAACCGTTCGATTTAATTAAACACCAGCCTACTTCGATCAGACTATAGAATAAATTGCGCGACACCCTCTTACAATCAATATTTAATTTATTGTTGTTACGCGCGCGAATTGTATCGTTTTCTTGGATTGCGTCGTTTTCTTAAAAGTCACTTACGAAATTCAGTATTGTTAGTTGCATTTTGTGTTATAGAATAATTTGAAATGATGGTCCTTGCGTTGCCAACTTAAAGCCGTGATGAGTGAAATTCCACCAAGTCGGCGCAGTTCGCAACGGAAAACTCGTTCGGAACGGGTTAGCGTGTCTTCTCCGGGCAGCAAACGCAGGTTTGCTTCTGCAGGCCGCCCTCCGTTGATGTGCCCCAAGTGGGGCCATGGGGGCTGCCACGAGTAGAGAGGAAGCCGAGGACGATCCCGAAGACGAGCTGTCGAGGAGGACCTCCCAGAATTTGGTGAGACAAACGAATTACACCAGTTTGTTTAGAATAATAAATTGTAAATTGCACATTTTCAAAGCACGATTCAAAACGGTGTAGAATCAATTTCCGGTACGAAATTGCAAGGTGTTGTTGTTATATAAATCGGGACGTGTTTGCTGAAATCGATTCGTCATCCCGTTTCATTTCCAAGGAGTTTATTATCTAGAAATATTTAATAATAAATAACTTAAAAAATTCTTTGATTGCTTATAAACACAGGCGAAAACAATAAACGGTGTAGAGTTGGTTGCCTATAACAAGGCGTAAGCTTGGTATAAGAATCAATTATAAATTGTTTATAATTAATAATGATTATTATAAATTGTTTGTAATTGATTTTGTAAAGAGATTTTCTCCATTTTTTCACCGTTTTGAATTGTGGTTAAGTTAGATCTGTAGACGTCATTATTTACCATGGACTTTCAAATATCTAGATGGCCGTCCATGGACGTTTGCGTATATTTTGCAAACGTCTAATTTTGCGTAAATAATTTATTTTGTTTTCTTTCGGCGTGCACAATATAAATTAGTTACTATGGAGTGCGTAAACCAACGGTTTCGTCGATAAAAAATTAATTGGAATATAAAGTGTGGTTAAGAAAAATCGTCTTTGCAACGAAATTTAGGCCCAGTTTTACAATCGTCGAATAAGGACTATTCGCCGAATATCCTTTAACATTTTTCCATATCTACGTCACGTTATTCCGAAAATAGTGTTATATTCAGTTTATCCGATGATTGTAAAATCGAGCTTCAGTGGTTAATAGGTTAAAATTCCGTAGACGTCACTATTTACCTTGGACTGTCAAATATCCAAGGACTTTTACATATACATATTTTGCAAACGTCTAATTATGCGTAAATAATTTGTTCTGTTTTCTTTTGGCGTGCACAATATAAATTAGTTACTATATATTGCGTAAACCAACGGTTTCGTTGATAAAAAATTAATTAGAACGTAAAGGGTGGTTAAGAAAAATCGTCCTTGCAACGAAATTTAAAGGTTAGGTCAAATCTATAGACGTCACCGTTCGCCATGAACTTTCAAATATCTAGACGGCCGTCCATGGACGTTACACATAAATTTCACACATCGAGTTTCACACGTTTTGTTTTCGTACAGTCGCGAGCAAAATGCTCAACTGTGCCAATTTTTGACACAGTGACAAGTGTTCTATTGTGAAATGGTCGTGATTGTCATCAGCTATGTGCCATGTCACACCCGATAAGATGACAAGAAGATATTTTAATTTGTGACGATTCCACCAAATCTTTAAACGACATTGATCACCAATTTTTTTTTTATTTACGACCGTACGTACAATATAATCTAGTGAGCGTTGAATGGGCACGCCGACGTCTAGTTGATAAAAACTAAGCATTAAGACATGGGATGATTAAAAGAAAATAGCCTTTTGTTATTCGGTTTTAGCATGGAGTAACGACAGAGACAGAGAGAATGCGACGTGTCGTATATTACCGCGAGGCAACATTTGTCTTTTTTTTTCATTGACAAGCTCTTAAAAATTTAAAAGCAACAACAATGGCAAATGTTTTTAGTGACTTTTGATTTAATTCAACTGACTTTACAATAATCTCTCTGTGTAGTTTACCACGTGGTTAAGTATACCGAGTGATTAAAAAAAAAATTATCTACTCTTGCCATGGAATTTGGACGGCATGTCGTAGCTTTACCGTAAAACAGCATAAAGGAGTGCAATGACGTACGTTTCACTTAAGCTAAGACATGCCGCCTAGATCTCATGGCAAGAGTATTAAAACGGTATTAAAACGAGGTTATGTTTAACGTCAATCCTGTTGTTTATAACCGGCACTGTGATTCTCTCTCTCTATCTATTGTTTAATCTATGGTTTACGATCATTTGAAAACTCTAGACTGCAATCCAAGGACGTTACTAGTCTGATAGGAGCCTGCTTTAGGGACATTCCACCACCATGGACTTTGAAAACTCTAGACTGCAATCTAAGGACGTTATCTACTAAACTGATAGGAGCCTGCTTTACGGGCGCTTCATCACCATGGACTTTGAAAACGCTAGACTGCAATCCACGGACGTTACTAAACTTTTAGTAGCCTACTTTACGGGTGTTCCATCACCATGGACTTTAAAAACTCTAGACTGCAATCTAAGGACGTTATCTAACTAAACTGATAGGAGCCCGCTTTACGGGCGTTCCATCACCATGGACTTTGAAAACTCTAGACTGCAATCCACGGACGTTATTAAACTGTTAGGAGCCTGCTTTACGGGCGTTCCATCACCATGGACTTTGAAAACTCTAGACTGCAATCTAAGGACGTTATCTACTAAACTGATAGGAGCCTGCTTTACGGGCGTTCCATCACCATGGACTTTGAAAATTCTAGACGGCAATCCAAGGACGTTACTAAACTGATAGTAGCGTGTGTAAACATTTTGCGCAAACTCTTTAGGCAACACAATCCCACGAACAACTGCGATTTATTTGTAATTAAAAAAAATGGAAACAAATTACACTTAAGCAGCACAATATAATATAATTTTTTGTAATCACTCTGTCACAACCTACTCGCAGCTTTTCTGATAAACATTGCACAACTTGAATTAGTGTTTATAAGACAATTGGTAATTAATAAAAAATTAAGTATTGAGATCATAAAAATGTAGATTACCGCTTCATTGCAACCCTCAAGTATTTACTGTTGGATTAAATCTGGCGGATGACAGGAATTTTTTTTTTGTATCGTCACGCATTTGTTGCCTACTGTGCTTCCTACAGTCGTAGAAATTCTTCAAACAGCGCGAAGTCGGTTCAGTTTTTGTCCGTCATGTTTTTCCTAATTTTGTAACCGCGGTGGAGTGTTCCTAATCCGAAACGACCGACGTCAATTCCACCACGGTTTCAAATTTTGTTTTTCGATCAGCAATTCTTATTATTTCGTTTTGTTTTATAATGACATACAATGTTTTATACAACGATAGGCCTATCACAAACGAACTTTTACGTATTCTTAAATAAATACTCGCTTACGGTCTCAGAAATTGTTAAGCCGTTCAGATTTTGTGAAGGCCCTCGCGTTTCTCTTAATTTTGTAACCCTGGTGGAGTAGATGAAGTTTGAAACGGGAAACTTCAATTCCACCACGGTTTCAAGTTTTTTTTTTATTTAATCGAAATTATTGGCATTTTTTATTTTGTTTTATGACGACTTATTTTGACATAATTTTTTTAAGCTTAATGAAAAAAATTTCGCAAGTGGTCGCAATCGTTCCTGTAGCAGCGTCGTCGTCGCGTCGCGTCGACTCGGTTTACATTCTCCTCCCCCTCTCTCAATTTCTTTCCATTAGACGGTATATGTATTTTTATAAACAATTACTGCAATAGCACCAATGTCGTCGAAAGCAAATATATCTAACAGCTCGCGCGTGTACTTATCAGTTTTGACTGTGCGACACACACATGCTCGTTCGTTTCGAAAATGGTGGCGCCCGTCGAATTTCGAGTGCCGATCGCAGATACCACCACGGTGGAGTATTTCTGAGAGGCCGGCCGAACGCGAGCGGACATGGGCAAACCGGTGAGTCTTTTTCGCAAATTCGAAAAAAATTATGGCAGACGTCTTTCCGTAGTAGGTGCAATCTGGTTTTTTGTGGTTGTAACTGAAACGATCACAAGTGCGCGAGTAACAATGGAAAGATAATCTCAGGAGTGATTTTTTTTTTCTCATCGGTAGACGAGTCAATTTCTTTGACTGGATTCGATTTCGGCCTCGTGTCAATATTTAATTTAATTTAATATTTTTTTTGTTGTCACAGTGCGATTGTAAGGATCAAGCTCGCATTGAACAAACAATCGGCGCTGACCACGACAAACAAACAAACAAACAAACCCATTTCTGTGTGCACTTCCCACGTTCCAATCATCTGCGTAATGAGTTCGATTTGAGTCGGAAAAATTATCGGCTCGACTTTGGCCGCAAACAGTAAAAAAAAAAAAAAACGGCCCGTGCGTAAACAAGCGTATCGATTCAGGAAACGGCCCCTCACGCAATCGGCTTTAAATTGTCGTTAAACTGCACTTAATTAAACAATGTGAGATCATCTGTTCCAGATGTTCAAAAAGCAGCAGAAAAAAAATAGTCTTTCATGAACAGTTTTTTTAATTACTCTGTATTTTGACCTGTGTACTTACTTATCAGTTGAGCAAACATTGCACAAAGCAGTTAAATCAACTATTAACGACGTTCGATTGTTTTAGTTTAAAATCGAATTGTGCGACCAATTCGATGGCTAATTAATTAATTAAAAAAAGCCGAGTGTCGAGATATAGGGTGATCGAAAAAAAATGTAGTGCACGCGGCGATCGCGTTTAAAATCTGAACCTTGCATTCCGTGTTTTGTTTCCGTTTTGTAGAAACATCGGGAAGACCGTTTAAAATAAAGGGGGGGCGGGGGGCACAAACGAGGTTATGACTGTCAACATGACTGGCGCTGTGAGTGACTGATGTCACAGGTGTTGCCAAGCCAATACGGGTTTTGAAAAAAGCCGGCAGTAGATAGCCGTTTGGAAAAACAAATTATGTCGATATTGTGGCTGTCAAAATGACATGCGCGGGTATAAAAATTATTACACTGGAGCAAGCAAGCGCGGGTAAAAAATTATTACGCGTGAGCAAGCAAGCGCGGGTATAAAAATTATAACGCGGGAGCAAGCAAGCGCGGGTATAAAAATTATTACGCGGGAGCAAGCAAGCGCGGGTGTAATCATAAATGAAACTTTTCTAAAAGCGTTTGGGTTTTCTTTCTTTTGATTTGATTGGTTTCGATCAAAAAGTTTGAAAACAGTGAAATGCCAAGTGATAATAATTTTTTTTTGACTGACAGCATAAGAAATTCAGTTTCTTTTTTGTTCGTGTGCTTCAAATAAATCTAATCAAAGCAAAACAAGGAATCGCTTGCAGGTTCTACAAATAAGCCGTGCGTAAGCACCTACGTTTTATGACAATGTTTTTGTTTTAAGTTCTTATTTTTTTATAAATTTATTTTATTTATAATATAATAATTTTTATACTCCCGCCGATTAATTTTTTACCTGCGCTTGCTTGCTCCCGCGTAATAATTTTTACACCCGCGCTTACTTGCTCCCGCGTAATAATTCTTACACCCGCGCTTGCTTGCTCACGCGTAATAATTTTTACACCCGCGCTTGCTTGCTCCCGCGTAATGATTTTTATACCCGCGCTTGCTTGCTCCCGCGTAATGATTTTTATACCCGCACTTGCTTGCTCTCGCGTAATTATTTTTTTACCCCCGCTTGCTTGCTCCCGCGTAATTATTTTTTTACCCGCGCTAGCTTGCTCCCACGTAATTATTTTTATACCCGCGCTTGCTCCCGCGTAATAATTCTTACACCCGCGCTTGCTTGCTCCCGCGTAATAATTCTTACACCCGCGCTTGCTTGCTCCCGCGTAATAATTTTTATACCCGCGCTTGCTTGCTCCCGCAAAATTTTTATACCCGCGCTTGCTTGCTCCCGCGTAATTATTGTGTAAAAAATTATTACGCGGGAGCAAGCAAGAGCGGATATAAAAATTATTACGTAACCGTGGTGTAATAGACGCAAACCACGAGCGACAAACTTCAATTCCACCACGGTTTGAAAATTTGTTTCTCGATCTTTTTTCTTGTTTTATTTTCATGAAATCACGCAAAATAATGATGTCTGAAATTTTCCTGTTTTTATTATATAATAATTTCGATTGGCTCCGATTATGTTATTAGAAAAAAAATATAAATAAAACGTTGATTAGATAGAACTTTATCGTGCAGTGTGTAACTGTGTACGCTCAAAGTCGACATACATATTAAACAACGCTTGTTTAAACTCGGACGTGGAGCGCTCGAGGCGCGGAATTTCTCGCGAATTCAAAAACAACAACAAACGACGCGACGTTTCCTTCTTTCCGTGCGTCCGCGTGCGAACTTCAAGTAATCAATCACGTGTACAACCTCAATCAAAAGTAATGAAACGCTCAAAACCGAAACGCTGTAGTCAGAGAGAGAAGATACTGAGTGAGATGAAGTCTTATGGCGAACGGAATGTTTCCGAAATCCTTCGGAACCCCACAACACGTTGTGCTCTCTCTAACTCGGCACCGTTGCACTCTGACTACAGCGTTTCGGTTTTAAAAGTTTCATTACTTTTGATTGAGGCTGTACCTAACCCCTACATAATTGAAAGAGTTTCCGAGTTTCATTTGAATTTCAAACGCCGAGTGCATTCGCGCGCGTCGTTCGTAAACATTTGACGGCCGAATCACTTACAGCAGCGCACACTTTTATCTGTTTATTTAAAATCAGCTGTTTCGCGCCTAGCTCTACCACTTCAATAAAGCCGAGTTCGATTGCTCCAAACTCTGTACGTATTTTTGCGTTCGCATTCCTCGTAAACTTATTGAAATCGATTGACTTTGACGCCATTTTTAATCCAAGAAAACAATTTTTTTTATAACGAAAAGTAAACGAAAAAGAAAACAAAATAAATATTTTAGGTTAGAAAACGACATATTTTTTTATATGGAATACTAAAGTGGCCGACATAACTTGTTTTGATTAAGTTTTTGAAACGCATTGACTTGGCAGCCAACTTGATCGCGGAAAAAACAATTGAAGGAAGAATGTAAACGTAGTTGTCACTATCCGATGCGATTCCTAGAAAAGAAATGCCTGTATTCACTTGTCTTTCGGACAATGTCATGTTTGACAAGTGCGTCCTCTCTCTGTTTAATTATAAAATTCTAGGTTATGTTAACGCTCACCAACTATTACGGTGCGTTGCATTTGCAACCAACAGTTGTTGTTTTGATAGCGCGTTAATTTTTAATGATTGTTAACGTTAACAGTTGAAGAAATGTGCGAACGCGCTTGCAACTGTCAAATGTGACAATTATTAGAGGTTAGATAAACGCCCGTTAAAGTAATTTTTATTTTTTGAGGTTAACTCGACGTCTGAATCGCTGTATTCCCCTCTTTTTCTTAGAAGACAGGGGCCACTGTTTGATTAAGGACTTCTAGGTTATATTAACTTTTGCTGCGTTATCATAGGAACTAATAGGGAGTTATCGCACATCTCACGGTATCGCTAACGCAAACGTTAAACTTAATATGGAGTTTTTACAATACGTTCCGTTAAAATTTACACATCTCACGGTAACGCTAACGCAAACGTTAAACTTAATATGGAGTTTTTACAATACGTTCCATTAAAATTTACACATCTCACGGCAACGCTAACGCAAACGTTAAACTTAATATGGAGTTTTTGCAATAGGTTCCGTTAAAATTTACGTACGTTAAACGTTAAAACTCGATTTCTGATTGGCTAGATCCATAAGGTTACTAAGTACAAAATAGCGTTTGACGTAACGACATTTTTATCGTAACGTTTTGCAAAAACTCTCTAATATACGATTAAAGCGCATGCTCAGAAAATAACGTAACGGTAAATATTTATCGGGCTCCGTTAAATTTTCTAAAATACCGGAAACAAATATCGTAACGTTATTATACGTATGCCAACTTCAAATACTTAGTTGATTTTAAGAATATTTGCCAATTTCAAGTCATTTCATTAGTAGACAGAATTTGTAGGTTATTTAAATAACCAAGTTACGTATGTGACTCGTGTCTAAATAAAAACCTGGTCAAGTAGGCTACATTTAGTAATTCTGTAATGTAAATGCAATGGATAAATTCTCGATCACAACCTACTTGACCTGGTTTTTATTTAGACGCTCGTTACTTGCGATAACTAAAAAATGTCACCGGTCCGTTATATGAAATATCGTAATGAGACTAATAATGAGTCACGTGATTTTAACGTTAGCGTAAACTTTAACGTTGATATTGCGACAACTCCCTACTTAATGCATCACCATGGCAACTAATCAGTGATAAAATTGCGTCGACTACGACGCTGTTACGGCAGCCGTCGTAGTATCTTGGTTTGGATTTTTTTTTAAGGTTATGTTGGTTTTTAACGAACGCTTTTTCGTTTTCTGTGTCATTTCTTCTTTATTTTTGTTTTTTTGTCTCATTTTGTAATTTTTACAAAACATTCAGTTGAAAAAATAAAATAAAATAATAAAGCAGATCGTGGTGGAATTGACGCATCTTCTGTTTTCAAGATTTCATAATTTCCGCCACGGTTTCGAAAATCTTTTCGTTTCTGTCGAAAATGAGGTTGCTTGCCTCTCGAATAATTTTCATAGTGTCGATTGCCGTTCGTGTTATCAAAATTTCGGATTTTTTTCTAATTTAAAGATTTGATAAATCTGAGGAGCAGGGGCGGATTTACGTTTCGGATTTAGCACAGTTAAAACGATGAAATAAAAAAGCAGACCTTGGTGGAATTGATGCTCCTGTTTTCGCGATCGCATTATTTCCACCACGGTTTCTAAAAACAGAGGAATCCACTGCAGTCAAAACCGATTTGCAATAAAATTTTGAAAATATTTTCGTTTCTGTCGAAAATGAAGTTGCTTCTCGAACGATTCTCGCTGTGTCCGGTCGTCTCCTGTTTTACCAAAATTTCGGATTTTTTTTAAATTTAGAGATTTAATAAATCATGCGTGTGGGGCGGACTTACCTTTCGGATTTAATACAACGAAAAAATAAAATAAAAAAAGCAGACCGTGGTGGAATTGATGCTCCTGTTTTCGAGATTTCATAATTTCCACCACGGTTTCTAAAGGCTGCTCCGGAAACCCACTGCAGTCGAAACCGATTTGCAACAAAATTTTTAAAATCTTTGCGTTTCTGTCGAAAATGAAGTTACTTGTCGCCGTGTCGATCGATCGTCTTTTGTTTTACCAAATTTCATATATATTTTTTTAATTTAAAGATTTAATAAATCTGGCGTATAGGGGCGGATTTGCGTTTCGGATTTAGTACAATTAAGAAAATTAAATAAAAACTGACAGACCGTGGTGGAATTGATGTTTCTGTTTTAAAGATTTCATAATTTCCGCCACGGTTTTTAGAATTTTTTCGCCTTTGTCGAAAGCGAAGTTGCCTCTCGAACGATTTTCGCTGTCGACCGTCTTTTGTTTTAGCAAAGTTCGGTTGTTATTAAAATTTAAAGATTTAATAAATCTGGGGAATGGAGGTGGATTTACGTTTCGGATTTAGTCCGATTAAAAAATTAAATAAAGAAGAAGACCGTGGTGGAATTAAATCTTATGTTTTTTAGATTTCATAATTTCCGCCACGGTTTCTAAAATTTTTTCGCTTCTGTCGAAAATGAGGTTGCTTCTCGAATGATTCTCGCTGTGTCGTCGATCGTCTTTTGACTCATCAAATTTCGGATTTTTTAAAAATTCATTTAGATTTAGTACGATTAAAAAATGAAACCTTTGATTAAACGAAATCGCAAAACATCAACTGCGGCTGCGTTCAGCTACAATTAACTGCTCTCCTCTGTAAAAGATGCGGAAAATAATCGCTATCTTTGGCTGAACGCAGTTCACTCACGTCAAGCGTTTCTCTGCGGTGGATAGCAATCGTTATCTTTGGCTGAACGCAGCCTACGCCAATGTTAAATGATGCAGAAATTTCGTTTTTCATTTTTTCTTGGAAAAATCGTAAAATAATACGGGTGCGTTCAGCGACAATTAAGTGCTCTCCTCTGTAGGGATAAAAATGGCGGAAATAAAATAATTACAGTACTAATTCAAACTAAGAAAAATAAATGGATGGAAAAATCCAAGAAAAGGAAATCACATTTTAAACATAACTGAGGCTGCGTTCAGCTATAGTTAATCGCTCTCCTGTATAAAAATGTCACTACCTTTCGTTGAACGCAGTCTTACGTCGACAATTTCGTTTTGCATTTTTTTTTTGTAGAAAAATTCCCCGTTTGCATTCCATCTGAACGTTAAACGAGATAAAAGCGTCAAGTGTGATTCAACGAAATCGTAAAACATAACTATGGCTGCGTTCAGCTGCAATTATTCGTTCCCCTCTGTAAAAGATGCGGAAAATAATCGCTGTCTTTGTCTGAGAGCAGTTCACTCACGTCAAGCGCTCCTCTGCGGTGGAAAGCAATCGTTATTTTTGGCTGAACGCAGCCTACGCCAACGTCAAATGACGCAGGAATTTCGTTTAACGTTTTTTTTTGGAGAAATCGTAAAATAACATGGGTGCGTTCAGCGACAATTAAGCGCTTTCCTGTGTAAGAATAAAAATGACGGAAATAAAGCAATTGCAGTAATAAATTTAATTAAAAACAATAAATGAATTTAAAAAATCAAAGAAAAGGTTTCCAGGTAAATGAAGAAATAACATTTTTATATACAGGATGGTCGTCGACATTAAACGACGCGGGAAATTTGTTCGTTTAAAGATTTCACAAATCTGGAGGAGGGGGCGGATTTCTGTTTCACATTTAGCACAATAAAAAAATAAAATAAAATAAAAATTAATCAAAAAAATCAAATTAATTTGAAAATTTAAGGTAATTTAAAGTAAATAAATAAAATAAAAAAAGCAGATCTTGGTGATGGTGTTGACTCTTCCGTTTCCAAGATTTCATAATTCCACCATTTTGGTTTGGATTTTGTTTCCTTTTTTTATAGGTTATGTCAGATTTTGTTTTTCATTTTCTGTCTCATTTGTTCTTTATTTTATTTTATGTTTTTGCCATTTTATACGTCCTCGTTAACTTCAGCCTGTTCTTTTTCACTGTTTGTTTTCTTTCTTCATTTGCTGTTTCACTGTCCCCCTCCCTTCTCCCCCCCCCCTCCCCATCTAACGTGTTAATCCCTAATAAGAACTCCATGTTTTAAAGTCGATGAGTTCGCTTCGACGATTAGCAACTGTTTCATCTTTTTGTTCTCGTTTTTCTTTTCTCTTCTTGTTATTTATTTTACATCGCTTTTTCCTTGTCGTTTAACAATTGTTTCTTTTTCATTGTTTCGTCCTCCTTTCGTTTAATTGTTATAAGAAGTGACTGTTTAATCGAACAGTGTATCGGGTTGCTTTTGTTTTTCTGATGAAAGAAGATGACTTTCTAAAACGATTGACGTTTTGACGGATGACAGTTGTAGGTTTCGCTTATAACTTCACGTCACATAACCTGAAACAGTGACATTTCGCGTCGAACCGATTCAGGATCTGCTTCATAACGTCATCATTTTTTTTTTTTTTTAATTTTGGGTTCGGTTTTAAATGCCAAGGACTTTACAAATGAAGACCTGTAACTTTATAAAGCAAGGACTTTCTATATGTAGATCAAGAACTTGACCCATAACTAAATAAATATAAAAATCCCGCTGCATGCTGCCATTAATTTACGTAACATTCTGTATGTATCAAAATAATTTTAGGTTATAGTGGTCAATAGGTAGAATGTCCTTGTGAAAGAAAAACAATTCTATCTATAAGTTCTATAAATGAGCTATGGAAGAAAGGGCGCTTAAAAACTCACCCTGATTAGATCAAAGACTTTAAGTACTCTAGATCAATGACTATGTATTCTAGATCAAGGGCTTTATGTGTTCTAGATGAAGGACTTTATGTATTCTAACAGTTAATCGGCTTGCTTTTGTTTTTTTTTTAAGAAGAATAGAAGATAGAGCGAGAAAAGGATGACTTTCTAAACCGATTGACGTTTTGATTGTCAGTTGTCAAACAGTTGTAGGTTTCGCTTATAACTTCACGTCATATAACCTAAAGTAGTGACATTTCGCGTTGAACTAATTCAGGACCTGCTTTGGAAAATTCAAAAGCTACTTGAACTTTTTTGTATCTCTTTCTTTGATGAGATGATGACGTAAGAAATTCATCGACTATAAAACCGATGGACTTGCTAGGAAGTTGGCAGTTGTTTACATGTCCGTTTCTTTTTTATTGTCTGTCGCTTCTCCCCCCCCCTCTCTCCCTCACCTAGCAGAGATATTAGTTTATCACAAGAAACTATTTTCAACGAATAAATAGCAACTCGATTTGACTTCGCAAACTCATTGTTTTTTTTTCGTACGCGATTTTTGCACGTGTATAGTAGCTCCGTTTATCAAGTTGGCGTAGCAACTTCATATTATCAATTTTTTTTTTTTTAATTTTGGGTTCGGTTTTAAATACCAAGGACTTTACAAATGAAGACCTGTAACTTTCTAAATCAAGGACTTTCTATACGTAGATCAAGATCTTGACCCATAACTATAGAGATTAAAGACTTTATGTACTCTAGATCAAGGACTTTATCTATTTTAGATCAAGGACTTTATCTATTTTGGATCAAGGACTCTATGGATTCTAGATCAAGGACTCTATGGATTCTAGATCAAGGACTTTATGTATTCTAGATCAAGGACTTTATGTATTTTAACAGTTAATTGGGTTGCTTTCATTTTTTTTTTTTTAAGGAGAATAGAGATTATCACAAGGATTTTCTTTGACTTCTCGCGTCTCATTAAAAGTGAAACTCGTTCAAGTTCGTGGCCTTTCGGCGGAAACTCGTCGAAGAAAAACTGCAACGTCACCGACGACTTGATTGAAGCGGTAGGATCACGGGGGGCTACGTCACACGTGTTCGCTAGTATTCTGCCACCATCGAATTTATATTTACTACGTTCGGTATGTGTGTGTGAGCAGTTGAGTTTCGCAGTCGTGGAAATATCGAAGCACGTGCATCATTATGTGCGACAGATTATTAAGACGAGCGTGTTGTGGGGCTTCGCCAGTGCTTAATTGTTGGTGGACGATGTGAGACAGAGACGGACGAGTTTGCAGAAATCCAGATTCGAATATGTCCGGCAGATCTAACAGATCGGCGCGTTCCAGAAAAGTTAGTCGGGTACGTCCTCTCCTGCTCTCTCTCTGTGTGTGTTGTTGATTATTATTTTTAACCTAGCAACTACACGCGCTTGAATAATTTCTTTGTTGTTATTTATGATACGTATCGTTTTTCTGCTGTATTTTTTTTTAAACGCGTCGTCATTGTCTTAGATAATGAATTCGAACTCGTGTTTTTTTCGCCCTTCTTTTTTTTCTTTTCGATCTAAAAATACCGCTGACGATTGGGATAGGCCGACAGCATGCGCTTTAAATCCGATTTGTTTTGTTTTTGTGTTTACCTGCCCGAGAAACATGGGTCGGTTCAAGCGGAAGAGTACATACAACTCGATTCAGTTTTGGCGTGCAGGGCAGTACTTACAATTTTTTTTTCCATCGATGAAATCGGAAAAAAAATAAAAACCGTGGTGGAATTGACGCTTTGTGTACTTGCACCACCGGGACCGGACCGGATTTTATTTCAACGAAACGCGCAGTCGAAAAAAGAACTCTTGTCGTTTTCCGTCAACAAAATTGCGTTTTTTCTTTTGTAGATTTCTGAAGAAACGCTAAATTGTAAACCCTGGTGGAAAAATCTGAGTGCGTTGAAGTATGAATTTGGTGTGCAGAGGTAGTCTCAGTTTGACATTTGAAAGCTCAGATAATTTACATAATTCCAAAACAAAAATAATAAAAATAATAATAATAATAATGCAAAACAGACCGCGGTGGAATCGTGCGTTCCTGTTTTCAAGATCTCATCATTTCCGCCGCATTTTTTTTTTTAATTTGACGAATTCCGAATGATTTTCGCCGTCGATCGTCTTTGATTTTTAAGACTTTACATTTTATTTTTAATTTAAAAATGCCAACATCTCCTGGGGTGCGTTCAGAATAAACGCCCGACAAAGTGTCTTTACCCTGGCAGGACGATTGCCCGGACAAGAGGCTACTATGAACGCTTTGAAATGAGCTTTCAAAACGGTCAAATAGTGAAGATTGAAATACTGAAAGCGTCCTGAAACCAGAATAATGGATTAAATTGTTAGTATTACATGTATAGTATTAGTATTATAGGTAAAAAGTTGTTTACCGGACGAAATGGTGCGTTTATTATGAACGGAACAACTTTTTACCTTGAGGTTATTATGAACGTGAAGGGGTAAGAAGTTGCACGCCCAACGTTCATTCCGAACGCACCCCTGAGAACTTTTGTAATTTTTAATTGAATTTCGCGCTATTTTACACATCGCAGTTCAATTGTTTTTCATTCTATTGATAAATTAAGACGAAAGAAAAAAATTAATGATAATTCGGGACTTAAAAGTTTGAAATGAATTAAAAACGAAACATTGAATTATTTTAAAGTCGTCATCTTTGGATTTTTTTTTTTAAGATTTTAGTTGAAGTTCTCGTCATCGTAGTTCAATTGTTTTTCACTCTGTTGGTAAATTAAAAAAAAAAGCAACAAGTGACGAGGCAGTAATTGGAAATTTCAAATTAAAATAGAACAAAAATGAACCTACTTCAAAGTAGGGTTTCTGCCCGGGAATTCTCGATTTCCCGGGAAATTTGTTAGATTTGATACCGAGAAAAGACTGTCGAGAAATCGAGAAATTTTCGAATTCTGCGCCTCCCCTCTCCGCTCAAGACAACTGCCCGCTGCTCCGCACATCTTATGGGCACGTTCAGCCGGTGTCA
This sequence comes from Dorcus hopei, assembly GCA_033060865.1. NCBI lineage: Eukaryota > Metazoa > Arthropoda > Insecta > Coleoptera > Lucanidae > Dorcus > Dorcus hopei. The sequence continues at coordinate 5,204,152 of CM065425.1, read as the reverse complement.
GCGGCTGACTTGCAATACTCAACATGTTGAGAGTGCGTTACCAATTCGGCTGAACGATCTGCCGAGATGCAACGATTTAACCTCAAAAACATGGTCGACAATTTTCATCAAAATTTTATTTTGTGCGAAATTCTGGATGTATGTTTATAACGTCCTTGGTTTTGGTACAGATGCATTCGTATAGTCCATGGATTTTACAGTCTATTACTTGACGGTCCATGGATTTTAAGAAGTCTAAGGTTGCCCGTGTTTGTAAAGTCCTTGGTTTTGGTTGTATTTTTTGTGATTTTGGTAAAGTTTATGAATTTTTTAAAATCACGCATTTTATGTGAAATTATCTCAGCGTAAGTAAGTTCGCTTTGTTTTGGCCGCGGATATAATTCCAGGTTATGTTTTTATTTGTAAATTGTGAACTGTTCAACTTCTTCAAATAAAACATCAATTTTAATGTTTTATTTGTTTTATAAAATTCATAAACTTTACCAAAATCATATAAAATATAACCAAAACCAAGGACTTTACAAACACAGGCAGCCTTACCATAGACTTCTTAAAATCCACGGACCGTAAAGTAATAGACTTTGTAAAATCCATGGACTGTACGAATTCATCTGTGCCAAAACCAAGGACGTTATAAACATACAATAGGCCTTACCCACAGACTTTAAGAAAATCATAAGATTTAAATTGAAGGACGTTCTCATCCGTTGAAGTTATTCAATTTATGGGCATTTTTTTACATTCAGGCAAGAAATAAAAAGGAGAATTGGATTGACGTCTATTATATTTCAATTGTTTCTTAAATTTATAAGTGACAAGCATAACATTAAGTTGTTTGTCTCTTTTTTTTTTAATAAAAAACTTGATGAACATAAAATTTTTTTGTACTTTTTTTTATCTGGTGGGTAGGGGCGGAATTACGTTATTTAATTCAGTTTAAAAGAAAAACCGTGGTGGAATTGACTCTTCTGTTTTCAGGATTTTATAATTTCCGCCACGGTTTCTAAAATCTTTTAGTTTGTGTCAAAAATGAAGTTGCTCAGCGAGTGATTTGCGCTGTCGATTATCCTTTGTTTTGCCAGCTGTCGGATTTTTTTTTTTTTTCATTTAAAGATTTAATAAATCTGGAGGATGGGGGTCTAGGGGCGGATTCCTGTTTCACATTTAGTACAATGTAAAAATAAAATAAAATAAAAAAAGCAGTCCGTGCTGGAATGGACACTTTCTGTTTTGAAGATGTCTTAATATCCACCACGGTTTCGAAAATCTTTTAGTTTCTGTCGAAAATCAAGTTGCTTCGCGAATTATTTTCGCTGTCGATCGCCTTTTGTTTTACCGACTTTCGGATTTCTTTTTATTTAAAGATTTAATAAATCTGGAGGAGGGGCTAGGGGCGGATTTCTGTATCAGATTTATTACAATTAAAAATAAAATAAAATTAGAAAAGCAGTCCGTGGTGGAATTGACAGTCTCTGTTTTGAAGATTTCTTAATTTCCACCACGGTTTCTAGCACTAAAAAAATTAATAAAATAAAAAAAAGCAGACCGTGGCGGAATTGACACTTTCTGATTTGAAGATTTCATAATTTCCACCACGGTTTCGAAATTTTTTTAGTTTCTGTCGAAAATGAAGTTGCTCAGCGAATTATTTTCGCTGTCGAGCGTCTTTTGTTTTACCAACTTTCGGATTTTTTTTTTTAATTTAAACATTTAATAAATCTGGAGGAGCGGATTTCTGTTACAGATTTATTACCATTAAAAATAAAATAAAATCAGAAAAGCAGTCCGTGGTGGAATTGACACTCTCTGATTTGAAGATTTCTTAATTTCCACCACGGTTTCGAAAATCTTTTAGTTTCTGTCGAAAATCAAGTCGCTTCGCGAATTATTTTCGCTATCAATCGCCTTTTGTTTTACCGACTTTCGGATTTCTTTTTATTTAAAGATTTAATAAATCTGGAGGAGAGGCTAGGGGCGGATTTCTGTATCAGATTTATTACAATTAAAAATAAAATAAAATTAGAAAAATAGTCCGTGGTGGAATTGACAGTCTCTGTTTTGAAGATTTCTTAATTTCCACCACGGTTTCTAGCCCTAAAAAAATTAATAAAATAAAAAAAAGCAGACCGTGGCGGAATTGACACTTTCTGATTTGAAGATTTCATAATTTCCACCACGGTTTCGAAATTTTTTTAGTTTCTGTCGAAAATGAAGTTGCTCAGCGAATGATTTTCGCTGTCGATCGTCTTTTGTTTTACCGACTTTCGGATTTTTTTTTCATTTAATAAATCTCGGGGGGAGGATCTAGGGGCGGATTTCTGTTTCAGATTTATTACAATTAAAAATAAAATAAAATTAGAAAAGCAGTCTGTGGTGGAATTGACACTTTCTGTTTTAAAAATTTCTTAATTTCCACCATGGTTTCGAAAATCTTTTAGTTTCTGTCGAAAATGAAGTTGCTCCGCAAATAAAATAAAATTAGAAAAGCAGTCCGTGGTGGAATTGACACTTTCTGTTTTGAAAATTTCTTAATTTCCACCACGGTTTCGAAAATATTTTAGTTTCTGTCGAAAATGAAGTTGCTCCGCAAATAAAATAAAATTAGAAAAGCAGTCCGTGGTAGAATTGACACTTTCTGTTTTGAAAATTTCTTTATTTCCACCACGGTTTCGAAAATCTTTTAGTTTCTGTCGAAAATGAAGTTGCTCCGCGAATGATTTTCGCTGTCGATCGCCTTTTGTTTCGTCAAGTGTCGGTTTTTTTTTTAGTTTAAATGCTTAACAAATTTGAGAAATGGGGCAAGTTTATGTTTCAGATTTAGTGTAATTTCCACCACGGCTTCTGAAATGTTTCGTTTCTGTTGATAATGAAGTTGCTTGCCTCTCGAATTATTTTCGCTGTCGATCGTTTTCGAAATCAAACGAATTTCGCTCTTTTGTTTTCAAGAATTTTTTAATTTCCGCCACGGTTTCTAAAATCTAGTTGATTTTTAACTTTTTAGATTTTTAGCTTTTTACAAAGAACTTTAGATTTCTTTTAGTCGCTCGCACGTAGAATCTAAATTGAGTTTTCTTTTTCTTAATGAAAAATTCCGTCGAGTTTCATTTGTCTTTTGAATTTAAAAGAAATTTTTGAAACGTCCATCTTTTAAATTACAATTTAAAATTTAAATGAAAAAAAAATGAAATATGTATTAGATCGCGGCGAATTTGACGTTTCGGTTTTAGTAATTTCCACCACAGTTTTCTAATTCCTGACGGACGAAAGGCAGATTTTAACTTGGGAGGGGGTGATATTTGGCTCTGCCCCTTCTGCCATTAATCTTATATATATATATATATTGAAACAATATACTCCTATGTCATCACTTGTTACTTTCGGTCTTCGCAGTTTTCAGTTGAAATTTTGATTACCATGGACTTCACAAATGAATCAGGTTCTATAGAGTAAAAGTCCTTGGACTTTTCGAGAAAACTGCCAAAATGCAAAGCTACACCAAGGACTTTACAAATATAAACTTGTGAATGCGAATCACGGACCTTATAAAGATAGGTCAAGGACTGTCAATAAATTACGCTTAAAACATAGAATAAAAAAAAATAGATGAGAGAATATACAATATAACTTGAAAGGGGGTGATATTTGGGTCTGCTCCTTCTGCCATTATCCTTACTTATTTTTTTTCCACAATATGCTCCGATGTCATCACTTGTTACTTTCCATCTTTGCAGTTTTCAATTGAAATTTTGATTACCATGGACTTTACAAATGAATCGGGCTCTATAGATCAAAGTCCTTGCACTTTTCAAGAAACCTGCCAAAATGCAAAGCTACATCAAGGACTTTGCAAATACAGATCTATAAATGCGAATCGCGGACTTTATAAAGATAGGTCAAGGACTGTCAATGAATTACGCTTAGAACATAGAGTAAAAAATAGATCAGAGAATGTGGGCTTTGCGTTTCGAGACGAAAGGATTTACCTTCGTCGTTTTATTATTGAAAGTGTGAAACGCGTGCGCTTCAAAAATAAGCAATAAATTAACACCGTCTATGTATACTTCGCACTATTTTTATAACGAATAAATAGCAACTCGATTTGACGCCTTGTGCGAATTGCTTCGCAAACTCATTGTTTTTTTTTTTCGTACGCGATTTTTGCACGTGTATAGTAGCTCCATTTATTAAGTTGGCATAGCAACATCAACATTTTTTTTTTTTAGTTTTCAGTTCGGTTTTAAATACCAAGGACTTTACAAATGAAGACCTGTAACTTTATAAATCTATGGACTTTCTATACGTAGATCAAGGACTTGACCCATAGCTACATGTATAGATCAAGGACTTGACCTATAGCTATATGTATAGATCAAGGACTTGACCGATAGCTATATGTATAGATCAAGGACTTGACCCATAGCTATATGTATAGATCAAGGACTTACCCCATAACTATATAGATCAAAGACTTTTGTGGCCAAGATTAACGGTTAGTTAATAGATACTAGTAGGTGCACATATAGGTACATTTTTATTGTTTCTCTTTTTTGTTTATTTGCCATCTATTTTATAAAAAAAATCTATAGTTTTAATGTCCATGGATTTCATTAAATCTATGATTTCGAATTTTCACGCAAAAATCCGTTAGAGAAACCAAACTATTAATTTCTGTTCGTAATCCTTTTGGTTTTAAATGAGAAAGCCCTTGGTAAAGTTTTTGATCTATATTCGTCAAGTCCTTGGTTTTAGCGTGGACGTGGACGAATTTTATGAAGTCTATGCTTCGGTAACGTATATGGATTTTATGAAACCTATGGGTCCATGTTTTAGTAAAGTGCGTGAACGTTATGAAGTCTATAAGTCCTTGGTTAGACGAAGTCCGTGTTTTGGTAAAGTCCATGGATTTTACTTTGATAAAAACGATAAATTTTGTTAAGCATTTCATTTTAGTAAATTCAATGGAATTCATGATTTTGGTAGAATCTAAAGAATGTTCTTCCTTCTGTGTTTAAATTTTTGCATCTCCTTTCTTTCGAAATATTTTTTTTATTTCTTTTTCCAAAACCCTCTTTGCAGTAGAATTTTCACACAGAATATGGTATCAATTGGCAGTTCATCTTTGAATACTCGAGTACCTAATTCTTCTTCGTTGATTCTACAGTTATCGATAGGATGTATTTTGTAAGGTCTGTGACTCTAAAGACCATTGATTTTTTGAAGTCTATGATTTTAAAGTCCATGGATTTTTTTAAGTCTATGATTTTAAAGTCCATGAATTTTTTAAGTCTATGATTTTCGAGTCCATGAATGTTTTTAATCCTATAATTTTCAAGTCTCTAAAGTCTATGGATTTTTTGAAGTCTACGTTTTTAAAGTTCATGATTTTTTTTGAAGCCTATGATTTGAAAGTCCATGAATTTTTTGAAGTCTATGATTTTAAAGTCAATGGATTTTTTGAAGTCTATGATTTTCAAGTCCATGAAAGTTTTGTTTTGAATTGTATGATTTTCAAGTCTCTAAAGTCCATTGATTTTTGAAGTCTATGATTTTAAAGTCCATGAATTTTTTGAAGTGTATGATTTTCAAGTCCATGAATGTTTTGAAGTGTATGGTTTTCAAGTCCATGAATGTTTTGAAGTGTATGATTTTCAAGTCTCTAAAGTCCATTGATTTTTGAAGTCTATGATTTTAAAGTCCATGGATTTTTTAAGTCTATGATTTTTAAAGTCCATGAATTTTTTGAAGTCTATGATTTTCAAGTCCGTGAATGTTTTGAAGTGTATGATTTTCAAGTCTCTAAAGTTCATTGATTTTTGAAGTCTATGATTTTAAAGTCCATGGATTTTTTTAAGTCTATGATTTTCGAGTCAATGAATGTTTTTAAGTCTATAATTTTCAAGTCTCTAAAGTCCATGGATTTTTTGAAGACTATGATTTTAAACTATGGATTTTTTGAAGTCTACGATTTTCGAGTCCATGAATGTTTTTAAGCCTATGATTTTCATGTCTCTAAAGTCTATGGATTTTTTGAAGTCTACGATTTTAAAGTCCATGAATTTTTTTGAAGCGTATGATTTGAAAGTCCATGGATTTTTTGAAGCCTATGATTTTAAAGTCCATGTATTTTTGAAGTCTATGATTTTAAAGTCCATGAATTTTTTGAAGTGTATGATTTTCAAGTCCATGAATGTTTTGAAGTGTATGATTTTCAAGTCTCTAAAGTCCATTGATTTTTGAAGTCTACGATTTTAAAGTCCATGAATTTTTTTGAAACCTATGATTTTAAAGTCCATGGATTTTTTGAAGTCTATGATTTTAAAGTCCATGGATTTTTTTTGAAACCTATGATTCGAAAGTCCATGGATTTTTTGAGGTCTATGATTTTAAGTCCATGGATTTTATGAAGTCTTCCGTCTTCCGGCGATGACGTAGAAACAGTTAGTTGAACATGACGTTCCTTTTCTTTTCGCTTAATAAAAAACAGAAGACAATCGAGTTTTAGGCGGAGAAGGAAATGAGAAATGACACGGCACGTTAAAAGAATTGACAACTTCAGCTTGAAAACACGAGAAGTCAGCTTTATATCACTCTCTCTTCCACTGTGAAAGATCAGCGACCTTCTTTTGCTTTCATTGGCTTTGCTATAGGTGGATTTTATGAAGTCTGTTGTTTTAATGTCCATAGATTTCATTAAATCTATGATTTTAAAGTCATTTTGTGAGTTGCGCAAAAAATTAAGCCAAAATTAAATTTGAGCCCAAGACAGAATGTGACACGCAATATGCTTTATTTCATAATGTGTGTCACATTCTAGCTGAAGCTTAAAGCCTATGTTTTGAAAATCCTACAATTTTATGAAACCTATGGTAAGTCTGTGAGTTGATAAAGTCTATGTTTTAGTAAAGTCCATGGATTTTATGTAGTCTATCGTTTTGGTAATAATCTGTGGATTTCGTCTAGTCTGTCGTTTTGGTAAAGTCCATGGATTTCATATAGTCTATCGTTTTAGTTAAATCCATGGATTTCATGAGTCTTTCGTTTTGGTCGACTCCGTAAATTTTGCGAGGTCTATAGTTTTGTTGTAGTCGATGAAATTTTTTCTAAACGACTTTAAGCGTTTTACGTACAGCTTTCCACTGAAAATCGTGAATCAAGGACTTTATGTATTCTAGATCAAGGGCTTTATGTGTTCCGCATATCAAGGACTTCACAAACGAAGACGCAGAAATTTATGAACCAAGGACTTTATAAATGTAGATCACATATTATGATCAGCATTACGTACACGTTGCTATGGAAACAGACGAACTCACGAACTCACGAAATCACGTTAGATTCTGCTGCATTCGTCCGCGATTTTTTCCAGGGCGGTACTTAAATCGGAATTTGTTTACCGCCAAGAACATCGACCCTAAGAGTCCGGGATATGGCGATGGCGTCCCCTAAAAATAGTGTCGCTCAAAAAAAAATCAATGAAACAAAAGGTCCTTGAATTGAAAAGGGGGCATAAACCTACTGTGTATACTCACATTGTGACCGTCCCTTAACTATTTTTTTTATGTCCTGGACTCAATGAAAGTGATTCTTAGGGAATTCCGGCCCTGATCAATAGCCTTATGTCGCCGGAATATAATGGCGTCAGGACGGGGGGGCGTTGATTCTTACTGGCGACCTTGGAAATATGAAAATTTTAAAATTGAATAAAATAAAACTGAATAAAATTCATAGACTTCAAAATGCATGGACTTTACCAAAATAATATAAAATAGAACCAAAACCAAGGACTTTACAAACACAGGCAGCCTTACCATAGACTTCTTAAAATCGATGGACGTTAAAGTAATAGACTTTGTAAAATCCATGGACTATACGTATCCATCTATACCAAAACCAAGGACATTATAAACATAGACCTTACCCACAGACTTTAAAAAAATCATAAAATTTAAATTGAGGCACGTTCTCGTTCGTTGAAGTTGTTCAATTTTCTGCATTTTTTTTTACATTCAGGCAAAGAATAAAAAGGAGAATTGGATTGACCTCTGTCGCATTTCAATTGTTTCCAAAATTTATAAATTTTAAAATCATGGACTTCACAAAATTCGTAGACTTTAAAATGCATGATTTTATAAAATTCATAGACCACCAAAATCATATAAAATACAACCAAAACCAAGGACTTTACAAACACAGACAGCCTTACCATAGACTTCTTAAAATCCATGGACGTTAAAGTAATAGACTTTGTAAAATCCATGGACTGTGCAAATCCATCTGTACCAAAACCAAGGACGTTATAAACATAGACTTTAAAAGCACGTTCTCGTCCGTTGAAGTTGTTAAATTTTCTGCATTTTTTGCATTCAGGCAAGAAATAAAAAGGAGAATTGGATTCACGTCTGTCGTATTTCAATTGTTTCTTAAATTTATAAACTTGAAAATCATAGACTTCATAAAATTCATAGACTTTAAAATTGATGATTTTATAAAATTCATAGACTTTACCAAAATCATATAAAATACAACCAAAACCAAGGACTTTACAAACATAGACCAGGGCGAATTGAATACTAACGGTGGCAGCATTGAAGTGAGATAGCGAACCGTTACGTCATCGCATACCCGCTTCTCCCTTAATTATCAACCAATCATTAACTGTCACGGTTGACAGTTAATCAAAGCTTAATATTGCGAAAAAGGAGAAGCGGGTATGTGGTGACGTAACGGTTTGCTAGCTCACTTGCGTTAGTATTCAATTCACCGTGGCCATAGACTTCTTAAAACCCATGGACGTTAAAGTAATAGACTTTGTGAAATCCGTGGACTGTACAAATCCATCTATACCAAGACCAAGGACGTTATAAACATAGACCTTATCCACAGACTTTCAGAAAGTCATAAGATTTAAATTGAGGCACGTTCTCGTCCGTTGAAGTTTTTCAATTTTCTGCATTTTTTTTTTTCATTTAGGCAAGAAATAAAAAGGAGAATTGGATTGACGTCTATTATACATATTTCAACTGTTTTTTTAAATTTATAAGCGACAAGCGTAACATTAAGTTGTCCGTCACTTTTTTTTTGTTTTGATTGATTGATTTAAGTTAGTTTACATTCTCCCCGGTAGATGGCCCTGTGCAAAGCTTCCTTTAATCTGTTTCGTTACCTGCAAACATTTTAGAATTTCGAATTTTCTTTTATTCATGCAAGCAATTGCATGCATTGATTACTGTCGTGTTTCTATTGTTTCTTTAATTTGCCGCCGCCAGTTTGATCGTTTTTTTTACACCTTCGGTGTTTTGTTTTAAATTCTCCTACATAGATGGCGCTGCACAAAGCTTCTTTGAATCTGTTCGATTTTCTTTCTGCAAGAATTTTATTCTTTTTTCTCATTCACGCAAGCAACAGAAAAAAAACAAAACAGAATTGCAAGAATTCCCGCGTTTGTACAAGATCAATGGCAAACACGGTTGTTAATCGGTTACACAACTTCTTTCACGTTGATAAATTAATCGCGTGGGCACGCAACGACCTCGCCAGGACGCCGAAGAAACCGTTACGTGTAAGCAATGGGGCTTTATTGTTACGTTGAGGAAAATTTTCCACGCTTCGAACACGTTGAATCGAGCGCGAGGAGAAAGCGAAATCTTTTGCGCACGAATCATTTTTTCCCTTAATTTTAACGTCTTTGTTCCGTGCGAAAAACAAAACAAAGAAAAAAGAACCAGTTTTCCGTTTTCGGCTGGCCCGGAGCCAGAGAAAAGTTGATCAAGAAGTCGCGTATGATTCGCGGGAATGTACGCGCGAGGTGAATTCATTTTCCGGGAAACTCGCAAGGTCTTCTAAAAGTGGCCGGGCGCGTAAATAAATCGGACGTGAAAAATGAAAATTCTAAACCAAATAAATTTATTCCGAAACAGGGGCGGATTTAAAAAGAAAAAACGTTCAAAATTCACGAAGGCGCGAGGGGAAAGCGCCAAATTCAAATTTTCGTTGGAAAATATCGAAAAAATCATAAGCTTTTAAAATCCATGGACTTTAAGATCCTAGACGTCGTAAAATTCAAGGACTTTCACATTATAGGCTTCATAAAATTCATGGACTTTAAAATAATAGACTTCGCAGAATTCAAGGACTTTAAAATCATAGACTTCATAAAATTCATGGTCTTTAACATTATAGACTTTGTAAAATCTATGGACTTTAAATATGTAGATTTCGTGGGGCAGTAGTCTCATGTTATGTTTAGCAGTATCATGATTAGGTATTTAAAAGCTTGCCCCACTTCTCTTAAATTTTATTAGTTTACCAAGAAATCTTCAAGTTTTAAACGCATGTCATCATAATTAATTAAATTTAGGATGAAAAATGGCATTTATAACTGAGGTTATGTTAAACGTCAACGTCGCAACTATAACTTTAAACATGGCATTTATTGTTGAAGGCTGTGATTCAAAATTTAATTTAAAAAGAATCTAGGTCTTGAGGAGCGAGTACGAAGTTCAAATTTGAATAATTTTTTTTTTTTGAGTAAAGGCGAAAGTGTCAATTTGTTTCGTCAGTTCCTTCCACTATTCGAAACTCGTATCGTCACGTCACTGGTTCTTGTTCTTCTTCCGTCTGCAAATTTGGTTTTGATTTGAAGTGCGTCTGTTAAAATCGACTTTCGTTCGTTGTGCCTGTCAAAGTTGTTGAAAGGCGTCAAGTCCGGATTAAAAAAAAAGTAAAGACAATTTAAATGTGACTCTTAAAAAGAAAATCTTTAGGTGCGAGTACGAAGAAGTTAAATTTTCTTATGTACAAAGTGAAAAGTTTCAATTTGATCTGTCAAAATTCATGCTGAATTTTGTCATTCGAAATTCGTGTCGTCACTGGTTCTTGTTTTCACCTTTTATGCGCGCAAATTTGGTCTCGATTTAAAATGCGTGCGTCTGTCAAAATCGATTGATTGTTTGTTGAACCTGTCAAAGTTGTCAACGCTTGTTATCTATCGAAATTCATTGAATGACTTGATGTTTCTCTTGTTTTGCACCCAACTTGCAAAATAATCAGTTTGGCCTACAATTTTTATTTCTGCTTCACCTGTCAAAGTTGTTTGTCAGATTTTCATTCGCCAGGTGATTAAATTCAATTAATTTCCTTTTTTCTTCGGAACTGTAATTATTTGACATCTATGTGTAACTCCCAGGATCAAACGCCACTTTTCAAATTTTCACCTGTCAAATTTGTTACTTTTCGTCTTCTTTGTCCTTGCAAATACTTCTTACACTTGCCCGTCACCTGTCAAATATTATTTAATTATTATTTAACTTTATTATGTACTTTTTAACATTTTTTCCTGTGTCTGTCAAAATTGAATGTCATTCTTTGCTTGTCAGAGCTTGTTTTATATTTTCTGTCGGAAATGCAAGTTATTCGGTTTGGTTACGTCTGTCGCTTTTGTTTGTGAATGCAATGATTTTGTCTGTTGACTTTTTAACGCGTCAAAACTAACATTTTTTTGACTGTCAAATTTGAGTCATTTTTTAAAAAATTGCGATTAAATATAAAATGAGAATACGGTCCATGGACTTTAAAATTATAGTCTTTGAAGTCAATTATTCTATGACTTTTTAAAATCTATGGACTTTACCAAAATAGCCTAAAATTCCGGTTCTCCTTTTACACAATATTAACCTACATTAACTGTCAACCGTGACAGTTAATGGTTAGAGGGAGAAGCGGGTATGCGATGACGTAACGGTTGGCTATTTCACTTGAAAGCTGCCACCGTTGGTATTCAATTCACCGTGCTAAAATCCAACTATACCAGAACCAAGGACTTTATAAATATAGATAGCCTTACCATAGACTTCTTAAAATCCATGGACTGTACAAATCATATAAATCCGTCTATACCAAAACCAAGGACATTATAAGCATAGACTTTAAACTCATGGGCCCGTATTCTGATTTTATGGTTAAAGTCGTATTTAAATAAACCCGTGATTAAAATAAACAAGAAGCGGTATGGCTTCATGTCAATTTAATGCGTAAGAGAGTGACAGAGAAGCGTTGCCATGGCAATTAAACACGTTATCAAATTAATCATAGGGTGAGAATAAGGGCCGTAGACTTTAAAACTGTAGACATCAAGAATATCCATGGACTATAAAATCATAGGCCTTGAAACTTACAAATTTTCAAATCATGGACTTCTTAAATTTCACGAACTTCGAAAACGTGTATTCACTTCAAAATCGCAGACTTCATAAAATTCATAGACTTCAAAATGCATGATTTTATGAGACTCATGGACTTTAACCGAAATCACGTAAAATCCATCCAAAACCAAGGACTTTATAGACACCGATGGGATGAGAATACTGGCCGTAGACTTTAAAACTATAGACATCATGAAGATCCATGGACTTTAAAATCATAGGTCTTTAAACGTACAAATTTTTAAATCATGGACTTCTTAAATTTCACGAACTTCGAAAGCGTGTGGGCACTTTAAAATCATAGGCTTTAAAATGCATGGTTTTATAAGATCCATGGACTTTACCGAAGTCATATAAAATCCATCCAAAACCAAGGACTTTATAGACACAGATGGGATGAGAATGCGGGCCGTAGACTTTAAAACTATAGACATCATGAAGATCCATGGACTTTAAAATCATAGGCCTTTGGACGTACAAATTTTGAAATCATGGACTTCTTAAATTTCATGAACTTCGAAAACGTGTAGGCACTTTAAAATCACAGACTTCATAAAATTCATAGACTTTAAAATGCATGGTTTTATAAGATCCATGGACTTTACCGAAATCATATAAAATCTATCCAAAACCAAGGATTTTATAGACACAGATGGGATGAGAATACGGGCCGTAGACTTTAAAACTGTAGGCATCACGAAGATCCATGGACTTTAAACTCATAGGCCTTCAAACGTATACATTTTAAAATCATGGACTTCTTAAATTTCATGAACATCGAAAACGTGTAGACACATAAAATTCATAGACTTTAAAATGCAGGATTTTTTAAGATTCATGGATTTTACCGAAATCATATAAAATCCATCCAAAACCAAGGACTTTACAGACACATACAGCTTCACAATAGACCTCTTAAAATCTATGGACGTTAAAGTATATAGACTTCGTAAAATTCATGGACTATACCAAAACCAAGGACGTTATAAACATAGACCTTACCGTACGCTATAGGGAAATCATAATCGGTTTTAAATTGAAGTACTTTCTCGTCCTTTGAAAGTTATTACGATATGTGCGTCTAAATAATTACAATTGATCGGATACTTGTAACTGTAATTGCATATGTATTTTGTAATAAATTTCAATAAAGTTCATCGACTTTACTTACGAAAATCCTAGGCTTTACATCTGTATTTTATGTTACGCTTCCAGCCGTTCTTCAGTTTCCTTTTGAGATTAGAAAAGCTGCATAAATGAGGCAATAGACTTTAAAAATTATGTATGACTTATAAAATCCACGGACTACAAACTCAAATAAAATCCATCCATACTAAAATCAAGGACGTTATAAACCTAGAGCAGAGGCTTCTCTAAGGACTTTCCCATCGTCAACTAGGGGGACTGAACACGACGGATATAATTGATGACTTCATGCATATATTCAATGTTTCTCGTGTGACAACTTAGAGAACTTCCTTGAGTAAATCGACTATAGACCGAGTGATCCGAATTTGTTTCTGTATGATGTCGCGCATATTTGTAACAAAAAAAAAGCGGCAATAATTTTGTTTTTACGACGTATTAGGGAGGGGGCATGTCCAAATTGTTTACCAACAACACAATTACGTCAAGCTGTTGTTGTTTACTGAGCAACGTCATTCCTACAAAAAACAGAACTATTATTGCGACGCGCTCATTAGAAAACACGCTCAAATTACCTAATACCATAACAAACGCAGAAAATTGTTGCTCGTTTTACACGTAACAATATGACGTCGAAGAACTTTACAAAACAAAAACTCGTCGGATGAAATATAAAGCGAATACCTCAGGGTAGAATCAAAGGCCCTTTGCTTACGTCGAGTGTTTGCGGACTATTTTTTGCTAGGACTGACGTAGAGTGTTTGTCTATTTTTGCAAAACAGATTCATTAACAGTAAATAAAATCGGGGGGTACGTCCACTTGTGTGTGTATGCGGCAAATAATTTATGTGATTCTCGGCCAATTATCGCCCCAATCTGGGCCCATAAATAGCGCGCAAACAAGACGTCCACATCGCAAATTGACGTCTTAATCGAAAGATCAAATATTATTCGCCCGCGAAAATTGCAGGACAAAAGCCGAAATAGAACTATTACGTGAGTTTGCCCAAGCAATTCGCGTCCTCGCGAATGCTTTGTTTGGAGATTTAAATCGGCCGTTGTTGTTAGATTTGAATTTTAAAAGAGATCGAAGTTGACGGCGATAATTGACACGACTAGTGACTTACGATTTATCACGATCACGTGGTGCCCCAGCTGGTTGAACAGTGCCTGATTGTGAATGTGGAGTAAAATGCAAAAAAGGATCAAAAAATTCTTGACCCAATCAACGGTTAATTTAATGCGGACAGGGGGCGTTGAACTGCTGTTTGTTACACTGCGTAAGTACGCCGATTGCCGAAACAAAAGAAGGTCGCAGGATTTGCAATGCGGAAAAAGGAATTAAGGCGGAAATGAGATTTGGGAATTTTTACGCGGATAATCGAACTAGATTAAATATAACAAAATAAAATAAAACCACAAACTTCACACAATTAAGAACTCTACCTCTACTTTATGAAATCCATGGACTTTACCGAACATAGACTTCAGCAACTAACAGACATACCATAGAGTTTATAAAATCTTTATTAGAATTATAAGAGTATATAAACCCATAGACCTTATAAACAAAGATCTACTCTTGAAACCCATAGAATTAATAAAATCTACTCTGATTTTAAAACCACTGAGTAAATGAAATCCATATTCTTTAAAGTATCATAAAATATCATAGAATTCATAAAACTCTGGGCGCTTTAAATTGTAATTAACAAAAGTAATAGATAAATCCAACCACGAGCAACCGACCATCCCCCGACCCAGGGTAAGGCGTCCAAGTATAACGGGGGCGGTAGTCAGCGTCCCCGTGTAAACCTTCCTTGAGCTCGTCCCGTAAGCGGAGTCCGGTGCAGTCAATTGGTACAGAACACTCACAGATACTAGCTAAATACTCTAATACGGCTTCCCAGTATCCCAACGACAAAACCTCCAATAAAAGCCTGATTAATAAAGAACAATATTACGATCTAAGTTTGCGCAGAAAATTCGCTCGCAGTAAATACCTGATTTATTTGCAGAAGTCGGGCTTCGAAAAGCATTCGAAGATGCTTGTGTTACGCGTAGAGTGCTTCTTTCCAGATCACGAATTAAGTCTCCTTGTGTTACGCGTAGAGTGCTTCTTTCCAGATCACGAATTAAGTCTCCCCATTCGACATTCACTCAAACAAAAGCAGTTTGAGGAAGCAACAAGTTGGCAACAGCCCAGTAAATACCTGATTTATTGCAAGATGGCAACAGCCCAGTAAATACCTGATTTATTGCAGAAGTTATGCTTCGAAAAGCATTCAAAGATACTTGTGTTACGCGTAGAGTGCTTCTTTCAAGATCACGGATTAAATTTTTCCGTTCGTCATTCATACAAACTAGAGCAGTTTGAGGAAGCAACAAGATGGCAACAGCCCAGTAAATGCCTGATTTATTTGGGGAAGTCAAGCTTCGAAAAGCATTCGAAGATGCTTGTGTTACGCGTAGAGTGCTTCTTTTCAGATCACGGATTAAATCTCTCCGTTCAACATTCGCACAAACAAAAGCAGTTTGAGAAAGCAACAAAATGACAACAGCCCAGTAAATACCTGATTTATTTTTTCAGAAGTCGGGCTTCGAAAAACACTCGAAGACGCTTGTGTTACGCGTAGAGTGCTTCTTTCCAGATCACGAATTAAGTCTCCCCGTTCGGCATTCACACGAAGAAAAGCAGTTTGAGGAAGCAACAAGATGGCAACAGCCCAGTAAATACCTGGTTTATTGCAGAAGTTATGCTTCGAAAAGCATTCAAAGATGCTTGTGTTACGCGTAGAGTGCTTCTTTCCAGATCACGGATTAAGTCTCCCCGTTCGACATTCACACGAACAAAAGCAGTTTGAGGAAGCAACAAGATGTCAACAGCCCAGTAAATACCTGATTTATTGCAGAAGTTATGCTTCGAAAAGCATTCGAAGATGCTTATGTTACGCGTAGAGTGCTTCTTTCCAGATCACGGATTAAATTTTGCCGCTCGTCGACTTTGCCAAAACATAGACTTCAGCAACTATCAGACATACCATAGAGTTTATAAAATTTTTGAACTTTAAAAGTGTAGCATAGGTACGTACTTAAAAACATAGATTTAATAAAACACATGGACTTGAAAACGGTAGGATTAATGAAATCCATGGATTTTAAAACCGCAGACCACATAAAATCCATCCTCTTTAAAGTCGCAACACTACGTAGAAAGCCATGAACTTTAAAATATCATAGAGTTCATAAAACTCTTGGACCTTAAAAACTATAGATCTCATAAAATGCATGGACTTTAAAATCATAGACTTCTTGGAACCCGTGGTCTTCAAAACTATAGACTTCATAAAATAAATTCAGATCAAATCCAATCCGTTCTCTTTACAGTCATAATGAAGATCCAACCTCTTTAAAATCACAAGAAAATTTCAACCTCTTTAAAGTAACAAAACAATACTGCATAAAAGGCCAAGAATTAAAAAATATAAAACCCATGGACTTTAAAACTGCAGACTTTGTTAAAATAATTTATAGACGTCATAAAATGCTTGGAACTTAAAGTCGTATCATGGATTTCTTAAAACCTATCGACTTTAAAACTATAGACTTTATGAAACCCATCTATGTACATATACCAAACCCAATGACATAATCAATCACAGCAACGAACTGGACGACGGAAAATTAATTACTTGGAAAGTGAACTAATTAGCTTCTTGGTGATTTCTGAAACAAAAGAAGGTCGCAGATCTTTCACAGTTGAAGAGAGGAAGGGAGAAGCGGCAAGTCGTTGATAAAGGTAAAGCTGACTTCTCGTGTCTTCAACTCGAAGCTGTCAATTCTTAACGTGCCGTGTCATTTTTTCATTTTCCTCTTTAACCCAAAAACTCGATTGTCTTTTGTTTTGTAATGGGTTGTAGTAATGTTCATGTCACCGTCTCTACGTCATTGCCGGAAACAGTCGACAATTTATATCTGACATTTTTCTAACCTGAAAGCTCGATTGTCTTTCGTTATTAGTTTTTTTTTTTTTTTAGATTGAAAACAAAAGAAAATAAACACTTCTTCATCGTCTATATTTCATTTGGCTTTTGTTCTTTGACTTTACAAAATTTACGAAAACGAATGACCATGAACTTCACGAAAACTAGACTTCATCGACGCAAGACTTCATAAAATCCATGGACTTTAAAATCATAGATTTCAATAAACCAATGGACTTTAGAGTCCTAGACCTTACAAAATACATAACGAAGAAGAATTAATTACTTACGTAGGTATTCAGAGATGAACTACCGAGCTACTGTCTCTACGTCATCGCCGGAAACAGTCTATCAACAATTTAAATCTGACTTTTTTCTTTAACCTGAAAGCTCGATTGTCTTTTGTTATTAGTTTTTTTCTTTTTATGTAATAAGAAAGTTTTTAAGTGCACTTGACGAATTTTCCGGCCGTTATTAGTGGGAATTTCGAATTCGCGATCGCCTGTCGCTGTGGGGAGCCAGGGGGCGAAACGTCAGAGAATGCACTTTTGTAGACCTCTTTTCGGGAATTTTTTTCGACCCTTTAACGTGGACGGATCGAGACGAGCCTTTCGGCATCGTAAGGTAAAAAGACCGAAAAAACCGACGGCGGCGTCCGTTTTGCGATCGGACGCCGGGGGGGAAAGATTTTGTATGGGCGGTTTCCAAAAATTGCAGTTTTCGACCTTTCAAAAAATTCCACGGCTCTTATATACTGACCGAATCGGACCAAACTCGGAACGCAGGCGTAATACCGGCAGATGTTCGTATCAGCGGACTCTCGACCCCGAGTCCGGTCCTGAATTTGAATGAGGGCCCGAAAATCGACGTTTTCGCACAGCCAGAATTTTTTAAAACTCTCTCACAGACAACTACAGCCCTCCGTCCATGTAGCCCCCTGGGCCCGGTTCGGCCCTATATCACGGATGAGGAGATATGATTTTTTGAAATTTATCGAATTTGTAAGCTTTTCTTTCGGAATTTTTTACGGTATCTTAGGGGGCTCGGATCGAATCGAGCCGCACGTCATCGAACGGCAGAAAATGACGAGGGACGCGATGCCGCCGCGCGTTTGAAGATCGGAACACCCGGAGCGCTGCTACAGGACCGTACTTCCGGAAAAGGGAATGGGGGAATTTTCGGGGGCCGCCCTCGCCAAAATTACCGGTGGATCTGCCCGGGGACACGTTTCCGCTTAGCCCGGTCCTTCTTCTTGCAGCCCCCGTCTGCCACTTCCCCCTCGGCCGCACCGTAAGCCGACGCTATGCGTTCGAGCGGCGCAGTGCTCCCAATGCATTTTAAATGGGACCATCACAAATTCGTGGTTTTTTCAATCTGTGCAATGCCCTATCAAACCCAGGCGGACGCAATTTGATGGCTGTTAGGCTAATTTCTCCTGAGTCTTTTGAGGCTCCGCCCGTTCCGGTAAGACGCTCAGGGCCGGCTCGACACGGTTTAGAATTGGGCTCCGGTTGGGTGACGCTCCGGAAAAATTTATTTCTCCGGAATCGGAAGAGATATCGCCGATGTGTTTCAACCGGAGAATAACCCTATCATCCCACTTCGCGACGACACCATTTTCGATCCGATTGCACCGTAAATAACGGAATGGCGAATTTTTTAAATCGAACATGTACTTAAGGCATTTTTGCTTACCGGATGGAAAAGCGTTCCCTTAAGAGATAAGTAGGTCGTGCAACCACTCAACACGACGAAAGCAGTTCCCTAGCTGCCGTGAGCCCCCCCGACGGTGAGGTGCCCTTAACGCGCGAAGCGCTTTAAAAAAAAAAAATTTTGTCGTCATTATTTTTCATCACCTTTTAGATTAAGAAGAAAAAACTAATCAACACTTCTCTTCGTCATTTCTGGAAATTGACAACTCTTTTATTTTATTTCCTATTTAGTTTCATTTGTTTTTTAATTTACAGAATTTACGAAAACGAATGACCGTGCACATTATAAAACTAGACTTCATCAACGCAAGACTTCAAAATCATAGACTTCAAAAAATCCATGGACTTTAAAATCATAGATTTCAAGAAATCCATGGACTTTAAAATCATAGACTTCAAGAAACCAATGGACTTTAGAGTCATAGACCTTGCAAAATACGTTCCATCGATAACTATAGAATTAACGAAGAAGAATTAATTACTTAAGTATCCAAAGGTGAACTACCGAGCTTTTGCATTCAATTGATGCCATATTTTGTGTGAAAACTCTACTTTCTCGCCAAAAAGAAGATGTCGTTTAAATTGCTCCTCGACGAATCCAACGAAGCAAAGAAGATTTTGAAAAAAGAAATTGAAAAAATATGTTTTGAAGGAAAGGAGATGCAGAAATGTAAACACGGAACGAGAAACATTTTTTAGATTCTACCAAAAAAATGTATCGTTTTTATCAAAGTAAAATCCATGGACTTTATCAAAATATGGACTTCGTCAAACCATGAACTTATAAACTTCATAACATCCATGGACTTTACTAAAACATGGACCCTTGGACTTATCATGGGCTTCATAAAATCCATGGACGTTACCAAAGCATAGACGTCTTAAAATTCGTCTACTACAAAATCAAGGACTTGACGATTATAGATCAGAGACTTCACCAAGGACTTGACGAATATAGATCACAGAGTGACCACAAAGATCAGAGACTTCACCGAGGACTTGACGAATATAGATCAAAGATTTAACCAAGGACTTGACGAATAAAGATTAGAGACTTCACCAAGAACTTGACGAATGTAGATCAGATACTTCATCAAGGACTTGACGAATACAGATCAGAGACTTCACCAAGGACTTGACGAATATAGATCAGAGACTTCACCAGGGACTTAACGAATATAGATCAGAGACTTCACCAAGAACTTGACGAATATAGATCAGAAAATTCACCAAGGACACGACGAATCTAGATCAGAGACTTCACCAAGGACTTGGCGAATATAGACCAGAGACTTCACCAAGGACTTTCCTATTTAAAACCAAAAGGTTTACGAATAGAAATTAATGGTGTAATGGTTTCCCTAACGATAAACGGACTTTGCGTGAAAATTCTTTTCGTCCACCCCGAAAAAAGCGACGTTGTTCCAAAATTGAAACAACGGCACAGCAAATTAGATCGCCGATAAATACTTTAATTTGTTTTTCAGCGCTAATCAACTTGACCTTGCGCCGGCAATTAAGCCGACCATCCGCCGAATAAAATTTAAAGTGGAGCGCGTTTATGAATCGCAATATTTTTAGACTCTTCGTTGCTGTTTCTCCTCCGAGTACTGGGTCAGGCCGAAGCCGGAGAATTATCGCGGCGGTTTCTGCTTTCTTTCTCGTCGCCGAGGGAAAATTCCGTTGGAGTCAGCAGCTTCCGCGGACGTTATTTTAAACCGTCGTGTTCACGCTGAAAGTAAGAAAGTTGTTTACTTCCAGAAGTGTTATGCGATGTGCGAAAACAGACTGGAACTATTAAGATTGAAGTTGAAAAAAAAAAAAAAAATAGGGCACATGACTGAACTTTGCGGCACACCCATTATAATAACAGTTTCTTTGTAGAAAATGATTTTATTGTACTAAAGAGATTGTGCCTAAGACTGCCCTGTATTGCAAGGTCCGGTCGTTTTGATTGGGTCAAGTGTTTTTGAATTCGGGCAATTTTGGAAAGTATTAAAAATCGTAGATAAAACTCGTTTGACCTTGTTACATCACGCCAGCATGTTAGTTAACAGAAGATAAAATAATTTGCTGCGTATGCTGCAAGCAATTTGGGAATTTAATCGATTATGATTACGACATTTTTCCCTTCACAATCAAGCCCAGTGTCAGTACGGTCCTGTCCCGTCCTTGCCCACCGCACAACATTCCACGATTACCTAATGCCCCCCCTTTTTTTTTTAATACGTTCCTGTAATTCCGCGTTGCTCGTGAACACGTGAAGGTGATTTAGAACTTTCGCTTTCCTTTCGTGTCTGACGAAGATGTAGAGATGTAGAAATTTAAACACAAATGGATTCTGTCAAAATGAATGAATTTTATAGAATTAACCGAAATCATACATTTAAACAACATTTACGGACACTGTCAAAGTAATCCGTGGACTTTACCAAAACATAGAGCTTATCAACCCATGGACTTTACCAAAACATAGACTTTATCAACCCATGGACTTATCTTTAGCATAGACTTCATAAAATCCATGGACTTTATCGTAGACTTGACGAATATTGATTCGTATCAAGTAAATCCCCTGCGCACTATTCTGCCAGTTCGCGCGCGCGCGCGGGCGTGTGTGTCGGGCCTTAATAAATCGAGCGCCTCGTGGAAAATTTATGTTCACGTAATGTCTAAACATACGATTGTAATTCGCCCGAGGGAACCTTGGCCGAGTTACTGTTTCTGCTCCAACCTGTTTCCTAGTCAGCTGATTTACATAAATAAGCGCGGGAATGCAGAGGTTCTGCGTTTGTACTCATCGCCGCACTATTTCTGCGGCGCCGTTTCGATTGGAACAGAAATTACAAGGAAATATTGGGTAGAGAAGAAATAGTTCATGAGTAGTTCGTTTGCGTTGGTAGTTCGAAGCAATAAACTCGCAATAAGAAGAAGAGAGGAAGTGCGCGATTACACAATCGGGCCTTTAATAAACTAGCGCATATCAACTGTTTAACTTGATGACGCGGAGTTGTCTCGCGAATTACTTCGGCTTGATGGAACACGCGCATTCCAATCGGGGAACCTACTCCATTCTCCAGATTAGACGCGACATTTTTTTTTTGAGGTTATCTCCATCTTCGAAAACAAAAGTCCGCCGCACCAATCAGTCACCGCGTACGTTTAATTTTCTCCAGTTTTTTTTTTTGCTAGTCACGTTCGGCCTTATCAATTCTGCTTTAAGATGCAATTTATTTTTACCTTTTTTTTTTGTTTACGCGCCTGTGATAGGTGCGTGTTTTATTGGCCAGATACGCGTTATCTTTCAGATTGTTCGCAAATTGCACAGTCCTGTCCAAATCTGTAAGATGTAATCCGCCTTGACGACTACATTTTTCAAAATAGATTTTGCAAATCAAGCAGGACTGGGGATTTAGGAGGTTTCAGATTGCTCGGTCATGATATTGACTGGATTATAATATAAATAAATATATCGTAAAAAAGTCTAAAAAAGAGAGAAAGGATTTGTTTTATATGAGGAGAAAGTTCGAATGCTTTATTAGAACCATAGACTTCGCAAAATTTACAGACTTCACCTAAACGGTAGACTATATGAAATCCATGGACTTTAACTACAACGACAGACTATATGAAATCCATGGACTTTAACTACAACAACAGACTATATGAAATCCATGGACTTTAACTACAACTACAGACTATATGAAATCCATGGTCTTTACTGAAACATAGTTGACTCTAAACGTAAACCTTTGTTGACTAAACCTTCTGTTAGTTGTCTGCACGACTCGTTTCAAGGTTCTTACTATTTGCGAATTCAATATTCTGGACTTTCATGCACTTCGAAATTATGGACCCAACGAAATCCATGGACTTTAAAACTATAGACCGCGTAAAATCAATTTTCATCGTCGACTCTCCAGTAGATGGTGCACCAGAACGTAAAAGTCGTGAAGTCGTTTAGAAACACGTAGACATAATAAAATTAATCGACTATATTAAAAGCGCAGACTTTAAAATCGTAGATTATGGACTTTAAAATCATAGACTTCATAAAATCTATGGCCTTTAAACTATAGAAGCATTGAACCATGAGAGCGTGTTCGTAAACTCTTTTGGGTACTCCTGAGTGATATTCTTTCTCTCTCATATAAATGATTTTGTGTATTTTGCTTTTCATTTTATTCACTCCCAGCGTTACCCATGGAGACTTTACGAACACAGCCTAAATGTCGTAGCTGTCAGAATGACGCGCCTATTGAGTGACTGCTAAATCACACCACTAAGCTAACAAGTGTCGTCAACGTTCTTAAACTCTAGATCCAGGCAAATCTAAGGGAAGAGTTTAAAAAAGTCAAGAATAAAGATGAAATAGATTTCATGGACTTTTCAGTTCGTTGCGAAGCAGGATGTAAAAGCCGCGAAGTCGTTTAGAAAAAAATTCATTGACTACAACAAAATTTACGGAGTCGACCAAAACGAAAGACTTATGAAATCCATGGACTTTACTAAAAAGATAGACTATATGAAATCCATGGACTTTACCAAAACGATAGCCTATATAAAATCCATGGACTTTACCAAAACGGTAGCCTATAGCCGGCCTCCATTTACAGCCTATTTGAACGCGTTTAGAAAAAAATTCATTGACTACAATAAAATTTACGGAGTCGACCAAAACGAAAGACTTATGAAATCCATGGACTTTACTAAAATGATAGACTATATGAAATCCATGGACTTTACCAAAAACGATAGACTGTATAAGATCCATGGACTTTACCAAAACGGTAGCCTATAGTCGTCCTCCATTTACAGCCTATTTGAACGCGAATCGATTCAAATTCACTTAAAAATCACTGATTGCATTCCATTTACAGTTATTCAATTGGCGATCAGTAATGAGGAAGTGATTGAGTTTCCCCTCCCGCACCCCGTACTGATCAAGCTGGTTTTCTAAATCAGTTATCAGTTTCATGTGATTTCATACGTATTTTGAGGTTATCCAAAACGTCATTCCTTTAAGAGTCTCTCTGTTCATTTTAAAATCAATTCAGTTCAGAATCAAATCGATTTGATTTTGA
Organism: Dorcus hopei; assembly: GCA_033060865.1. Lineage (NCBI taxonomy): Eukaryota > Metazoa > Arthropoda > Insecta > Coleoptera > Lucanidae > Dorcus > Dorcus hopei. The sequence continues at coordinate 5,180,027 of CM065425.1, read as the reverse complement.
GTGAAGTGAATGTAAATGGAGGACGGCTTATATCTATATAAAATCCATGGACTTTACCAAAACGGTAGACTATATAAAATCCATGGACTTTACTAAAACATAGACTTTATCAACTCGCAGACTTCATAAATTGTTGGCTTTTCAAATCATAGGCTGTAAGATTTAAGCTTCAGCTAGAATGTGACAGACGTTATGAAATGAAGCACATTGCGTGTCACACTCTGACTTGGGCTCAAATTTAATTTTGGCTTAAATTTATCGCGCAACCCAGCCAATGACTTTAAAATTATAGATTTAATGAAATCTATGGACATTAAAACTATAGACTTCATAAAATCCATCTATACCAAAGCCAATGAAAGCAATCTCTGGAAATTGACAACTATTGACAATTATTCTATTTTTTTTATTTAGTTTCATTTGCCTTTTGTTTTTTGACTTTACAGAATTTACAAAAACTAATGATCATGTACAACTTTATCAAAATTAGACTTCATCAACCCAAGTTTCGTAAAATCATAAGACTTCAAAAAATTAATGGACTTTAAAATCATAGACTTCAAGAAATCCATGGACTTTAAAATCATAGACTTCAAAAAATCCATGGACTTTAAAATCAAAGACTTCAAAAAATCAGTGGACTTTAGAGACTTGAAAATCATAGAGTTCAAAACATTCATGGATTTGAAAATTATAGACTTTAAAAAATCCATGGACTTGAAAATCATAGACTTCAAAAAATCCATAGGCTTTTAAAATCATAGACTTCAAAAAATCAATGGACTTTAGAGACTTGAAAATCATAGACTTCCAAACATACATGGACTTGAACATCATAGACATCAAAACATCCATGGACTTGCAAATCATAGACTAGAAAACATCCATGGACTTGAAAATCATAGACTTCAAAAAATCCATGGACTTTAAAATCATAGACTTCAAAAAATCCATGGACTTTAGCGTCACATACCTTAGAAATATATCCTATCGATAACTGTAGGAATAACGAAGAAGAATTAAGTACTTAGGTATTCAAAGAGGAGTATTAAAGAGTCTGTCAATTGATACCATATTTTGTGTGAAAATTCTACTGCAAAGAAGGTTCTGGAAAAAGAAATAAAAAAATATTTTGAAAGAAAGGAGATGTAGACATTTAAACACAGAACGAAGAACATTCTCTAGATACTACCAGAATCATGAATTCCATTGAACTTACATTTTGTTAAGTATATCAATTTAGTATCATTTTTTTATCAAAATAAAATCCATGGACTTTACCAAAACATGGACGTCATCTAAGCAAGGACTTCTGAACTTCGTAACGACCATGCACTTTACTAAAACATGGACCCATAGACGTTACCAAAGCATAGAATTCATAAAATTCATCCACGTCTACACTAAAACCAAGGACCTGACGAATATAGATCAAGGACTTTACCAAGGACTTTCCCATTTAAAACCAAAAGGTTTACGAACAGAAATTACTAGTGTGGTTTCTCCAACGGATTTTTGCGTAAAAATTCAAAATCATAGATTTAATGAAATCCATGGACAATAAAACTATAGAAGCATCAAACCATAAATACAGGGTGTTTCGTAATTGCACGGCACTCGTTTAGGGATGTCATCTGTAACCCGAAACAAACAAAAAAGTTCATATAAACATTTGTCTCAAACTAATTTATTACTCAGATACTGAGGTATAAATATGGAAGATTTAACAATAAAACATTCAGAGTAACTGTTCAAAGTGGCGTCCGTTTTGTTGAATGCAGCATTCAGCCTTAAGTCACTGTGGTACCATAGTGACTTAAGGCACCATCCATTATCTAGACAGTCACCCTATTTATCTTTAACCTTCAATATCTCGATAATAAATTAGTTTGAGACAAATGTTTACATGAACTTTTTTGTTTATTTCGGGCTATACATGACATTCCTAAATCAGTGCCGTGCAATTACGAAACACCCGGTATAACAAGTCTCAATTGTTACGAGCAGTGTTGCCAACGCTGTTAAGCTCTTTTGAGCCAGACGATATAAAAGAGTCAACAATAAGAATTAATTAAATAGATTTCATCGACTTTCCAGTAGATAGAGCAAAACGTAAAAAGTCGCGGAGTCGTTTAGAAAAATATCATTTAGATCGAAGTGGAAAAGCACAGATGCTGACATAACTGTCAAAATGACATGCGTGACAACCACTGACGTCACAGAATAACCCAGAAGTGACAGTCGTTGTCGGCACTTTCATCTTTTTAAACGTTGACTGGTGACCTTCGCCATGTTTTCGATGGAATCTATAAGCGGGAGTATTTAAAATAACTTGGGCGGAAACTGCGCAAAGTTTCATATAAAAAAAATGCAATAAATTTAAGTCACACTTGTAATCCCCTAAACTATGTATGTTTAACCACAAGATAAAGTACGTTTACAAAACATAAAATATAGCTGAGACAAAATGGTAAACAAGATCATATGTTCTCGCGCGTTTAACTCCTTTTTCGCGGGAAAGCCGGAGTGTCACTTTTGGGGTGCGTTCAGAATAAACGTCGGGCGTGCAACTTTTTACCCCTCGCGTTCACAATAACCTGTTTACCGGACGAAATGGTGCGTTTATTATGAACGGAATAACTTTTTATCTATAATACTAATACTATACATATAATACTAACAATGTGATCCATTGTTTTGGTTTCAGGACGCTTTCAGTATTTCAATCTTCAATATTTGACCGTTTTGACAGCTCGTTTCAAAGCGTTCATAATAGGCTGTTGTCCGAGCAATCGTCCTGCCACTTTGTCGGGCGTTTATTCTGAACGCACCCCTGGTTATTCTGTGCTGACGTCACAAGCATAATTGCCAACGGTTTGAAACTCTATTAGCCAGATGAATCCAAGAAAAGAAATGCCAACAAAATTTGAAAACTTGAAATTTTCCTTTCGCTTTTGCAAAGAAGAAGTTGAATAGTTTTCGCTCATTTTTCGTTAACAACGACCACGTCAGCGCCGCCATTATTCAATTAAGCTCGTTTTCGCGTTCGTAATTAATTTGTTTGCGCGATTCATTTCGCATGCGGTCATTTGATGATGAGGTGATTCCCATATACACTGTCGGCCATAAGTCGTGAGAAACGAGTTTGTATTCGCCGCATTTTTTTTTTTTTTAATTAAACTCGAGCGCTTCTTGAGAGAGAGAATCGGAAGGAGTGTGGGAGGAGACTTTTGCCCGTTGGTATAGTGTACCTCGGTGATGTATAATACGCACATGGTTCTAATAATTAATCACAATCAGAGATGAGTCGGCGTTGCGGCTGATTATGACTGACGTGAAGTTAGCAATTGATTTCCGGCAAAGAGTCATTCATTACATCGCAATTTTCTGATGTGTTACACGCGAATGTGTGTAAATTAATATTTCGAAGAACTATAAAAAAGAAAAATGCGAATAGAATAGACCATGTGAAGTTTGCCTAAATCGAGGATTTAATTTAAAAATATGATTAGGCACCGAGTTACGTTGCAGGTTTCTTGAAGTATTATGTAAAAATTATTGGCCGCGTTCAGGTAACTGCAGCAGCTGACTTGCTGACTAAGCAATCGTTTGTGATTGGTTCAAATTAAAGTAACAGCCAATCACTGCTGCTGCAGTTACCTGAACGCAGCCATTGTAAATTGATGTCCTTACGGATTCTACGTCATGCATTCACGCAGTTCATCCTTCAGTTCAAGCGTTTGCTATGTAGCAATAAAAAAAGTCGCTATCGCTGGCTGAACGCACATTACACGAATATATTTGTTTCTTATTTAATGATTGTCTTTTGCTTTTTTTTTACAATTACGTCGGTTGCGTTGCAAACTTAACAGGATAACGGCTGCCCAAAAATGAGAGAGATTTGGCAGGTGAGGGGGGGGGGTTGGCAGGAATCAAACTCCTTTTTTCTTTAATCAAAACTTTGCAAATTTTTTTATTACTTCATTTCACAGATTGACCGAATACAATTTTTCGCCTTTTTATTATTCCGAAATTCTTAAGTTCTTTTTTTTTCTTTTTATTTACAATCGTGTCAATTCTTGGGATCCGTTCAGCCCAGTTTTATTTGCTATTATCAACGGCACAATATCGGAAAACAATCGCTACCTTCCGGCTGAACGCATCCCGCGAATATCACTTTATTACTACGAAAGTCTTTGTTTTTTAATATAATCGTCAGTTTTGTGTTTTTGAACGCATTGCGATTCGCTACAATCAAGCGCTCCGCTACATAGCGGTAGCGGAAAGCAATCGGCTGTATCTTGGCTGTACGCAGCCTTTTTTTTTTTAATCCGGAAGTCTTTTATTTTTGTTTTACAATTATATCATCGTAATGTTGTTCAGAAGTACAACCATTCAGAAAATGGATGAACGGTGAATATACTAGATGATTACAGTACCGCAATCAGCCGCCATTTTGGTGCAAAATATTGGCGGGAAATTTAAATGTCTAATGCCTGATTGCACCGCATTTTTAATCGTTGATCAAATTTAAGACGTGTTTAGAATGTGACAATCGTGAATACATGACAGCATAATGTCAATCACCATCTAATTGACACTTAAACTTCAGCTTAAATGTCAGTTAGAACGCGCCTGACATTATGCTGGATCTACGTTAAATATCACATTCTAAACACGACTTAAATTTAATCTCTGCTTAAAAATGCGGTGCAATTGGCCATAACTCTAACAACGACACGCTTGAGCATTTTAACCTTTTATTTGACAGGTGTAAAATTTGATTAAACTTGCCGGAATGAAAATCACTAAAGTCGGCCGGAAAAAAATTATGTACTAGAAAAGTCGGCCATTTTAGTGCAAAAACGTGGTTTCTTCGTCTTACACATTAAGCATATGGATTGCGGTACTGTATTTATTTAGTGACCGTAACGGTGAACGATTACGAGCGCCATCTGTCGGCCAGCGTGGGAATTTAAAGCCGTCCGGAGTTGTAAGCTCAAGAATTAAAAAAAAAAATAGATTCTAAAACCCAAATTCTGCCACAAAAAAATAAGAAAATGGATAGACGGTGAATGAGGTTACTGTATTTAGAAGATACCGCCATTCATTTCCCCGGCTTCCGTCCCCCAAATTAAGAAAGACGCGATGAAAAACTAAGAAGAAAAAGGATAGATACATAACAAGTTACTGTTGCTAGGGGGTTTATGAATGAATTTGATTAACCCCGAATTAAAAGAGATAGAAAGTTGGCGTTACCTTCTCAATATAGTAACCTTAACGGTGTAGCGCGCCCTACTAATTATTGCTATTAATTAATACTTTCAAGTAAGCAGACAAATAATTTACATAAGTAAATAATAAATATGGGTCAACGGAATTCCAACTGAGATTTATGACCTAGGACGGTCGGCCTGTCCCTTTACCTGCGTGGCGCCGTCGACTCTAACAGTGCAATCCCCCAGATGTTATTACTGGGTGAATGACCCTACGGAATGCCCTGCGCTGAAGCTACTTTCGATATTATTTAATTATGACACAATTATCGAAAGTAAATGGCCCTACGTTGTGGTTTCCCAGATTCTTTGTTTGGTGCGATAGTACAATTAGCTTTAGCAAGGAAATAGGCGAGTTGATAATAAAACGCAACAATTAAAATTTAACTAATTATTTATCGTAATAATTAATTTGATCGGGCGAAAAACTCCCTCTCTCCTCTTCTGTCGAATCAGAGAAATTGAGCGTAAAAAACCCGGATGGTTTGAAATCGAATACAATTAATCGAAAAAATTTTACGGTTTTCAGAAATACAGTGTGACTTTCGTAGTAGTTTTCGACTTCGGGTATCGACGCGATCTAAATTCCTCCGATTCGCACCGTTGGTGGTATAATGTTACACAGATGTTTGTTGGAGAGCTCTGCTCCTGACTTAGATCAATAATTAATTAAGTTCAAGTTCGAGTCTTAGTACAGCGTCTGTAACTCTGCTAGTATTCAAGACTTGTTCGATTTAATAATAAACCAACGCACGAAGTGTCTCAGTGGGACGACAGTGTACTTAATTAATGACTTAATCAGATGTTTTGGGGCGAAGTATGTGATTCCTGCCGCCTTCAGCGATCAATCTGCAGGTAAATCAAAAGCAATCACCCGTTTTTCACGGACTCCTTTTGGAGGTGTGAAGGTGTACCCTATATTTAATTAACCTAATTAATGGACGCGTGCGGTGAGCCGATGCTACTGCCGCTCCGCGCCCGAGCTTTATGTTATTTTGAGAGCGGCGCTTTTGCCCGTTGCCTTGCCTGTTAGGACTCTCTGTGTATAGCTCGTCCACCGACAACCTGTCTAATTAAATAAAAAAGCGCAAGGTCCCATTGACTGTTTTATTGGCGCTACACTATGGATGTTTTTGGCCTTTCAGTCTCAAGATAATCGCTTATCATTTACCTGCAAATCTCACAGCAACGACAACAGGTTGACCCTCCCACAAATACAGGTTGTGAAAACCTCGGTCAAAAAAATGGCCAGGAATGTATTGCAAATTATTGGTTTATGATTTGATTGAGAGAATTCCCCTTAGAGTGGTGGTTTCTAAAGTACACTGTACGGAAAGTCCCAAGTAGATGGAAGGAATGGCAAATTGCCGTTGATTAATTAAACTATCGAACTCGGCCACTAATTACGAACGCTGACCAGTCAGAGATTTTAAAATATGGAAACGGCCAATGAGTTTTAATACTCGCTTCAAATGTAAATAAAAATAGTTTGATTAAAGTTCTCTAAATGCAATGATAATAATGAACTTTACTGAATCTTTCGACACTAATTAATGCAATTTAAATTATTCTCGCTCTATTTATGCCACCAAAGATGTGACGGAGAAATAGAAATAAATGCAAATTACCAATATGCGTTAATCCGTGAATTACTCCCGCACTAATTACACTCCTTGTTTAATCACCCGCGACGCGCGCGACGTCCGTGTGTTATTTTAATTGCTCTTTGTCACTGAACTTAATCCTGCCGATATAAATGATTTAACAAGCAACCGAGTTATACAAGGATACCAATTTGAATAAGGACTGCAAGCGCGTAAGAAACTGCGGAATCAAACTAAAAAGATTCAATTCGACCGTTTTAGTCTAAGCGTAAAAGTTACCTGCCTTCCTCTGCGTCTTTTTGCTTAACACGAAAACAATTAAGCCCCGCCCTCGGACTTGCAGCGAAAATTCAAAATCACCTCAGCCAATCCCGTTCGTGGTATTTTTGGTTCACATGCTGCCTTTGCAGATGTTAGAAAAATTAAGAGCACTCTACTACTCCATGGGGGTGTTTTGTTCGTGTCTCACGAACATCTATAAATTTTACTTATTCAAGTGTGGAAATTGACGTTTCTAAAAGGTCTGTTTTCGGACTGAGAGAAGACAGACTGCAATTAAGCCCAAACCCACAATGTAACGTGATATCCTCGTGGAATTTGCTCGCACGTTTTACAGTTTTGACAAAGCAATCTATACATAAGAGTTTAGAAAAACAATTTGAAATGTCAAGATAGGTTGGTTTATGACTCTACCACTGCAAACGTCGCGTCGTCAGTTTTCAAACACGAAACGGACAGCGAGACATGTTTCCAATTGCCTGCAATCTGGTCTTTGTGATCCAGGGCGAGTACTTAAAATTTAGAAAACATTCAAACCCATGTGGCGATGATCTATTTATTGCGCTCCTGCGTGGGTAGAAATATACAGCACGTCGGTCCCGGTGACGCCCACGGTCAGCAAGCTACCGCTGCAAGCCCGAGAAGCGGAATCAAACATGCAGTAATCGCTTTTTATTTTTAAAACAAATTATCGAAACATTTCAACGGTGAATGATTACGGATGCCATCTGTCGGCCCACGTGGGAAATCAAAGTCGTCTCTAGCCATGAGCGATTGCTTTTGTCCTGAGTTTTGCAGCTCTTAAACAAGAATGAAAAATTGAGGAAATCGTACGACCAAACTTTCTTACTAAAAAATCCACAAAATGGAAACAGCGCTATCTGTTGGCCGACGCGACGTGGGAATTCAAAGCCATCTCGAGCAGTAAGCTCTTAAATTAAAAAAATAAGAAAATTAATTTTAAAACCAAAATTCTGCTATAGAATATGGATATACGGACGCCATCTGTCGGTCAGCGTCGGAATTCAAAGCCACCCGGAGTTGAAAGCTCTTAAACAGGAATAAAAATAAAAGGATAGATTTTCCAACCCAAAGTCTGTCACAGAAAATCAGAAAATGGATAGACGGTGAATGATTACGGACGCCATCTGTTGGGCAACGTGGGAATTTAAAGCCATCTCGAGCAGTAACTCTTAAATTAAAAAAAAATAATAATAAGAAAACTAATTTTAAAACCAAAATTCTGCCATAGAATATGGACGCACGGTGAATGATTGATTACGGACGCCATCTGTCGGTCAACGTGGGAATTTAAAGCCATCCGGAGGTGTAAGCTCTTAAACAGCAATAAAAATAAAAGAGTAGATTCTAAAACCCAAAGTCTTGTCACAAGAAATCAGAAAATGGATAGACGGTGAATGATTACGGACGCCATCTGTCGGCCAACGTGGGAAATCAAAGCTGTCTGTGGCCATAAGCGATAATTTTTTGTTCTGAATTTTGCAGTTCTTAAGCAAGAATGAAAAATTGAAGATATTCTGCGACCGAAATTATTTGCCAAAAAAATCCGTTGGCCGACGACGTAAGACTTTAAAGTCATCCCGAGCAGTAAGCTCTTAAATAGGAATCAAAATAAAATATGTAATAAATTCTAAAATCAAAATTCAGAATATGGATAGACGGTGAATGATTGCGGACGCCATTTGTTGGCCAACGTGGGAATTTAAAGCCATTTCGAGCTACAAGCGATTGTTTTTGGTCCTGAGTTTTGCAGCTCTTAAACAAGAATGAAAAATCCCAAAAAATTCCCAAAAAAATATCCACAAAATGGAAAGACCGCCATCTGTTGGCCAACGTGGGAATTGAAAATCATCTCGAGCAGTAAACTCTTAAATAGGAATTGGAATAAACAAATAAATTCTAAAACCAAAATTCTGCTACAGAGTATGGACGGACGGTGAATGATTACGAACGCCATCTGTCGGCCAGCGTGGGAAATCAAATCCATCTCTAGTCATAAGTGATTGTTTTTGGTCCTGAGTTTTGTAGCTCTTAAGCAAAAAAGAAAAAACTGAAGAAATTCTACGACCAAAATTTTTTCCCAAAGAAATCGACGACAAAATGGAAAGAACGCCATCTGTTGTCCAAGGTGGGTAATTAAAGCTATTCCGAGCTACAGGCGATTGCTTTTTGTTTTGAGTTTGGCATCTCTTAAACAAGGACGAAAATTTGAAAAAATTCTAAAACCAAAAGTCTTACGTAACAGAATTACAATATGGAGAGACCGTGATCTGTCACGCCATCTGTCGACCAGCGCGGAAGTGTAACGGCATCTTTACCAGTAAGCTCTTAAACGGGAGTAAAAATAAATTCAGAAAATGGATAGTATAGATGGTAAATGGTTACGGACGCCATCTGTCGGCTAACGTGAGTAATTAAAGCCATTTCGAGTTACAAGCGATTGTTTTTTGTCTTAAGTTTGGCAGCTCTTAAACAAGAATGAAAATTTGAAAACATTCTAAAACCAAAATTCTCACGTTAAAAAAAAAGAACTACAAAATAGAAGAACCGTGATTGATTACGAGCGCCATCTGTCGACCGACGCAGAAATTTAGAGCCACCTTGAGCGGTAAGCTCTTAAACAGGAATAAAAATAAATTCAGAAAATGGACAGATGGTGAATGACAACATCTGTTGGCCAACATGGGAAGGAACTTCGAAAGGTGAGAGTAAAACGAAATCAAAAAGAGATAAAAAAAATTGGTTTCTTGGACGATTTAGTAGGGCGTCATCTCTCGGCCGGCATTGAAAACTTTTTCTTCATCGTAAAGCGTAACAAAAAGTTACCGGCAAATAAATTTCGAGGTTCAAATCTCGAGTATTTTTGAGCGCCATCTGTCGGGTAAACAACGAAAGTCTTTTCGGGATTTCTATTAAAATTGTAAAACCAACCAAATTTAAACGACTTGTCAATTTTTTCCATTCTCCATCTGTCGCGCGTCGGCGTCGGGTGTTTTCGGGAAATCTAATTGCGTGCTCTTCCACTGAATGTTTTAAAGCGCCATCTCTCGAACAACAAGGAAATAAAATGAAACAAACCGACCTCGAGCAAAAGCGAGTCGTAAATTTCAAAGGAAAATCGTCATGCACGATGAGCAATTAAGTATTAAAAGAATAGGAAACGTTTGAATGTGATTCGATATTTTTAAGGCCGGTTTCCCACTAGGGACTTCTTGGATCATCGTTTCCGCGTCATCGCTTTGTTCGGGATCTTTACACTTCGCGGCCTTTCTTCAGGACCGTCGTCAATGAAACTGTGCAATTAATCGCGCTCGTTTAAATAATGAAGCCATAACGATGCAGGGCACGTCGAGATTGTTCTCCTCTTCCTTGGAACGTGTTCAACCGAAGACGATCGATCGATCGCGTTGACGTCGTCATTAACTAACAATAACAACACAAGAAACTGCATTTACGCAATCGAACCGATCGGGGGGCGAGAGGAATGCATGCGCGGCCGGCCGTGCGAAAATTCAAGGTTTCGCAGGGCCCGGACACGTGACTTCTTCACGTGCAATACTTGCCTGTGCAATTGTGACATTGATACATGCGAAATTATCGACGGCTCAGTTTGATTATGAAAAGTAAACACTCGGTATGTACGTGCGTTGATCGAGTGTTTTCGCATTTTATCTGATCGTGAGACAAATAGACAGACTTTTTTTTAATACCACGTAAATATTGATTCAACACCATTTTGAACTGCGGGCTAAAGAACCCGTTCAAAATGATTCAAGTAAACAGAGTAAAATTGTGAATCATTGCTGATGAAAAAAGAAAAAGAAAACGAAAGAGAAAGCATCGCGTTAAGATCGAAGAGTCATCATCATCCTCAGTCAGTCGATGCGGAAATGTTCTATCGTAATTGAGGCTAAAATAATTCGCCATGAAACTTCATTATCGCGCCTGATATGATAGCGCTGAAACAAAGGAATTCCTACGCGACGCGATTGCACCGTCCTCTCCTAATGAAAAAAAAAAAAAAATCTTTAGAAAATAATAATTATTAAAGATGCAATGAAATTCAGAAGACCTACACTTTTCTTCCTTTGCTCTAACATAATTGCAAAAAAAAAACAAGAAATCCGGCGTAATAAAACAGCAAAGAGAGTAGGCTGCGTTCAGCCGAAGTCAGCGATTGCTTTATGCTTTTGTAACACAACGCTCGGGACAAAAAAAAAACAATCGCTAAAATCGCAAGGTGGCTTTGATCTCCAGACGAACACGACAGATGGCGCTCTGATTTCTGCGTTCACCAACAGATGGCGCTCTGATTTTGAGCTCGCCAACAGATGGCGCATTAGTTTAAAAATATCACAAAAGGAGCTTGCGTCGGAAACTTTAAATTTAAAGAGACTACGAAAAACAGAAGACAAAAAATTCGCTTTGCTTTTTCTCTAACATAAATGCAAAAAAGGACGAAGGAAATTCCGGCGTAAATAAACTAGCAGAGAGTAGGCTGCGTTCAACCAAAGTCTGCGATTGCTTTACGCTGTTGCTTCATAACAAACGCTCAGGACAAAAAAACAATCGCTAAAACGTCAAGATGGTTTCGATCTCCAGGCGAGCACGAGATCCTTGCGTTCACACCAATAGATGGCGGTCTATAGTTCCCATGTTTAAAAATACTTACCACAAAATGAGCTTGCGAAAAAAAAAACCTTTAAGGCCCGATTTTACAATCGTCGGATAAGCATTCATCGTAGAATAACGTGGCGTAGATATGGAGGAACATTAAAGGATATTCGACGAACAGTTATTCCGTCCTTATTCCACGATCGTAAAACTGGGCCTAAGTTTAAAGAAGACAAACTCTTTTACTTTTCCTTTTCTCTAAAATAATTACAAAAAAATAAAATAATAATTCCTGTAATAAAATAGCAAAGAGAATAGGTTGCCATTGCTTTATGCTTTTGCTACATAACGAACGCTCAGGACAAAAACAATTGCTAAAGTCTCGGGGCGGTTTCGATCTCCAAACGGGCACGAGAGATGGCGCTCTGACCTTTGCGTTCACAACAATAGATGGCGCTCTAGTTTCCGTGTTGAAAAATATGTACACACCACAAAACGATCTTGCATTTAAAGTTACGATGACAAGCGGAAGACAACTCGTTTACTCTTCCTTTTATAATTGCAAAAAAAACGAAAGAATTTCGGCGCAATAAAATAGCAGAGAGTAGGCTGCGTTCAACCAAAGTCAGCGATTGCTTCACGCTTTTGCTACATAACGAACGCTTAGCCCAAAAAACAATCGCTAAAATCTCAAGATGGCTTCGGTTTCCGGGCGAGCATGAGAGATGGCGCCCTGAACTTTGCGTTCACACCAATAGACACCGCTCTAGTTCCCATGTTTAAAAATACACACCACAAAACGATTTTGCGAAAAAAAAACCTTTAAGTTTAAAGATACGATGACAAGTAGAAGGCAAACTCTTTTACTTTTCTTTTTCTCTAACATAATTGCAAGAAAAACAAAAGAATTAATAAAATAGCAGAGGGTAGGCTGCGTTCAACCAAAGTCAGCGATTGCTTCATGCTTTTGCTACATAACGAACGCTTAGCACAAAAAACAATCGCTAAAATCTCAAGATGACTTCGATCTTCAAGCGAGCACTTTTTGCGTTCACGCCAATAGATGGCGCTCTAGTTCCCGTATTGAAAAATAGATACCACAAAGCGATCTTACGAACAAAAACCTTTGAGTTAAAAGATACGATGACAAAAGTAGAAGGCAAACTGTTTTATTTTTCTCTAATGTAATTGCAAAACAAAAATTATAATAATTCCGGCGTAATAAAATAGCAGAGAGTAGGCTGCGTTCAACAAAAGTCAGCGATTGCTTTATTCTTTAGCTACGTAGCGAACGCTAAGGACAAAAAACAATCGCTAAAATCTCAAGATGGCTTCGATCTCCAGGCGAGCACGACAGATGGCGCTCTAGTTCCCATGTTTAAAAATACATGAAACGATCTTGCGAAAACGTCTAAGTTGCCTTTTCTGTAACATAATGCAAAAAAAAAACAAAAGAAGTCCGGCGTAATAAAGTAGCAAAGAGAATAAGGTTGTGTTGAGCCAAAGCCAGCGATTGCTTTATGCTAAACAAAAGAATTCCGGCGTAATAAAGTAGCAGAGAGAATAGGTTGCGTTCAGCCAAAGCCAGCGATCGCTTTATGCTTTTGCTACGTAAGGAACGCTCAGGACAATAAGCAATCGCTAAAATCTCAAGATGGCTTCGATCTCCAGGCGAGCACGAGAGATGGCGCTCTGATCTTTGCGTGCGCCAACAGACGGCGCTCTAGTTTCCGGAGACGGCGATTGCTTTTGCTACATAAGGGACGCTCACGACCAAAAGGAAACAGTCGCGAATAGCTCGAGATGGCTTCGATTCTCAGGTTGAACGAGAGATGGTGCTCTGATCTTTTCGTTCGCCAATAGATGGCGCTCTAGTTCTCACGTTTAAGAATACCACAAAACGATCCTGCGAAAAAAGCTTCAAGTTTAAGGATAAGACAAACTCGTACTTTTCCTTCTATCTAACAACTGCAAGCAAAACAAAGGACTTCCGGTATAACAAGACATAAAACAGTTAAAAAAAAATCATTCGTAAGTTGCGTTCAGCCAAAGACAGCAATTGCTCGGTCGAACGAGAGATGGCGCTCTGATCTTCGCGTTCACTAATAGATGGCGCTCTGATTCCCATGTTTGTTCATTTAAAAATGTGTACCACGAAATTGCAAGAAAAACTAAAGATTTCCGGTGTAACAAAACATAAAACAGTTGAAAAAAACAATCAGTCGTAGACCGCGTTCAGCCAAAGACAGCGGTTGCTCGGTCGAACGGGAGATGATGCTCTGATCTTCGCGTTCACCAATAGATGGCGCTCTGATTCCTATGCTTGTTCATTTAAAAATGTGTACCACAAAATTGCAAGAGAAACAAAAGACTTCCGGTATAACAAAACATAAAACAGTTTTTAAAAAAATCATTCGTAGACCGCGTTCAGCCAAAGACAGCGATTGCTCGGTCGAACGGGAGATGGTGCTCTTATCTTCGCGTTCACCAATAGATGGCGCTCTGATTCCCATGTTTGTTCATTTAAAAATGTGTACCACGAAATTGCAAGAAAAACAAAAGATTTCCGGTGTAACAAAACATAAAACAGTTTAAAAAAAACAATCATTCGTAGACTGCGTTCAGCCAAAGACTGCGATTGCTCGGTCGAACGGAAGATGGTGCTCTGATCTTCGCGTTCACCAATAGATGGCGCTCTGATTCCCATGCTTGTTCATTTAAAAATGTGTACCACAAAATTGCAAGAGAAACAAAAGACTTCCGGTATAACAAAACATAAAACAGTTTTTAAAAAAATCATTCGTAGACCGCGTTCAGCCAAAGACAGCGATTGCTCGGTCGAACGGGAGATGGTGCTCTGATCTTCGCGTTCACCAATAGATGGCGCTCTGATTTCCATGTTTGTTCATTTAAAAATACCACAAAACGCTCTTCCAAAAAAAAAAAAAAATAAAGCAGAAGACAACCTCTTTTTCTTTTGCTTTTCTCTAACGTAGTTACTGAAAAACAAAAGACTTTTCGGATATAATAAAACCTGAAAGCAGCAAGAAGATACATTCGTAGGCTGCGTTCAGCCAAAGGCAGCGATTTCTTTATGCTTTCGCTACATGACGAGCTCTAGCGTCAAAAATCAATCGATTTCCAGGTTGAACGAGAGGCGGTGCTCTAATCTTCGCGTTCACTAATAGATGGCGCCTATATTTGCCTAGAGATTCGTTTGAAAATCTCACGAAACGACCTCGAGAAAAGATCATTTATTCAATTTCGATTGTACTCCTGATTTCTAGAGTCCCTAGAAGTCCCTAAAGTACCGCAATTGCCGCCATATTGAGTCAAAATAAAAGCGCCAAATTTGAAATCGCATTACCGCGTTCAGTTTTAAACTTGCGCGTTTAGTTGAGATCCAAAATGGCGGTAATTGCGGTACTTTAGAGACGCTATCGATTTCAATTAACCAGCGCCATCTTTGCGGCGCTTCGAATAAAATTTCGTCTGTTGCGTCGCCTACACTATGTCAACCAAACTTCCTGAAAGAAATTTTCGATGTTGATCGACAGATGGCGCCCATAAACACTGGGTTTTCACCGCCCTTCTGCAATTTCATCTTTTTTTTTTTTCGTCTGAGTAACGACAAAAAATTCAAACGTCATTAATTACTGGGGGATGATTTTTACGTGGGCCGAGAGATGGCGCTCTGGTTTCCAGGCTCGCCAGGAGAATCGAGTCAACCAATTGATTGAATTCCTGATACAGTTATGACATCAACAGCAATTGTCGATGCGATCGCGTGGTCCTCTACTCAGCGCCATCTCATCGGCGTTTCTGGAACAGTTGTTAAATAGTATTTTAGTTTACGCCCTCCGCCATGGCGCCGCGCAATTTGACTATCTAAGCAATTTTGAGTGGAATCGGCTTTCAGAAATGGATGATAATGGTTACTTGACACATTGATGAGGTGGCGCAATATTTTATTTGGCGCCCTCTATAGAGGTAACAGATAACTGTCACCTTTTGATATTGTGCCGCGCAATTCGAATTTTCAAACAATTTTAAATTGGATCGGCCTTTAAAAATATGCGAACGGATTTGAATTCAACTGGCCATGTTAATGATTAGTACTTAAAACGTCGATGAGATGGCGCTGGGTGCAGACCTGTCAGTTGACTTGACACGGCCATGCAAAGGCGCTAGCAGGATAGCGGCTAAAACACTCGCGTTGTATTTGGCGCCCGCCCTCTTCAGTTGATAATTTGTACCTTTTTAACTGTCACCCTTCCCCTTCGATGTAGTGGCGCGCATTTCGAATTTTCAAACAATTCTAAATTGGGTCGACTTCTAAAAACGTGCGAACGGATTTGACTTCAACTGGCCATGTTAATGATTAGTACTTAAAACATCGATGAGATGGCGCTGGGTGAAGACCTGTCAGTTGACTTGCCCCGGCCATGCAAACGCGCTAGCAGGATAGCCGCTAAAACACTTGCGTTGTATTTGGCGCCCGCCCTCTTCAGTTGATAATTTGTACCTTTTTAACTGTCACCCTTCCCCTTCGATGTAGTGGCGCGCATTTCGAATTTTCAAACAATTCTAAATTGGATCGGCCTTTAAAAATATGCGAACGGATTTGATTTCAACTGGCCATGTTAATGATTAGTACTTAAAACGTCGATGAGATGGCGCTGGGTGAAGACCTGTCAGTTGACTTGACACGGCCATGCAGACGCGCTAGCAGGATAGCCGCTAAAACACTTGCGTTGTATTTGGCGCCCGCCCTCTTCAGTTGATAATTTGTACCTTTTTAACTGTCACCCTTCCCCTTCGATGTAGTGGCGCGCATTTCGAATTTTCAAACAATTCTAAATTGGGTCGACTTCTAAAAACGTGCGAACGGATTTGACTTCAACTGGCCATGTTAATGATTAAAACGTCGATGAGATGGCGCTGGGTGAAAGACCTGTCAGTTGACTGTCATGACTGCGCACCAGAGGTCGTTCCAAAATTACTAAAACTTGCCCAAGGATTCTAGCAAATCCCAAAGAGCTATGGAGGTCGTTAAAACTGATCGAAGGAGCACAGATTTGAATCTATTGTCTAATCTCCTTAGTTACACACGACCCACTTGAACGTAACCAATCAAAGACGTACCCAAACATTCCAGGAATGTAAAAACGTGGAGTTATAGTTCAAGTATCATTGTTTTCCTCCGCCGACAAGTCGTTATCGGTAGTTGGAGTTCAGCGATTACACAGTGAACGTTATGTGCACCATCTGCTTTTGATTTAAGATGGGAAAACCGAAAACGGTGAGTCCGCCCGCAATTGTGACCTCTCCTCGACTCGAATTTTCCAAATCGAGTCATCTCAACCGGCCCTCTTGTATCGGCCGAGAGGGATTAACTGGGACGCGCGTTGTAAATTTCTCCGCAATCAGGTTGTCGCGATGCGTCCGATAAGATCAATCGTCCGCGCGCCCAATTAGATAATTGGGACAATAAAGCGAGATTAAAGTCTAGTAAAATCGGCGGTATCCTCGAACCGTAAACACGTTCGTTAAATTTAAACGAGGATGTTCGACGCGGATTTTATTGGCCCGGCTATTTTCGGAACGTCCATGTCTCGGAAGAATGATTCCGCGATGCTTATACAGGCACTTAAGTTGGTTCATTGATTCGTCAACTTTTGCGTCACGCCACTTTATAAAACAGGGTTACGACTTCAATATTTCTTTTTCGCTAAATAAAATCAAACCAAGCAGGTAAGAGCGGGGACTTCAGATTTGACGGGCAGTTAATTTCTCTTGTTTTAGAATGTTGGTTGTTCTTGACATAAGTATTGTATTGTAAAACCCTTGCGCTTCATTTGTCAAATCTACTTTACAGAATCAGCGGTTTGTGTTTGTAAAGTCCATGGACTTTGATCTATAGAGTTTTGAGCCTTCGTTAATTATAATTTCAAATAAAAGTGACGACTAATTGGGGCATGATGCAACGCCTAAGTTACTAAATTCCAAAAAGTAAAATATAGTATAGTTACTTCATAAGTGACCGGAAGGTCAAAAGTGCAGGGAACTTGACTGGTTGTTTCCGAACCCTATCATATAAGTTAAATGTCACGCTTCATCTGTCAACTCCATTTTACAAAATCGGTGATCTATATTAGTAAAGTCCATGGTTTTTGCTTTCGTAACCATGGACTTCGATCTATAGAGTTTTGAATCTTCGTTTACAATTAAAAAAAACGGCAATTTCTTGTGGCAAGATGAAACGACTAATGTCCAGTTGCACCAAACACTTAATTCGAGCTTAAATTTAAGAGGTGTTTGTAATGTGGCATTTGAGGTTGTGTAAGTCATATTCTAAATCACGAGGAGTTCAAATGTTCGGTGCATCTAGGCCATAAGTTACTAAATTAAATTAAAATTATAAAAAGTATAAAAACTTCATAAATGATCTAGAGGTCAAAAGTGTAGAGAATTTAAAACCTTATCATATAAGTTAAATCCTCGTACTTCATCTGTCAACTACATTTTACAAAGTCACTGGTTTATATTTATAAAGTCCATGGTTTTTGCTCGTATAACCAAGGACCTTGATCCATAGACTTCAGTCTTTTATAATTTCAAATAAAAATGACAGTTTATTAGGGCGACCAAGTTACTAAATTATAAAAAGTAAAATATAATGTAGCTACTTCATAAATGACCTAGAGGTCAAAAGCATAGAGAATTTGACAGGTTGTTTCGAAACCTTACCAGATAAAGTAAACGTCAATCCTATCCTCTATGCGCTTCATTTGTCAACTCCGACGGTTTATATTTGTAAAGTCCTTGGTTTTTGCTCCTGTAACCATGAACTTTAATCTATAGAGTTTTTTTTATATAACTGGTTTATATTAGTAAAGTCCATGGTTGTTGCTCTTGTAAACGTCAATCCTATCCTCTATTAAACCCTTGCGCTTCAATTGTCGACTCCGACGGTTTATGTTTGTAAAGTCCTTGGTTTTTGCTCCTGTAATCATGGACTTTGATCTATAAAGTTTTTTTTTATAACGCTATTTTACAAAATCAGTAGTTTATACATATTAGTAAAGTCCATGGCTCTTGCAGTTGTAACCATGGACTTTGATCTATAGAGTTTTGACTTTTCGTTATTTATAAATTCAAATAATAATTAATACTTTATCGGGGCATAACGAAAAGCCTAAGTTACTAAATTACAACAGGTTGTTTCGAAACCTTACCAGATAAAGTAAATGTCAATCCTATCCTCTATTAAACCCTCGCGCTTCAATTGTCAACTCTGACGCTTTATATTTGTAAAGTCCATGGCTTTTGCTCTTGTAACCATGGACTTTAATCTATAGAGTTTTTTATACATGTAACTCTATTTTACAAAATCACTGGTTTATATTAGTAAAGTCCATGGTTGTTACTCTTATAACCATGGACTTTGATCTATAGAGTTTTTTTTATATAACTCTATTTTACAAAATCACTGGTTTATATTAGTAAAGTCCATGATTGTTGCTCTTATAACCATGGACTTTGATCTATAGAGTTTTGACTTTTCGTTATTTATAATTTCAAATAATAACGACAATTTATCGGGGCATGACGAAACGCCTAAGTTACTAAATTATAAAAAGTAACGTACAGTATAGCTACTTCATAAATGACCTAGAGGTCAAAAGGATAGAGAATTTGACAGTTGTTTCGAAACTTACCAGATAAAGTAAATGTCAATCCTATCCTCTATTAAACCCTCGCGCTTCAATTGTCAACTCCGACGCTTTATATTTATAAAGTCCATGGCTTTTGCTCTTGTAACCATGGACCTTAATCTATAGTTTTTTATACATGTAACTCTATTTTACAAAATCACTGGTTTATATTAGTAAAGTCCATGGTTGTTGCTCTTGTAACCATGGACTTTGATCTATAGAGTTTTTTTTTACATAACTCTATTTTACAAAATCACCGAGGCATGACGAAACGCCTAAGTTACTAGATTATAAAAAGTAAAGTATAGTATAGCTACTTCATAAATGACCTAGAGGTCAAACGGATAAAGAATTTGATAGGTTGTTTCGAAACGTCACCAGATAAAGTAAATGTCAATCCTATCCTCTATTAAACCTTCGCGCTTCATTTGTCAACTCAAGTGTTTTATATTTGTAAAGTCCATGGTTTGTGCTCCTGTAACCATAGACAGACTATATATATTGATCTATAGAGTTTTTTTTATATAACTCCATTTTACAAAATCAGTAGCTTATATTAGTAAAGTCCATGGCTTTTGCTCTTGTTATCAAGGACTTTGATCTATAGAGTTTTAAGTCTTCGTTATTTATAATTTCAAATGATAATAACAATTTATTGGGGCATGTCGAAACATCTAAGTTACTAAATTATAAAAAGTAAAATACATATAGTACAGATACTTCATAAATGACCTAGAGATCAAAAAGATAAAAAATTTGACAGTTGCTTCGAAACTTACCAGATAAAGTAAACGTCCTATCCTCTATTAAACCCTCGCGTTTCATTTGTCAACTCCGACGGTTTATATTTGTAAAGTCCTTGGTTTTTGTTCCTGTAACCAAGGACTTTAATCTATAGAGTTTTTTTTTGTATAATTCTATTTTATAAAATCAGTGGTTTATATTAGGAATGTCCGTGGTTCTTGCTCTTGTAACCATGGACTTTGTAGAGTCTTGACTTTTCGTTATTTATAATTTCATATAATAATGACAATTTATTGTGGCATGACGAAACTCCTAAGTTACTAAATTATAAAAAATAAAATATAGTATAGCTACTTCATAAGTGACCTAGAGGTCAAAAGCATAGAGAATCTGACAGGTTGTTTCGAAACCTTACCAGATAAAGTAAATGTCAATCCTATCCTGCGTCGACTCCGACGGTTTATATTTGTAAAGTGCACGGTTTTTGCTCCTGTCACCATGGACTTTGATCTATAGAGTTTTTTTTTAATATAGCTCTCTTTTACAAAATCAGTGATTTATATTAGTAAAGTCCGTGGCTTTTGCTCTTATAACCATGGACTTTGATCTATAGAGTTTTGAGTTTTCCTTATTTATAGGTTTATTCGAACCGTAGGTTCTGACCAGTTCAGAACCGTTCGAATCAGTTGGCCTTCGAAGTAGTGAATAATTTTGACACCTCCTTTGAGAAGTACAACTCCGACGAGTGCATGTTTCGAACAGTTCTGAATTAGTCAGAAGTCGCGGTTCGAACATACCTTATAATTTTAAATGATAATGACAGTTTATTGGGGCATGACGAAACGCAGGTTGTTTCGAAAGCTTACCAAGATAAAGTGTCAGTCATATCCTCTATTAAACCCTTGCGCTTCATTTGTCAACTCAAGTGGTTTATATTTGTAAAGTCCATGATCTTCGCTCCTGAAACCATGGACCCTTGATCTATAGTTTTTTTTTTTTTTTAATTTTCAGACTGACAGCGAAGTTGCTTGCGAGGAAGTGGCCAGATTAACCGCCGAACAAGATGGAGACCAGGCAGAAGAAGACGCGGTCTCGTACTGCGATTACCACGACATCCCCCCGCCCCCGGACGGCGGCTACGGTTGGGTTATCGTGTTTGCTTCGTTCATGTGTAACATGATCGTGGACGGTATAGCGTACACCTTCGGCGTGTTCCTGGGGGAGTTCGTGAATTACTACGGCGAGCCGGCCGGGAAGACGGCGTGGGTGGGCTCCCTCCTTTCGGGGATGTACTTGAGTGCGGGTCCTGTGGTGAGTGCCCTTGCGAACAAATACGGGTGTCGCGCTGTATGTGTGGCGGGCGGTTTGATTTCCACCGCCGCTTTCGTCCTGTCCACGTTCAGCCCTACGGTGAACATCCTCATGTTGACCTACGGCGTGATGGGGGGGATAGGGTTCGGCCTGATCTACCTCCCGGCGGTCGTCTGCGTCGGGTATTACTTCGAAACCAAGCGCTCTTTAGCGACGGGAATCGCCGTGTGCGGCTCCGGCGTGGGGACTTTCGCTTTCGCCCCCTTGGCCACCGCCCTTCTGGAAATGTACGACTGGAAGGGGGCGAACCTAATCCTCGCGGGTTTGATTTTAAACTGCGTGGCGTTCGGGGCGTTAATGCGACCCTTGGAGTACCCCAAGGAGTCAAGTGTTAAACCCTTGCTGCAAAGGATGGCGGAGGAGAGGCGCATACAAATGGAAAGGGGTAGCATCGGGGGTTCGTACTTCATGGTGCAGCTGCCGGATGGTACCATGGAGAAGAGGCAAAAGCAACCGCTGAATATAGACCCGGGCGTTCACTCCAGTTTCAACCTGGACCAGCTGGCGCCCGGTACACCCATCACACCCATACCGACCGTACCAACACTGCCAACCATTGCTGAGGTTAAAGTACAAGAGCACAGTGGGAGTTCGGGGAATTCCAGCACGGGGAGTGCCGCTGATTTGAAGGTGAAGAATCCTCGTATTGGGGAGTTGAGGCAGCAGGAGAATAAGGGTCCGAATCGCCCCCTCGTTGATGGGGTCGGACCGGATATAGACCGCCTGCCGAGGAATGCTAGTCAGCCGGCGTTCACCACTCACGTCCAGGGGTTGCCCAAGAACGGTTCCGTGCCATTTTTCGACCGCGTAAGGAAACCATCGGTCGGCGAGCGCTTCAAGCCGAGTTTAAATCCCATCAAGTCGTCGTCAAGGGGCACCATGAATTCCAACGGGGATATGAGGAGGAGCACACGCTTGTCGACGCCGTCGTTCATGGGGAGCAGGAATAATAACGCAGAGGTAAGTCTACATAACCCCCAATTACTACCGTGCGACCAAATAAAAAATGATTCGGTACAAAACATTTTCAAAATTGGCAACACTGATGTCAGGTGATAGTAGAAAGTAAGGTTATGTTATAGTGGCTTCATTTTTGTAAACAACTTTTAGGCTCACCTGCGAATTTAGAATTAACAGGAGCATTAAAAATATAAGAAAGTTCTGTCTCGAACTGTTCACGGGTTATTGGTTGCTGCCTACATTGAATCAGGACAGCCTGTATGCTTTAGTGGAATTTATTTTTCTTCGGTAAAGTCACGTTATCTTCGATTATAACAAAGCTGCAGTAAATTTCACTTGTCGGAGGGGGTTCAAGGGAACCATTCTCAATGCTAGTTCCTTTCTGAAAGTCACAAGCTCTCATTTTAAGATTTTTCAGAAACACGTCCTTGACGTTTCCGCGAACTCTATATTTAAGTTAACCCAAGTTTCGTTCCAACTAAAATCATTCCGCTTCCAAATCGGATGCGTCAGGTAAAAATTAGTTTCGATTTTGCGCGCCGCCCACCATTTCAAGAGAGAGCCGGTCCGCGTGTTGTATTTTTGTTTTCCTTTTTTTTTTCTTTTCTTTTTCTTTTTAAACTATGAATGGAGACGCAGGTGTTATTATTACGTCACGGCCTTAGGTTCCGTGCAGTTACGAGAAAAAGCGGGCGGCGGATTGCGTAACTTGGAAGGCGACCAGGACGAAATGCAACGGAAAAGTTTCGGGTAACGAAGGGGGCGGAGCGTGCGGGAACGCCAAAAATTTTGGTTATTTTCGAAATGTCGTGAGCGCGTGGGAAAGAACGACGCGACGTCTGATGGCCCGAAAGTTTGAAGTTAAATTTGTCTCTATTTTTAATCAACGCCCGTCATCATCTAGGAGCTTTCGGAAAAAAAAGGTCCACCGTCTTTTTGACCTGCCTGTAGTTGGAATTGGTTGATACTCTTTTGCTATTTTTTTTATTAAAGTCTCTAGTTCCAGGGCGATGTTAAAGTTTCGGAATGAATTAAACTCTGTATGGGTGGAACCCCCCTCGCCCCGCACTTCCCCAATAGCCTTCGTTTTTTTTTTCTTTGACACACCACCTCTTTGGCTACCATTTTTTTTTTTTTAATTTGAATTTCGAGGATGAGGCATCGTAAAGTTCAAAGGTCAAGGCCGAGGCAAAAAAATTGAGGAACTTTTTAAAAAATTTTGAACTTCGAGAACTATGCATCTAAAAGTCAACGGTAGAGGTCAGGGCCGAAAAATTAGGGAAAATTTTAAAAAAATTTTGAATTTCGAGAACGAGGCATCTTAAAGGTCAAGGTCGAAGCAAACAAAAACTAGGGAAACTTGGGGAAATTTTTAAAAAATTTTCGAATTTCGAGGACAAGGCATCGTAAAGGTCAAAGGTCAAGGTCAGAGCCGAAAATTGGGGAAAATTTAAAAAAATATATACATTTCGAGAACGAGGCATCGTAAATGTCGAGGTCAAGGCCAAAAAATTGGGAAATATGAAAATTTTTTTAAAGTTTTGAATTTCGAGAACGAGGCGTCGTAAAGTTCAAAGGTCAAGGTCAAGGCAAAGAATTGGAAAAAATCGTTTTTCTAATTTATGAAATTATTTGCAACTGCGATTTAGTATTTTTTTAAATATCTTGTATTATGAAAACAAAAAATAATTAAAATGCGTTTAAGCAATTCACCTTGCACCAATGTTTGTTCGGTTGCCTATGCGCTAGGCGTGCGAATGTGCTATTCATTCAGAAATAACTGAGAGTTATCTATCGTGTGGAAACACTATTGAAACAAAATTCCCCAACCATACAGTGTTGCTTTGTATTAACAGAGGCCTGATTGTTCAATAATAAAGATGCACAGTTGCGTATACACTTTAATAATTACTCCAACTAAGTACAGCGTACATACATGCACAATATACACATAGTAACTGCCATTTTCTTATTTCTTTCAATGTTGCCAACTTACTCTATATCAAGAATGTAATTTATTATACATTTATTCACATACAGGGTTGCCAGATTGGGGAATTACCCTTATTTCTGGGAAACTTTTGAAAACAATGATTTTTTTTATAAAACACTTAATTGTTTCGTAATACATTTTTCAAATTAAACGCAATTTGGGGTATTTTAACATTTTATTATGGAAAACGGTACAAGACATCTGGCAACCCTGCGACAAGGGTTGTCTTCATAAATTACACTCTAGGGTCACTCTCGGGTAATATTGTGATCTCTCTCGCATAAATGAGTTTATACCGAGTGACTTTTAATGATTGAAGCAAATTTAGTATGTTGGAAACACTGAGGAATTGGCATTACCTGAAAGTTCGTTAATTTTGCGGGAATGCGTAGCTATAGGTTAGAGTTGATGTTTACATTTATGATGAAAACTGTTTGAACAGATTATTATTATTCAAGACCTGGAAATGTTAGCCCTCTTTGCGTAAGCAGCACCGAATCCTTTGAGATAAGTTATTGATGACATTATTAACGTTTTAGGTTGTCCGATATTTGCAATTGCCTGCTGCAATTCTTCCAAATTGTTTAATACGTATTCTGAACACCAAATTATTGAAATAAGGAAGTAAGAAGTCCGGATTTAATTGAATATTAGAGCAATTAGGCCACCAACCAGCACTGATTAAACATCCTGGGAAAAACTCCTCTAAATAATTTACTGTGGTTCGTGCCGTGTAGGCAGTGGCAGAATCTTGTTGAAAGTAGCCATTCAGTGTCGTCTAACTGGTTTATAAATGGATCCAATATAAGTCTCTGATATCTATAGGCGTTGTTTCCCGGAAGAATATTGGTCCAATAATTCTTCTCCAAGACATTGCCACCCAAACACCAATTTTAAGTGGATGTAGTGCCTTTACATTAATCACATTAAAGGGATTATGTTCTGACCAAGTCCTGAAATTTTGTGAATTGATAAACCCAGAGAGATGAAACCAAGCTTTTTCAGAAAAGAAAGTTGTGTCTTGTTAGTCACTATTATTTAGCAGATTATTGTTATACCACTGACAAAACCGAATTTGTTGAAGAAAATCGAGTGGGTGAAGTTGTCGAACCATTGAAAATTTGTATGATTGGAAATGAAGGTGTTTTTTCAAGATCTTCCGAGGGGATTCGTATAGGAAACATGATGATTCTGTTGTACAGCATCATTAACATTTTGTACAATATCAAGTGTTTTTGTAGTGGGGCGACCAGTGAATTTTCCTTTTTCTACATTACAGGTTTGCAAGAATCGTTTATTTATTAACCGATTTTGAAGTGAACTGACTTTAAAGTGAATAGAGATACTTATAAAAGGAATGATGTTTTGGAACTAAAATTAACATAACCTCAAAATACGTATGAAATCACATGAAACTGATTTAGAAAACCAGCTTGATCAGTACGGTGTGCGGGAGGGGAAATTCAATCACTTCCTCATCACTGGTCACCAACTGAATAACTGTAAATGGAATGCAATCAACGATTTCTAAGTGAATTTGAATCGATTCGTGTTCGTTGTAAATGGAGGACGGCTATTCTAAAACAGTGTTGTGAAAAAAGACGAAACTCAATTTGTTGTTCAGGGTATATTTCAATGAAATCGTCATAGGCATGCTGCTGTGAATAAATTCAATTACTATTGGGCTAATTCAGCAGAACATATCAGTAACAGTTCCTGCTCCAACAGTTGAGACTGAGCACTCATTTCTGCTGAATGAAGTTCATTTATCATAACTTGTTCCAGTCAGGTAGCGGAGAAGTTACGCTACAAAAAATGGCGACCCCTCCAACTCATCAACTTATGAGAGGTCGCATTCAGCAGAAATTTGGTCAACAGTTGCACAATTTTCGGGTCTGCTGAATGTGCCCATTTTCATTTTGTACTCCGCTTCGAAAATAAGCCATTACTAAAAATGTATTTTATTCTGTGCTCAAAACCATTTTGGTAATAAATTGTGATAATTAAATATCTTATTTCTTTGGTTTTCTTGATTCGACAATAAACGAATTTATTTGAGTTTGACAATCTAGTGCACTAACCTAAATCTAAATTTTG
The DNA here is from genome assembly GCA_033060865.1 of Dorcus hopei. Classification (NCBI taxonomy): domain Eukaryota; kingdom Metazoa; phylum Arthropoda; class Insecta; order Coleoptera; family Lucanidae; genus Dorcus; species Dorcus hopei. The sequence continues at coordinate 5,153,350 of CM065425.1, read as the reverse complement.
AATTTGAAAATCCAGTACACCAACATAAACATTGAAAAGTGTTGCCAATTTAATAAAATAACTTTCAATCATTAAAAGTCACTCGGTATATGTATCTATGTAATCCTTCTCGAACTACATTTTTTTAGCGCGAAATTTAAAATATGTATTTTAAAACGATGAAAAACAAAAAAGCAACTTGAAATAAGCGTCAATAATCCAAAAAAAAGGAGAAAGCTAAACATTACTTTTTTTAAACAAAGAATTTTTGAGGTGCCATCTGTGTAAATCTTATCGAACTACATTTTTTAGTGCTAAATTGAAAATATTTAAAAACAATGAGAAACAAAAAAGCAACGTGAAACAGATGTCGTAAATTTAAAAAAAGCAAACTTTTTTTTAAACAAAGAATTTTTGAGGCGCCATCTACATATATAATTTTGTGGCGCCATCTATGTAAACCTTCTCGAACTACATTTTTTTAGTGCAAAACTTAAAATTTTTAAAAACAACGAAAAACAAAAACGCAACTTGAAATAAGCGTCAATAATACAAAAAAAAGAGAAAACTAAACATTACTTTTTTTAAACAAAGAATTTTTGTGGCGCCTGCCATGTAAACCTTCTCGAACTAGAATTTTTAGCGCAAAATTTAAAATATTTAAAAACAATGAAAAACAAAAAGTAACGTGAAATAAGCGTCAATAATGCAAAAAAAGAGAAAACTAAACATTACTTTTTTTTAAACAAAGAATTCTCGTGGCGCCATCTATGTAAACCTTCTTGAACTACATTCTTTTAGTGCGAAATTTAAAATTTTTAAAAATAATGAAAAATAAAAAGTAACATGAAATAAGCGTCAATAATGCAAAAAAAAAGAGAAAACTAAACATTACTTTTTTTTAAAACAAAGAATTCTCGTGGCGCCATCTATGTAAGCCTTCTTGAACTACATTCTTTTAGTGCGAAATTTAAAATTTTTAAAAATAATGAAAAATAAAAAGTAACATGAAATAAGCGTCAATAATGCAAAAAAAAGAGAAAACTAAACATTACTTTTTTTTTAAACAAAGAATTCTCGTGGCGCCATCTATGTAAACCTTCTTGAACTACATTCTTTTAGCGCGAAATTTAAAATTTTTAAAAATAATGCAAAACAAAAGAGCAATTTGAAATAAACGTCAATAATTCAAAAAAATGAGAGAAAAATAAACATAACTTTTTTTTAATAAGGAATTTTTGTAGCGCCATCTGTAAAAAGCGTGAAAACAAAAGTAAATGGGGGAAAAAATCTCTCGTCTTTCGTTACCGTCTTAAAGAAAATAGAACAGTTGATGACCAGAAAAAAATCGAATTTCGTGAGCGAAGAAAACAGCTGACAATCGACTGCACAATACAAAAACAACTGATAACGAAAAAACAAGGAATACTTGAACGAAAATGAAAAAAATCATAGAATAAAATAGAAATTACATAATTATGAAAATGAAGATGAAGAAAAACAAAAGACAATTGTGAATGAAGCGAAAAACAAAGCAAAAGAAAATGATGGCGAATTACAAGCGATAGAAAATGAGAAAAGCAACAAATAATTGAAAACAACAGAAAAGCAAAGCAATCAACTACAAAATAATGAAAAGAAAAAACACCTGACAAAAGTCTGTAAAAAAAGAAAAGCAAAACGAAAATAATATAAAAACTTAGCAAATAGAAAAAAGTGTATGAAATTCTCTTGTCATTTGTTATCATTTTAAGCGAAATAGGACACGAATTATGCCCAAAAAAACTGAACGAACGAAAACAACACACAATTGACTGCGCAAAATAAAAACAGTTTTAGGCTTTTTTTTACAAAAGTCAAAAATGTTACATAGGAATTTAGCCATTACCATAGACAGGCATTTTTATGGGATTGACGAAAACACGCAAAGTTGGCCAGCTGACTCATTACGTGTCTGTACATGGTCCGCTGTATCCCATAAAAATTCCTCTCTCTGGTAATTGCATTCTAAGGCTTCTCCAGTCAATGGATAAATTAACTTTCAAAAAATGCAAGGACAAAGATTTTACGGTTGGTGGAAGTTCAGCGAGGGTAGTAACGCTTAAAGAAAATGTAAAATCACTAGAAGTCACGTGGCTTTCAAGTATTTCTGAAGGCACCGTACTTTGTAATGATGTAATGCATACTAAGGCTTTCCCAGTAGATAAATTCATTTTAAAAAAAGCGAGGACAGGACTTTACGGTTGATGGAAGTTCAGCCAGGGTTGTAACGCTTAAAGAAAATATAAAATCACTAGAAGTCACGTGGCTTTCAAGTATTTCTGAAGGCACCGTACTTTGTACTGATGTAATGCATACTAAGGCTTTCCCAGTAGATAAATTCATTTAAAAAAAAGCGAGGACAGGACTTTACGGTTGATGGAAGTTCAGCCAGGGTAGTAACGCTTAAAAAAATATAAAATCACTAGAAGTCACGTGGCTCTCAAGTATTTCTGAAGGCGGCGCCGTATTGGTACTGATGTAACGGGCGATATTTTCAGGTTGATGTGGAAAGCCTAGCAGCTTACACCTCGTCGAAGATGTCTCTGGCCAAAGAGAAGCCCCAAATCGTCCGCCCCCTATCGAGGAAGGACATTTTCTACTCGGGCTCCGTGGTCAACCTCCCCGAGTACCAATCCCAGAAGTCCATCACCAACTACAGGCAGAGCATAGTCAGCATCCCGAGGCCGAGCAGGACCGACACGGTCGAGGGGGAAAAAACCGAGCGTAAGATTTTTTACCAACTCAAAAAAAAAACGCGTGAGAAAAATGTCTCGTTTTGCAGAGTACGATTTGTGTCCGTGCTTCGTCGTGCCCGAGGGCGTCAAGTCGGCCTTGGCGCAGATGTTGGACGTGAGTCTGCTGAAGAATCCCGTTTTCATGTTGATCGGCATTTCGAACTTGTTCGGGATGGCCGGACTGTATGTGCCGTTCGTGTATTTGGTGGACGTGGCCAAGAAAGATGTAAGTGTCTTAAGAACCAAATAATTTTTGGATCTAATGGATCGACGTCTGTCATTTTGACGTTTGTCATTCTGACATTTCTGTCATTTTAACCAAATATTTTTCGGCTTTCATGAATTGACGTTTCTTAACATCTGCCATCGTGCATGACACGTTTTGTTGGTCACTAAGCGACGAGTGAGCCCTCACAGGATTATAAATAGTCGAATAATTTTGTTTTTTGTTTTTCCAATCGACCAAAACGAAATGCTTATGAAATCGATGGACTTTACTAAAACGAGAGACTATATGAAACCCATGGACTTTATCAAAACGATAGACTATACGAAATCCACGGACTTTACCAAAACGATAGACTATATAGAATCCATGGACTTTACTAAAACATAGACATAAACTCGCAGACTAACCAAAAATTTCATAAAATTGTTAGATTTCCAAACCATAGGCTTTAAGGTTCAGCTAGAATGTGACACGTTATGAAATAAAAGCATATTGCGTGTCACGTTCTGATTTGGGCTCAAATTTAATTTACGAAAACGAATGACCATGCACTTTGTAAAACTAGATTTCATAAAATCCATAGGCTTTAAAATTATAGACTTCGAAAAATCCATGGACTTTAAAATCATAGACTTCAAAAAATCCATGGACTTTTAATAAATCATAGACTTCAAGAAATCCATGGACTTTAATAAATCATAGACTTCAAAAAATCAATGAACTTTAAAGTCATAGACCTTACAAAATACATCCTATCGGACTATATGTGCCGTTCGTTTATTTGGTGGACGTGGCCAAGAAAGATGTAAGCGTCTTAAGAACTAAATAATTTTTGAATCTAATAGATTGACGTCTGTCATTCTGACATTTCTTACGCCTGTCATTTTGACGTTTCTTAACGTGACATCGACATGATTTGTTGGTCGATAAGCGACGTGTGAGCCCCCACAGGATTATAAATAGTCGAATAATTTTATTTTCTGTTTTTCCAGTCGACCAAAACGAAATACTTATGAAATCCATGGACTTTACTAAAACGAGAGACTATATGAAACCCATGGACTTTACCAAAACGATAGACTATACGAAATCCACGGACTTTACCAATACGATAGACTATATAAATAAAATCCATGGACTTTACTAAAACATAGACATCATCTCGCAGACTAACCAAAAATTTCATAAAATTGTTAGATTTTCAAACCATAGTCTTTAAGGTCAGTTAGAATGTGACGCGTTAAGAAATAAAAGCATATTGCGTGTCACGTTCTGACTTGGGCTCAAATTTAATTTACGAAAACTAATGATCATGCACTTTGTAAAACTAGATTTCATAAAATCCATAGACTTTAAAATTGTAGACTTCGAAAAATCCATGGACTTTAAAAATCATAGACTTCAAAAAATCAATGGACTTTAAAGTCACAAACCTTACAAAATACATCCTATCGGACTGTATGAGCCGTTCGTTTATTTGGTGGACGTGGCCAAGAAAGACGTAAGCAGATCTTAAGAACTAAATACTTTTTGGATCTAATGGATCGACGTCTGTCATTTTGACGTTTGTCATTCTGACATTTCTTACGCCTGTCATTTCGACGTTTCTTAACGTGACATCGACATGACTTGTTGGTCGCTAAGCGACGTGTGAGCCCCCACAGGATTATAAATAGTCGAATATAATTTTGTTTTCGTTTTTCCAGAACATTGATAGCAGTAGTGCTTCGTTTCTCATCTCGATCATCGGCATCACCAATACGATCGGACGTATAGCCTGCGGATACTTTGCGGACTTCCCCCAAGTCAACGCGCTCTTCGTCAACAACATCTGCCTAGTGATTTCGACGGTGACCGTAGCACTAACCCCGTTCTGCCACACCTACGCCGCTTACGTGACCATGTCAATATTCTTCGGCATCGCAATCTGTAAGGTCTTTCGAGTTCCATGCGTAACGGTCGTCGTTATAATTGTGTGCCATTCCAGCCGGATACATATCATTGACTTCGATCATCCTGGTCGACCTCCTGGGCCTGGACAAGCTCACGAGCGCCTTCGGCCTGTTAATCCTGTTCCGTGGAGCCGCCGCGATCGTGGGCTCGCCTCTCGCCGGCGCCATCTACGACGCCACCCAATCGTACGACATACCGTTTTTCGTGGCGGGCGGATTGTTCGGGGTGTCTGCCATCACCAGCTTCTTGGCCCCGTGCCTGAAGAAGTTCTCACCCGTCGAAGCGCCCCCTATAATCGGCGACGTGCTCACGCCCATAGACGAGGATGAGGAGGAAGATGAAGACGGACCGATCACGATCGGAACCATTCCCGAGATAGTGGAGCCTGCGCAGAGCCCCGAACAAAGAGAGATAAAGCAGATAGAATCTGTGCTATAAGTAATTAAGCAATTTTACAATACTAACGTTACCCACCCCCCCACCCCCTTATAATACTTGATCAGAAGAGTCTATTGTATATAGTATATGTTTAATTCTAGGAATATTAACACAAACAACATTTATGATGGGCCGGTCAACTTGGACCGCACGTAGTTTTAAGTAGAAGTTAATTTTATCAAGTGATTAATTACTATTAGTCGTAAGTGATACATGTAACAGTATTGTCGTGGTGTGTTTTAGTCAATTCAATGCGGAGGAGCGCGAACGTGTAAATATACATAAAATTCTCTGGACAATATGTTATTATTAATAATAATCAAGTAGCTGCTGAAACAAATGACGTAGGATCGACGCACAGTTTTATTCGTCCCTTTGTACATAATATGGTGTTTCTGTTTCATCGGTCGTAGCCCGGGTGTTTCTCTCCAACAAAAAAAAAAAAAGCAAAAGCGAAACACCCGGAGGGACCCCGGTGCAAGAGGTAACTCGTGCGTGTGTGCGTTTAAATAAATGCGTATGATTGCTAGTACAAGTAATTCTCGCCTCGGTGCGATTGTGATAGAGCTAGTGTCGGGTTGATGCGTTACTCACTTGTTCAGTGCGAAGATGTTGGCTTCTGTTATTTATTATTAACTTGCTCAGGACTACTGCAGTCGCGTTTTTACTGCTGGATAGCCTTATCTAGGATTAGTACCTGTGCACTTTCAAGATTATGTACTTCATTCTAACTGAACACAAATAAATAATGTGATCTCTGATTTTCCATGTTTTATTTCATAAGTTCGCCAACCCCCTTGCGATTGCTAAAAGCTGAATAGAGAAGAGATTATTTACACAAGTCCTTCTATAAAAATTTCGATTACAGCGACGCCATCTATGTTTCGCTCGTCAAAGTTCGTTCTACAGAAACCTGTAAAGTTACATGCGTGCGTAAGATTTTGAAAACTTATAATACACGCAAAGTCCAAGTTCCTTATTTTCCTTCCCAAAGGGTTTTCTCAATTAAATGTACGCCGGCCAGAACATTGCTGTTATTTGTTTTATATGCAAAATTATCTTTCAAAAGATTTCCTCTTCCAATGGCGCCATCTACATTTCAATAGTCAAAATTCGATTTACAGAAATCTGTAAAATTGTAAAGAAACCTGTGAAGGTACTTGCGTGTGCAGATTTGAATATTTCTAATTTGCATCGTCAAAACTGTAAACTTATATCAGGAACACATGAGTGCGACGAGGTGTTGGAAGGTACGAATCAGTTTCCCGCCAAAACAAAAATATCTACGTGAGACGAAACTTTCGTTTAAAATTAAACTTGTATTAGGATCACATGAGTGCGACGAGGTGTTGGAAGGTATCAGTTTCCCGCCAAAACAAGACAAGCGTTTGTCTAAAATTTTCGTTCAGAATTGAACTTGTATCAGGATCACATGAGTGCGACGAGGTGTTGGAAGGTACCAATCAGTTTCCCGCCAAAACAAAAATATTTACGTGAAACGAAACTTTCGCTTAAAACTAAACTTGTATCAGGATCACATGAGTGCGACGAGGTGTTGGAAGGTATCAGTTTCCCGCCAAAACAAAACAAGCGTCTGTCTAAAATTTTCGTTCAGAATTGAACTTGTATCAGGATCACATGAGTGCGACGAGGTGTTGGAAGGTACCAATCAGTTTCCCGCCGAAACAAAAATATTTACGTGAAACGAAACTTTCGTTTAAAACTAAACTTGTATCAGGATCACATGAGTGCGACGAGGTGTTGGAAGGTACCAATCAGTTTCCCGCCAAAACAAAAATATTTACGTGAAACGAAACTTTCGTTTAAAACTAAACTTGTATTAGGATCACATGAGTGCGATGAGGTGTTGGAAGGTATCAGTTTCCCGCCAAAACAAAACAAGCGTTTGTCTAAAATTTTCGTTCAGAATTGAACTTGTATCAGGATCACATGAGTGCGACGAGGTGTTGGAAGGTACCAATCAGTTTCCCGCCAAAACAAAAATATTTACGTGAAACGAAACTCTCCTTTAAAACTAAACTTGTATTAGGATCACATGAGTGCGATGAGGTGTTGGAAGGTACGAATCAGTTTCCCGCCAAAATAAAAATATTTACACGAAACGAAATTTTCGTTCAAAACTAAACTTGTATTAGGATCACATGAGTGGGATGAGGTGTTGGAAGGTGTCAGTTCCCCTCCGAAACAAAACAAGCTTTCGTCTGAAACTTTCGTTCAAAACTAAACTTGTATCAGGATCTCATGAGTGAGATGAAGTTACGTATTAGTTTCCCGCCAAAATAAAAAAAATGAACGTGAAGCAATATTTTCGTTCAAAACTAAACTTATATCAGGATCACATGAGTGCGATGAGGTGTTGGAAGGCACGATTCAGTTTCCCGCCAAAATAAAAACATGAACGTGAAACTAAATTTTGTTTAAAACTAAACTTGTATTAGGATCACATAAGTGCGATGAGGTAGTAGAAGGTATCAGTTTCCCGCCAAAACAAAACAAGCGTTTGTCTAAAACTTTCGTTCAAAACTAAACTTGTACCAGGATCACATGAGTGCGGTGAGGTGTTGGAAGGCACGATTCAGTTTCCCGCCAAAATGAGAATATTTACGTGAAACGAAATTTCGTTCAAAACTAAACTTGTATTAGGATCACATAAGTGCGATGAGGTGTTGGAAGGTACATATCAGTTTCCCGCCAAAATAAAAATATAAACGTGAAACGAAATTTTCGTACAAAACTGAACTTGTATCAGGATCACATGAGTGCGATGAGGTGTTAAAAGTATTAGTTTCCTGCTAAAAGAAAATAAGCTTTTGTCTAAAATTTTCGTTCAAAGCTGTAACTTGTATCAGGATCACATGAGTGCGATGAGGTGTTAGAAGGTTCGTATCAGTTTCCTGCCAAAATAAAAATATGAGCGTGAATCGAACTTATCGTCCGAAATTTTTCTTCAAAACTAAATCTGTAGGTATCAGGATTACATGAATGCAATATAGCATACCTAAGATTTTTTTTAGAAAAGATATTGAACAGTGTCTGCAACTTCGAAATGACAGCAGTATTCGATTTTGGACTCATGACCAAAGTGTCTACATTTGAATCACTTTTCATGATTTATCATGAGCGTGCGCTACTGCATCAAAGCTCGCGGAAAAGATATGCCGTCTCCGCTTGGTCGACTAATGCGCATAAAAAAACTGATTTAAATGTAGACTACTTACTTATGACCATCTCTATTAGAAAATGTCAACCAGGAGCTTATGCCATTGTTTATTTTCTGAGCGAGATTATTTTCCAAGGAAGCAATTTTCTTCTATAAACCAGCGCTTTGCGGCGCCGGCATTTGTTCCGACGTTATCATTTTTGAGAGAGTGATGATAATAGAAAAAGTTCTGAAGAAAGCTTCTCGCGCGTTCAAGGCCTCTCGTCGTTTGAGGGGGCTCGCGGCAGCTAGGAAATTTCATCCGTCGTGTTGTGCTCGTTGAGTGCTTTCGTTTGAGTGGCCGCACGACATACTTATCTCTTAAAGGAACGTTTCCCGATCCTGTAAGGCGGCTACATTTGACTCCAAAATGGCGTTGGTATGACAGTCGAGTTTGTCTCGCCGGCACGTTTAATTTGATATGCGATTATCTCTTACGCGACGTTTTTCGATCACAGCGCCAGCATCTTTGATTCCAAGATGGCGTCGGTATGACAGTCGAGATCGTCTCGTCGAGATCTTTCATTTGATATGCAACACGAAGGGTTTATCTCTTACGCCGCGATTCTCAATCGTAGCGCCGCCATCTTTGATTCCAAGATGGCGTTGCTACGATGGTCGAGTTCGTCTCGTCGAGACCTTTCATTTGATATGCGACACGAAGGGTTTACCTCGTACGTGGCGATTTTCGATCACAGCGCCGCCATCTTTGATTCCAAGATGGCGTCGCTACGACAGTCGAGTTCTCCTGGTCGAGACCTTTCATTTGATATGCGACACGAAGAGTTTGTCTCCTCGAACACAGCGGGAAAGCCAGGACGCGAAATCGCCAGTGTGTGTACGGCCTAACTGAACCGCGGCCGTTACTTTGTACTTTGACGGACTGAGACGGAGACGGATTTCCAGCAAGAGCTGCTTAAATGCATTTTCGATTTAAGAAAATTCGCCGTTCCGTTATTTATTATGCGATCGGAACGAAACCGGTGTCGTTGCGATGCGGGAGGAGGGGGGGCCGCCCTGCCGTTGAAATACCTCAATATCTCTCCCGGTTCCGGAGAATTTAATTTTTTTTTCCGGAGCGTTATCTGTAACCGGAGCCAACTTCAAAGCTCACACGAGCCGGCGCTGAGTATCCTACCAGGATGGGCGGTGCCTCAAAAGACGCTTGAACGACTAATCCATAGACTACCTCTAGTCTAGACCGGCGTCAAAAGTTTAAAGAAATTCTGAGATCACGTTTTCGAGAAATGTTCGCAAAAGTGCGCCCTCTTCGAAAAAATTTTAATCTCTCATATGGAATACACGGGAACTTCGACGCTCCGTAGCGGCCAAACGGTGCATCCTAGGACGATTCTAAGCAAATTTATTTAAGTCGGTGGGCGCCGACTCACCACATGCAACGACCCGCTTCACCCCCTCCTAGGAGTACGGTCCTGTAGCAGCCCTCCCGGTGGTCCGATCTTCAAACGTGCGGCGGCATTGCGTTCCTCGTCATTTTCTGCCATACTATGACGTGCGGCTCGATTCGATCCGAGCCCCCTAGGATACAGTAAAAAAATTCGAAAAAAAAGCTCGTAAATTCAACAAATTTCAAAAAAGAACATAACTCGAAAAAATCCATTTTCCCCACATCGACGGGCGATCGCCTAAGGAAGTGTCTAAAACATGTGTTTACGGATTTCTATAAAAGAAATTCTAGCGGCCGCAATATCGAAAAAATATGCAAAAACGGGCAAAAAAGGGTGTTCTTCGGGGTGCATTCCGTTCAGGGGGCGAAATCGAAAAGTCCATTTCCCAGAAAATTTCGCCGTCGCAAGTACTCTTTGTTTTTTCGAAATTTCGGTTAATTAAGGATTGGAAAATTCGCCAAGTGCACTTATCAGTTTTTTTTCTTATTGGATATTTAATTCTTTCGTGGTAGCGCCATCTGCACTTCAATAGTCGAACTTTGATTTACAGAAATCTGTAAATTTGCTTGTCTACGTAAATTTTTAAATTTTTAACACATCAAAGGTTTTTATTTTCCCAAAGAATTTCTTTCCCCAAGGGAACTTCCTTCCCCCTAACTAACTAAAAAAGAACAGTAAAAGTTAACACAATTATAGTTCAAATAGCTCCAGAGACAAATTGTTCACTCAGTTTGGCATACTAATATTCTTGTAGTAAAATTACAGACACAATTGGAATTGGAATTGTTACTATGAGAATATTAACATGTCAAACAACTGTGTGAATATCTCATACAATTTGTTCCTGCAACTATTTGGACGACAAGTATTACTATTCTTTTATCTCCGTGGACTTGCACCCTAACCACCTGAACATACGTTAAATATTTAAAAAATATTAAAAGTAAAAAGAATTCGGCGTTCTTCCAATTTGAATTCCCGCCATGTCACTTAGTGAATTTCATCCGGCGAAGTTGGCGGCATTTATTTTCAAAAGTCACTAGTTCGGCCATTTGCACGAAGAACTTGCGTAAGCAAGCAAAAATATTAAAATTTGCAGTGTAAATTGTAATTACAAAGTAAAATGCAAGCCAACAACTTCCTCAGGCGATTAATCACGCAAACCGGTGAGTGCCCTCAAATTTTTTTAAGGTTACCTGTCAACATCAATTTTTTTTTATGCAAGCACCACCCATTGCTTGCATAAATAAATAACTAGGTTCTAATAACCTACTGAATTATTGCTTTAACATCTAATTGATTACAAACATGTAAACAAAACGAAAGTGTGTTACATAACTTGCATAACATAACCTCTTTTGACAGCCACCAAGAGATCGTACACCGGTCATCAGATCAAGGCTTCGTACAACGACCTGCCCGTCCCTCAAGGCAGCTGGCAGACTCACCACGATGCATTCCAGCGAAAATACAACGCCCAGCTTGCGTTCGGTGTGATCTTCACCGTCGCTACTATCATCATCGCGAGAGCCGGAGGCTTTCTCAACCTGAACTACCTCCCCCCAAAGGCACCAGGCGAGCGAGACTATTAAACAAATCACACTCTCACTGTATAATAATAGTAAATTAAAATGGAATTAGGTAGCCGTGGCAACTGTTGCCAAATAAACACGTAAACAATTCTTTGCCTGTCGTTTATTTGACGTAAAATGCGTAACCCTGTGGGGCTGCTGTTTCGATTCGCGCCACCAGGTCAGTATAGCAACTAACTTAAACAAAATTAATTTCTTTTTCTTAATCAACAGTTAGGATGATGAGCAAAACGAAAGGCGGAAAGCCCGTGAGGTCGCTACCCCCTTGTCCTCCTTCCTACGACGACTTACCCGATCCGGTCGGTAATTGGGAGTCGCATTATAGAGCAAAACAAATGAAGTATAACATCCAGTTGGGGGTGTCGGTGTTGTTCTTGATTGGCACCATCGCGATAGCCAAGGTGGGCGGGTTGTTTAAACTGAATTATAATCCGCCTGATAAACCAGGCGCAAGAGAGTGTTGATTGATGCGATCCATACGCATTTGTAGGTTATAATAAATACTTATTGTGTAAATTTTTTTTTGCAATACATTTCATCATGGGGCGTTCTTTTTGAAAGGTAAGAAAGTTTGGGTTAATTAAATAAATACGTTTTCGTGAATCGTTTGAGCAGTTGCAAGAAAATGCGAATTTTTCACGATAGATGGCGGTTCACTTTCACAATACATTTTCACATTACAACAACAGATGTCGCCACCACAATTATGTTTTTCTATTTTGGTGTCTTAACGACTACATTATGAAATCCATTTGGATATCATAATCTAGTTCATTATGATACCCACAATTTTATTTCATTAGGTTGGCGACAGCATATACAGTGACATATGAAATCGAAAGTTTAAGTAGCGACATCCTGCATTCGCTTCTTGACCTGACACTGCAATTAAAACCGATTTGCAACAAAATCTTTACAAAGATAATCTCCAAATTGACTTTTGTTTGACAATACTTATACCTGTTCACATCTAAAATTGTAAAAATAACCTTCAAATTGACATCTGTTTGAAATTATAATATTAAGCGTCAACCAATGACATCAACTGTCACATTTTCGAACAAAATTCTCCTAAATTTAAAGTACAAAGTAATGCAGATTTTTAGTCACTTTCCTTTTATGCGACTTCCACTTTCTTCTCTAATTCTAGACATAATTATTGAAAATGTTTCTTTTGAGATGCAGATTCGTAAAAACGAAATTCAAAGTTACGCCCACGTCAAACCAGGTTAGCTAACATAAAATTTAAAAACCTAGTTTCTTGTCGATCAGTTTTCGACTCAAATCTCAAGAAAAAAAATGAAAGCTGCGTTAAGCAGTGTTGTCAACTTTAGAATTTTCCTCCAAAATTTGTTTTATTCACTATGCGTATTTAATTTAAAAACAAGTTGTTCAACTTGAAACGGAATACGTATTCAGATTAATAAAGAAACAGGAGAAAAAGTAATTTTTCTGAAGTTTCTTTCCAAGGAGAAAGAGAAAAATGAAATAGAAAAAATTAATAAAGTCCTGTGCACGATACAAATAAAAATACTTGGGAACATATAAAAATCTCTTTAATTATGTATTTTGAAACGCGCAGTTGCCTGCCTGTGTTTCCGGTCTTGTCCGAGGAGTACTTCAGCAATTTTTAAAAAAATTGTTTTATAAAAAAAAACTTAATAAATTTATTTCTATTTTACCTTTACAATCAAATTTTAAGTTTGATTTGCGCAGCTTTAAATAATTTAAAAAAATGGCGATATTCAACACTAATTTGGAGGTTTTCAACTGACGTCTAGGGGGAAAGTTCATTGAATAGTTGGCAATCCTGGCACTAACTTGCATGAAATCCTCAACGGTCATTTGACGATTTTGTAGAAGTTAACCGTTTTCTGAACGCAGTCAGTGTTGCCAACGCAAGGGTTAAATCTCTTTCCAAGTCATTATGGACTTTTCTAAAAATGAAATTTTCAAATTTTATTTTATGTTTATTTATTATTTCATTTACATTGAAAAGCTGCCATCTATTGAGCAAAGTTTCAACTGATTGTAAGTCATTTCTGGATGGTAACAAGAAAATGACTTGTTGCTGCGTTGTTATTAGACATTCAACAGTTATATTATTGTTGTATTAGGCGTTTTCCCGTTAGCTCTGAATTTTGCGCACTAAACACAGTTGAGTTTTAAACCCATGAGCTTCGAGTACAAACTTACGGGAACGTATTTGTAGAGGCGTGACATATACAACAAATTGAAAATGAATTTTAAAAATTGTTTAATTAAGTGTTTTATTAAAATATTTGGCAGTAATTATTTTTCAATAACACGTATTTGTTTTGTAGTCATCTTGTAGACACCGTTATCAGGGCAGAATTCAACGGTGGGGGAACATGTGTCTCGAGCACAAAATAATAGGTGGTGCTTAAGAGGGCAGGGGAAAGACATATTGAGCGTAAAACGCGAACATCGAAATGTCAACTGGAAAGTGCGCTTCGCGAATTCTTGGGCTCGTTTGCGTGGACAAAGTGGGTAACGGGAAAGCAGCTATAGTATTTGTGTCGGATGCTGTACAGCGCCATCTATTGCACTTTTTTTATTCTAACCATACGGAAACGTTTGGAAAGCAAATACATAATTCCTTGATTTGTCTCTGCTTATTTCATATTGTTTCTTTTCTTTTTTTTAATTTATGAATCTACTGAATCGTGCTGTAAAATCGTTTCTTTGGTTTTTGTTCAAATTTCATTTTTCGTATTTTTTAAAGATCCTGGTATTTCTTTTGCTTTCTCATCGTTCTTTTTTCTAAATACATATTAATCTATTAAACTGTGTCCGAAAAACGATTATCTTCTGTTTTTATTTTATTTATTTTTTTAAATTTTATTTATTTTCTGAATTTTTATTATGTATGTATTTTGTTTTGTGTTTTGTCATTCTTCTCAAATTGATTATTAATCAACTGAATCGCGCTGTAAAATCGACCGTCTTTAGTTTGTTAATGAATTTCTTGTTTTTTTCTGTGTCGTGAAAGCGATTTTATTTATGTAGTTATTATTTTATTTTTTTAATTTTTGTTTTTATTTTTAAAATTTTTATTATTTTGTTTGTTAATGAATTTTTTACGTTTTTTTGTGTCATAAAAGCGATTTTCTTTTGTTATATTTTTTAAAAATTTTATTATTTATTTTTTGAATTTTTATTATGTATTTTGTTTTTTGTTTTGTCATTTTTTTCAAATTTATTATTAATCACCTGATTCGCGATATAAAATCGACCGTCTTTTATTTGTTAAAGAATTTTTTACGTTTTTTTTGTCGTAAAAGCGCTTTTTTTATTTTTTTAAAATTTTATTATTTATTTTTTTAATTTATTTTGTCTTGTCAGTTTTTTCAAATTTATTATTAGTCAACTGAATCGCGATATAAAACCGACCGTCTTTTATTTGTTAATGAATTTTTTAGGTTTTTTTTTTGTGTCGTAAAAGCGATTTTCTTTTGTTTTTATTTAATTTTTAATTTTTTTGAATTTTTATCATTTTGATAATGATTTTTTTGTTTTTTTTTTTTTGTGTGGTGAAAACGATTTTATTTAGTTATTTTATTTTATTTTAGTTTTTATTTTTAAATTTTTATTTTGTTTGTTAATGAATATTTTACGTTTTTTGTGTCATAAAAGCGATTTTCTTTTGTTACATTTTCTAAAAATTTTATTATTTATTTTTTGAATTTTTATTATTTTGTTTTTTGTTTTGTCATTTTTTTCAAATTTATTATTAATCACCTGAATCGCGATATAAAATCGACCGTCTTTTATTTGTTAAAGAATTTTTTAGGTTTTTTTTTTGTGTCGTAAAAGCGATTTTCTTTTGTTTTTATTTAATTTTTATTTTATTTTTTTTGATTTTTTATCATTTTGATTGTTAGTGAATTTTTTACGTTTTTTCTGTGTAGTAAAAGCGATTTTCTTTTGTTATTTTTTTAAAATTTTATTATGTATGTATTTAGTTTTGAATTTTTATTATTTTGTTTTCTGTTTTGTCATTCTTTTCAAATCTTTTTCTTTTTTTTAAAGTTATTATTAAACAACTGAATGGCGATGTAAAATCGACCGTCTTTTGCTTGTTAATGAATTTTTTACGTTTTTTTTTTTTTTAATTTATTCCCGAATCTAGTAAAAAATTTGAGGCATATTCTACGTTGAAAAGGAACTTTTTGACAACCCTTGTGGGATGTCTGCTTTTTGCACGTTGGTAACACTGAACGCAGCCAAAATTTAAAATCACTGACAAAAATGACAATGAAACGTACGCACAGAAACTCCCCCGTGCTTTGTTTCACAATAAAATACGTGGTCTACCGTATACAACTAGAAACTTGCTCTATTTTAACCTCAAATGTCATACTATCTTATTTGACAAATCAGTTGACAGACACAGTAGCGTCACTTAAACGTCAGTGTCAAAAAAAGCGGCCATTCTGTTTGATACCCTTATGGAAATGGGTAGGTATCAAACAAAAGAGCAAATGTGACAGTTACACTCGAGTGGCGCTACTGTGTCATTCTTACTGTGTGACAGGCATCAACTTTGAATGTGCTATATTTATTAATGCAGTATGGATTATTGAAATTAAAAACTTTTTTCAACTGGTACGTGGTACAAAAACTATTTTTCAACTGGTACGTGGTACAACCTGTGCACGAAATTTGCTTTTCAAATTTGGCCCACGCCTACTTTCTATCAACAGCGACATCTTGCGGCCAATTTTTGACAAAATTGTGTGACTTTCCACTTTTTAAATTTCCTATACTTTTACGTCAACTTTCTGCACTTTAAAAAATTAAACGGTATACATATTTTGAAAAAAATAAACAGATTGTCCAAGTAAATTGATCAAGCATGTGAAAACGTATTTTTTGCAAGTTCTTTCGGTTTTTACCAAGAATTTGTTTAGACAACGAAACGGTGCTGGCAACCAAGCTAACGCGCGTGCAATTTGGTTTGCCTATACGTCAGGATGTTCGAGGCGCCACGTCGTAGAGTAAAACAAACGTAATTATTACACATTTATAGTCAACTATATAATAATAAACTGCTGTAAAGATTGATAACAAGTTTTACACAGACACAAGAAACGTATGTGAAAATTTAAATAAACAATTTCCTCAGCTGCTTTTGGTATGATACACAGATAAATCAATTCGGCGTAAATTCTACATGCTGTACTTACTACTCCTACACTATATACAAAAAAACTGCTCTCTCTCTCTTTCTCTCGTATAAACAAACAGAATAACGTAACAATACTTTTGGTGGGCCTAACAACTAGTCAAAGAGGGGTGGTGGTCGCGCACTACATTTGCGACGAGCGTTTCTTCCTGAACATGTCGATGATTCGAGAGGACTTTTTGTGGTCGCTCGACTGTGGTTGGATCGATGCAGGTCGATTCGCGTTCGCGTTCGCATTCGACCCCCCTCTCCATTCCCCCCTGGGCGAACTGCCATCTCCGTAATTACCACCTAAAAGCAACGTCGATTTTACGGGGGCGTTCTCAAGTGAACGTGGCGAAAAATTAATAGCGTGCATCTAGGCCCGTCTTAATTCGGACGGTCCTAATTTTGGTGAAGCAGCAGAGAAGAGACCCCTATAGATTTTTTTTTTTGGAAAGTTCGAAAAGAAGGAAAGCGACAGAGGAATTATGCATTAAGCCTGGTGCGTTGCAGTTAGTCATGTTCGGACATGCTAAACTAACCATAGTTGTCTCCGTTGTTGTCTATTGTGTTGCGCCGACGTACGACGTTGTTATTCGGAGGCTGACTCATCGGTAAAGGGGGCGGGCTCTCTCCTAGATTAGTTCACATAAAGACAAGCATTTATACCGAGGTGGGTGGAGACACATTTCATTGTTCCATTTTGGACACTCTTTTAAAAACGACTGCGCCCATAATGAGACAATACAAACGCACTCCACCGTTTGGTTAAATCAACATAACCGAAGACGTACACAATGTTAATGTTAAACTTAGTCTTGTTAAATTACCTCGGTGACCCCCGCAAGATACCGTTGGACTCACTCACCTGACAAGGTATGTCTATGCCCCGACTGTTGGGTGCTTCCGTTTTGGATTTGGGGGTCATGTCTTAAGACTACTGCATCCGTCACATCCGGAGAAGACGTTCGACTCGACTGCGAGCTCACCTCCACGTCCAGTTGATCCTGAATGTTGCCCCAAAATTATTATTAACAATAAAAAAATAAAATAAATAACGTCTTCACCTTAGGTACATCGAAATGCATTAATTGCTGACTTGGGGGAAGCCTGGCCTTGAAAGCTATCTTCCCCACCCACTCCGACAGATCTGTAGCACTCGGGCAAGAAAACAGAAACTCTGACCCGTCGACACTGATCAAGCGGAACGTAAACCGCCTCTTGATATAGTCATCAGCGACCGAGCACAACGAATTGTGTAATATAATCGGGGAGCAAGCGGCTTTACTTGCGAAGAAATCCTCTTTGTTCTTGAAGAAGCACAGCAACTGCCCGCACAGCACCGTGTAGTAGTTCTTCCAAGCCCTGTTCGGCGCTTTCTTTCCACCCGAAACCAAGACGTGCTTGCGATCTAAGAACGACTGGATCTCAACCGGTGGCAAATCAGAATCTACAAATTACAAACATGTGTTCTCAGCCTTTATTTGTTATAATAATAGATATACAAACGTTTCACAACGGTTTTGTTGCTTCTTCAGTGTGTATAATATGTAAACAATGTAAAATTAAAGTGTGAAGTAAAAAAGATTTACAACGTGCATTGCAAAAATTCTTGTTTCGTACCTGCAGATGCCTTACGGAATGAACCTCTCCTCCTCGTCGTGAAAGACGGGGTCCTCTTCACAGGTTTCGTGGGGCCCCCCACTTTCATGCTCTCCGCTCGTTTTACATTCGATTCTGAACCTCGTCTGATACGATCACCAAACATCTGAGCCACGGAGTTCGATTTGGTGAGCGTGGGACCCACGTTTGTGGCGTTGAACTCTTGTTGCTGCTGCTGTGGGGTGGTGGGTTTCTCTTGGTAGTGGCTCCTTCCGTTCATTCTTTCCTCGGAGCGCTCTCGCTCTTGCATTCGCAGCTCTGTCAGTCTTTGGATTTCTATGCGCTTGCGCTGTGCCTGTCGTTCTTGCTCTTGGCGCTCACGTTCAGCCTGTTTCTCCCTTGCTTCTCGTTCTTTTTGAACAATAAATGCCTCCTCGATCTACAAAAAAATTAAAGCCTCATTCACAACCTAGTAATTTATACATGCAGTGAAACCCCATGTTTAATTAAAATTAATTTGAACATATTTGTAAATCAACTAGCTTTACAAGTCTCCTTTTTAATTATTAATTATCAACTCACTAAAGTGGTACGCCTCAAAGCACTGAATTTATCCTCCTGGGCAAAGATGGTCTTCTCGAAGTCGTCGTGCTTTCGAATCAAGTCCTCGACCTGTACTATATTCTCCCCAACTTTCCCATCCTTCAGGGTGTCCTCTCGCACAGCCAACCAGCTGTCCAGTAAGTTGGCATCCCGCTTAAACAACTGCACATCGAGGTTCTGGTGGTAAATGCTGCTCCGGTTGTCCCAAGTCCGGCCGAGGAAGTCCATGCGTTGTTGCAGCAAGTTGATCCTATCCTGGATTTCCTGCGATAAGAAGTGGCCGTCCTTGATGAGGGTATTCCCCGTCTTATAAAACTGAGTGAACGCGGCTTCTCGCCCGCTTATTTCGACCCTGTGTTCCTTGTGACGCTCGATTAAGAGCTCGGCTGCAGTCACATCCTGCGGTAGATCAGGTGCGGTGATCTTCGCAAGCATCTCGTTAATCCAAGCCCTACAAAAATTAAATTATAACCCTTGAGTACTCATCAAATGAGGTTAAAACAACTCTGAGGCTCAGTTTTTCAAACTTTAATCTTCAGTTTATTCTCATTTGCTTCTACAGTAATAAACTGAAGGTTAAAGTAAAACTGTGGTCGAAAAATCAAGCCTAAGGGTGTTCTGGAATAAGAAGAAAGACGTACAAAAATTCTTGGTGTTGATCGAAATAAGTCTCTAATTGCTCGGCTTGCTGTAGATTCTCCTTGCGTTGCTTCGACTTGTCCTTGAGCGTATTCCAAGCCGTGTTAGTGTCTTCTCGCTTCACTTGAATGTGGTCCTCTGCATCGGGGTACATCTTAATGAGTTTCTGCGCTTCCTGCTCGATTAATTCGACTTGCTCCTTGACAGCCACCAGCTCACTCTCGAAGGCGGTGTGCTTGCGTACCAGGGCCTGAATACTCTCCAAGTCCTGTCCGTAGAAATCAACGGATAACGTAGCTTCTTTCTCCTCGATCCACGTGATTGTCTCGTCGGCCGTTCGGTCGAACATGTGCACCTGCTTGGCGCCCGCCAGGGCCTCCTGTCTCGCGCTGGCGAGTTCCATGAGGTCGTCCCACTGATCACGCACTTCTGTTACTTTCGACTCGATCTTCGGGCTGTGGGTGTTTCCGACTTTGATGAGTTTGCTTCCGTTTTCGATGCAGGCCTGAATTCGAGGCTCACTATTGTGGAGGGTCGAGAGGATGGTTTCGAAGGCCTGCGTTAACAGCTCAACGTGCTCGACGTCCGTGCCGTAGTCCTCGGAGTCCGCCTTCACTTGCTGCTCGGTCATCCATTCTTGTACCTCGTTGCATTCCCTCAGGAAAGTGAAGTACGAGAGGGCGTCTGCCAGTTTCGTTTCGCGTTCGGTGAGTAGCGCCTTGATTTCGGCAAATTGCAAATCAATTTTATCCTGCGAAACACACACACACAATAAAAAAAAAATCACGGCCCCACGGGCAAGATTGTATTAAACAAAACCCCACCTGTTTCTCTGCGATGTTCTCAGAGTCAAAGTGGTTACGATCCAGAAGGTTTTGGGCCATTTTCGACAGCCGACTCATGTTGACCTCGAAGGCCTCGATTTCGATGCCGATTGCCTCCAGCTTGCGCTGCAGGGACTGAGCGGAGTTCTCGTCTTTTCCTACTTCGGAGGACGTCAGCAGTGGACGTTTGTCGTTGAACCAAATCTCGGCTTCGGCAGCCTCAGCGTAATACTGAAAACAAAATAATTTCGAACACTTACGTTTTTGAGTGGTGAGCTTAAATCGAACTCAAAAAGAGGGGGCACAAGCGAAGGGGCATGCTTAAAATCAATCAAGGGGAATCTAATTGCCTTCCGTTTCCAATTTAAAAATCAACAAAGCTCAAGGACAGAGGTTTTTTTAAGATTAAAAATGACCTGTTTTAGCCAAAGCATAAGATGACAGTTGTTTTTAAGCACACACTTACCATTTGTGATTCTAAAGCATCCTGCAACCTCAACCGCCTTATGCTGGCAAGATCTCGCACGTTTGTCAGCTTCAGTTTCAATTCCTGCGCTTTCTCGTTGATGATCTTCGAAGCCGTATGCCCCGCTCTGGTTAGATTAGCAGCCCTGGCCACTAAAGTCCCTACGATCGGCTCCCTCGACACCAACTCCGATTCTAAAGCCTGGTGTTTCTTCTGCAGACTTTGGGCCGCAGTCAAACTATTCCCTGCAAGAACACGTTCGGTATTATTAACTCCTTTTCGGGGGTTTGTCTAAATAAAACCTAATTCAGTCGACGCTGCCAACGGTTCCCTGTCCGAGAGCCACTGCAATTCATCGTCGACGTCCCTGAGGAACTGGTGCAACATCGACGAGGCTTCCAAGAGATCCTTCCTGGACTCGATGGGTTCTTGCAGCTGATTAAATCTGGTTATCGCCCCCCCGGCTCTCATGTGCAACTCATCGGCCATGAAGTGATCTCGCTTGACGAAGTGTTCGGTCATTTCGTTGATGCTCTCGCAGGTCTCCGTGTGTTGTTGCACGTCGTTCTCGAGGGCGTTGTGCTTCTTGAGCAGGTTATTCACAGTTGCCAGGTCTTTTCCAATGTCTGCGCTCTGCAACTGCTGCTCGACTTCCCCGAGCCAAGCCTCGAACTCATCCAAGGATCGATTGAAGAGCAACGCCTGGTACGCGTCGTTTAATCTGTCACGTTTCAAACTGGATAAATCCAGCAGATGTCGCCAGTCGTTCTCCAAGTCTTCCAGCCTGGTTTCAATCTCCTTGCTGGCGAAATGGTCCGCGTCGATTAGGTACTGGCCCTCGTTAATGACGGCCTGAATTCGCCCCCCGTTCGCCAGGATTTCAGCCTCGAACGCCACGTGCTTCTGTATTTTGCTCTGCAAATTGCTGGACTCGCGGTAGTTCTCATCGCTTGCGACTTGTATCTTCTGCGACAACCAATTCTCAACTTCATGGATGTTCCTGATGAATTCGTGTAAAGCTCGGGATTCTTCGAGTTTATTCCTGCGTGTCTTCGTGGTTTCGAGCAGGTGATCCCTGCGTGCCAAAATCAAATCCAAGCGCTTGCTGACCTCGGAGTTGTCGAATCGCTTATCGGCCAAGACCCCGTTCGCTGTCTTCTCAAGTTCGTTAACTCTATTCAACTGTTGCCCGAGCATGGTTTCGAAATCCTGTTGTTTTCGGATTAGGGCATCGACTGCCCTGGGGTTATCTCCGATGTCATCGTTGTTCAAGAAGGCCTCCTTCGATGCAAACCAATTGTCTAATTGATCGGCCTGCTCTTTGAAATCCTGGAGCTTATATTCGTGTGTCAAGTCTTGTCTGTGTTGTTCCCATGCGTCCGCAATCATCTGTTGAAGGTCCTCAAGTTTACCGAGGGCCTGTACGATTTCGGGGTCCCTATTTTGAACCAGGCTCGTCCCGAATATGTGCAGTAAATGGAAGGCTTCTTGTCTACCATCGATTTCGGCTTTGTGCTCGTTGTGCAACTCGAGGAGGGCTTCGGCATCAGCCACGCTGGTCGGTTTATTTTGGGCTTCCATCCGCTTAATCGACTCTCCCACCCAAACTTCCAAGTCTTTGAGTTCGGCAAAGAATTTCTGCCTAGTGTACGAGGCTTCGAGAGCGTTCCTCCTGCGATGCCTCGATTCTAGTAAACTCACCCATTGCTGGTGTAATTCCTCGATCTTATCATCGATGTGTTTCGCTTGATCTTTGTATTTCGACTTGAGCCGGACGGTGTCTCTATCGTGCTCTAGGATTTTGTTCTCCACTGCAGACATTTCTCTTTCGAGGGTTTCCTGCTTGCGCTGGAGTGCTTGTACAACATTCAAATCACGGCCAACATCATCGGTTTCCATTGCGAGGGCCTTCTCAGAGATCCGCTGTAAAGTATCGTTCACATCTCTGTTGAAGAGATGGAGCTCCAAGGCCCCCGCGAGCCTATCCCTGTACGTGGCTAAAGCGCCTTGCAAGTTGTGCCACTTCTCGATGAAATCATCCCGTCTCTCTTTTACACCCGGCTGTCCTTGCTTGATTAATTTCTCTGCGAGGGCATTGATGTTCTTGATGCGTGTGTCATCGACTCGCATGTCACTGTCTACATCGTCTAGTTTCCTCTGCAGGGCCTGGCAGTGCTCGTAATCCTTGCCCGTATCACCTGCTTGAATCATCACTTCCTTGTCGCGAATCCACGCTTCGATCTTATCCAGTTGGTTGTTGAACTCGAGAATATCCTGCGCCTCTTCCAGTCCCTTCCCCTGTAAGTCCACTTCGTGTATAAGTTTGTTCCAGGCCAAATCCAACTCGTGCAACTGCTTCTTTATTTCAGGCGAAGCCTCGTGCCTCTTGATCAAAAGCTTCTCCCCCTTATTCTTGATTTCTTCGATTTTGCCCTCGTTGGCCGCCACCTCCGCCTGGAAGGCCTGGTGTTTCTGCAACTTCTTAATCTTCTCCTCCAAGTTATCGACGTCACTCGTCTTGATTTCGGCCTGCAACTTCTTCTGCTTCTCCGTAATCCAGTTTTTCGCGTCGCTCACGTCCCGTATAAACTCCGCATATAACAAAGCGTCTTCCAGTTGCTGCCTTCGTTTCACGCACAGCTGCTTTATATTGACCCGTTTGGTTTGTATGTCGGCCAGCTTACTGATTATCTGCGGGCTCTCGAAGTGCTTCTGCGTTATGAGTTTGTCCCCGAGTTGAAGCAGAAGCTCCAGGCGTTCGCCCTGCGAATTCACCAATTTCTCGAACGCCTCGTGCTTCTTGAATTGGCTGGTGACTTCATCGATGGTCTCACCGAAGTCATTATTGCTTAAAGTCGCTTCTTGCGCGTTAGCTGCGTTCTCCAGTTGCTTGGCTTCGCGCAAGAAAAAGTGCAAGTCCATCAGCTGGTCCAGGTGCATATTCTTGAGCTGCCATGCGTTGTGTAATTTCTCACGTTCTTCGAACAGTGCTGCCAATCGATCTAGGGCTTCGGGTGCCGCGTAGTGCCCCGTTTGTTCCATCGCCGTGCACATTTCCGCTGCGATTTGGAAGCTCTCCTCGCGGGCTTCTATTTCGCCTTTCAAAGCGTCGTGCTCTACTTTCAAGGCCTGAGCCCTGGCGGCGCTCCTGACCGGTTCTTGCGTGGCCATCGAGATCCTGAGCCCCGAAGCCCAGCTGGTTAAATCGCGCACTTGCGCCAGGAATTTCTGCAGGTCTACGCTCGCTTGCAGCTGGTCCTTTCGAAGGTCGGCGCGCTCTTTCAACCCCTGCCAGGCGGTCACTACCAGCTCCTGTTTCTCCTGAATGTTCTTCTTATTCGACGGGTAAATCATTTGAAGGCGGGCCGCATCGTCTACCAAAATCTGCAGCTGTGCCTCGAGGACGACTAGCTCGTTTTCGAAGGCCTCTTGCCTTCGCAGGAGCGCCAGGGCCGAGTTTAGGTCGCGCCCCAGTTCCGTGCCCAAGGCTGCGCTCTTCTCGTGTATTCGAGTGAGGGCGTCGGCGACGTCGCGGTGGAAACGGTGGATTTCTCCGGCCGCGTGGAGGCGCTGTTGGCGGTGCTCGATTTGTTGGTGGAGTTTTGCCCAACTTTCCCTGAATAAAATCAAATAATGAAGACTTTTGGGGACTCTCCCTCTCAATATTGTTCGGAAATGCTCGTTTTCTTTACTATAGTTGACGCAAAACAAGAAAAATCGAAGGCAAAAGTTGCCGACGCCGAGTACTTACCATTTTTGAGGTTATGTGCGTGGGGGGGTCTTGAATTTATCAAGTTTTACGTGCCGTGTTCGTTAATTATGATAAATTTTCTCACTTGTGATTCAATAATTATGCACAAAATAAATAAATATTAAATAAACGTGTAAAATAAATCACAACAAAAATAAGACACACCTCCTCGTCCAAAACGAAAAGTTACTAATTGAATACAAATGCAGCCAACTTAAATCTTGGCGGGAAATTCAAATTAACTCGACTAAAAAAACGCGCGCACTTTAAGTTTCCTTATTCTGATTAACTGATTGATTAGTAGAATTACAATTACAATTCGCAATTTAATTGATAGATATTAATGAAGAAAGCGAACATTTCCTTCCATTTCATGAGTAAATTGAGCTCGCCTTTTAATATGAAAACAAATAAATCATGCACATTTACATAAATGCAATACAAAAGGAATTATTAACATAAAGCAGACTTTCGTGGATTTATTTACAGAACATCACTAACGTGATTTTGAAGCTTCATCGATGGATCTATCGATTAATTTCTCGGCTTCTCGCAACCAACGAGTTAAGAATTAACAGGAGGGAACCTACGGCTGTGGGGGAATGTGGTTACATCTGACGCAAGTTACAACGTTTCTGTAATATGGCGGTTTGCTGACAGCCGTAAATCAAAAATAAGTGCCAGACTTTGTGTTTGTTTGTATCCGAGTTTAGGACGAATTTTGTGTTCATTTATCAACTGTAATTAATAATATACCGCAAGTGTAATTCGAAGTCCAATCAGTGAAAAGCAACCGCTCCAAGAAATGCAGGGCCGCCCCAAGGTTAACTATAGAGAGAAGGTTGCCTGGTAACTCGTGGAGTGACGCGTCATCCAGTAGGCCATCTATTTGTGTAAATGCATTAAATGGGCCTACTGAGTGACGTTGAAAGTTATCAGGCAACCTTGTCTCTTTAGTAACCTTGGGGCCGCCCCACTCTCCACAAGCATCTTGCAGCACATACATAGTTAGATATATTGTAGTACAGAGCGGCACGTCTAATTTAATTTTCACTGACTGGACTTAGAATTACACTTAGGCCGGGTGTCCACCGGATCGGGCCGACCACAGTCGGCTCGATTGGGATTGTGCGATAAAGATCGTGCAAATGTATTTGTATTGTAGCCTGTATTTGTATTTGTATTGAGCCGACTGTGGTCGGCCCGATCCGGTGGACACCCGGCCTTACGGTATGCAAACGATACGTTGACAGGTTATTATAGATTTCAGTTAAAAAGTGAAAGATTTTAGGTTAGTTTTGGTATTTTTCAATGGACGGGGACGCAGCAAGCGTAATATAATTAAGTTCCTTCTTTAAGTACTTTTATGATAAAGTGGTTTTTTCTTCAAATCTGGCATCGAAGTGGGCCATGAAAATGTAATTGTGAACCATGGTCACCATGACAGTTGTCAATTTGACATTTGACAAGACAAGAATGTGACCTTTCATAATAAACGAAAAAAGACATTAAGGCCCAGTTTTACAAACGTGGAATAAGGACTATTCGCCGAATGGCCTTTCCATATCTACGTCACGTTATTCCAAGAATAGTGTCACACTCAGTTTAATCGACGATCGTAATATCGGGCCTTAGAATGAGGTTTGTTGTAACAAATGAAAGAAGACAATAAGAAAATAAGATTTACAACAAATAATCAAAACTGTGTTGTGTTCACAATGAGCCAACTTCGACGACAAACTTAAAAAAAACAAAAACACCCTTTAGAACTCCCGCGTCTAGGGAGACAGTTGACATTTCCAGGATTTCATTTAGTTAAATTTAGTAAAGTAAATGTAAATGGTTTGTGGTCGTTTCAGAATTTTATAAAACGCTTGGGGGCGCCTACGACATACAGAGATGACATTTAGTTACCACTTTGGACAAAACTGCCTCCTGTTTATTCTTTACTCGTTGTTCACAAGATAAATGACCGTTGATTCTAAGTTCATCGGATAATTCATCGATGAAATCGCCGATCAATCATGTCATACCAAATGCTGCGTTCGAAAATTATACGTCGGATGTATCTGGATCGTATGATCTCATATTTCTCAATCACGATTTTTAACCTATTTTGTATCTCGCTCATTCGTTTAAAAAATCTTATGTTTATAGTATTTCCATGACGACAGGCGATCTTTCACATCCCACATTTAAGTAGAGTGTGAAAAGATCGCCTGTTGTCATGGAAATAATATAAACACAAGACGTTTTAAAACGGATGAGCGAGATACAAAATAGATTAAAGATTGTGAGTGAGAAAGATGAGATCAGATGCTCCAAATACATCCGACGTATAATTTTCGAACGTAGCAAAAGACTCCCTCCTGTTTATTCTTTACTCGTTGTTCACAAGAGTGCTGATTCTAAGCTCATCGGATAATTCATCGATGAAATCGCCGATCAATCATTTCATACCAAAATTAATTTTAATTAATTTTTGCTTTCGGTAATCAGTTTCTTAACCTCGTTTGTAAAAAATAATAATAAGACAGAAGATTAAAATAAACTGATTTGTCATGCTAGAATTCGCAGACATCCAAGTGAAGTTAGTTACACATACAACACGACCAGTCAACAGTGTTGTCAGATGAGAGGGATAATCCCTGTTTGGAGGAAATTTTAGCACCCGGCGCGATAAATTGGATTTTCTTTTTAAATGAATGAATTTCTTCCAAATTTCTTGCGTTTACTTTTGGGGTTAAGCAAATAACTCGCACATAAAGCAAGGTTTTAGTAACGTGCAGAATAATCATTACCGTATAACGTTATGCCTTTCGATGACTTCCTCCACGGCCTCGGATGTATCATTGTTTCTAAAAGAGAAGAAAAGTCCAACACCTACATGCAAGTCTACAACGGATTAAACTAAACTAAATCAATAAAACGCTGTTAATTTAGACTAAACCACCGTAATCTCCTGCGAACACGTCATCGATAAACTCACTCTAACTGGTGCTGTTTCCTGGTGATATCTGCTGAATACGGGCTTTCATTTGCGATCAGTTTCTGAGCCAGGTCCTCGCACTGCCTGAATCTCTCCGAGCCCGCATCCACACGATGTTTAAAATCATCGAATTTGGCTTGAAGTAACTGCAAAGAATTTTTGATGTAGCAATTAGGTGAACGATTAAAAAAAAATGTACCTACCAATAAATGCTCGAAGTCTTGTCCATAATCCTCGGATGAAGCTTGTTGAAGTTGCTCCGCAATCCATTGTTCCAACTCGCTGGATTCAACGAAGTACTCGTGCCTAAACAGTGATTCCATCAATCGATGCTGGCGAAGGGCGGCACGTTTCTGAAGCGACCGAACCAAGTGCTCGAGTGTTTGTTGACGGTCGGCGATGGCTTTCGATTCCGGATGGCCGGATTGAATCAAAGCTTGCGCTCCACGCCCCATCTCCGCTATGATGCTCTGGTACGTGTCGAGCTCCAGTTCTAAGGCCTGCATTAAAACAACAGTGTAAACCGAAAGACCCCCCCACAGTACGTTCTGTTTCACCTTGTGTTTGGCGAGGAGCTTCGTCGCCGAATCCCTGTCTCTTCCATAGTCGGTGCTGCCCAGGATGTCGCCCTTTTCGTTCAACCAAGATTCGACTTCGCTCGCCTCGAAGAAATACTGCTGGGCCTTCAAGGATTGCTCCAGTTTTTGGGCCCTTACGTTGGCCTTGTTTCTCAAATCGAACCAGGCAGTCTGGAGCGCTGCGCAAAGCTCCCTGACCTTTAAACATCGAAGTGGACCACGTTAAAAATTTTGCAAGAGAGAGATGGGGGAAGGTATCATGCATAGTCACAAACACAGATAAGTGAGGGTTGTAAAAAAATTGCGTCTGGGTACTTCTTGGGGGGAGAAATTAAAATTTTTTATAACGCAGTAAGTAAACACTAATACGAAAACATGCTCCTCAAAAATATTTGCTTACCAAGGCAGCAAAAACATCGCAGTCGACTGTTTAAAATCAAAAATGCACGTTACATTCATTTTTGATTCGGCAAGAAAAAAATTAACGAAAGACTCACCTGATTGTGCTCGGGATGGTTTTGCTCGATTAAATTCTGCCCGTTCTCCAGCGACTTGTCGATCACCGGCTGGTGCCCGTTGATCTCGGCCTCCAACTTCTTGTGTTTCTTGTACAAGTTCTGAGCTTGATGCAGGTTTTGGCCTAAAGCGTCCGACGAAGCCAAAGGAAGGTGCTCCTTAATCCACTGTAACTCGCTGTTCAACTCGAAACTAAACTTGTAGAACTTGAGGGCCTCTTCCAGAGCCGCACGACGTCTCTTCGCAGGCGCGTCCAACTCTCTCAGCCGGTGTTGACTCTCCAAGGCATTGCTGCGAATCGCAGCCGAATCAAAGTGGTCATCGTGCGTCATTTCATCGCTTTGATTTACGAGCTCCTCAACACGGGCTGCGCATTGCCCAAGCTCGTTCTCCAAAGCCTCCTGTTTCTTCAGTAAATCCCGACACGACCTCGAATCGTGCCCCAAGTTGGGATTGCTCAGGCCACTCTCGATTTCGTTCAGCTTCGTATGAATGTCTTCGATTGCAGTATTGTATCCGTGCTGCGTGACCGCCTGCCTCAGCCTGCGGCCCTTATCCAAGGAAATCCCAACTAGGTTTTGCCATTCTTCATTCAGTTCCTTCAACGTCTTGGCCACGTCGTCTTTCTTGTAACTGTCCTGTGCGATCAGGGCCTGTCCCAACTTATTGACGGTCCTCAACTGGCCTTCGTTTGCCCGCAGTTCCCTCTCGAAGGCCTCGTGCTTCTGCAGCTTGCGTTCCAGGTTGCTCAAGTCACGGTAGCTCTCATCGGATGCCGTTTTCAGTTTCTCGTGGAGCCAGGCTCTTAAATCGTGGACCTCGGCGCAAAACTCCTGGTAGTTTTTGGAGGCTTCCAGGGCATGAGATCTCGCTTGGCAGAGTTCTTTGACGGTCTGACGTCTGTCCAGAACTTGATAACGCTTGTCGTCGATTCTGTAATTCGGTTGTGCTTAGTAAGCAAATCAGTTGGGGGGGTTGGGGTGCTTACGCTTGACTGTCGTAGTGTCGCTCGGCAATGAGGGCGTCTGCCTTCTTGCTGAAGGCGTTCAGGCGTTCGTCTTGGGCTACTAGGGTGTTCGCAAAGGCCCTGTGCTGTTTCAGAAGAGCTTCCACTTCGTCCAACGAATTCTGAAATTTTTTTGTATGTTACTGTTACGTTGGTTTGGTTGCCTAAATAGTAAGAGATTTATTTTTGTATAGATATCAGATTTAAGTCTTTCGGTCTTTGTTCTTTTCAAAAATTGAATTCCATTCAAGATTAAACAATCTAGAGACGGAACACGTTTTGTTTCTCAATCTAAAAAGATGAAGTATTCTGTTTTTCCAAAACTGGCGTCGATGCAGGGTGTTTGTAAAGGCCCTGAGTTGTACTGAGATGGCTTGAACTTCGTCCAATGAATTCTGAAACTCTTTTATACGTTGTCGTATAGGCAACCAAACTTACAACTACGTTGGTTTGGTTGCCTAAACAGTAAGAGATTTTATTTCTGCACAGACATCATATTTGAGGCAACAGAAAGCCTTTTTTTTTGAAAAGTTGAATTCTAGTTGATTTATTCCAGATCAAAAAACCTGTAGGGCGTTTGCAAAGGCCCTGAGTTGTTCTAAAAAGGGCTTTATTTTCGTCCAATAAATTCTCAATTTTTTTATACGTTGTCGTATAGGCAACCAAACTTACTGCTACGTTGGCTTGGTTGCCTAAACAGTAAGACACTTTATTTCTACATAGACGTCAGATTTGAGGCAACAGAAAGCCTCTTGATCTTTATTTTTGTTGAAAAACTGAATTCTAGTTGATTTATTCAAGATTAAAAAACCTAAAAGCAGAAAATATTCTGCTTTTCAACCTAAAAAGATGAAACAATTATCCCAAAATCAAGCTGGGGCACTGCGTACGAACTACGACGCCAACTTCTATAAATGCGGCAGTATAATAGGACTACAAAGTTTTCAAAGTCAAATCCGACCTTGACATGCATCTCAATTCGTTTTATTACACGTTTAACAGCTGGGAACGGAAGTCTGAGTTGTTCCTTTTACGCGACGTAATTATTAGTAATTTCTAAAATAACTGGAATTGCGTAGGAAATAAGGGTAACAAATTCGCAAATAACTGTTTGTTAATTCGTGCGGATTAGAAACACAAACAAAAAAGAAGCAAAATTTCACTTGTATATCTTGTTACTTGTTTAACAATTCACGTCGTCCCCTCAACGGCTGCTGTCGGCGTTTATAGAGGAGAGAAAGACATCGGGATGCCCACCAACACAACGACCTATTGTGGTCCTCTTTTCTTCGGTATCGTGGTACATGTGTGGAACAGAGAAAGAACGAGAGAAAGGGAGAAAGAGGAAGCCAGTGAATGTTTTGACTAATAGTTCCTTGATCAATTTCAAGGCGAACAAGAGTATTTTTTAATTAACGCTGAATTATTTTACTACATAAACAATATATTTCGTAAAGTAGAAAGAATGTTTTTAACATTTTTTCCATACTTTCTGACATCGCTTCTTATCGTGTTTTATTCTTAGCTTAAACTGGTCCAATGAATTTTTAAATTATTTTGAATGTTGTGGTATAGGCAACCAAACTTACAGCTAAGTTGGTTTGGTTGCCTAAACAGTGAGAGATTTTATTTGCTGCATAGACATCAGATCTGAGGAAATAGAAAGCCTTTCGGTCTTTGCTTTCTTTTGAAAAATTAAATTGTAGGTGATTCATTCAAGATAAAAAATCTAAAGACAGAAAATATTCTGTTTTTCAACGTAAAAAGACGAAACTTTCTGTTTTTCCAAAACTGGCGTCGATGTAGGGTGTTTGCAAAGGCCCTCAGTTATTCTGAAAGGGCTTGAACTTCAACCAATGAATTCTGAAACTTTTTTATATGTTGTCGTACAAGCAACCAAACTTACTCCTACGTTGGTTTGGTTGCCTAAACAGTAAAGAGATTATATTTTTGCATAGACATCAGATCTGAGGCAATAGAAAGCCTTTTGGTTTCTATGTTTTTTTGAAAGTTGAATTTCAGTTGTGTTGTGGTTTGAATTACAATAATTCCTTCCTTTTGAGGTAATAACTTTTATTCTGATGATAATCAATGCAAAAACTTCATACTAACGTGTTTCTTGTTGCTATCAAATATCAATAATAATTTCAAAACTAGATAGAGTGCTACGGCCGATATGTCGATAACATCTAAATTAATTTAACTGCAAAAATGTTAAATAACAATTCCATAAGTTTCGACAAGTTGATTTATTCAACATTAAAAAATCTGGAGATAGAACATATTCTGTTTTTCAGTCTAAAAAAATGAAATATTCTGTTTTTCCAAAACTGGACTTTTTTTCATACGTTGCAGTATAGGCAACCAAACTTTCTGCTACGTTGGTTTGGTTGCCTAAACAGTAAGAGATTTTATTTCTGCATAGACATCAGATTTGAGGCAACAGAAAGCATTTTGGTCTTTATCTTTTTTTGAAAGTTGAATTCGAGTTGATTTATTTGAGATTAAAAAACCTAGAGGCAGAAAATATTGTTTTTCAACCTAAAAAAAATGAAGCATTCTCTTTTCCCAAAACTTCCGTCGATGTAGGGTGTTTGCAAAGGTCCTGAGTTGTTCTGAAAGGGCTTGAACTTCGCCCAATGAATTCTGAAACTTTTTATACGTTGTCGTATAGGCAACCAAACTTATCGCTACGTTGGTTTGGTTGCCTAAACACGAAGAGATTTTATTTTTGCATAGACATCAGATTTGAGACAACAGGAAAACTTTTGGCCTTTTTCAAAAATTTAATTTTGAATTGCTTTATTCAAGATAAAGATAAAATTCTGTTTTTTAACCTAAAAAGAAGAAATCCTTTGGTGTCAATGTTACCGAATGTTATTCAAGAATTCTAAAATTTTATATGTTGCTGTCGTATAGGCAACCAAACTAACAGCTAAGTTGGTTTGGTTGCCATAAAAAAAAAACTGACTTACCCCCAACTCAGAAAATTCCAAAAAGGCTTGGTGACTAGACGAAGCCGCATCTATATTATCAGCTTCCTTGTTGAACATCTGCAATTGCAGACACTGTTGCAGCCAAGCCTGCTTCTCATTCCAGCCCCTCGCAATGGCCTCCTGCTCGGCGGCCAAGCGATCCAAGTTCTCCGAAACATCCGTCAACTTCGGGTTCGACTTCAACAGTTTCTCCCCCAAATCGGTGATTTGCTTGAACCTGAAAACCACGCGTCAATTTTTCACAGTTTCAGAGCAACCTGTGGGGGCTTACTCGTCATCATGCGCTTTAATGTCCTGCCCCAAATCCTGATGGTTCTTCAGCAACTCCTCGGCTGTCTGCACGTCTCTAACTGTATTCTCTGCGTTAAGCTGATCTTTAACATCGGCCACCCACCCCAACAGGGCTTTCGCGCTGTTGGTAAAAATCTGCTGACCGACTGCGTCCTCCAACCGTGCTCTGCGTTCCGCAGCTTTGTCTTTCACCTGCCCCCATAAGTCTTTGATCTCCGCTTGCCTTGCGGCTACGTTTTCTCTTTCTTGTGGGTAGGCCGACTGTACGGAATTCGCCAATAAATTCACTCTGTTGACCTTCTCCTCGACGGGGGCGAGCTCTCGCTCTAAGTGCTGGTGACGTCTCTGCAAGGCCTGCACCGTCTTCAAGTCATGTCCGTGGGTGACCGCATCGAGTTGGGTCATTTTCTCCAGCATCCAGTCCTTGGCTTCATCGCAGGTCCTTGCGAAGAGCTCGACGCTGCTAGCACCCTCTAGGCTGCGCTCTTTCTGGGCCTTGAGTTTGTTGAGTTTGTCCCAGGCCTGGTGGATTTGCCTGTGCCTCGCCCGGACCTTGTCGATTTGGGAGTGCTTGCGGTCCTCGAACTCTTTCACCTCATTATCCAGAGCATCAATGCGTTTGTTGCTCGCAGATAAATCAGTCACAAATTTCTGGAATTTAATCGATTAAAAAAATTTTAAAAAAAGGGGAAATGAAAGCGTACCTCATATTTTCTCTTAGCCTGCTCTACGTTCTCGTGAGGATCATCGGCCGTCAGTAACTTCTCCTTGTCTTTGATCCACTTTTCGAAGTCGTCACACTCCCTGTAAAATCCAAATAAGCGAATGGCGTCCTCGAGGAGGGCGTGTCGTTTCGCAGCGAGTTCCTGCAACTCGTTGTACGTGTCATTGATCTTCTTCTGCCTCCTCGGCACGGTATTGCTGTCATCGACTTTCTTCTTCGGTCCTTTCGGCTGTCGCACGACTTTAACCGGCACACTCTGCTTCACCATCTTCGTCTTCTTCACTTTCTGCATCACTCTGACCTTCTCGGCCTTCCGAATTGGAACTTGCAGCAGGCGAGGTTCGATTTCCTTCACGTAGTTGGCAGGGGCGAAGCCGTCCGTGCCATCGGCCTTGCGCACACACCACCAATCCGGGTTGCTCTTGTTTAAGAGGAACATCACCTCGCCCTTGCTCATGCTCAGGCCGTGGTCATCGAACGGGTAGAGGGCTCTGACTTGGGGGATGCTGCGTTCCTCCATTACGGTGTGGTGTTCGATTTTCTCAACGGGTTCTTCTTCCCATACTTCAACAGGTACCATCCTGAATTAAAAAATGAAATTATACTTTACTGTTTAATTTTCGATTAAATGTTTTTTCGTATTTTTGTTAATTTGAATTTAATCTATCTTTTGCCAGACTGCTTACAGATGCTTTCCCATTTCTGTAGAATACTATTGTGGTATTTGTTACTGTTTTTTATGTAACCTGGTTGAAATAAATAAATGAAATTGCAAATAGGGAAATTACCTAAATTCGTGAGTCATTTCCTCAACCGGCTCAGATATCTCCGGTTGTGCGGTCAAATCGAGATGTGAAATTCCAGCCGCGATGAGTTGTTCCGCCTGCTTGTTCAAGCTCTGGATGTCCCCCTTGTACGCGTTGAGTTCACCCTGCAGGTCTTTGTGTCTCTGCAGAAGCGCCTGGGCGCTCGGTTCGTCCGAACCGTAATCACTGGAGGCGACGATGGACATCTTCTCGTTCAACCAGGAGTCCGCCTCGTTCGCATCCGCGTAAAATTGATAGGCCTCGGCTGCATCTTGCAGCTGCCTCGTTCTTTCGCTTGCTAGCCTCTCCAGGACCTCCCATTCTTTGTGATTGTTGTCCAGGTGCTGTTGGATTTCGGGTGATCTCGGGTGCTTGCTCTTGATCAGTTGCTTGCCGATGCTCCCTGTTGGTTACACATAATATGAGAACGAGAAATGGAAACTTCTTGGTAAAAACAATTTTAGTCCAGGGCTTACAAATTAAAAAAAAAAAATTTATATTGTGAGTAAAACAACGCAACACTTTAATATGGTATTCCGAATTTAATTAAAAAATTGTCGTATATTTCTGATTTATGAATTCCACAAGGGGGAGCTTGTTGTAGAAAGGGGTGTGTCCTAAATGGAAAGAGGCGTGCCCCAAAAGAAACTCGAAACTAGTAGAAAAGCACAGATTGGCCGTGGCTTTCCCAAAAGGGGCGTGGTTTATCTTAAATGTTTTTAATTGCGTTTCGGTGTTCCCTGTCAATTGTAATTTATTTGTTTCCATTCGAGGAAGGCGTTTAAGTGTTGTCTCCTGAATGCAATTTTGCAATTCGTACTCCTACACGTAACACGACTTCTTTTTTTAGAAAATATTAAATAAATGATGAATGTTTCGCTTGCACTTATATATTTCATAAAGTTGTGTTATTTAAACAAGAAATGTAAGAAGCATATCTTTAAAAATTGTACTGATTTTCCTTGAAACGTGTTTAAGATTTCAAAATTAATCACATAGTAAATCCTTGTTGCGGAAGGAACGTGACTAGTGTGAAAAGGGGCGCAGTTAGTGTGAAAAGGGGCGTGTCTTATAGAAAGAGGTGTGGTTTATGCGGAAAAGATCGTGGTTTATGTAAAAGACGCGTAGATTATGTGAAAAATGTAAAGTTTATGTGAAAAAAGCACGATTTATGTCAAAAAGGCATGGTTATGTGAAAAGTAGTTTTGAAATAAGGGCGGAGGCTTGTTGCGGAAGGAAGTAATTAGTATGAAAAGGGGGCATGGCTAGTTTGAAAATGCGTGTGGTTTATAAAAGGGATGAGATTTATGCGAGAGGGGGAATGGTTTACATAAAGGAGACATAGTTTATGTGAAATAGACACGATTTATGTCAAAAGGGCATGGTTTATATGAAAAGTGGAGTTTTAGTCCTGAAATAAGGGCGAAGGATTAATGCTGAAGGAAGTTGTTAGTATGAAAAGAGACACGGCTAGTGTGAAAAAGGGAGTGGTTTATGAAAAGGGGCGTGGTTTGTGTGAAAATTGCCGTGGTTTATAAAATGGGCGTGATTTATGCGAAAAGGGGGATGGTTTAGGCCCAGTATTTCATTCGGATTTTAACTTTAAGCTTCGTTTTATTTCTATGGAAAAATTGTCTTTACAATTATTACTATGGGAATAAAACGAAGCTTAAAGTTAAACTCCAAATGAGCCTTAGTTTACATGAAAAAAACACGATTGATATCAAAAGGGCATGGTTTATGTGAAATGTGGCGGTTTGGTCTTGAAATAAGGGCGAAGACTTATTGCTGCAGGAAGTTGTTAGTATGAAAAGGGGCACGGCTAGTGTGAAAATTGGAGTGGTTTAGGAAAGGGGCGTGGTTTGTGTAAAAAAAGGCGTCAATTATATGGAAAAAGGTGTTTTATCTGAAAAAAGCATCGCTTGTGTAACCAAAGCGGCGACTTGGTTTTATTATTTTTTATTATTAATTTATTTGAAATCACTCAATGTAATTTTTTTTTTGGCTAGTTTCTACCGAGTGAAGGTTTGTTGCGGAAAGAACATTTGTTGCGGCAAATGACGTACTATGAAAAGGGGCGTGCTTTATGCGAAAAGGGCGTGGTTTATGTAAAAAGAGACTTGGTTAACACAAAGAGGCGTGGCTTATGTGGAAAAGGGGCGTGGTTCATTCGAGAAGAACTCTGATTCACGTGGAAAGGGAGTGGTCGACTGCCTACGGATGCAAGGCTGTTTGAAAAGGAGCATTGTTCTTATTAAAAAGCATTTATTATTTCATTGGCGATTTATTACGATTCGCACATTTATTATTGTTTATTTTTTAAGTTCTTCAGTGAGGTTATTTTTCAAAAAGAACTGTAATCGACAGTTTTTAACACTATTTCAGTAAGAGTCATACATTAACATTAAAAAGAGAGAGTGGCATCCGTAGAAATAAGTGTGTCATCCGTAGAAAGAGGCGTGGCATCCGCAGAAAGAGGAGTGGCATCCATAGAAAGAGGCGTGGCATCCGTAGAAGGAGGCGTGTATTTGTTTCACTTCAGAGGCGTTTACGGAGAAACAAGCCAACCTGATACATGAAAGCGCACCTAGGAGGCGACGGGGCTTGCGAGGTTGTTTCAAAAAGGGTATTTCATTTTACTATATAATTTTATACTCATTCCAACAGCTCAAAGAAATACATATTAAAAATTAACAAAACTTTTATTCTGTTTTATTTGTCAAAAGTTAAGTTCTATGAAATTAATAAATATTTAAACGCAAATTATAATGAATTTAAAAAGGAGCTTATTTCAGTATGAACAACGTTTGTAGGTTAAGAATGCTTCCTATTAGCAAAGGATAATTTGTGTAAAAATGACGTGGTTTGTTTGTAAAGGGCGTGGAACGTTGTAGAATGGGCGTGACATGTTGCAAGATGGGCGTAGCATATTGCAAGATGGGCGTGGCACGTTGCAAGATGGGCGTGGCATGTTGCCAGGTGGGCGTAGCATGTTGTAGAATGGGCGTGGCATGTTGTAAAATAGGCGCGACCTCTAGTAAATGAGCGTGGCGTGTTGTAAATTGGCGTAGCGTGTTGTAAATTGGGCGCGGCGTGTTTTAAATTGGGCGTGACGTGTTGTAAAATGGGCGTGACGTGTTGTAAAATGGGCGTGGCGTGTTGTAAAATGGGCGTGGCGTGTTGTAAAATGGGCGTGGCGTTGTAAATGGACGTGGCGTGTTGTAAAATGGGCGTGGCATGTTATAGAATGAGCGTGGCATGTTATAGAATGGGCGTGGTAGATGTTAAATGAATGCACTTGGATTTTTAGAACACGCGTTTCACAAAACAACGAATTTCAACTTGGTTGGTTTTGTTAATTTGTGTGAGTGCAGAAATGTAATTGTTGTTTCCTCAACAACAACAAATAATAACCAGACAAACATAACAGGCTCAGGCACTCGTCAAAATCAACTTACCTAACTGATCGAACCTGTTCTTCCTGTTTTTTATTTCATCCAAAAGCCCCTTGTGTTTCTGTTGAAGGCTCAAAACCCCACGCAGGTCCTTGGCTGTAATCCCCGCCTGGCAGATGCGTTGTTTCTCAACAAGCCACGCCTCCTCGTCCTCGACGTCCTGCAAAAACTGATAGAAATTCCGGGCTTCTTCCAAAAGGGCACGCCTTCTTGCGCTGCACTCCTGCAATCATCAAATTTATTATACTTTAGCACCTCGTTAAAACCAAGCTCGTTTTCGTCTGACCTGTAATTCCTGGTAGGCGTGTTCCAGCTCTGACAGTTTCTTTTTTAAAATCTCGTCCTCCTTGGGGTTCTGCCCCGTCGTCTCGCAGAGCCTCTTCAATTTTCTCTGCGTTTCCCCCAGCGAAGTCACTTGCAGTTCTTGAAGCGCGTGCTTCTGCAGGAGTTCCTCCACGGCGAAGAGGTGAATCCCCGTGTCCACAGAGGTCAGGTTGGTTTTCAGCTGTTGAATACTCGCGAGCGTCGTGTCGATCTCCCTGAGCAGAGCCATGATGTTGCCCATCCTGTTCAAGTTGAACTTGTGCTTTTCCAACAACGCCAGGAGCTCGTGCCACTTTTGCAAGACCTCGGTCTCTCGGGCCTTCACCCTCTCGGAGTTCCGATATTTTTCTTTCACCAACTCGTCGCACATTTGGGTCAAATCGTGAAACCTTTCCTCCCTGGCTAGGATGTCGGCGGAGATGGCCTCGTGTTTTTTAACCGTCGCATCAACTTGAGCCAGGTTCGAGCCATACCTCGGATCGGATAGGACTTGAATCATGTCTTTGAGGTAACCTTCGCGCAGGATGCTCTTGCGTTCGAATTTATAGTTTAGTTGTTCGAGGCGCTCCTGTCGGCGGAGCTCGCTTCGGAGGGCGACCTCGCGGTTGTGTTCGGCCCTCTCGAGGGTTTCCCACGCGCGCTCGATGTCCTGAATCAACTTGCCATCGGGCGGCATGAACGAGGGTTGCTTCAGTTCCGTCAGTTGGGTGTTAATGTTGAAGTATAGGGCTTCGATTTCGCTGCGCTCTATGTACTTCGGGGGTTTCTCCCGCGTCCTGTATTGCCCGAAGGCGAGGAGGAGGGCCTGGATGCCCTCGAGGTTATTCGGGAAGTGTCTGTCCTCCAACTCGATCACCTTTTCCTGGATCCACTCCAGCAAGCGCGTGGTGAACTTGTCGTAGAGGTTCTTCATCTTGTCGGCCTCCACCATCTGGTTGATGATCTTGGCGATCCTGCGTCCGCTCTTCTCTTCGTTCTTCATCCGGGCGAACGTGTGGTAGTACGAGGCGACGTAGGTCATGATGCTCTTCTCGTCGGGCCTAGCGGTGTCGATGTCTTCCGCGTCCAGGAGTTTGGGGATCCCCAGCTCGTTGTTGGCGATGTCGAAGGCGTGGTTGAGGTTATCCAGGGGTTTGTTGGATAGTAAGTGGTCGTAGTCGAAGAGGTCGGGCCTGTGCGCGTGGATGAGCGCGTTGAAGCCGAGGCCGTTGCGCCAGGACGAGCTGAAGTCGACGATGTTGACGCCGCCGTATCCGTGGGTCTTGCGCTGCGCCCACAAGAGCAGCGCGTCTTTGGCCGATTTCTTTTCCGAACTTTCATTTTCTTCATCCTAAAAAAGAATTTTTTTTAATTGCAGCGCCTAAACGTATAGGCAACCAAAGATGCCTACTCGTATCTTGTAAGCATGTAGGCGCATATAGGCAACCAAAGTTACAGGTGAACGAAATCATCGTTTGATGTTACTGAAAAGTGTATTTAGAGACTCTAATTGTTAATAATTTTAATGATGAGGAGTTTAATTTGAAATAAGAGGAAAACGTTTCTAAATTAATGTTGGTAGAGCTGCAAGCAAAAAAAAATTGCTGGTAGAGCTTGCAAGCAAAAAAAATATGTTGGTAATGAACCCTTGTGTAGTAGATGCCATTGATCAGTGGCGACTTCTAGATATTTTTATAATAAGAGTAAATTCTAAGTTGAAGTGATTTAATGTAATAGTAAAAATAAAGACAAAGAAGCCAAAAAACATTTGTTCTTTCTTTTTCAGTCTGGCCACTCTCTCTACCTCAATACGTGAAATACACCAACAAAAACCATGGCGCCAAATTCAAACCTCGTACGAGTTTGTTGTCTTCTTAAAAAATGATCTAAAAAAGTGAATTATTCAATTGCAAAGATATTTCGTAATGTATTTAACCGACGGATTTACTTGATGCACTTAAAACCTTCAATATATAAATATATGTATTCAAGATAAGATAAGAAGTTAATCTGCTCCGTGAATGCGAGCCAGCTTTAAAAATAAACATTACACACCACTTACGCGATGATTTCGACACTGGGTGTTTTTTTTTCTTGGTAGAGGATACGTACCACGTCAATTTCGATTTCCTGGATTTGGAAGCGCAAGATGATGGTCCAGATTAGGCCGAGGATGAGTCGCGGATTTCCGTCGACGATGTCCTCGGCTCCTATACTCTCCAGGCGAACCTTGGTGTGGAGGAAGGCCAGGCTCTTGTTGACGTTCTCCACCTTGTGCACGCGCATTCTTCCGTTGTTCGGCTTGCCCAACTTTTCGCCGGATATTATCTCCAGCAGCTTCAGCAGCTTCTTTCCATCCGCCAGGTCCACGA
This sequence comes from Dorcus hopei, assembly GCA_033060865.1. NCBI lineage: Eukaryota > Metazoa > Arthropoda > Insecta > Coleoptera > Lucanidae > Dorcus > Dorcus hopei. The sequence continues at coordinate 5,112,641 of CM065425.1, read as the reverse complement.
ATAAATCTTCCACTTCCATGCGCGCCTAATTTCAAATTCATTAATAAATTTTCCAAATGTACACTCTTTTAAGAAACCGCCTGTATATTGTTGTATAATTTAGTTCTAATCTATAATTCTTTGTAAACAATTCACATCTATTGGACGGTGTATTGGCATAATGACACAGATGGAAATTGTTGTTTCAAATCGTTAACATAGATTATAAACAATAATGGGCCTAGAATTGAACCTTGCGGTGCGCCTTTACTTATTACTCTAAGGTCAGATAAAACTTCCTCAATTACACCATTCTTCATGTGTCTAATACACACTTGTTGAGACCTTCCAAAGAGATAGGTTCGAAAGAAATCTAGAGCAACTCCGTTGACACCAATATCATACAGTTTCGATAATAAAATTTGATGATCTAAAGTATCGAAAGCTTTAGAGAGATCGACATTGACATTTAGATAGAATATTGAAATGTACCAAGCATGAATACAGTCTATCATACATAAGTTTCTCAAATACTTTGGATAGAAAGTAGCAATAAAGGCCTATAGTTAGTTATGTCCTGTTTAGAACCTTTATTTTTGAAAACTGGTATGACCTTTATTTTCGGCGATTTTTCTTTTGTTTTGATGACGTGCAATCAGTGTTTCCAACTCTCTAAATGAGGGAGAAATTTAGGGGGTAAATCGACTTCAAGGTTTTCCTGAGCAGAAACAGAGTTATAGCATTTTCTAGGCACAGATTTTAAATATGTAGTGTAGGTATTAATAGCACATGAAAGTTTAAACTAAACATTTATGGAACTTGACAGGCAAGCAATTGTCTTACCAAAAATTAGCTTTCCTTCTAGAGGAAGCTGAATTAAAATTATCACGTGTCATTGCTGAATATTCAGCTATGCGCCCCCATCTGTGTAACCTTTTACGCGTACGTAACGTTTAGCTTAAAAAAATAAAATAAAATACTTTTAGAATTAATTTTTTTTTAAGTATTGAACTAATCGTGTGTCCAGGCCCGCCGCTACCCGTTGTGCAGATTGTGCAACGCACAAGGGCGCTCGATCAAAGGGGCGCCAAATTGTCTGTAATTATTTAAATAGAAATAACTAAAAATGAATTGCTTTGAGATTAAAACATAACAAAAATAATTATTCGAAAGCACCTTGTTTGTAAAATTTATTTCAGCAGAATTAATTCTTTATCAAATTAATTTATACAGGGTGACTGACCATTGTTTCGCCAAAAAAGAAACGATGAAGAGAAGCGATATTCCGCAGTATGGGAAAAATGTTTAAAAAATTCCACGTAGGTACTTTAGTTTTCGGACGGAATTATTGTGACCAACTGAAATACGAGCCGCAAAATATTGACAAATGTATGCGAATCACCTGAAGCAAATTATTCCGTACAAATTTTATAAAATAAGGACAACGGCCACTTTGAACACCTGCTTTGACAAGTGAGTCACTGCAACACGAAAACAATTCAAATTTCCGTCCTAGTAAATATTTTTCTTTAATTTAAATTTAAATTATATTATATATACACATAATCGATAAGACTTATCGTACCCGAAGGTGTTAAGACATCTAATTGTCCCTTACTTATGTACCTACAAATCTTGGCCAGTTCTTTCTGCCTTTTACCATTATTCTTCCCCTGTTCCAGTCTGCTTCTCTTTCTTCCCTTGGTCTGCCTCTCTTCTCTCGTCTTTGTTCGCCATATTTGTTTTGGTTGTCTCTGGTCATTCGTTCGCATTGTAATGATTCGTCGACACCAGCCGGCGTCAGACTGTCTCTTGCGTCACAGCCGTCTAGTCGACACGCCTTACTCGACAGCTTAGAGAATTCCGACGGCGGAATAAACTAGACTAGACAGTCTGTCGCCTTCCAGAAAAATACGAGAACAACAGCTTCGGTATATAAAAATGCAAGCGACCGGGAGTGGGACAGTTGGAATTGAATTCAGCGTTGGACAGTTCGGCATGAAAGTTCGGTAGACGTTCGCTCGGTTGTTAAAATAAATCAGACATAAGCTTGTAAATAAATTATTGTAAGTTATAAATAAATTAGTGTTACTTTTAAATAAATTAGTTTATTAACTATTTCGTGTTTTGTTTTAAAATAAAAATTAATAAAACCCTTAAAAATCGTTACAGTATCATATGTCCAAACCATTTTAGATGTTTTTCTATACTCCTTAGAATTGGTTCCACCTTTAGTTCTGTTCTCACTATTTCATTTCGTATTCTGTCTCTCCGTGTGATACCTGTAGTTGCTCTTGGATATTTCATCTCTGCCGCTTGTATTTTACTTTTCTATTGTCTTGTTAATACTCAACTCTCACTGCCATATGTTAATGTCGGCTTGTAGATAGTTTTAAAAGCAGTGGTCTTTGTTTTTACTGATATCTCTTTTTTCCTTAAATTATATTGCAAATACTCAATACACACTGGCGTAACAAGCTTTTTTGGGTACATTTTCCATCAATTATAAACTATTCCACAGATTTTTCCTGTAATCTTTAATATCCATTCTGATGTGTTTTTTTTTGGCGGAATAATTGTCAATCACCCTGTATGTAACCCTGTGTTGATTCGTTTTTCAGACCATTCTAATATGCGTTTTTTTTACGGAACAATTGTCAGTCACCCTGTATGTAACACTGTGTTGATTCGTTTTTCAGACAGACGGGAAATAGCATGTACAATTAAATGTTTTACAAATATCGGCTCTCCTGTACATTTTCAGTAAGACGGTAAAGGAATATTTCTTCAGAATTTTAAAGGGGCGCCATACACATGTTTTGCACAAGGGCGCTCGACGCCCTAGCAGCGGGCCTGCGTGTGTCGGAATATTTGGGGAAATTTTCGAATCAATTTTAGGGTTTCTTTGGGGTCTTAAAGTAATTTTTAGGGATAACGGTTTCTCCTCAACAGTTGGCAACACTGGAACTTGCACCGAGTGATTTTTCAAGTTTCACATCTATAGTCAGTCGGCTTTGACTTTTCTTGACAAGACAAATTCAAGCGAAACGTAGGGCGTAACTCAGGCATTACAGATGATGATATTTATTTATTTTCTACAATTTATTTTATCAGAGCGCTTTCAGGAGGAAAGTGTAGTTAAATCACGAACGTAATTTCGATTTTGAAAAATACTAACTTCTCAAGGATACTTAACCTACAGCAGGGAATACACGATCCCACATGTCTTAGCATATGTACGCGCGTACATGTTCGCCGAACATCACTGTGCGTGTGTTGGCCCGAAAAACGCTTCGAACATGTACGCACATACAAAAAGTCCGTCGAACTTGTTTTCTGGTTTTCCTGAAAACAAGTGCGTGCGTTAATGTTTGCACGGACATGTTCGACCGTGTGGTTGATAGATATTTACTTTCAAAATTCTAGTCTTTTAAATAAAGAACTAAATTATATTAATTTCATTTGGAAAAAGTTAAACGCTAGTCATTAAATTAAAAGCAGGACCGCTGCTAACGTCAGAAAAGAGGCGAACATTACGAGATAGGGAATGAGCTATACAGGGTGCCCAGATTTCGTGGGGACAACATGGGTAACTTTTTTATTCATTGAGAATACATTTTCAAATTTTACTTTTCACGGCCAACTTGGTTAAAATAAAAAATAAAACAAAATTTCATAATTTCTTTTATTCGTCGTAACTTTTTTGTTACCTAGGATATTTAGAAGCGGTTTGAATTAATTTGTACGGTGATTTAAATATTTTTATTGGCAAAACAAAACCAAACCCATTTAACCATCTCTCTATCTCTTCAAATACAAAAGTTACCCATGTTGTCCCTAGGTATAGGTACGAAATCCGAGCACCCCGTAGAGTTTAATTAACATCCTTGCTAATTTCTGATATTTACGTAACAAATGAGAAAATAAAACTGCAGAACAACAGACGGCAAAAACAAGGTTATGTTGAAACCGTCAAGGAAATAAGGAATGCACGTCGTACGTCCTTTGTTGACAAAAATTTCACAGCACTCTAGATGTGAAATTAAAAAGAAATCACTCGGTAGAAAATGGTGTTAGACTTTTTTAAAGGACCACTTTTTCGGCATTCGTTTATATTAGTGACTTTTCGATTATTTATGACGCTTTGCGAAAAACTATTGGTGACCCTCTTGCGACAATTTTTTTTTTTTTTGCTTTGATGACATGCAATGGAACTTGGAGAAAACAGTGGGTTGGAGCGATTTTACTGTTTTTCGGCGGCAAATTCGCATTTATTTGTCTATTAACTCGGCTCGTTCGTGAACTTGAGAAGGTTAAATCACATTGAAACGAAACCGAAATGGAATGCCGTACAACCTTCAACGATTAATTACCATATACGACGACGTTAGCGACAAAGAGCGGAAAAAACTACCGACAACAAAAACAACGCAAGGCAGAAAAGAATACATTCCTCCTATAAACGGCCGACGTATACATAAAGGAGCGCGTGACGAGCATTTGAGCGAAATCTCGATTACAAAACGAAAACAAAAAATAATGAGAGCGTAATTAATGGCGTAATTTATGAATTATGGCGTGACTGGCGCGTACGCACACATGGGAGATAAAGTTTAACGGTCGGAGAGCCGGTTCGGGGCCCGCTATGGTAACACAAATAAACCGTACTTAACAGCTCCCTGTATTTATGTGTTTAAGTCGCGGACTCGCGATGAAATACCTTGGCCAAGAACGAATTCATCCATTTCGTGAAGGTTTTCTTTTGTATGTGCAGGCGCTCTTCTTGCAAGACCCGGATGCGGCCCTGCTCGAACTTTTGCACCTCATCTCTTTGGGTCATGTTAGAACGACGCTGGATTTCCGGCCCTCTTCTTGGTTCATAATGCACAGGGCTCACTGCAAAAAAAAAAACAACAAAAATAAAAATAAATTCGACTTATGTAGGTCGCGGCGGTCGGAAATTATTCCTAAGATTGAAATTCCGCTGACTAATTTCAATTAAAGCAAAATAAAAAAGGCTAATTTAATTAGGCGATATGGATCGGCCGCGCTCGAAGTCGGTCGGCCATCGCGAAACTCGCCTTCGCGTGCACGTGTAAACTAACGGGATCGAAGTCGGCCGCAAAAAGAAAGCCGGGAACGCAGGCAGGCAAGAGGAAGTACGATTTATCTACCGAACCGTTAACGCCCGTGATTTTATCCTAACAATACAAAAAAAATACTTGATTTTTAAGGACCTTATTAAACATTTTATACCTGTCATATATACATACATGTCGTACTCATAGGTAGGTACTACCTATTGAAATACAAAATGCTTATTTTTTTACTTTGCGTTTAAATACATATAAAGAACTTATTGTGATATCAAAATCAGTTTCATAATTATATTATAGATGAGCGTCCAACAAAATCATATATGTACCTCGAGTCAGCCTTGGAAACAAAAGTACATACGTATCCAGTGTTGCCATAGCTAGTACAAATTGTACTAAGTTTAGTACAATTTAAAAGAATTTAGTTTTTGGTTCAACTGTCACTTAGGCCCAGTTTTACAAACGTGGAATAAGAACGGAATAACTGCTCGCCAAATATCCTTTAATGTTCCTCCATATTTACGTCACACCTACGTCACGTTATACCAATAATAATGCTTATCCGACGATTGTAAAATCGGGCCTTAGCGTATGTGATAACTTACCTAATAAAGATAAACTATCTATTAAAAAAAATCGAATTTAGGAATTTTTGACAGTTGGCAGGTATTTGGCAGTTGGTAGTAGGTAATGGTATTAAGGAACGAGTTAACTAAGTGACAGTCTTGACGTTTGACATTAGAGGAGATATGCTCCGCTTTCCCGCTATTTTTATTTTCTTTTCTTCCACACCTTCAAAGAGTAGTTAAGTTCAGGCCCGCTGCTAGGGCGTCGAGCGCCCTTGTGCAAAACATGTTATGGCGCCCATTTAAAATTCTGAAGAAATATTCCTTTACCATCTTACTGAAAATGTACAGGAGAGCCGATATTTGTAAAACATTTAATTGTACATGCCATTTCCCTGTCTGAAAAATGAATCAACACAGTGTTACATACAGGGTGACTGACAATTGTTCCGTAAAAAAACGCATTATTAGAATGGTCTGAAAAGCGAATCAACACAGGGTTACATACAGGGTGATTGACAATTATTCCGCCAAAAAAAAAAAAAACCACATCAGAATGGATATTAAAGATTTCAGGAAAAATCTGTGGAATAGTTTATAATTGATGGAAAATGTACCCAAAAAAGTTTGTTACGCCAGTGTGTATTGAGTATTTGCAATATAATTTAAGGAAAAAAGAGATATCAGTAAAAACAAAGACCACTGCTTTTAAAACTATCTACAAGCCGACATTAACATATGGCAGTGAGAGTTGGGTATTAACAAGACAATAGAAAAGTAGAATACAAGCGGCAGAGATGAAATATCCAAGAGCAACTACAGCTATCACGCGGAGAGACAGAATACGAAATGAAATAGTGAGAACAGAACTAAAGGTGGAACCAATTCTAAGGAGTTTAGAAAAACATCTAAAATGGTTTGGACATATGATACTGTAACGATTTTTAAGGGTTTTATTAATTTTTATTTTAAAACAAAACACGAAATAGTTAATAAACTAATTTATTTAAAAGTAACACTAATTTATTTATAACTTACAATAATTTATTTACAAGCTTATGTCTGATTTATTTTAACAACCGAGCGAACGTCTACCGAACTTTCATGCCGAACTGTCCAACGCTGAATTCAATTCCAACTGTCCCACTCCCGGCCGCTTGCATTTTTATATACCGAAGCTGTTGTTCTCGTATTTTTCTGGAAGGCGACAGACTGTCTAGTCTAGTTTATTCCGCCGTCGGAATTCTCTAGGCTGTCGAGTAAGACGTGTCGACTAGACGGCTGTGACGCAAGAGACAGTCTGACGCCGGCTGGTGTCGACGAATCATTACAATACGAACGAATGACCAGAGACAACCAAAACAAATATGGCGAACAAAGACGAGAGAAGAGAGGCAGACCAAGGGAAGAAAGAGAAGCAGACTGGAGCAGGGGAAGAATAATGGCAAAAGGCAGAAAGAGCTGGCCAAGATTTGTAGGTACATAAGTAAGGGACAATTAGATGTCTTAACACCTTCGGGTACGATAAGTCTTATCGATTATATATATATAATATAATTTAAATTTAAATTAAAGAAAAATATTCACTATTTACTGAATTGTTTTCGTGTTGCAGTGACTTATTTATCAAAGCAGGTGTTCAAAGTGGCCGTTGCCTTTATTTTATAAAATTTGTACGGAATAATTTGCTTCAGGTGATTCGCATACATTTGTCAATATTTTGCGGCTCGTATTTCAGCTGGTCACAATAATTCCGTTCGAAAACTAAAGTACCTACTAAGAATTTTTTAAACATTTTTCCCATACTGCGGAATATCGCTTCTCTTCATCGTTTCTTTTTTGGCGAAACAATGGTTAGTCACCCTGTATAAATTAATTTGATGAAGAATTAATTCTGCTGAAATAAATTTTACAAACAAGGTGCTTTCGAATAATTATTTTTGTTATGTTTTAATCTATTTAAATAATTACAGACAATTTGGCGCCCCTTTGATCGGGCGCCCTTGTGCGTTGCACAATCTGCACAACGGGTAGCGGCGGGCCTGGTTAAGTTATTCAAGAGAAGACTTTCTATGACAATCCGTTTGATATTTGCCGAGTCGTTTCTATGACCTTGAAACAGTTGTCCCTTTAAATTGGTGTAGCGAAATACGCAGGAAACGAATCGCACAATGGCATTGCTGTAGCGCAAGGCGTACAGTTTTCACCAATTAGATTATCTGCTCATTGTCATTCTCCTATCTAACTTTTGTCTACTCAACTACTCTTTGACACTCTATGTAGAAAATGGACAGTGGACAGGTTAGTGATTGGTGTCACTACTAATGTCAATATCAATGTCACTACTAATCAAGCTCCGTTACGTAATGAGATGAGGAACTCGCAGAAATAGAAAATGATACAAATATATTTTGTTAGATGTTTACCTTAAGTAGATAAATATTTCATGTTTGCTTTCGCATTCGTTTCATAATAAATAAAAGTAACGAAACAAAAAATCAATAATGTAATTGATTTATTTAACAAACAGTTAGTACTTTTTGTCAAAAATCTAGTACTTTTCTTGTTTGAATGTTAGTACAGTTGTGGCAACACTGTACGTATCGTAGATTGAACCGTACAGGTGTTATGATTATCGCAAGTACTGTCAGAATAAAAAAAAAACGAGGTTATGCGAACGGACTGAATTCAGACAATTTATTTAATATATTTAATATTACTGCGTCGGCCACTTCCACCAACGAATATGTGTCATCCAACAACAGAAGTTACGAACATTTTGAGGCACATGACAAATGAATATGCAAGCTACGACATTGTTGAACAATTGTTATACGAAACCCATAGAATGTTATGTTGGTCATAAATAGATTGGGGTTCGTAACGCTAAATAATCTTAATAACTTTACAATCGGTTATACGAGTTTCAAATCACGTGAAACGTTCTATATGAAACGTTGGTTCGTAAGCATCAAACATCAAATGTCAAACGTCAACACAGGATTGCGTTCGTTAAACTATCCCTGCGAGAGCATCTTTGGAGTGTAATCGCTTCTTTCTCACTCACGATTCTAATAAACATATCTTGCGTCTCGCTCATCTGTTTCAAGGAGTCTTGTGTTTGCATTATGTCCATGACAACGGACGCACTTTTCACGCCCTACTTACAAGTGTGATTTCTGTATTTTTGTTAAATACATCCAATAAGTACATTATACTCGTATATTAATAAAACTAAAGTTCATTCTTTATTCATATGCCGATCGTATAGATTAGAGTTATTAAGAAAATGTAAGGCGAAATGTCATGGCACGACAAAATCCGCAAAGCCGTTTCACCTAGCTATATAAAAGTTCTTTGACCTATCGATCGATTGATCAAAACAATTGACCTAACTACAGGAATTTCTTGTTATAATGTAAATTTGTTTGTGCCGCTCTGCTCTTTTTGAACCAGCTAGTTCTGTCAGGTTCACAATGAATAAACAGAAATTCGGGGTTTAAAAGAACGGTTAGATGATGAGTTGGCTTTATCCTTTCATCCCACATTATCATTTAACCACATTTGAAGAGCATTTTGAGGTTACGTAACGTAGCGAGTATCCCTATTTTCGTAAAGCGCCACAGTACAAAAGTCACATTCACACTATTATTAAGCCGAAAGCCGAAACTAATCGAGAGTCAGATCAAGAAGTCAAAAACAATAAATTTTATAAGACAAAACAAGGAACAATGAACGTAGCTACTCGGTACGTACAAGAATATAATTAAAACACAAATTAATAAATTATTTATAGGGGCATGTTGTAAAAGTCAATGTAAAAGCCGTTTCGCTGCACATTGACGGCCACCTCTTTAACCTGAAGAAGCTGTCAACGTGCAGCGATACGTCGATTGTTATTTAAAACTAAAGACGGGTCGAATATCGGAAAACTTCTTGGATTTCCGCCAACCTTCCAGAAGATTCTAGTTTCGGAAATTCGAATATTCCCGCTTTCTTGTCTTCGATCCTTTCAAGAGAGATGGCGTTGAGAGCGGGCGAGTTTCACCAAATTTGTTTTTTTTTCTCTGTTTCATGAATCCGAAAAATTCGACATTTCTAGATTTAAGCGAATCGAAATATCAGAATTCGAAGATTCGAGATACCAGAAATCGAGATTCAAGATTTACGTGACTCTCTTGAATCTCGAAAGATGGCGCTGCGGTGTCGGATTTCGCCAAATTCGTTCAGTTCGCTAAAGATTTTCAATTTTTCTTTTCAAAATAGAGCGTATTTTTAAATTTTCTTGTTTTTAGGTCCAAAAGATTCCGGGTTGCAAAATTCCAGAATTCGATCGAGTTAAAGACACGGTAATTTTGTTTATCGATTAATTGATACTAAAAATTACTTTTTTTTTGTAAAATCGGAGAGTGCCTGTTGCTGTTAGTTAATGTTGTTTTAGATATTCGAGATTCTAGGATTAAAATTCTAGAATTCCAGAGATTTGAGTTTCCAGTATCCGAGAGAATCGAATTTCAGGATTTATGGTGGATTTCACAAACGTTACTTAAATTTAATCAAGCGTTAAAAGTAAACGTTGCTATGGTTACATGTGCTGCAGGTATAGGAATGATTATTCTTAATCAATGATTAAAGTTAATCGACTTTTGTGAAACCCAGCATTAGAATTCTAGAATTCGAAAGAGTTGAGCTTCCAGTATTCCAGAGATCGGAATTTTAGGATTCGCAGTTCCAGAATTCGAGAGATTCGAAATTCCAAGAATAAAAATTCTAGAATTTCACAGAATTGAGATTCCAGTATTCGAGAGAAACGAATTTTGAGGATCTCAGTGTTCCAGAATTCGAGATTCCACGATTCACAGCTCGAGAATTGAGCTTCCAGTATTCCAGAGATCAAAATTTCACGATACGCAGTTCCAGAATTTGAGAGATTTGACAGTGTAAGTTTAAGAATTCTAGAATTCCAGAGATTTGAGGTTCCTGTATTCGAGAGAATCGAATTTCCGGATCCAATATTCCAGAATTCGAGATTCCACGATTCAGAATGCGAAAGTTGAGCTTCCAGTATTCCAGAGATCCAAATTTCAGGATTCGCAGTTTCAGAAGTCGAGAGATTGGAGATTCCAGTATTCGAGGATCCCAGAATTCGTGAAATTTGCGATTAAAGTACAGTGAAAGCTCTCATAAGCGGACACCGACGGTTCCAACTTTTTTGTCCGCTAATGGGAGCTGTCCGCTTATAAGAAAGCAGAAGCAAAAAAATTGCCAAATCAAAAATATAAATAAATATAATCAAGTCGTTAGCTACTTCTTTAGCCTTGGCTTTTATTGGCGGGCCTGATATAGGTATGTGCTGGCTTCTGACACGGGCAAACCACTCAAAACAAACCCTGTCGTTGTGTGCTGCTTCACTTTTTAGTTTCATTGTTTTTTGATTATTTTATTTTTGCTTATTTTGAATCTATAATAATTACAAATTCATAGGTTTAAAAAAAACGCTAAACCTACCTTTCACCCAATTTGCGAACACTCAAATGCTCTCGCTCTGCAACATTAATCACCTCCATCTTCTGTCTTAATGTAAAAAAGATTTTGCTGAATGGCTGAGGTTCAAACAAGACTACGCATAACATTACATACGCTTGGAGACCCGTACACAGGGGAATCCCCTACATCAATTTTACTCTGCGAAGAAATACGGCAGTCCGTTTCTGGAGCTTCGTGTCCGCTCATGAGAGCGTTTCGAGCCTAATGGGGAAAAGTTTTTCTGTCCGCGACCGTCCGACAGAGCGTCCGCTTATGGGAGCGAGTTTAACATAGGAATTAATACCCAAAATTTTGGTTCCAGAAAAATTGTCCGGTCATGAGAGATGTCTGCTTATGAGAGCTGTCCGTATGGAGAGCTTTCACTGTACATATTCCAAAGAATTAAGACCAAATTAAATGTATGTATTGATTAATAGATATCAATTGATAGTGATTAGTTGAGAACTGCTGAAATAACATTTGTTTTTGACTCCAGGAGTTCACACTAAATCTCGAAAGCAACTGGAAAACGAATTTGTAAATTTACGACTTTTATGAAACTAGAAATTAATCGGCAGACGAACTTGATCAACGGTGGTGACTCTTTAAAGAGGTCATAGATTTTTTTGGAAAAGAAAATCGTTATTTCAATTTTATGCGTTGCACAAAAATAATTTTTGCCTGGAAAATAGGAGCATTCCATCTATTAAAAAAAAAAAACGAATCAAAGAACGTGCACAATTTGTTTTAAGTTACTATCACAATGAGCAAGTTTATTAAGCAATGTTTAAAATCATGCATGTACCTTCAAATATATTATTCTATTTTAGTCTTTATGAGCGATTTAGCCCGGCAGGTAATCGTAAACAATTTCCACTCGTAAGCGATTGTCGAGATAATGGATTAGGCGAGATTAAAAATGTAAAATCCAAGTTGGGCCTACGTGATTTCCCTTGACCTCTAAACTTGAAGAGAGAACCGCCCTCCCGGCGAAAGTTACGGGGCGATCGGGGCGGGAACACGTTTCCGCTTAGATTCATCCTTTCCAGGCCCGCCGCTACCCGTTGTGCAGATTGTGCAACGCACAAGGGCGCCCGATCAAAGGGGCGCCAAATTGCCTGTAATTATTTAAATAGAAATAACTAAAAATGAATTGCTTTGAGATTAAAACATAACAAAAATAATTATTCGAAAGCACCTTGTTTGTAAAATTTATTTCAGCAGAATTAATTCTTTATCAAATTAATTTATACAGGGTGACTGACCATTGTTTCGCCAAAAAAGAAACGATGAAGAGAAGCGATATTCCGCAGTACGGGAAAAATGTTTAAAAAATTCTATGTAGGTACTTTAGTTTTCGAACGGAATTATTGTGACCAGCTGAAATACGAGCCGCAAAATATTGACAAATGTATGCGAATCACCTGAAGCAAATTATTCCGTACAAATTTTATAAAATAAGGACAACGGCCACTTTGAACACCTGCTTTGATAAATGAGTCACTGCAACACGAAAACAATTCAAATTTCCGTGTCAAAAATTCCTAGTAAATATTTTTCTTTAATTCAAATTTAAATTATATTATATATATATAATCGATAAGACTTATCGTACCCGAAGGTGTTAAGGCATCTAATTGTCCCTTACTTATGTACCTACAAATCTTGGCCAGTTCTTTCTGCCTTTTGCCATTATTCTTCCCCTGTTCCAGTCTGCTTCTCTTTCTTCCCTTGGTTTGCCTCTCTTCTCTCGTCTTTGTTCGCCATATTTGTTTTGGTTGTCTCTGGTCATTCGTTCGTATTGTAATGATTCGTCGACATCAGCCGGCGTCAGACTGTCTCTTGCGTCACAGCCGTCTAGTCGACACGCCTTACTCGACAGCCTAGAGAATTCCGACGGCGGAATAAACTAGACTAGACAGTCTGTCGCCTTCCAGAAAAATACGAGAACAACAGCTTCGGTATATAAAAATGCAAGCGGCCGGGAGTGGGACAGTTGGAATTGAATTCAGCGATGGACAGTTCGGCATGAAAGTTCGGTAGACGTTCGCTCGGTTGTTAAAATAAATCAGACATAAGCTTGTAAATAAATTATTGTAAGTTATAAATAAATTAGTGTTACTTTTAAATAAATTTAGTTTATTAACTATTTCGTGTTTTGTTTTAAAATAAAAATTAATAAAACCCTTAAAAATCGTTACAGTATCATATGTCCAAACCATTTTAGATGTTTTTCTATACTCCTTAGAATTGGTTCCACCTTTGGTTCTGTTCTCACTATTTCATTTCGTATTCTGTCTCTCCGTGTGATACCTGTAGTTGCTTTTAGATATTTCATCTCTGCCACTTGTATTTTACTTTTCTATTGTCTTGTTAATACCCAACTGTCACTGCCATATGTTAATGTCGGCTTGTAGATAGTTTTAAAAATAGTGGTCTTTGTTTTTACTGATATCTCTTTTTTCCTTAAATTATATTGCAAATACTCAATACACACTGGCGTAACAAACTTTTTTGGGTACATTTTCCATCAATTATAAACTATTCCACAGATTTTTCCCGTAATCTTTAATATCCATTCTGATATGCGTTTTTTTTTTTGGCGGAATAATTGTCAATCACCCTGTATGTAACCCTGTGTTGATTCGTTTTTCAGACCATTCTAATATGCGTTTTTTTTACGGAACAATTGTCAGTCACCCTGTATGTAACACTGCGTTGATTCGTTTTTCAGACCATTCTAATATGCGTTTTTTTTACGGAACAATTGTCAGTCACCCTGTATGTAACACTGTGTTGATTCGTTTTTCAGACAGGGAAATAGCATGTACAATTAAATGTTTTACAAATATCGGCTCTCCTGTACATTTTCAGTAAGATGGTAAAGGAATATTTCTTCAGAATTTTAAAGGGGCGTCATACACATGTTTTGCACAAGGGCGCTTGACGCCCTAGCAGCGGGCCTGGTCCTTTCCCTGTATATGAATAGGTTTGTTCCAGCAACTATTTCGGAACTGTTGCCCACCGAAGTAACGAGCGATTTTAACGGCGCGCCGACTGCATGCTTTTGACGGTTTCGAACTAGTTACGTACTGTTGCTGGAACAAACCTAATGTAGTTAGGTTAGGGGAGGGTTGGTAAAGATAAGCTACATCATATAAAAATGTGTAAGTAGGAAAATCAAAATCCTATGCAATAACAAAAATAAAAGCGGAAGTCGAGCGAACCATTTCAAAAAGAGAATAGAAGGCAAATAATTTCCAGCGCCATCTCTTAAAGTAGAACGAATATTTTTTTTCTGTTTCACTTAAATTTGCTGCCACGCCACTGGTTTTATTTGGAATAATTTTTAAAACCTTATCACACCAAGGATCGCTTTCTCATGCAAATCGGTGAAGAGGAGCGACTTTTGGACGTCCGAAACTCGCCTGACCTGTCCATAAAACTCGTAGCGATTCGAAAAACGGCCGGCGAAGGAATTTTGTTTACCATTAAGAGAAGTCCAAAATTTCATCCTGGCATAGTTTTCTATGTATAAATCGTTGCTCTGATGCGATGAAACCGCTGGTGTCATTGATACAGCATTATCATTAGAATGCAATTAAACGACGAGCAGCAATTCTAAAAGGTTTCGTTCATCCACATCTACAAGACGGGAATGCAAAACGAGGAGCGCACGCACACGTGTGGAATTCAGCTCTGTGCGCGTAATTAAAGCTGAATGAAGGAGGAAGGTTCGCCAACCGAATTCATTCGAGCTGATGATGACGGTGATACTTTATTATTACGTTCCACGAAGTGATAACTGTAACTAACGAGGCTTGAAAAGAAGATTATTTTATTCCACAGACGTTTGGAGAACAATAAAAGAACGTGTTAAGGAAGTAAAAAGCAAAAAAAATAGCGTTGACGAACAAGAGATGGCGCTAGTATACGTGCAACCATTTCTAACCAAAAAGGGTTAAGAATCGATAGACGAATTACGATGAAAAGCAAAAAAATTACGCCGATGGCCAACAGATTGCGTTGGCAAGTTTACAATCGTTTCTGAACGTTTGTCAATTCTTCATATTTCATGTAAATAACAATCTAAAAATGAGGAGAAAAAGCGAAGGTAGCAAACAACTACATATCTCGTTTGCACTAAAGGATGGCTAAGAACTTCCTTCTTCGATATTTCGGTTTTTGTAACAGTATAAACAATAGAAAAACGTATTTAAAAATAATAGTCCGACCTGTCATATGTCATTATGATCCAGAAGACAAGTCAAATTATATTGAAAAACGAAGGTAATGAAAAATTACGCCGACGGTCAAAAGATGGCGCTTGCAAACGTTAGTAAATACTCTACATTTTCTTGTTTTCATGTACTGTAGCGGACAATAAAATCCGAGCACCTCATTTGCACAATGTGAACCTCATTTTAACATTTTTGACGTTCAATGCATGTCACTAGTTATTCTCACGTTTAATTCAAATTTTATTTATTTATTTTGACAGAAATATAACCTCAATAAAGCCTGATTTACCAAATTTGTAGATATACGCACGACATGTCAAATTCTTGCCCGGTTTTTATTGTCCGCTGCTGTACATAGTTGCACAAACAACAAAAGAAAGCGTTAAGAATCGACGAATGAATTGCAACGTTAAACAAACAAAGAAGCAAGGTGGCTCGGAGATGGCGCTTGTTGAGGCTTAATCGTTTCCAATCATTCTTCAATTCTCCTCTTTTCGCACGATTGCATAAAATATAAAAAAACGACAGTCAAATTTTGATGAAACCAAAAGGTAGCAAGCGATTACAGTGGCTGCCAAGAGATGGCGCTCGTAAAGCATAGACGTTTCTGATAGTTCTCGAATTTTCCTCTTGCTGCGTAGTTGTATAAACAAAAAAGAAAGCGAATTATGGCAAAAAACAAACGCAGCGACAGATTACGTCGATGGCCAAGAGATGGCGCCCTTAATCTCGCATTTGTTTCTAATCATTCTTCAATTTTTCCTCTTTCGTACAACAACTGTATAAACAATGAAAGAAAACGTTTAATATCGACAGTCAAATTAAAAACAAAAGATAGCAAGCGATTACAGTGACTGTGAAGAGGTGGCGCTTGTAAAGTATAATCATTTCTGATTTTCTGAAACAACACATTACGTTGATGGCCAAGAGATGGCGCTTTTAATCTCGCAAATTCCCCAGAGATGGATCTTACAAAGTTTAACCGTTTCTAATCGTTCTTCTCAAGTTTCCCCTTTTCACGCATTTGTATAATTATGTATATAAAAGAACGCGTTAAGTATCGAGTCAAAATTTTGACGAAAAAAAGAGAAGATAGCAAACGATTACAGTGACTGCCAAGAGATGGCGCTTGTAAAATATAATAGTTTCTGTTAATTCTTGACTCGTTCTTTTTGGTTGCATAAACAGAAAAGAACGAGTCAAGAATTGAATAACGGCGAAAAACAAATGCAGAAACAAATTACGTCGATGGCCAAGAGATGGCGCTTTCAATTTCGTAAATCGTTCTTCAGTTTTTCTTCTTTCGTACTATAATTGTATAAACAATGAAAAAAAAAGTTAAAAATCGACAGTCAACTTATATCGAAAAACGATAGGTAGTAAAAGGAACTGCCAAGAGATGGCGCTTGTAAAGTGTAATCATTTCTGATAGTACTTAAATTTTCCTTCTAGCTATATAAACAAAAAAGAACGAGTCAAAAATTGAATTACGGCAAAAAACAAACGCACCGACAAATTACGTCGACGGCCAAGAGATGGCGCTTATAAAACTTAACCGTTTCTAATCGTTCTTCTCAAGTTTTCCCTTTTCGCGCGTAATTGTGTAAAACATAAAAGAACGCGTTAAGGAGCGACAGTCAAAATTTTGACGAAAAAAAAAGATAGCAAACGATTACAGCGACTGCCAAGAGATGGTGCTTGTAAAGTGTAATCGTTTCTGATAATTCTTGACTCGTTCTGTTTAGTTGCATAAACAAAAAAGAACGAGTCAAGAATTGAACTACGGCGAAAAACAAACGCAGCGACAAATTACGTCGATGGCCAAGAGATGGCGCTTCTAATCTCTTCTCACAACTCCCACAGAGATGGCGCTTATAGAATTCATTCTTCTTTTCTTTTTTCGTGCGCAATTGTATAAAACATAAAAGAACGCGTCAACGATCGACAGTCAAAATTTTGACGAAAGAAAAAGAAGGTAGCAAACGATTACGGTGACTGCCAAGAGATGGCGCCTGTAAAGTATAACAGTTTCTGATAATTCTCGACTCGCTCTTTTTAGTTGCATAAACAAAAAAGAACGAGTCAAGAATTGGATTGCGGCGAAAAACAAACGCAGAAACAAATTACGTCGAAGGCCAAGAGATGGCGCTTTTAATCACGCAATTGTTTCTAATCGTTTTCAGTTTTTCTTCTCTCGCACTATAATCGTATAAACAATGAAAGAAAATGTTAAAATCGACAGCCAAGAGATGGCGCTTGTAAAGTGTAATAATTTCCGAATAACGGCGAAAAACAAATGCAGCAACCAAATTACCTCGAGTTTCCCGTTTTCACGCAATTGTATAAAATATAAAAGAACGCGTTAAGAATCGACAGTCAAACTGATGAAAAACAAAAGGTACTAAACGATTACATTGACTGCCAAGAGATGGCGTTCGTAAAGCATAAACGTTTCTCACAGTTCTTGAATGTTCCTCTTGCTACGTAGTTGTATAAACAAAAAAGAAAGCGAATTAACGCAGCGACAAATTACGTCGATTGCCAAGAGATGGCGCTTTTAAACTTGCAACCGTTTCTAATCGTTCTTCAATTTTTCCTCTTTCGTATTATAATCGTATAAACATTGAAAGAAAATGTTAAAAATCGACAGTTATGACGAAAAACAAAAAGTAACGAACTGCGACTGCTAAGAGATGGCGCTTGTAAAGTTTAACCATTTGTGATAGCTCTTGAATTTTTCTTCTAGTTGAAAGTACAATGAGAGCAACAATGATTGACACGTGTGAAGTTGCAGTTGTTCCAACCTTATATCGAAAATGTGTTCCACTTATCAATATTGTACCAATATTTACTTCCATGCATGTCAAACGCTGTCAAACGTAAGTGTCATTGACCTTTCAGTAGCGCACATACGTACATACAAGTTCTCCCTGGTTTTAGTCATTTTGTGTTTTCTTTTGTAATAACAAAGTCTTTCTTAAGGCTTTGTTTTAGTTGTCTAACTAATCTGGTACGTAAAACTGTTATAAACAAAGTAGAAAAAAATCTTATATGTGCTTTATTTTTAGTTTAAAATGTTTACTGAAGAACATAATAAGTTTATCTTAGAAGCGTATTTTCGGTCTGGTGAAAGGGATCAGGATGGTAATTGGCAGTATTCATTCATGTCTTGCTTTCATCAGTTTCAAGAAGCTTATCATGATGAAGATATTACACAAGATACGTTCCGTCAACATGCTCACCGTATTGTAGATCGGTTCCGTGAGACAGGCAGTGTATGTAAAGGAAAATCCTCTGGTAGACCTAAAGTACTAACAGAAGAAGTTGTAGAAGACATCAGGCAAAGAATGTTAGCCAGTCCTAAAAAACCCATACGAAAACTGTCCCTTCAAACAGGTATTTCAAATTTTTGAGTTTTGTTGTCATGCATACTCTAATGCATTATTTCAGGTGTATCTTATAGCTCTTGTCGCACTGCTTTGAAGAAAGACTTACATATGAAGCCATATAAAGTAAGCGTTGTACAAGAACTTTTGCCTCCAGATTTTCAGAAGAGAGTGAATTATTGCAACTGGTTCAACAGACATTTAAATGATGACAATATTCTTGATTTAACGTTCTTTAGTGACGAGGCATGGTTCCATTTGGATGGTTACATTAATTCTCAGAATTATCGTGTATGGGCAACAGAAAATCCACATGAACTTCACGAAAGAGGTCTGCATCCTGTTAAAGTTGGTGTGTGGGATGCAATGTCACGAAGAAGAATTATTGGTCTCATCTTCTTTTACAATAATATAAATGCATGTACAGAATATTTTATGAAATAAATTTGGAACTTTGATTTAATTTAAATGCAATAAGGAATCCATAGACATTTTCAATTAATAACAATATTAATTTTAATTTAATTCCACTTTATTCATTGAATTTGGTCGTTTTGACAAATCACAAGTCAAAAGATGACGTAAAAATTTTTAAGAACGCCACTGAATGTAGTTATGGTTAATGTAAATACATAGTATGCGGCAAATACCCTATTGGTATGGAACGGCACACGTCAGCCATTTTTGCTCTCCCTGTATAAACAAAAAAGAACGAGTCGAAAATTGAATTACGGCGAAAAACAAACGCAGCAACAAATTACGTCGATGGTCAAGAGATGACGCTTTTGATCTCACAAATCCCCCAGAGATGGCGATAACAGAGTTTAGCCGTTTCTAATCGTTGTTCTCAAGTTTCCTCTTTTCGCGTGCAATTGTATACAACAGAAAAGAATGCGTTAAGAATCTACAGTCAAAATTTTTACGAAAAAATATGGCATTCGATTACAGCGGCTGCCAAAAGATGGCGCTTGTAAACTACATACAATCGTTTCTGATAGTTCTTGAATTTTCCTTTTAATTGCACAAACAAAGAGTCAAGAATTGAATTACGGCGAAAAACAAACGCAGCAACAAACGCAGGCCAAGAGATGGCGCTCTTAATCTCGCACTGTTTCTAGTCGTTCTTCAATTCTCCTTTTTCGTACTGTAATTATTGTATAAACAATGAAAGAAAATGTTAAAAAAACGACAGTCAAGTTATGACGTAAAACAAAAGGGTAGCAAACGGTTACAGTGACTGCCAAAAGATGGCGCTTATGAAACATACTCGTTTCTGATAATTTTTGACTGCTGCTTGTTTGTTGCATAAACAAAAAAGTCGAGTCAAGAACTGAATTACGGCGAAAAACAAACGCAGAAACAAATTACGTCGATGGCCAAAAGATAGCGCTTTTATTTCTAAACGTTCTTCGTTCTTTAATCGTTTTCTTCTTTCGTACTACAACTGTATAAACAATGAAGTTAAGTCAAATTATGACGGAAAAACAAAAGATAGCAAGCGATTACAGTGACGGCCGAGAGATGGCGCTTGTAAAGTATAACAGTTTCCGATCGTTTTTAGATTTTCCTTTCCACGAGTTTGCGTAAATGTCAAAAGAAAGCGTCAAGGGTCGAACTACGGTGGAAAACTAAAATTACGTAGATGGCCAAGAGATGGCGCTGGCGAACTCGAAAACACTTCTAATCGTTCTTTAACGTTTCTTCTTTCGTACAACTGTACAAACAATAAAAGAAAACGACAAGAGCCGACTATGTCAAGTTATGACGAGAAACAAAAGAAAACGATTTCAGCGACGGCCGAGAGATGGCGCTTGTAAAGTATAACCGCGTCCGATAGTTTTTGGATTTTCCTTTTTGCGCGAGTTTGCGTAAATGTTAAAAGAAAGCATCAAAACTGGAATTACGTCGGAAAACGCCAAGAGATGGCGCTGGTGAAACCGAAATTGTTTCTAATCGTTCTTCAATTTTTCTTCTTTCGTACAATAGCATAAACAATAAAAGAAACCGATCACAGTCGACTATGTCAAATTATGAGGAAAAACAAAAGTTAGAAAACGATTTCAGTGACGACCGAGAGATGGCGCTTGTAAAGCATAACCGACTGCCAAACTGACGAAAAACAAGAGCAACAATAATTTTTTCCGATTGCCACCATGAGATGGCGCTTGTAACTCAACCATTTCCAATTGTTCTACACAATTTTCCTTTTCTTCCAAATACCTAATTGTATAAATGTAATCCACAAGAGAAAGCGACTGTAAAATCATAGGAAGATACAAAACCATTATGCCGATGGCCAAGAGATGGCGTTTGTAAACTCGCAATCGTTTCGATTTCTCTTTGGTCAAACAATTGCATAAACGGGGAAAGAAAACGTTAAAAATCGACTGTTGAATTATAACGAAAAACAAAAGTACCAACAATTTACTTCGATTGCCATGAGGTGGCGCTTGTAAACGTCAACCATTTCGAATAATTATCCGTCACAATTTTCATTCTTTCATTATGTATATGATTGTGTAAACAATAAAAGAAGTGTCAAGAATCGACCGTCCTACTTTAAGAGAAAATAAAAACATTATAGTGATCACCAAAAGATGGCGTGTGTAAATGTGCAAAGATTTCTTGAGAAGGGTTCGTGAAAATCATTCTTCACTTAAGCTACGGAAAATTCATTTTTTCTAGCTAATCTAGTTGACATTCTTTCAAGAAATTTAATTATTCCACTGGCGTAGCTTCTATGACTTTTTTTAAAGAACTTCTCCACACGTTTTTTGCGCTTTCAAAAAAGAAAAAAGAATGAGAGTAGGTCTTTTGTTACATCCACCACTGCAGGCGTTGGTAAATCATTCTTAAATACTACAACTTTTTGCTGATTTTTGTTGATGGGGAATAAGAGTGAAAGTTTTTTTTTTTTGTAAACAATGGTTTCCAACGCTCCACAGCGTCACATTTACAGTTCGAAAGGAAAAGGAAACAGGCTCCGATAATCACATTGATCGACGATATTTGCACGCCAAAAACCGAACCATCGCACAGTACGAACGCCACCAGGCAGGAAGGAAAAAAAAAAAACAAACAGACAAAACAAGCGAGCTCCATTCTTTCGAGCCGAGCAGCGTAAACGTGTGAACGTAAAAAAAGTCGCATTCCATTCCATTCCTTGGCGAAGGACGTTTTGCTTTATTACGAATTCAGCGAATCCACACACGTACATGCAAACATACAAACATGCATACATACAAACACGACGAGCAACAATGTTGCCGTGGCCTACCGTTCTTGGTAAACTCATTTTTTTGCGCGTGTTCGAGATGTTCGTGTATAATACAACAAAAAAATATATTAATCGTGTGCCTTGTCATAATTAAGGCTGGTATGCACAGTCGACTTGAGCTGACACGCCCATACGTGCGCGCTGGCAATTGTTTTCTTTTTCTTTGCGGCGAGGAATGTCGCGAAATGCACTTTTATGTGACTGAGAATTCCACTGTAGGTAAACATCGGAAGGGTAAAGAAAATCATCAAAGGTTAAAGCTGTCCGGATGTGAAAGAAATATTGTTGAAGGATGAAAGAAAAGAAATCTTTGCACATTTATAAGCGCCATAATATTTTTATTTTCTCTTAAAATATGACGGTCGATTCTTGACACTTCTTTCATTGTTTACACAATCACATACATAATAAAAGGAGGAAAATTGTGAAGGATAATTATTAGAAATGGCTGGCGTTTACAAGCGCCATCTCATGGCAATCGCAATCGGGGTAAATTGATGGTACTTTTGCTTTTCGTTATAATTCGACAGCCTGTTTTTAACGTTTTCTTTCCCCGTTCATGCAATTGCTGGACCAAAGAAAAATCGAAACGATTGCGAGTTTGCAAGCGCCATCTCTTTGCCATCGGCGTAATTTTCTGCTACGTTTTGTTTTTCATCATAATTCATCCATCGATTCTTAACTTTGTTTTTTGTTAGAAATGGTTGCGCATTTACAAGCGCCATCTCTTGGTCATCGCCGTAATGGTTTTGTTTTTCCTTATAATTTGACTGTCGCCTTCTTTTATTGATTATATTTACACAATTATGAATTTGGAAAAAAGACGAAAATATGTGTATAGAACAATTGGAAATGGTTACAAAAATTATTGTTGCTTTTGTTTTTCGTCACAGTTTGACAGTCGATTATTTTATTGTTTGCGAGTTTACAAGAGCAAGAGAGATGTCGCTTATAAAGTATAACTGTTTATGATAGTTCTTGAATTTTCCTTCTGTTATGTAGGTAGCTGTACAAATAATAAAAGAAAACGTCAAAACTGTGGCGAAAAACAAGCGCAGTAAAAAATTACGTCGATGACCAAGAGATGGCGCTTGTGAATTCGCAATCGTTTTCAATCGTTCTTCAATTTTTCTTCTTTCATATTGTGTAAACAATAAAAGAAAACGTCAAAAATCGAACTGTGGCGAAAAACAAACGCAGCAAAAAATGGCTGTCGATAGCCAAGAGATGGCGCTTGTAAACCCGTCATCATCAATCATTTCTAATCGTTCTTCAATTTATCTTCTTTCGTACAGTCGTATAAACAATTAAAGAATACGTTACGAGTCGCCAGTCAAGCTTTGACCAAAAACAAAAGATAGCACAAACGATTTCAGTGACGGCCGCAAGTTGGTGCTTCTAAAGTGTAACCGTTTATTATAATTCTTGAATTTTCGTTATGTTATGTAGTTGTGTAAATAAACAATAAAAGAAAGCGTCAAAAATCGAACCGTGGCGAAAAATATGTCTAGCAAAAAATTAGGTGTATGGCCAAGAGGTGGCACTTTTCTTCTTTCATACAATTGTATAAAAAAATAAAAGAAAACGTCAAGAGTCGACAGTCAAATTATGACGAAAAACAAAAGGTAGCAAATGATTACAGTGACGGCCGAGAGATGGCGCTTCTAAAGTGTAACCGTCTATGATAATTCTTGAATTTTCCTTGCGTTATGTAGTTGTGTAAATAAACAATAAAAGAAAACGTCAAAAGTCGAACTGTGACGAAAAACAAACGCAACAAAAAATTTCGTGGATGGCCAAGAGATGGCGCTTGTAAATTCGCAATCGTTTGCAATCATTTCATTCATACAAGTGTGTAAACAATTAAAGAATACGTTAAGTGCCGACAGTCAAACTTTGATGAAAAACGAAAGATAGCACAAACGATTACAGTGCCGGCCAAGAGATGGCGCTTCTAAAATGTAACGTTTTATGATAGATCTTGAATTTTCCTTCTCTTATGTAGTTGCATAAATAAACAATAAAAGAAAGCGTCAAAAATCGAACTGTGACGAAAAAACAAACGTAGAAAAAAATTACGCAGATGGTCAACATATGGCGCTTGAAAATTCACAATCGTTCTTCAATTTTTCTTCTTTCACACAATTCCATGAACAATAAAAGAAAACGTTAATAGTCGACAGACAAATTATGACAAAAAACAAAAGGGTAGGAAAATGATCACAGTGACGGCCGAGAGATGGCGCTTCTAAAGTGTAACCGTTTACGATAATTCTTGAACTTTCCTTATGTTATGTAGGTAGTTGTGTAAATAAACAGTAAAAGAAAACGTCAAGAATCGAACTGTGGCGAAAAACAAACGCAGCAACGTGGATGGCCAAGAGATGGCGCTTGTAAATTCGCAATCGTTTTCAATCGTTCTTCTATTTTTCTTCTTTCCTACAATACAATGGCATAAACAATAAAAGAAAACGTTAAGAGTCGACAGTCAAATTATAACGAAAAACAAAAGGTAGCACAAATGATTACAGTGACGGCTGAGAGATGGCGCTTCTAAAGTGGAACCGTTTACTATAATTCTTGAATTTTCCCTACGTTAGGTAGTTGTGTAAATAAACAATAAAAGAAAACGTCGAAAATCGAACTGTAGCGAAAAACAAACACAGCAAAAAATTACGTGGATGGCCAAGAGATGGCGCTTGTAAATTCGCAATCTTTCTTCGATTATTCTTCTTTCATACAACTGTATAAAAAATAAAAGAAAATGTTAAGAGTCGATAGTCAAATTATGACGAAAAACTAAAGGTAGCGCAAATTACTACAGTGACGGCCGAGAGATGGCGCTTCTAAAGTGTAACCGTTTGTGATAATTCTTGAATTTTCCTTATGTTATGTAGCCGTGTAAATAAACAATAAAAGAAAACGTCAAAAATCGAACTACAGCGAAAAATAAACGCAGCAAAAAATTACGTCCATGGCCAAAAGAGGGCGCTTGTAGATTCGCAATCGTTTTTAATCGTTCTTCAATTTTTCTTCTTTCATGCAATTGTGTAAACAGTAAAACAAAACGTCGAAAATCGAACTGTGGCGAAAAATAAACGCAGCAAAACGTGGCTGTCGATGGCCAAGAGATGGCGCTTGTAAACCCGTAATCATTTCTAATCGTTCTTTAGCTTTACTTCTTTCCTACAATTGTATGAACAATAAAAGAAAACGTTAAGAGTCGACACTCAAATTATGACGAACGAAAGGTACGTAGCAAACGATTACAGTGACGGCCGAGAGATGGCGCTTCTAAAGTGTAACCGTTTATGATAGTTCTTGAATTTTTCTTCCGTTATGAACGAGTAGTTGCATAAATAAACAATAAAAGAAAGCGTCGTAACTCGAACTGTGGCGAAAAACAGACGCAGCAAAAAATTACGTCGATGGCCTAAAGATGGCGCTTGTAAATTCCCAATCGTTCTTCAATTTTTCTTCGTTCGTACAATTGTATAAACAATAAAAGAAAACGTTAACAGTCGACAATCAAATTTCGACAAAAAACAAAAGGTAGCAAATGATTACAGTGAAAGTCAAGAGATGGCGCTTGTAAAGTATAAGGAATTATATCTGATAGTTGACAGAAGATGGCGATTATGATAGTTTTTGAATTTTTGCTTTTATTTCCCTGCTAATAAAAGAAAGCGAAATCGAAATATGGCGAAGAACAAACGGAGCAAAAATTACGTCGATGGCCAAGAGATGGCGCTTGTAAATCCGCAATCGTTTCTAAACATTCTTAAATTTTTTTCTGTATAAACAATAAACGAAAACGTCAAATTATGACGAAAACAAAAGATAGCAAACAAATACAGTGACGGCTGAGAGATGGCGTAACAGTTTCTGAAAGTTCTTGAATTTTTCTTTCTTTTCCAATTACATAAACTATAAACAATAAAAAAAGTATTGAAAAACAATAGCAGATTTGTAGAAAAAAGAGAAGCAGTGAAAGTTACATCGGTGGTCAAAAGATGGCGCTTGCGAACATTATTAGACGTTCTATAATTCTGCTGCTTTTATGGAGTAGCGGTACACAACAAAAGGCAGCGTTAAGAATTGACAAATGAATTACGACGGAAAACAAACAAAAAAAAAGGCAAGACGAAGAAAAAAGTCGATTGTAAACAAACTATAAAAATTTTTTTTTCCAAAAGCGATTAAGAATTTTAAAATAGTCACAGATGTAGCCATCTCTCGTTCAATTTCAAAAGCTTTCCTTAAGTACTACGAAAAGCTTGTTAAAATGAGCGAGAGATGGCTCTAAATACTATTAAAAAAAGCCTTTCAAATCGAACGCTGTTTTTAAGTATTAAGTCGATTGTCGATTGCAATACATACAAGTACAAAAAATAATTTTTTCGAAACGATTAAGAATTTTGAAATTGTCAAAGAGACGGCCATCCCTCGTTCGATTTCAAAAGCTTTCCTTAAGTACTACGAAAAGCTTGTTAAAACGAGCGACAGATGGCTCCAAATACTATAAAAAGCTTGCTCTAAATACTATTAAAAAAAAGCCTTTCAAATCGAACGCTGTTTTTAAGTACTAAATCGATTGTTGCAATGTAAGTACAAGAAATTTTTTTTTCGAAACGATTAAGAATTTTAAAATTGTCAAAGAGACGGCCATCCCTCGTTCGATTTCAAAAATTTTCCTTAAGTATGTACTACTCAAAGCTTGTTAAATCGAGCGAGAGATGGCTCTAAGTACTATAAGAAAAAGCCGCTGAGCGAAAATTACAAGAATTAATTTTTACAAGAGCGATTAAGGATAGAGACGGTTGTGTCTGACTTGCAATTTTGAGCGCCATCTTTTGGTAAGCAAGTGCGAGTTTCGCTTTTATTAGCTGGAATTTTTTTATATTCTGCAAAAATAATCTTTTTGAAATTTTCCAGAAGAAACGAGATTACGCGGTTCCTTATCGCGCCAAAACAAGCGAAAGCTAATCCCAGTAAAATCGATAAAATCACCTGTGAGCAATGACTTCCAGACTGCTCGTCATCACCAACTAATTCGTTCAATGCCATCTAGTACCGCGCGGGATAACTATTTTGAAACGGGCGATGCGTTCACTGCATTCTCTACATATGTATATACGTTTCGAAATAACGTCGGCCTTCACGGTTATCATTTTACTGAATTTACTGAAATTAAAAAAGCATCGATTCCAGTATTATGTCAAATAAAGTATTTATCTATCAGTCGTCAAGTTATCGTAAATATTTGTGGAAGAACGTAAGATTTAAGTAAATACAAGCCTGCATGGTATCACTATCTGATCAATCTAATTGCCTTCGGTTACATAATCCTGATAGATTATAGCAAAATTACAAAATTTTATTGTTACACAGGGCGATCATGAACGATTGGAATTCTTCTTGCTCTATTTGAGGTTAT
Organism: Dorcus hopei; assembly: GCA_033060865.1. Lineage (NCBI taxonomy): Eukaryota > Metazoa > Arthropoda > Insecta > Coleoptera > Lucanidae > Dorcus > Dorcus hopei. The sequence continues at coordinate 5,085,133 of CM065425.1, read as the reverse complement.
GCGTTTATGGTTTAACCTTTAACCAGTGAAAAAGAAAGTCTGAACTTTGTTGTGCTCACAATCAGTTAGCTTCAATTAATAATGTTATCTCTGCGTCTTCTCGCTCAGATACAAGTACACAGTTCTAAAACAAACAGTTCCTTCCCGTAAGTACTTATTTGGCGTTCACACGAAACGCTTCAAATCACCAAATCACGATACGACGAGCACACAGAAGTTTTTTTTTCTACGAGTGATAAGTGATTGGCTTTCGAATTCCTTGAAGATGTTATCGCGCGAAGATAACACCTTGCTGTACAAATAAACAATAAAAGGCTTAAGAGTTTCTACGTTTTTTTTAAAGATTATGTACTGCGAGTGTTTAAAGACGAAAATTGAAAAAGTACATATTTTTTTAAATCACGTACAATTTTAACATGCAGGGAGGAAAGTACACCTTAAAAGTTGCTAAACGTATAAGTTTAGGTTGAAAATTGGCCGCAAGATGGCGTGACCTAAAACTATGTATTATTTCATGTATAATAATAATTTAATGTCGAAACAAATGATATTCAGAATGCGACTAACGATGACACAATGATTTTATCACGCTACTAAAATGTATGTACCGAATGACATCATAGTGTGAATGTTGGTGATTCAAGCGATTCATCAGTATTTCTGAATCTCCGAACAAAGTAATTTCCAAATTTCCTGATAACTCACAATGTTTAAAGATCAGAAAGATATAATCAGAGAGCGGCCAGCTTTTAGGTTTTCGATTCTAGAAGTAGAGAGTTTGTCTTGAATAAGTAAATATAAAATAAATGTAAAACGAATAGCGTTTTCGATTCGCACCCTCAGAGTACATATTGCTATCTTGTTTCAACGTTCTGTAATAATAGAAGATGGAGATACTCCGAGAGTGCGAATCGAAAACGCCATAAAATGAGGTCATCCGCTCTCTGATTATAATTTAAACCCCATATCATGTGTAAATGAACATATTGTATATCCCCTTACGTAAAGCCCAAATAATTTCATATTTCAATGTAAAAGCAAACGTTTTACTGCACCGCATACTATTCACTCACCGAACAGCAACGTGCAAATGTATTTCTTGTTCAAAATAGCTCGCGGTGATTTGTCTCGGTAATACAGAAAAGTTATTGCACAAAAAGCTGGCTTAAGGTGCGTTTACACTATATAACAAAACATGTTAATATGACAATGTTATTATATGCATATTACAACATTTGTTGTAAGACATTAACTAACTAAAACGCCTCTACAACAAATTATACACCGTGTCCACAGAATATGGAATATGTTATATATTGCAAAAAATACGGGTTACATCAAAAAAACCTGAAACAGGTAAATTTTTGATTTTTCTTGCGGATCCTATGACATGATTAAAATTTTAATTTGGCTTGTCATTTGTCATTAGTGACGTCATTGACAATTTTTTTAAATGGCATGACTAGGTTTCATTTATTTCAAAGAAAGCACACTACTTGGCTCTTTACAATGATATCCTACTTTTGAAGTTTTTCACAAAAGTATACTAGTTATCCATGTTAAGGCACTACTGAACCTTCTTATTTATCAAAACATTTGCATTCCTCTAAATGTCAGAGTGGTACTTGAACTTAAAGTTACGCTTGTGATTTGGAAGATTTAAAGAAGCACGAAAGTAATAAAACTTATGGCGCATTTATCTGAAAAGCATCGAATTGAAATATTGATGATGTTGGGATATGGAGACAGAAGAAGACGACAAGGAAGAAGTTTGCAATTTATTTAATAACCTATTCCCCGAGCATCATATTTCCCAGTCTGCTGTTAGTAAAATCTTGCAAAGAAGTTTGAAATGACCGGTACTGTCAAAGACTTGCCGAAAACAGTAAGAAATTTACCTGAAAATAATGAAAATCGTGAAAACGTTATGTTAGCTGTAGTAGAGAATCCTCATATTTCTATTCGACAAATTGCTCGAAATCATAACTTAAAGAAGTCAACTGTACATAAAGTCATAAAAAAAGAAAAGTGGCATGCGTATCGACCCTGCGTTGTTCAAGAATTATTTGAAGATGACTTTGAACGACGAATTGAATTTTGTGAGAACATAACGCATCGACTTGAAGCAGATAGAAATTTTCACAAAAATATTCTTTTCACAGATGAAGCAACGTTTTGTTTGAATGGAAAATTAAACAAACGAAACACACGTTACTGGGCTTCACAAAATCCTCGCTGGTATGTAGAAGGACATACTCAGTACCAGCAAAAAAAATCAATGTTTGAGCAGGAACGTATTCGAAATCGAATCTTTGGACCCTTCTTTTTTGAGAACAATCTAACTGCAGAAACTTATTTAGACTTTTTGAGATATGAATTAGTTCCTGCTTTAGCTATTTTATTTCCAAACGAAGTAGATCCGGATATACTTCATAACAGAATTTGGTTGCAGCAGGACAGGGCTCCTCCTCATTTCGGTATTAACGTCCGTCATTTTCTGAATGTTACCTTTGCCAATCGATGGATAGGGAGAGGAGATGCAATAGAATGGCCGGCTCGTTCACCTGATTTAAACCCGTTAGACTTTTTCCTTTGGAGCTATCTTAAAGACAGAGTATACATAAATAAACCAGAAAACATAAAAGATAGCATAAGAACAGAGATGAGAGCTATCACACCAGAAATGACTGATAATATCATTAGTGGATTTGAAAATCGAGTTTATCATTGTCTAACAGTAAATGGAATACAATTCGAACATCTTTTGCAGTTTATGAGCCGCAGTTGGATTTTTCTATTGATTGTGACCCTCGTTTGAAGATTTCATTTATTATTCGAAGAATCATTTAAATTTGTTACATTATTTACTGTTTACTCAAAATTGATGAAGGATAAAATAATAGTTTTATATCATCGAAAAATCTCTGTCAAATGAGTATAATATGGGGGTACCTTATCAATTAAAAAATATTTACTTGTTACTCGTTGTGCTTTTGTCTGTGAAAAAGATAACGATTGGCTACTGTTTCATGATAGAAAACTAAATGTCAAACAACTTTTATTTGAAACATTTTTTGATTAATGCATATTTATTAAAGTAGATATCTACTATATTCCATGCTTTTGGGACAAGGTGTAAAAATTTCTATTTCACGTGAAAAAAGAATGTAAACTTCAAAAGTAGGATACCATTGTAAAGAGTAAAGTAGTGTGCTTTCTTTGAAATAAATGAAACCTAGCCATGCCATTTAAAAAAATTGTCAATGACGTCACTAATGACAAATGAATAGCGAAATTAAAATTTTAATCATGTCATAGGATCCGCAAGAAAAATCAAAAATTCACCTGTTTCAGGGTTTTTTGATGTAACGCGTATTTTTTGCAGTATATAACATATTCCATATTCTGTGGACACGGTGTATAACCTATTCATTATGGCATCTGACGAGGGGGTTCTCCTTGCAGCTGAAGAGCTAAAAGACGATTCTGGGTTCGACCATTTCTAGTCGTCACGTGGCCAGAAATAAATACAATTGAAGTGATCTTTTGAATGATCTTGAACGTAATGACCATAAACTTTTGACTCGAGAACTAAGAACTGATGACTGTTGTAAAAACTTTATTCGAATGACGAGGTAGAACTACCGAGTACTTATTGGGTGGTATGCATAAAATGAAGTACAGTTCTTGTAAACTTCCAGCCAACTTTCGTCATTCATATTTATGACGTAATGCTACAACAATGTTGCCAAGTATTGAAGTGTTTACATATGATCGGTGGTTGATGATGTATAGGTTATGTACGTGTTGTATATTCACAGTAAACACATCTGACGTTAGTGATAATTGAAGCGGTGGCAAGATTGTCATTTTCAAAAACTTGTAGTAACAAAATGTTACTAATTTCAACGAATATATCGTCCGTTACATCTTGAGTTCAGTTGGTACTGGTTTAACGTCATTAATGACGAAAGTTGGTTGGAAGTTTACAAGACCTATAGATGCTAAGACTTCTCAAATTAGCATATCCTTCGAAGTATCTTCTATTACATAAAGTACCTACTGCATCTCTGAAGCATATACTATGAAAGCAAAGTTTATACTACAACACGTAGCAGTATTTACTATATTTATAGTAGGTGCTTCTATGGCGAAGTAGAAACTTCTATATACTCTTGTAGTTACATAATAGTATCTACTAGATGCGCATAGTAAATACTACGCTAGTATAGTAAATACTTCACTTTCGAAGTAGATGCTTGAAGTATTAGCATGTACTACGTTTTATGCATACCACCAATTAATTTGATTACGTTCATTTTCTTGGATCTTTACCGACAGTGGGCCGGGAAACGCGTAACTCGTTATAAAACACGAAAAGAATATAAAACATCGATGTTTTATAACATTTTTTATAACAAGTTGCAAAACATTGGCGCGTAAAACAAAGCTTTGTAATTTGCTACATAGTGTAAACGCACCTTTACTTACTACACGCAAATTAGTACCAATAGATGTCATTTTTTTTAAATTGAAGAAAAATGTAACTGTTTTTTTCAAGTCTTGACTTTATATTTCTTCTAGAAAATGATAGGAAACGTCAAATCACACTGTCGAGATGATCAATTGACATCTGCCTTCTTTCAAGAAGCATCATCCAATTGTTTCCTAAGATGAGCGCCATCTTGTTGGGAATTGCCAATTTAGAAATGCGAAGTGTGAAGTTACCACAATGACGATTATTTCACTTTTATTCTTGTTCTTGTCCCTCCTTGTTTTCCACAAAATTTCTAGATATTTTAAGCATTCTTAAAAAGTTGTTTAATATGTTTTCATAACGTGAAGAAGTACTAATTTAGAAAATAATTGATAGGAGTGCAGCGCCATCTTGTTGGAAAATGCCGCCAAATTAAAAAAAAAAAACACGTACTTTTGGGAAGCTCTGTGCATTCGATTTGACTTAAAAAAAGTGTTTTTCGTTAAGTTACGACGATGATGATTATTTCGCTTATATTTTGATCCATTCGTTAATTTTATTTATTCCCCTCCTAGCTTTCCAAATTTTTAAATTTGTTTCTTAAGAGCTTTTAAGACGTTGTTTAAAATTGTCTTCTTAGAAGAAATAGTAATTTAGTAAATGAAATTGATGGGTGGCATGCAGCGCCATCTTGTTGGAAAATGAGGATTTAGAAATGCCGCGAAATTAAAAAAAACACTATACCTACATTCGAACCGACATACAAATTATCTTTTGTTAAGTCGCTACGGTGATGATTAATTAAGAATTGATTATTAATTAATTAATGCGCACTCGTGATCTGCCCCCAAAATTAAACGCGATAACGCGAACAAAGGCCAGCCATCACCTTCAAGGTACGGTAATTTGGGCGCGAAGACTAACAGTGTTCCCAACTGTTACAAAAAAAAGTTACCACAGACAACTTAACAAATGTAAAAGAGAAACCCTAGAGTTTAAAACTACCGACGACCAACCCGACCCGAAAATAGGCAAACGGATTGGAAGTTCGAAGATTAAAAACGAAACGTAACAAAATCGTTACGTTTCGTTTAATCTTAATTGGTTAAGATTTCACCTTTTTGCATATTCTCGATTTTTCAAGACTAGTTTGTTACGTTCAAATCTCTCGCCAAAATATCGTGGCACAGTGTATTAACACAGTTGGCTACACTGTCCCCCCTCATTTACATCGCTATAGGGGAAACCTGCGTGATGCGAACGCTCAACATTCATAGGCTGTGAAGGCACCATGTGACTACCCGGTAGTCCATCATTGGTTATCGTCGGTAATTTTCGCGCGTCTTAGCGACCTTCTCCATCTTCAATCTGGTCGCGTCCTTTCTTGTTCGGATCATCGTGCCAGTTAAGACGTGATTTACGTGTGTTGTGAAATTATCGGAGTTTTCGCTCTTTGGGAGGAATAACTCATTTGCGGCTGTGTCGGAAGATTCATCGACACCGCCGAACATCCTTGGGGATAGTTTTGAATCCCCTTACCAAGCCTGGGACTCCAATTCTCTCAAGCTTTTCTGTTTGGGCGCAGACCTTTAGCCCAGGCTTCTAGGCCTAGTTTTCTGGTGGCGTTTCTGCCCTGTGAATGTACCGTGACCCGACCGTTAGAACCTGACCATCTTGACGATCTCAGCTGATCCAGTTTGATCCAGATTGTCGACGCTACCCGCGGACAACAGAGGGCGTCGTAACTACCCACCAGCCATCGCTTCGGTTGGTAACGTTGACCCTGACACACGACTGGACGCGCTGTCAAAAGGTTAAGTACTTCAACCAGGCCCGCTGCTAGGGCGTCGAGCGCCTTTGTGCAAAACATGTGTATGGCGCCCCTTTAAAATTCTGAAGAAATATTCCTTTACCATCTTACTGAAAATGTACAGGAGAGCCGATATTTGTAAAACATTTAATTGTACATGCTATTTCCCTGTCTGAAAAACGAATCAACACAGTGTTACATACAGGGTGACTGACAATTGTTCCGTAAAAAAAACGCACATTAGAATGGTCTGAAAAACGAATCAACACAGGGTTACATACAGGGTGATTGACAATTATTTCGTCAAAAAAAAAAAAAAACGCATATTAGAATGGATATTAAAGATTACGGGAAAAATCTGTGGAATAGTTTATAATTGATGGAAAATGTACCCAAAAAAGTTTGTTACGCCAGTGTGTATTGAGTATTTGCAATATAATTTAAGGAAAAAAGAGATATCAGTAAAAACAAAGACCACTGTTTTTAAAACTATCTACAAGCCGACATTAACATATGGCAGTGAGAGTTGGGTATTAACAAGACAATAGAAAAGTAAAATACAAGCGGCAGAGATGAAATATCCAAGAGCAACTACAGGTATCACACGAAGAGACAGAATACGAAATGAAATAGTGAGAACAGAACTAAAGGTGGAACCAATTCTAAGGAGAATAGAAAAACATCTAAAATGGTATGGACATATGATACTGTAACGATTTTTAAAGGTTTTATTAATTTTTATTTTAAAACGAAACACGAAATAGTTAATAAACTAAATTTATTTAAAAGTAACACTAATTTATTTATAACTTACAATAATTTATTTACAAGCTTATGTCTGATTTATTTTAACAACCGAGCGAACGTCTACCGAACTTTCATGCCGAACTGTCCAACGCTGAATTCAATTCCAACTGTCCCACTCCCGGCCGCTTGCATTTTTATATACCGAAGCTGTTGTCCTCGTATTTTTCTGGAAGGCGACAGACTGTCTAGTCTAGTTTATTTCGCCATCGGAATTCTCTAGGCTGTCGAGTAAGGCGTGTCGACTAGACGTCTGTGACGCAAGAGACAGTCTGACGCTGGTGTCGACGAATCATTACAATACGAACGAATGACCAGAGACAACCAAAACAAATATGGCGAACAAAGACGAGAGAAGAGAGGCAGACCAAGGGAAAAAAGAGAAGCAGACTGGAACAGGGGAAGATTAATGGCAAAAGGCAGAAAGAACTGGCCAAGATTTGTAGGTACATAAGTAAGGGACAATTAGATGTCTTAACACCTTCGGGTACGATAAGTCTTATCGATTATATATATATATAATATAATTTAAATTTAAATTAAAGAAAAATATTTACTATTTACTGAATTGTTTTCGTGTTGCAGTGACTTATTTATCAAAGCAGGTGTTCAAAGTGGCCGTTGTCTTTATTTTATAAAATTTGTACGGAATAATTTGCTTCAGGTGATTCGCATACATTTGTCAATATTTTGCGGCTCGTATTTCAGCTGGTCACAATAATTCCGTTCGAAAACTAAAGTACCTACATAGAATTTTTTAAACATTTTTCCCATACTGCGGAATATCGCTTCTCTTCATCGTTTCTTTTTTGGCGAAACAATGGTCAGTCACCCTGTATAAATTAATTTGATAAAGAATTAATTCTGCTGAAATAAATTTTACAAACAAGGTGCTTTCGAATAATTATTTTTGTTATGTTTTAATTTCAAAGCAATTCATTTTTAGTTATTTCTATTTAAATAATTACAGACAATTTGGCGCCCCTTTGATCGGGCGCCCTTGTGCGTTGCACAATCTGCACAACGGGTAGCGGCGGGCCTGACTTCAACTTTAATCTTGCAGAACGATCGGTTTATATTTTAGTCATTTCTCGCAAATAGGCGAATCACGAGGAAGATTTCCGAATTACGAGTTGCGCTGCGTGTACCGTAGTTAATTTTAGTAATTATAAGTTAAGCGGCCACTTGTAATTGTGTAACGTGTTGTTTGTTTAAATTGTTTAATAAAACTTCTGTTGCGTTAACGTTTACTTTCGAGTTTAATTTCTGCGTTCACGCACACCAGTGAGTAAAGTCTCGCCTCTGTATTTATTATTGATTCGTTTTCTGCACGATTTGGTCGATTGGAGACGTCGACCGATCGATTACGTTTTTAGCTGAAGAATTGTCTTCTGGCGCCCTTAATCAACCCGCCCCTTTTTTCACTGTCGCTAGCTGGGGCTCAGCTGATACGGTCTCGTCACACTATACCTACATTCGAACTGACATACAAATTATCTTTTGTTAAGTTACTACGGTGATGATTAATTAAGAATTAATTAATTCTTCTCATGAAACAAATAATAAGCGTCTTATTTTATTATTTATTTATTTTTTTTGTACTCGAGTGGTATTTGCGGCCAAAATGTTCAATGTACCGGGCGATTTACAATGAGCTTAAAAAATTTCACCGCCTTGATTGAGGGCGTTACTTTAGAATTAGAATAGATCAAAGTTTTACAATTTAATATTTACTTGCAAAGAAAAAACAAAAGATTCTATTTAATACCACTACATAGGCACTGTGTACAGCAAATGTACTACGAAATTTTCATCACTTATAGTTCTGTAACTAATCGAGATAGAACCTACGTTCATATAATATTTTTTACTTAGAATAACCTCCAAGACAAGCCGGTGACATTTTTAATACTTATTATAAATCACACTGTATAAGTAGTCTCTACTCTATGGCAATTTCTTTTGTGAATTATGTGTTTTGTGCATTTTTACTTATTTATTACGCTTTAATAAATTGAAGATAATTTGTTTTTAATATTTTTCCCCACATACAGAGGCTGTCCCTGAAGAGTGTAGCCAATTTTCGGCAACACGTATACAGCTTGGAAATCCCCGTCGCTCATATAAGACCACCAATCAAAATCTGTTTGTAATTAAAAACCGCGATAGTCTACACGTCTACAGGGTGTTCCTTTTTTTTTAAATTTATGATCCGTGAGCTTGTTTTTTTTAACCGACTTCTCCCTTTCGCGGATTATTTATTATGATGCCCAACCGTCATGTGACGGCAATAAAAATAAATACCGTCGGTATCAGCTTCCAAGAGTTCAACGTTCTTCTAATATTTGAGGAGGATAAAGCATCCAACTGAAAATGACAAGCCGTTTTTAATACTAAACGAATGGCATTTTTTTTTAATCAAACCGTCATTATCAACCTCGTAATTACTTTGTTTATTATGGGCAGAAACTTGTCATTCCTCGCGGGACAAAGCAATCAAGCGAATTCTCTCGACGCAAAACGCAATTAAACGAATTATTGGAACGTAGGTTTTCATTTCCGGAATCGCTATCGCGAATGCAATTAACGATAAAAATCGAAATGACACGCCAAAAACGAAACGACGAAACGTCAGGTACGAATTTCCTTGATTTCCAACTTGATATGCGTATGTAAATTAGGCAAAGTCGAAACTTCTTTCCGTTACGTGCGTTAACTTGCGAAAATTCCGACGCCCTCCTTATCACCTATGTTATCATCACCGAGTTATCGCACAAGGTATTTGGAACACAAATAAGCATATTTACGTAACAATAACAAAAAAAAACATTCGCAAGTCGTAGAGCAAAAAAAAGTACGCGCACAGACACACACACATGATTGTCGACATAGAAGAAAGCCTACCGTAGGGGTAATGTGAGGCCATCACGGGGCGCTGTGCTAAGTTATCATCAAATCTCACTGCTACATCTGTGGACAAGCGATAACGAACTAATTCGAATTCTCCACTGTGGCAAACGCGGCCGGGCTCTCAGAGATACGGTATCTCAACCAATGGGAGGCGCGCACTGATTAGCGATTATCTGGCTTAATCCCCTGTTCGATTTATTCGCCGAGCGAGTTGCATAACCACGACGAAACTTAACACTCGAGTGTGTCTATAATTAAAAACAAAATTCCCGGATTTTTCTTATCAAGATAGTCCAATAAATCGCTACTAGATGGCGCTAGTTTTCTAATGCGGCCGGCGTCGAAACTGCAGTTTTTCGCGCATCTGCAAGGTCACGTATCACCATTTCGCCTCAACGAACATGAACACGATAAAGTCTGCTATCATCGCGTCGGGAAACACGAGAGTGTGATCTGAACTTCGCTTGCAGTTGCACGAGTCATGCCTGGGTGCATCTAGAAAAAAAAAACGCCCAGTGAAAGGACGACGCGCTTGCGTAGATGTTTGTTGACGTCTTGTCTAACGACATGTTTGATGAAGCGTCTTGAAATGAGGCGAAGCGAATACCGATTCCTTTCTCTTTCTCAATTCCAATCCTCGCCGCTTAATTCGAATATTAATTGATTGAAGCTTCGCTTACACTGGGGCGAGTAAAAAAAAATCGCTTTCCCAAAATAGTTTAATAAAGAACGGTTCCTTTATCTTTTATCGTATAATAAATGTTTCTTGGTCAAGCAGGCTATGAAATCCAATCCGAAGGGGTCAAGAATTAGGACGCCGCGTTTTCCTTGCAGCGGACCCCCCTCGGGCGGTTGTAAATCTGTCGAAGTAATCTTTATCTGGTATTTCGGAGCTCATGTACAAATTCAGTCGCACAGTAATCGCAGGCGCCAGGCCGAATCAGGGGGTGGCCCGGACGTCATAAACAAATCTATTCGACGTTTGGATGTGTTTTCGTAGGCTCTGTATACAGTCCGTCGCGTCGTAATCACTTGGGCATGTACGATAACAGAAGAGTCGGATCAGGTTGCGCGAGTTGAAGTGCTCTGTTTTGTCTGGCCCTGTTCTCAGGCCAGCAACATAATTCTTTGCCAATTCAAGAGACTCTTAAAACATAGTTAGAGCGGAAACACATCGCAGACATCGCGAGACAGAGGCATTCCGTATGACAGTTTGCGGGGAAAATGCAGTCAAGGCGTGTGCTAGAATTCAAATGCACGGTTACCATTGGTCGAAGGGATTTCAGAATCTTGCTGCGAGTCCGAGGGGGAATTCTTGATTGTTTGCGTGTTAAGCGGAAAACGCGAAAGAAGGGCAGATTGAACGCAATTCTAATTTGTCTTGATTGTGTTCATCCTTAGGTCTTTGTTCAAATTCTTATTTTGTTTGTTGCGTGTTAAATCAATTATTCCGGTCCGGTTTAAATTTAGTGATAAGAAAGGCAATTAAAACCATACACGTGGGCGCCGCGACGCGAGTGTTTCTTAAATCCAGTGTACAGTGCGAGTGAACGGATTATATGCTCGAGGTAATTGACATGTATTTGTTTCCTTCAGCGCACCTTTGGTGGTGACATCTGCGCAGAGATAATTTGTTTGGCAGCAATTAAACTAAAGAGTCAGTAAGTTTCATAGTACCATTACATTGAGATAAATTTAATCAACTATTTTGAGCCACTTTACAGCGAATATTAAAGCGCACTAGCGACTTTCATCTTAGAAAAATTGATGGGTCAATGTTTCGTAATTAGTATTAGTAATTAGTACTATTTCCTACATCTAACTGGGCTTTCAATACAGTGTGCTTTTAGAAATCATTCTACCCTTGGAGATTCTTTCAGTCAAATTGGAAACTAAACCATTTGAACTACATTCCTGGCCATTTTCTTGACAAGGTTATTCACACCCTGTATATGTGGGAGGGTCTTTACCGAGAGATTTGTCGGTTAATTAGAAGCGATTGCCTAGAGACTGTTAAACGCCATTACCACACATAGTGGAGATCGAAAATAGTCAACTAATTCCTTGCGATGTTAAAATTAAATAGCTAGGTTAGCCGGCGAAAGAGCGATATGCAGAGGGTCCTCAATACGAAAGCAAAGGGTTCAAGCACCGCTCTCAAAAAGCATTGATTCGCTCAGGTGACGGAGTAGAAGATAGTTTTGGCTAGAGATAGGGTTAAAAGAACACCTCCCAAGGGAGCCCCTGAAAAACCGGTGATTGCTACTGATTTACTCGCAAATTGATCGCTGAAGGCGGCATTTGTATCACATACTTCGCCCAAAACATCTGAAATTATTACTCTAAGTGAGGAGCAGAGCTCTCCAACAAACATCTGTGTAAACATTATACCACCAACAGTGTGAATCGGAAGAAAATAGATCGCGCCGATGTTCGAACGCGAAAGCTGTTAAACGAATTACACTGTACTTTCTGAGAATGGTAATTGTTGTCTATTTGTATTGATTTCAACGACAGGGTTTTTCGCTCAAGGTCTCCGATCGCACAGAGGTGGAAACCAGGAGTTTTCTCCCTTTTTTTCAATAAATAATTACTTAAATTTAATTGTTACGTTTCATTATTAAATTGCCAAATTCCTTGTTGTAAAGAATTGTTATACTGCTACACCAAAACAAAAGAACCAGGTTAACACAACGTACTTGCGGGGTTACATCGACGATTGGGCCATAGTTAGATAATATTAAAATTAACTTCAGTACTGAACGAGTTCCATAAAAGTCATTCAACCTTGATCCCATTTGTAGGATTAACCGTTAGTGCCCGACACCCCCAATAAGCGGGTAGCGCCGTTGAGTGCATGTACAGCGGTAGTCGAACATCGGGTGACTTTCTCGGAACTCGAGGTAAACGGTCTAGGCCGTTTTGTTTGTACCTATTTATTATTTGTTTATACAATTTTATTGTCTGTTTACTTGTCAGAATTAATCAATAACCAAGTAATTGGGGCGGCGCATTACAACGTTAACTTGCAAAAACTTTACCTTAATGCTAAGTGATTTTTTATTAACTCTTGCCCTGAAATCTGGAGGTGGGCAACAAATAGATAGTCGGTAGCTTAAATCTGGATGTAAAGAGGGCGCCACCTAGCGTAAAATTATCCAGGTAGTGGTACCGCTAAGCCTACTCGTGGTACCGCTAGGCCTACTCGCGGTGTTGAAGTAATTCAAATTCGCACAGGTTTACACTCGCATAAACAGCATAAATAAATCTGGACGGCATGTCTTAGTTTAATTGAAAAGTACGTCATTGCACTCCTTGATGCTGTTTCACAGTAAAGCTAAGACATGCCGTCCAAATTCCATGGCAACAGTGGTTTTTCGTGCACCCTTTGGTTCTTGTACCTGAAGAAGTGTCGTCAATAACGTAATTTTACAGGAGGAGGTCGCAGAGGGCCGAAGAAGTGTCGTCAATGGCGTAATTTTACCAATTCAGCACCGAAGACAACCCCTAAACAAGGGGATGATCTTAAACTTGCGACTCTGACGTCATAACTGCAGAAAAAAATTCCTCTGCAACCACCTCGGGTCATTGCTGCAAGAAAAAAATTCTTCTGCGACCTCCTCCGGTAAAATTACGTCATTGACGACACTTCTTCAGGTATAAGAACTAAAGGGTGCACGAAAAACCACCCCTAAATCACCTCTTCAGCACCGAAGACAACCCCTAAACAAAAGGATGACCTTCAACGGTGGTTACTGCGGATGGACAGGCCATCGAGGTGTCCCAGGATCCCGCCAGTTATACTACTCACGAGATTCTGTGAAGGAAGAAGGAATCGGAATTTTTCCGAGATTTGCAAACGTACGTGAGGGAATTACAAGCTTGTTAAAACAAGAAGCTTCCCAAAAGCCTGTCCGGTCATTGAAACGAGGAATAGGTATGTCTGTGGCCATTTTGAGTCCGTGTCAAAGCCTATATTTTTCTTCCATCAGGCTTCTATAGTATTTCCAGCGATAGAAAGACAGATTTTAAATTTCGCGCCAATCTGAAAAAGGTCAATATTACTAACATACACAGTCCAAATTATCAATCATTGATGCTTTCAAGTCGGCTATTCGGAAAACAACTCGCACCTTGTATTCCTACGTCATGAAATACATGCAGATATGCAATGTTTTGGCGCATTGAAATTTACAATCTGTCATGAATCTGTCCTTCCATCGCTGGAAATACTATAGCTCGAGTTCCTGTGGTAGTTTTACCTACCTGGTATAACCGGGATAACCCTTGAGGACGTAAGAAAAGGCTGGTTTCCGATTTTTGTACCCTTCGAAGTTTCGCAACCCGGCCTACCTCCCACCTGTGAAAGTGGATTCGTCCAGCAAGACGACGTTACTTTGGTGACGTTACTACACTGACTTACAGCGCTAACCACCGCGAGAGGGCGCTCCGACACTGTTGACAGCCGAGTGTCATTACGCCGGATCTTGATTACAGGTCGGATTTACTTCAGTTATTCTTTTTTTAATTACCCATTTGGGTTGGCTCGGTTTCCGCGGCGTTGCTATTTTTATTCTCATTTTGTGGTGTATAGTTGAATTCGTTTAAGTTAATCGTAAACGTTTGTTTGACGTAAGTTTTCTAACTTGTGCGTGTTCGTATAACTAGACCCACTTTTTTTATTAACTTTGATTATTATATTATTTTTATCAAGGTTTGAGCCATTTAACCATAAAAACAAGTGTGCTCAGCTGGTGCTTTTTACTTTGTTCACTTTGCCCACCTTTTGCTTTGGGGTTACATCGGACCTCCCTTCTCCAAGAGCTCTGCCGAGCTGGTGCTGGAGAAACGTTAGTCACTTGCACTAATTTGCTGACCTACAGGTAGGTAGCACCGACCCGAAAATAGACAAACGGAATGGAAGTTTGAAGATTAAAAACGAATCGTTTAATCTTAATTGGTTAAGATTTCACCTTTTTGCATATTCTCGATTTTTCAAGATTAGTTGTTCTTGTTTTGTATGTGTGTAATTCCTCATTCATTTCATTTCTATGTATAGGTTCCACAGAAGAAATTAGGACACCCTGTACATATCGCAGACAAATCAAGAAAAGAGATGAAGAGAGAGCGCAACGCATATTTATTGAGATGCACAGATATGCTTTCACCGTTTTTAGATGACTGTCGTGAAAGCAAAATGTCAATGGTGACGTCATTATTTGATTTTTTTCTATAGGGGTTGGTTAAAAATCGCTTGCCCTAACAAATTTATCATAAATAGTTTCTTTGTCTTTTATTGTAGAGAAAACACCAGCAATCGGTCCTAAAGTTTCATTTTGTGACGTTTGAATTTCGGAGAACTTTCGACTGTCATTTGTTCGCGTTGTTCACGCGCACGTGCACATGTATGTATATGTAATTCGTGGAAGTACGCCTGTGTGTATGTATGTACTGTACGGTACTTACTTTACGACCCGGTTATTTCAATAACCGTAGAGCGAGCACCGTGTTTATTTGAACAGCCACCCCTGTGTTTGTTTGCCCGCTTAATCACCGCCGCACATGTTCCACGCCGCCTGCGATCTTTCTTTTTTTCTTTACGCGGATGTATATTGTATATTCGTGTGCAAGCACACGTGCACTACGAAAATTAAAAAGGAAATAAATCAAATTTACAAACCGCATTCGTCGTCACTCTGGAGACTTTTTTTTGAGATGGCGAGAAATTCGATGGCTTTGGCAACGCCGCGTTTTTCTTTTACTTACAAGATTATCCTCGCAAAATGAACCGCGAGCTTAAAAAAAATTGCATCTATCATAGATGGGACTTCCTTGAAAAAATGTTTTTTTTTTTAATTTACAGGATGTTTTGTGACAACTGAATGAACTGGAATTACGTAACAACAATAAAAAGAAGAAATTAGACATCGTTAAGCGAGTAAACAAAAGACGATCGCACTATTACGGAATTACAAAAATTATACAGGGTGAATGTTAGTTATACCGACAAAACGAAACCACGATAAGAAGCAATGTCCGAGAGTATGAGCAAAATTCTTTCTAGTTTAGTTTTCGAGAAATAATTAATAAAAAATTAGCCCCTGCTTAAAAAGCAGAGGAGCAGACGAACAAAACAAATACTCTCATAAAAGTTTTTTATAGTTTTATGATAGGGCGCGCGGCCCAGCTTCGTAAACTTGACCTTTCAATGGAATTTCACAACTCCGTTTTTAGGTCAACGCCCGACGTGAATTTCACACATTTCAGACTCATGTCTTATTTAACATCAATCTTAACGGTATTGATTAAGCAAAATTTTGAGTCCCTGCTTAAAAAGTAGAGGACCAGACGAACGAAACAAATACTCTCATAAAAGTTTTTTATAGTTTTATGATACGGCGCGCGGCTCAGCTTCGTAAACTTGACCTATCAATGGAATTTCACAACTCCGTTTTTAGGTCATCGATCTTAACGGTATTGATTAAGCAAAATTTTGATTAAGAAAATATTTACTTGGCAAATAATGCCATGCAGCAAATTACCTGAAATAGACTATTCCATGCAAAGAATAACAACACTTTGAACACCCGATAGACAAATAAATCAGTAAACGTATTATAATTTCGTTTTGTGTGTGAGGAATTATTGACACAAATCTATTAAAACTTTAACAAATTCCAACGTTTACAACTTCACATCCTGGCGCAATGGTTGTAAATCGTTTCCCGTTCCACTTTGAATTTAATCCTTAATTAATTATGAACTATTTCTTAGAATTTTTTAAACGTGATCTCGTAATCTATTATGTACATTCATTCAGTATGCGATTTAATTAGAAACTGGACGCATGCCACCAACAGCTGTACGTAATGAAGTTTTTATAGTCGGCGATGAACTTCAGGTCTAATAAATCGTTTCACATTTTCGGAGAAAACCGATCCGTTTAAGCGATATATTGCAAATGCAATCAAGTGATCATTTTGTGGCGATAATTATTCATATATTACCAATTAGTGTTACGCGTATTACTAGCGACGACGCGACGCGACGCGACGTTTAAAACAACAGATTGTATCCTAATAATGTTATTGCCTCCGTGCGATAACGAGACGAACATTTTAATATCAGCTGCCAGTCGGACCGAGCTATTGACTCCGATTACCAAATTTTTTTTTGTGGATGAAGCGACTGGTACAGTAAATAATCCGCACTAATTAACAAACAGTTATTTGCGAATTTATTATTCGTACTTCATACGCAATTACTAATAATTACGTCGCATAAAAAAAACTTGCCTTTCCCAACTGTCAAAGAAGTACATAATAAAATTAATTGAGATGTGTGTCAAGGTCGCATTGTGTGCAAGCGAGAGCCAACAAAAAAACTATTATACTGCCGCGTTTACAGCACGTGGCCGCTGTATTTCGTAGGCACGCAGTGCCGGAGCTTGATTTTGGGGTAATTTTTTAAATATTTTTCCCGTAATCTGTGACATTGATTCTCTTACGCATTTTTTTTGTCGGTACAATTGTCATTCACTCTGTATGTACTACGTAATGAGAAAAAACAAAAACAATTGAATATTTTCAGAGAAAAAAGGATAAAATACAGAAAATTTGAAATCAAAATTAAATTTTCGGTGAAAAATAATTAAAAAAAAAACACTATTACTAAAAACCAATGAAAACGTTTGAAAACGAAGAAATTTGACATCGCCTTAAACCTATGGAAGGAAAACGCGAATTAAAAGTAGTAGTAGTCAAAATATTATATTGAGAGGAAAACATCTCTGTGCTGCCATCTGTTGAGTCTCAACTGAGAAACCAGCCTGTGCCATCTATGGACTTTCAAAGGTACTATTAAATAAGCAACGAATCATGTTTAAATGCGCGATTCGAACGCGTATTTCCTTTTTTTTAAATTCGATACATTGCTTTAGTTGTGAATTTTTGAATATTTCATTGTTCAAAAGCAAGGCAGAGGAAAACAACTCCGTGCTGCCATCTGCCGGGTATTAATTGAAAGACCTATCTGTGCCCACGGCCGGCCTTCTAAATGCCTGGGTCCGGGTGCAGTAATAATTGCGGGGCCCTTTTTTAAGGACAGTGTAATGGTGTAAGAAACCGGAATTCTGTACAAAAAAAAAACTATTATTTCAAAATTACAAAATAAATGTCGCAATCATAAAATTTAAACGCATGAGTCCTGAATTAGAACTGAAACGGTCGCGGGATTTGGTTTCCGAAACAAAATCGGTTATTACGTGTTAATTTTAAATAACAAACACATGTTCAGGTTCTCAGTAAAAATTGCGGCCGGATGCTGCAGGGCGCCAGGTCCCTTTCCAAAAGAATGTATACCACCCAGAGCGAGGCATAAATTTTCATAACGTCGGGCACTACTTAAATGGCACTACGGTTTCTCGGTCATCATGAACAAATCATCGTAACCTTTTAGCTCGGTGCTTTCAAAATTGATCGCACTAAATTTTGGAACATGTCAGTTTAGAAAAGAGGTCAAATTACGTTGCAAGTTGAAGTAGTTCGCTTTAGTCTGCTTTGTTTCAACAAGCACCGAATACTTTGAGAAATGTCAGCCTGGACACTTGTAAAGTAAAAATTATGAGAGTTTCAATTGCGACAGACCACCGCGATTGAGTATCTGGCAAGCTAATGCAGGTTGCTTAGTGCGTGCAGAAAATCTGAATAGGCGTGATTTGGAGCTAGAAGCAGCGACTATCATTGGCCGGTGGTGTCAAGAAAATTATCTTGCAAAGTCCGAGGGGGTGGGTTAATTTATACTTGGAAAGGACGGAGCGCGAAAAACAGACAGAAACGTTCTGATCTCTCGAACGAACGGTTGAATGTTTTAATTTTGACCTAGCGGGTTCTTTAGTGCTTGCAGTCATTTTCTCATTTTCTAGCTAAATTATTTATTTCGGTACGGTTAAAATAAAGTGTGTTAACAGAAAGGGCAATTAAACAAAACCACGAATACGTACGAGTCGCGCCGCGGGTGTCTACACAAGAGTGTGTGCGCGTGTGCGGATCGCGGATACGCGGATAGGTAATTTGCATTTATTTGTATTCTTCGTCACAAATTTGGTGGTATAAATTGGTTAAGAATAATTTAATTTGCATTAATCAGGGGCTAAGAGGGCGGCATTTTGTATCCCATTGTGTCACACTGTGCGTTGGTTGATTGAGCAGAACGAATCTTAGAGTACGATCTGAAGTGGCAAACACTAGTACCAAGACCAATCTAAGTTGAACTTAAATTAATTGTTAAGTTAATCGAGGAGCAAAGTTCTCCAATAACTGTTTGCGTGGGCAACAGACTACCAACTGTGTGATTTGAAGTCAGTTGGGTCGCTCCGATACTCGAAAGTGAAATCAGTTAAGCGAGTTCTACTGTACTTCCTGATAACCGTAATTTTGTTTCACAAAATCTTTTAAACGGACACTAAATGGCGCACAAACACTTTACGTTTCGCTATCGTTTGACAGTTTCTTCGGAAGTGAAAAAATATAAACAATTTTGTTTCTTTGAATTGATTTCAAACGCAAGGGTTTTTGCGCTCATTATATCAGATCCCACAGTGACTGGTACAAGCAGTTTTTAACTTTTTTCTTTTGTAATAAATAATTAATTAAATCTAACTTCCGTATTTTTATTTACACGTATTTAAGTTCCTTTGATCTCTCAAGTTATCCATCGACGCACCAAAGAACTGAGTTACGACAACGTAAGTCCAGATTTGCAGCCATATTAGAAATATTATTATTCTATTGCGGATTCCGGAGGGTCGTTCAACCGTAACACAATAAGTAGGTTAGCAGAATAGTTTCTTAGCGCCGGCCATAAATTTCAAGTAGCAGGTCTGTAGCCGTAGACAGATAGGGAGTGCATGCCTAATTGCAGTAATGAAATTTTGGGTGACCTTGGGAATTCTCAGAAAATAAACATTGTCGGTCCAGTTATTTAATTTGGCAATAAGTTAATTTGTTTTTGTTTGGACAGTTTTATTGGTTATTTAGTTGTCCGTAAAATTCAACAAACAAGGTGACACGTCGGCGAGTTCAGAACAAAGCGATCAACTTAAAATAAAACATGTAATTTTGCTCTATGCGTTGAAACTATAACAATCAGTCCCTTTGCTTAGAGTAGACAAGCAATTCGAAGAATACACTCCGACCTGCAAACCTTGAGAATCCCGAAATGGACACTGGCGTGTGGCGTACTAATAAAAAAAAAACTAACAGAATAGAGAAATGGCACGTCCTTTACCGGTAAATATAGTTCCATTCGGAAGCTATGCGCGAGACTGAGATGTTTTGAATTTGGCTGGGTGATGTCATTTTATCCCTCTTAGAGACGCCAGATAGATTATATAAATAATGTGATTTGTGCTTAAAACTCGTCGCGATTTCTCTACACTTCGGTTTTGATTGAAACGGTCGCCGAATTTGTTTTCAAACAAAATCGATTATTACGTGTTTAATTTCAAATAACCAACACGTGTTCGGACGTTCGGACCTTACAGCAGTAAAAATTCGGCCGGATACTCCATGGCGCCGCGTCCCCTTTTCAAGAGACTATAACCCACCCCAGAGAGTCTTTAAGAACTTGTAACGTTAGCCTGCAAATAACACTCCGGGGTTTTTCCTCCATCATAAAACAAGTCTGCTTGACATTTAGCTTTAAGTTTTCGGATTTCTGTATGGGTTGGGGACATGTCAGTTATAGAAAGAGATCAAATTACGTTGCAAGTTGTACAGGGTTCCCACTATATTTTCACTAAAAAATTCCCTGACTTTTCCAGTAATTCTTCAAATTTTAAGAGTTCCTTTAAATATAACCTTTTAATCACTTCAAACAAAATAATCTGTAGTAATGTCTAATTGGTCTTGTTGCTGATGAACAAAATTGTTAGAGCCTATTTCAAATTCACCTTATTTTTCGTGAAATTACGAGGCCGAACAATTTTAACCACCTATTCATAGCCATCTTCTTAACAAAGTTTTTCTCACACCCTGTATGTGTGTGAGCCAGGCTGTGGTCTTTGCCGAAAGATTTGCAGGTTAATTAGAAGCGATTTGCCGAGAGGTTGAAAGGGCCGCAACCACACACAGTGGAGTGTCGAAAAACAGTCAATTTGGGTCCTTGCGCCAATAAATTAGTTAGATAGGTTTAGCCGACGAAAAAAACGACGAAGAGGGATTTGAAAAAAGGCGTACATAGTACCACCCTCTTAAGGCGATTGGACGTAGCGAGAAAAGATCCTACCCATTGGACCTCAGTTAATTAGTTTAGCTAGCGATAGGGTTTCCCATCACCTCCGAAAGGAGTCCCTGAAAAACTGGCGATTGCTGTTGATTGTCTTGCAAATTGATCGCCGAACGTATGATTAATTAATTAATTCCAACAATTAAGTACACTGTAGATACACTGTGTCACACTGTGCGTTGGTTGATTGAGCAGAACGAGTCTTAGGTCCGTATTCATAAACAAAACATTGCGAATATGTGTTTATGCGCTGCAAAGATGTCTTTTACGGAATGTAATTCATAAACTGTTGTTGGTTGTGCGTCTGTTACACGTGAAATTTGTACATTTCATGAATTATTAGCGAATTATTATCGAGCGCATAGCGTAAGTTTTGTTTATGAATACGGGCCTTAGAGTACGATCTGAAGTGACAAACACTAGTACCAAGACCAATCCAAGTTGAACTTAAATTAATTGTTAATCTAATTGAGGAGCAGAGTTCTCCAACAATTATTTGCGTGTGCACGAAACCACCGGCTGTGTAATTTGAAGTCAGTTAGGTCGCTCCGATATTCGTGAAAGTAAAATCCGCTAAGCGCATTCTACTGTACTTCCTGATAACCGTAATTTTGTGTTCTCTGTATTGATTTCAACGCAAAGGTTTTTCCGCTCCGCTCGTTATATCAGATGCCACAGTGCAGTGGCTGGTACAAGGAGTTTTTACCTTTTTTTTGCAATATTAATAAATAATTAAATTTAACTTCCGCATTTTTATTTAACGTGTTTAAGTTCTTAATCTCTCAAGTTTATTCGCCGGCGCACCAAAAAAACTGGGTTACAACAAAGTAAGGCCAGGGTTTACAGTGACGATCACGAGATTATAAATATTATTAGTTATCGCGGATTCCGGAGGGTCGTTCAACCGTAAACACCATAGATAGGGCAGTAAGTAGTCCTTAGCGCCGGCCATAAATCTAGGTAGCTGTAGACTAGACGGTGGGACGGTGCTTGCCGAATTGCAGTAATAAACCGTTTGGGTGACCTTCTTGGAATTTCTCCGCAAGTAAACATTGTCGGTGCAGTTATTTAATTTGGCAATAAGTTTAGTTTGTTTTTGTTTGGACAGTTTTATTGGTTATTTAGTTGTTGGGCAACCACCACAGATATAAAAAAAAAAACTACTCTCGTCGTCGTATCTAGAGGAGAAAAGTGTTTCGAGGAGTCCTTATGAAATTAATTATATCGAAAGTATAGGTTTCCTTAACTACATACTTTCTTTGATCACTCATTTCCAATTCCGTCCGGTCGTTAGAATGGTATGGAGTACCGGGCCCCTTGAGCAGTCCGCCCTCCCCCCCTTGTGTCTGTGCCATCTGTCGACCTTCAAACGTACTAAATAAGCAACGATCCATGTTTAAATGCGGGTTCGGGTTCGATTTAGTTTCTTTTTTTCCCATCTATGATTATAGCTTTTTTTATAGTTATCAGTTATCACAAAAAAAAACACGCGGAAATCCCAGCGAGTTTCAGACTCTAATTAAGCCTGATAGTGATTGATTTTCTTAAAGCCTTCTTTGTTGTTATGACGTAATTTTTATGATTATTATCTGTGATAAGTTATCACTGATTTCATTTTAAGGGTTAACAAATCGACTTTCGTGGGTGTTAGCATGATGTTACGCATTTATAGAGTAGATTTAAGTGGGTCGAGTGAAAATCATGGAAACCAATTTCACATTCGCATGCGTTTCATGATGATGATTTGCATGTGAATGAAACGCGAAAGCGAACACAACTTTTACCGCTGCTGAAACTGAATTATGCATTATCTGTTCCTTTTCTTGTTTTTTATTTTCTCCTTGTGGGTCGGTTTTGTTTTAGTCTCGGTCTGAAAGCCGACGATGGAGGAATTCACCGACGCCCAAACGGGACACCGGATTACGTCGAGAGAGTACAAGGTGATCGGGTTCGCTCCTGCCCTATAAACACGAACGGTCGTTAGAACCGACCGAGACGTGGGCACACACACACAAAACAAATGTTATATAAGATCGTATGCATGAGTGTGTTGGTACGACTGGCGCGGCCTTTGTGTTCTTGGTCAGAACCGATGGCGATGGACTCGGCGATGGAGGAAAAAAAATTAATCCTTTTAAGAACGTCGCCAAAAATACTGCACGAGGTTAGTCAGTAAAATATTCGTGGAAATCACATCACCCACGCGACGAACAATCGAAATATTTAATTAATGAATCACCCAACTCTGTTTTGTTTAAACCAGCGACCATCAACATGTCAAGTTTTTCTAAAAAAAAAAAATCACTCATTTAAGTTTGCTACTTTAATTATTGCGCAGATCTCCTGTATTAACTTATACTGCTAATTTGCTTCTCTTAGGCCCAGTTTTAGAATCGTGGAATAAGGACTATTCGCCGAATATCCTTTAATAACATTCTTCCATATCTACGTCACATTATTCCAAGAATATTATTGTTTTCATAAGAGAAGAGCTCTGCGTCCTAAATAAAACGCGTCTGTAGATGGAGCTTTAATCTACAATCCAAAAAATTCTACACTGTTCTGTTCAGAACCTCAGAGATGGCGCTGATTGTTTTCTTTTCACTGTTATATGTCGATGTGTCCCTTTATCTTCTTACAGGTTCAGTTTAGTTTCAGAAACATAAGCATGAAGCATCGAAACAGAACATGTAGATGGAGCTTTAATCTACAATCCAAAAAATTCTACACTATTCTGTTCAGAACCTCAGAGATGGCGCTGAATGTTTTCTTTTCACTATTATATGTCGATGTGTCCCTTTATCTTCTTACAGGTTCAGTTTAGTTTCAGAAACATAAGCACGAAGCATCGAAACAGAATATGTAGATGGAGCATTAATCTACAATCCAAAAAATTCTACACTGTTCTGTTCAGAACCTCAGAGATGGCGCTGATTGTTTTCTTTTCACTGTTATATGTCGATGTGTCCCTTGATCTTCTTACAGGTTCAGTTTAGTTTCGGGAAACATAAGCACGAAGCATCGAAACTAACATGTAGATGGAGCATTAATCTACAATCCAAAAAATTCTACACTATTCTGTTCAGAACCTCAGAGATGGCGCTGAATGTTTTCTTTTCACTTTTATATATCGATGTGTCCCTTTATCTTCTTACAAGTTCCGTTTAGTTTCGGAAACATAAGCACGAAGCATCGAAACAGAACATGTAGATGGAGCTTTAATCTACAATCCAAAAAATTCTACACTATTCTGTTCAGAACCTCAGAGATGGCGCTGAATGTTTTCTTTTCACTTTTATATGTCGATGTGTCCCTTGATCTTCTTACAGGTTCAGTTTAGTTTCGGAAACATAAGCACGAAGCATCGAAACAGAACATGTAGATGGAGCTTTAATCTACAATCCAAAAAATTCTACACTATTCTGTTCAGAACCTCAGAGATGGCGCTGATTGTTTTCTTTTCACTGTTATATGTCGATGTGTCCCTTTATCTTCTTACAGGTTCAGTTTAGTTTCAGAAACATAAGCACGAAGCATCGAAACAGAACATGTAGATGGAGCTTTAATCTACAATCCAAAAAATTCTACACTATTCTGTTTAGAACCTCGGAGATGGCGCTGAATGTTTTCTTTTCACTTTTATATGTCGATGTGTCCCTTTATCTTCTTACAGATTCCGTTTAGTTTCGGAAACATAAGCATGAAGCATCGAAACAGAACATGTAGATGGAGCTTTGATCTACAATCCAAAAAATTCTACACTATTCTGTTCAGAACCTCAGAGATGGCGCTGAATGTTTTCTTTTCACTTTTATATGTCGATGTGTCCCTTGATCTTCTTACAGATTCCGTTTAGTTTCGGAAACATGTAACATGTAGATGGAGCTTTAATCTACAATCCAAAAAATTCCACACTACTCTGTTCAGAGATGGCGCTGAATGTCTTCTTTTTTACTTCTGTCGATGTGTCTCTTCAGAGATGGCGATGAAGGTGTTTTTTTCTCGGACGATTGTCGTTACTCAGCGCCATCTCTGAATAATCCCTGGCCTTGATTTGTTTATTTTCTAGGACTAATAAAATCACTTTCTTACGTTATGTTACGCATTGAAAGAATTTTGTACGAAATAATTGAATGTGTCGGTGTGTTGTGCTTTTTAATTATTCTTTATCTCGCCGATTGATAACGTTAATTGAAAACATGTGTTCGCCCGCCCGCTTTGTTTGAGTCGTGGGTGGGGCCCCTGCATAGTTCGCCTCGTTCATCATCATCATCATCGTCCTCATCATCACCGGAACCCAAGTTCGTTGCTTGCCGTTTCACGGTCACACATTGGCAACAACACAATAAGACACATGGCGCACGCGGTGTGCTTGTGCGGTAGGTGATGTCACATCGTGATGTAATTCTTTCCGTCCGGACACGTTCGTTATTCGAAGCGTTCGCTCATTCTTTCACGCCGAAGACTCTGTTAGCTAAACGGGCGCAGCTTCCTCATTCCTTGCTGTCCGACCCCGATTAAATGGGTCACGTCTGAAATTCTTACTCGTAAAACCATTTTTGTGCCAACTTCGCGAACATGTTTGTCAGTCTATGCCAAGCCTAAATCGCCATTTTAATTTACGCTCCTCCGATCTTTGCCAAGCCTAAATCGTCTTTGATAAAAGTATTACGGGTTTCCATCTCTGCGAACATGTTCGTCCGTCTATGTCGAGCCTCTCCGCGTCGCCGTTGATGACTTGCGGCCTCGCGTTGATTTGATTAGTCGTTTGTTTTCTCTCGGAGCAATTTTATGATCCGTGGAAAAACGGCGTGAAATCAAGCAGGCTTTGTACGTGCTGTTATTTCTAAATTCACGCGTCAAAATAACCCCTCCCCCTCTCGTCTAGAACTGAAGAGCACGAGAATGACTTCGGTCAAAGAAAGAAACGTGCGAGTTCGCAAACAGACTTTGCAAGAAGAAATTGAATTGAGTACCAACAAACCTCTTGTGCAGCCATTATCAAGAGCTTGTGGATACAAGCCCCTTGTGCAGTCATTGTCAAAAGCATCCACAAGCGACTCGTGCAGCCATTGTCAAGAGCACCAACAAACCTATTGGGCAGCCACTGTCAAGAGCATCAACAAGCCTCTTGTGCAGCCATTGTCAAGAGCATCCACAAGCCTCTTGTGCAGCCATTGTCAAGAGACCTCTCACACTCCAAACACACTCGTCAACGTCGTCGAAGCCACTCTTGAAAAGATGAAGTGGGACATATTATAAGAATCAAGACGTTCGGAAGGAGTTCCTCCATCAGACTGTCTCTGCCAGTGGCGCCGCCTTTCAAGTTCCTAGACGACGATAGCGAGGAGAGCAGTTCATCGTTAAATGAACCGTTAAACATACACGTACTTCAATTATTTGTTTTGTTATTCAAATTTTAAATGTTGTTCATGTTGTGTCCATAAAAAATAAAGACGAACACGCCTGCAAAAGCAATTGATAAAAGGAATGATGAAGATGGAATAAAAATACATGAAGGATGGGGGGGGGAGTATACAATTTGAATTTGTAGTAGACACTGGCCTTAACCTCTTGTAAAACCGGAACGTGATGTAATTACGACCGATTTTGGTTGTCATGGAAACAGAGGGTGTATGTGTACTGTTTATTTTAAACTTTGTAACGGCAATGACCACAAAACACGTGCGTCCGTTTTGGAACACGTGTGCGCTGAGTGAACTACTCGATTCAACCTGCGAGATTTTGATCGTAATTAATCGGAGCTTCTCGGTTTAATAACTAAACGGCGGAATTGACATTCGAATGATGTCATAGGTGCGATCGTGACGAGTTAAAAAAAAATCTCTTTCTCTCCTTGTATCACCCAGAGTTAACCTTTACGTACAGAAATAAAACCGCCACACAAGTAACCACGAAAAAATTATGAGATAAAACTACGCGACGTTGCGGGATTTCTTTTCTTCGCAGGAAACAGAGTTGGCAGTAGTTCTAGAGATAAATCGCCATAAGAAACGTTGTTAAACTTTGAGATAAAACGACATAGTCAAATCTTAAAGATCTACGCGAACAAGTTGCAGAAATGTGCTCTAGAACAGAGTTGCCAGTTGCCAGAACGACGCTTTTTGAGATATAATAACGATGCCAAATCGTAAAGATCTCTATAAACAAGAAAATCTTTCTTGGAATTTGTTAAGTGCTGTCTGTCAAAGTCGTAACCCTAAGATTTCGAGAAAAAGAGTTAAATGGAATGCGCACGTGTGTAAAAAATCGGTATTCTGTACAGAGATTTGTTTATTATTATTTAAATGGAATGAAGATATTGTTACGATTTTAAGGGTTCTATTAATTTCTATTTTAAAATAAAACACGAAATAGTTAATAAACTAATTTATTTGTTATACTAAGTATAACACTAACACTAAATTATTTACAAGCTTATACCTAATTTATTTTAACAGCCGAGCGAAAGTCTAACGCGAACTTTAAATGCCGAACTGTCCAACGCAGAATTGTCCTCTCATTTCCGGTCGCGTGCTTTTATCAGCCGGGGCTGTTTCTCGCGAACATTCCAGTACGCGACAGAATGTCTAGGGTTGATTCCACCGCTGGCGTGATCTTGAAATTCCCGAAGTTTCTGGTCTAAGGCGCGTCGGCGATGACGCATGAAACGGGCTGGCGCCGGAATCGTCACAATATAAACAAAACATGTCGGGAACGAGCTAATTCACTCGACTTTGTTTAACCGCTGATACACCTGCGTCCGTTTTGGAACCCGTGTGCAATGAGTAAACTACGGAGATTTTGATCGTAATCAATCGGAGCCCTTCGGTAGAATAACTAAATAAATAAAAGGCGGCTGCTGTTGTCAAGAATTGGTACCAATGTTGCCAACTTAAGTAATCTATTTCAAATAAAGGAGATTTTTAAGTTTTATTTTGTAAAACGCTGAAAGCCCATAGATTGCTCAAAGCTGCTCTTTTATTATGT